>CM057102.1:8618922-9818922 GCA_029959045.1 Taenioides sp. WSHXM2023 | reverse complement strand
CCGCCATGTTTGCTCTGGAGAAGGGAGATACACTGTACATTTTGGTCGGCCACCAGGGAGAAGATGCATGTCCAGGGGTGAGTGAGACATCAGCAAAGATACAGCTCTGTCTGTATTTATTGACATGGCAACAATTTACCATTTAAGAACAAAATGATTGAGCTACCTTTTCCTTTGGAGCAGAGAAACCAACTGACCCAGAAGATTTGTCTGGGAGAGTCCTCGGTAATAGAAGACAACCTGAGGGAAGGGGCAAATTCTGAGTGGGCCGGAGGTGGAGGAGGAGGGGGTGGTGCCACATACATCTTTATGGTAATTTGCAATGGTTTTAATCACACATATCTACACACATCTTCCAAACTATCTCATTTAGAAATTTTTAAACATTAATGGTATTTGTTGAGCTCCGCAAGCTATATCTGACTGTACTCATACGTAACATGCTGAATCAGGATGTTTTTTTGTACTCTCAGATGGAGGAGGGTGAGATGGTGCCTCTCCTGATCGCGGCTGGAGGAGGAGGAAATGCCTACCTGGAGGATCCAGAGTCCAGTTTGGATCAGACCCCTCTGGAGCAGTTTGAGAACAGCACCAGTGCCCTCAGCAGCAGTGGGCGCACAGGGGCAGCAGGTAACCTCTTCTTAACACAGCTTTTTCTACTCTTAAACAACTGATTACATTGATTACATATTAACAATGATGTATTCAATTTATATTGGACACTAAAAGACACTTTATATTGCATTACTCATTCATGCCAAGTAGGTTGTGGTAAGCTAATTTTAAAGCTACAGGTGCCCTGTCATAGATACTTACCATACATCTACCATCCAAGTACTAAAGTGTGATTTGGGGGATATTATTATTCCTTATTATATCTCTCAATCCAAACTTTCCTCTGGATGTTTGCAGGTGGCGGTGGGGGCTGGAGAGGTGACCTGAGTCCTCACTCCCAAGCGGGACAGTCTCTACTAGCTGGGGCTGTTGGGGGGTCTGCCTGTCCATTGGCTCTGTCTAAACTCGGCTGGGCAACCTACGGGGGCTTTGGTGGTGGAGGGGGCGCATGCACTGCGGGAGGAGGTGGAGGTGGCTACAGAGGTCGGTCCCTAAATTTCATTTTGTCAGTTACAATGTAAATATAGTTTACATTTCTGCTTTACACTGCGATGTGATGTGATGAAAAAGGTTTATACAGCAAGTTGAAATCATTCTAAAAACCCTATCACCCAGAAAATAAAATGACTTATGTTCCAGGAGGAGATGCTGCTATAACTGATGAGCTCTTGGCTGACGGTCAAGATGGAATCTCTTTCATTCACCCCACAGGAGAGATCTTCCTGCAGCCGCTGGCAGGTGTGCCTCAGCAGCACAAGCTTCATGTGTCATAAGGAACAGCTGTGTTGTCAGGGCTCAGTGTCAAAAGGCCTCAGGACTCACTGACTGAATGCAAGTGTTAAGTGACTGGGATGTTCACTGTAACCACTTGGTTACAGTACTTGAAAGAGATGTGGGAGACACGTCTCTTTCAAGTTATGCTGTACATATTTTATATTTGGTTCATGGTGGCTACATAGAGTCAGGTTACTCTTCTTCACTCTTCCGGGCTCTTCAATATCCTCAAGCACAATAAAGTATATGAAGAATGTTACACTTCCATTACCTTACACAACACATACATCTTGTTGTGGTTTATAGAGAACTGATTTACCTTAGTTATGGAAGTAAAAACTAGAGCAACAATAACATGTGGCTGTGTTTTGTACAGCCATGGAGAGCCATGGGGAGTGTGAGATAAAAGTACAACCCAACTGTAGTCACTGTCAGATGCAGAACTGCAGACGGGATGAGGACACGCGTCAGATTATCTGTCTGTGCGATGACGGGGAGGTCCTGGCCACTGACAACGTCACCTGCATCAGTGGTATGACATGTCTGCGAGTTTGAACATCTATATTCTGTACCTGATGACTGAAGACTAACTGACCCTCCTGTCTTCACCAGCTTCTCCCCAGGGCCCCATCCCTCAGGGCCCTGTCCCTCAGAGTCACATGTCAGTGTCTCTGATCCTGGCAGTGGTAGCCTCTACTGTGGCCAGTGGTGTCGCGCTCATCTGTGCTGGAGTCATCCTCAGTAAGAGGCTTTCTCACTTCTGTGCCCACTCTGTGCCTGCTGCCTTCCATCGGCTCTGAAGGAGACCTAGACTTACTGACCTAGAATACTAATATGAAGGGAGGCCAATATGGACATTTACTGTTCTCAGCAGTCTTATACAGAGAAATAAGTATTGTCTGTCATATGTACATGATCTGTAAAGGACAGTCCTTTCACATAAACTACAGGTGTGTTTCTGATAAAGGGACTGTAACACACGTACACCTTTGTCTTCTCTCCAGTGTTGATATACTGTTTGTTATACTACTACTACTACTACTACTACATACTACTACTGTTAAACTGTAATACAAATATTCTAAGCGTATGTGAGGTTGGGTATGTGCGATGGGAGGTGTGTGAGGGTGATACCGAATATGGCATTCAAACATATAGTAATTTTAGGGTGTGCACTGTATCAAAAATTCATAGAGTTTATTTGTGTAACTGTGACATTACATTTTTTATCATATTGATTTTTCAAAGGGCAGGAAGTCAGCTTTAGTCAGTTTAGTGTGACCCCCCCCATGCAGAGAGGTAGTCTGTTTCCTGAGCCTCTTTAATGTGCCGTCTCATCGCGCTCATCACCTTCTTCCTACCCTCCCCTCCATGGATCCCCTGAGTCCTGCATCTAGCACCGGGCTAAGGGTCATCGATACCCCTCATGTACACGTGCCCTACCCACCCATCCCCCTTCCAGGCAGTGTGCCACCTATATCCTCCTCACCTTCATCCTTCCCAGGCACCTATCACCTGTACCACCCCATCACCCACCACCTCCTCCCATGAGGAACCACGACTTGTACCCCCAGACTACCACCTGCATCAGGGATGTCGCTGCCTCAGCGGCGGGTGAGTGCCCCTCACTTGCCCTGATGGTCCAGAAGTTGTAACAAAGAGAGGACAGTGGTCACCATTCTCAAAACGTCTACTGACAGTCTGTATTCATTTCATGATAGCAAAAGCAATAATTTAATGTGGCCTCCAGTGTGACCTCTCTTGACCCTCTTCATGTTACCACTTCTCCTCACGATAGGGCTCTGATGCAGGCCAAATCTCTGACCGATTTTAACTGAAAATCTGTTTGATGTGTGCAGTGTGGTATCGCAGGAAAAGTGACCTGCATGCTGTCAGAGGACGGCTGCAGAGTCCAGAGTACAAGCTCAGTAAGATTCGCTCCTCCACCATAATGACAGACTACAATCCAAACTACTGCTTTGCCGGTAAAGCCAGCTCACTCAGTGAGCTGAAGGAAGTTCCCCGGAAAAACATCACTCTTCTTAGGTCAGTATGAAATCAATTATTTTATTTTCTTATAAGGTATTTCTACTGTAGCATAAAAATCTCATTGACAGTATTTGACTATGTGGTGCAGGGCTCTTGGCCATGGAGCATTTGGAGAAGTGTACGAGGGACAGCTCCTGGGGATGACTGCTGATAATAGTCCCATGCAGGTGGCTATAAAGGTCAGCTGCCACGGTGGTAGAACATATTATTTACTTAAAGGCCACACGTGTCAAAGATCTTTTTACTTTCTTTATTTCAAAAAGATCATATTCTAAATAGAACCATGAATAGTTTCTGGTCATTACAGTTGGGTCATGCTCTTTAGGCATTCATGTCCTCAGGACAGAGTGGACAATATAATAATCTTGCCATCTTCAGATTATAAATCCAAAACAGCTCCCTTGGGTTTCATGATCTTGGTCTCACAGAGGAAATGTCATCTCTTTCTTTGTGTCTTTATGCTTCCCAGACCCTTCCTGAGATCTGCTCGGAGCAAGATGAGATGGACTTCCTGATGGAGGCTCTGATCATGAGGTCATTCTCACGCTTCATAATATTTAGCTTTTATTAAGTTAAACAGAGAGATAGTACCATACTCCGACTTGTGTTTCTGTGCAGTAAGTTTAGTCATGAAAACATTGTTCGCTGCATTGGAGTGAGCCTCAACATCCTGCCACGCTTCATCCTCCTAGAGCTGATGATAGGTGGAGACATGAAGAGCTTTCTGAGGCAGCACAGGCCCAGATCTGTAAGTGTGCATGGGGTAATGTTAAGTGTGTGTGAGTGCCTATGTTCTGATGTGTGCTGCTGTGTCCAGGGCCACACCTCATCCCTCACCATGAGAGAGCTGCTGCGCATGGCCCGGGACATTGCCTGTGGCTGTAGGTACCTGGAGGAGAACCACTTCATTCACAGGTTCAGTCCCACCCCACACATTCACATATGTCACAGCTTTGCACAAACGATAAGTGTTTATTCTAGCTTTTAAACTAATAAGTTATCATTTTTTCTGCATCAAAAACATAGCTGGAGTTTGCTTTTCCTTTTATTCATGCATGTTTGAGTAATCAGCAGTAATCAACCTCTTGACGTCACAGCTAACCTACATGGCTATGGCAACCAATATAGCAGAGTTAGCGGTAACTACTTTTAACCTAGTGGAAAGTTTCCCTCTTAAGTGCACCTGCAACTGGAGAGTTTTGGGTTCATTTTTTACATATGTTACATGTACATCATTTTAGGTTATACAATGTTGAATACCACTGGTAAGGGCTCCAGAAAAAGATAAACCAATTAAACCAATGACCTGCCACCTTTTCCACATGCAACATAAACACAACTGTGGACTTTAATGAGATTTTTTTTAAATAATGCTAAACTTTTAAAACAGTCAGACTTAAAAAAAAATGTAGGTTGGATTGACCTAAATCTTTTGTTTTTTCCTTTAGAGACATTGCTGCTCGAAACTGTCTGCTCACGTGCCCAGGACCTGATCGAGTGGCAAAGATAGGAGACTTTGGCATGGCCCGAGACATTTACAGGTCAGCCATCAGAAAAAGCCTTGAAAACCTCTGCATTTCGCTCTCTGTAATAGATCCCTCTTCCTTTCAGGGCCAGCTACTACAGGAAAGGAGGCAGAGCCATGCTGCCTGTAAAATGGATGCCCCCCGAGGCTTTTATGGAGGGAATTTTCACCTGCAAAACTGATACATGGTCAGTTTATCTACAGGCATAGGCTACTTGATGTATGTTAGCATGAACACTTCATCACCTCCTGATTACTTTTTACAGATATACATACATAGTGTGTAAACAGTACTATGCTGTTTTATATCATTCTAAACATAGATACTTCAATAATTAAGGCCAAGTACTGAGTTTAATTTGTTGTATGTCTCCCCCTGGAGGTCGTTCGGAGTATTGCTCTGGGAGATTCTTTCTCTAGGATACATGCCTTATCCCTGTAAAACCAACCAGGAGGTTCTGGAGTTTGTCACCAGTGGAGGCCGTATGGATCCTCCAAAAGGGTGCCCCGGGCCTGTGTGAGTTATCTACTGTGATGCTGTGGTGTTTTAATCTTCTTAATATCTCGAATTCAGTGTCTTTCAATAACTTTCATTTAACAGTAAGGTAGATCTAGAAACTGTGAAACCTTTGTATGATAGCTGATTACTGACACTGCACTTTGTACAGCTACCGGATCATGACCCAGTGCTGGCAGCACTGTCCTGAACACAGACCCAACTTTTCTGCAATTCTGGAGAGAATCAACTACTGCACTCAGGTATGAAACGTTTGTCTGACAAAGTACTTTTATCAGCAGTTATTTACCACAGACTGTCTTCTCAGGACCCAGATGTGATCAACACTCCCCTCCCAGTGGAATATGGCCCTGCTGCAGAGGAGGAGGCAGTCCCACGCCCCCCTGAGCAGCTCGCTTCCAACCTCACACCTTTGACGTCGCTGAGTGTCTCTGTCACTCCTACTCCCCAACAGCTTGCTAAACCACACTTTCTCCTTCTCGCCGGCCAACCCCTTCAACATGAGGCCTCAGAGGTGACCCCAAGGGGGACCTGGCTCCATCCTGAGACTCAGAATCAGCCACACTCTAGAAATAATTCCTCCTCAGGAAGTCAAAGACTTAAGAACAAAACCAAGAACTTGTGGAACCCCACGTATGGCTCCTGGGTTCTGGAGAGCATAATGGGTAAGAAACCCCTGGCCCACACTCAGTCTATGCCTCTGTCCTCCAGCAGCAGCCCTCCACAGAGCTCCACCTCTGAATGCACTGACACAGCCTGTGATGGAGCCAACAGCCTTCACACTGGGACATCCACAGTACTCTCCCAAAGACTCCCTGGGGTGGCCTCTGGCACTTCCAAGACTGGGATGGACCTGGCTAAGCTTCAGAGCTTCCCCTGTGGCAATGTCAACTATGCATATGACGAGCAGAGCTATGAGTCAGAGAACCTGCCTTTAGCAAAGGCTGAAGTCCCAGTAGCAAAGGCCAGCTCTGCTCTAAGTGTGTCTTTGGGAAGTGGCTTAGGACTGGGGCTCCACAGCTCAGCCAAAGGTTCCAAACAGCCCCTGAAGAGGCACGCCAGCTATGGACACGAGGATGTGAGGAGACACACCAAAGCTGATAAACCTCCCCGTGACCGTGACTCAGGATTCTCTCTGTCTGAAGACCTCAGCGTAACACCAATCTAACACAAGCCTAGGACAACACTGAACTGTGCTCATCTCCTCACAATGAAATGCTGGAATTTGCTCAGAGCACTGTTCGCACCATTGCCACATGCTTGGTGCATGCTGTAGCATTGAAAGACACACTGTCTGCCCGATATTTCCTCAGAACAGCTTTAAATACTGCTGAGCCAGTACAAGTACACAGTAGCGTAGTATACCTTGTTCCAGCAGTGGATCAGAGGATTGTCGTTAATGTTTAAGTTACATTTTCAGTGTAGACCAGCAGCCCACATAAAAAAAACATATTATTATTACATATGCTTTTTCCTGACTATAACAAACAAAGGCTTTCAATGTTTTTCAATATATATCTCAATATTGATTTTAAATTATTTCAAAAATAGAAATGGGTTCATAGGCCTCCCATTCAAAACTGCAGAACTGACAGGCCCTTACAATAGTGGCATTTCACTGTAGCATGGAGAGGATGTTGTTTTGTGTTTTTATTTTTGAAATATGGCTATGCAATGTTTATGAACAATATTTGTATGACCTGAAGTAAAACTGGGTTTACTTTTCACGTGTGGGGAAAAGTAAACCTTTTTTTCATTGCTTTACTGTAAGTTGACAGTGTATATTAGTTTGAAGCAGATCACTGCCATTAGATGTTTACTGAGGGAGACCAGCAGCCTGCTGCTCTTTTTGTGTATCTTATCTTTGTGTAAACTAAATACAGTATTTTAGAAGTTGTAGCCATTGTTTAGTGTTTAGTTCAGTTTAGTTAGTGTTAACCCTGGTGACGAGTCTCCCAGTGTATAAAACACATGTATTTAAAACAAAATAGGTAGTAGACTATTATGTTATACTACAATTGAATTTTACATTTTTACAAACATATATATATATATTTTTACAGCTGAATAATTCACATTGATGGTTATGTATGTAGCTTATAGAATATGCTAATGCAAATTCTCCTGATTTTTCACACAGTACCATTACCCCTATAACAGTAAAACAATTGTATATACAAATAATAATGTTTGGTTGTAAATGGTGTGTTTCTTAACATAATTTCACACCTTCTCCTTTTGTGTTTTATTTGTTTTGTAATAACAGATGCAAACAGTCCACGTGGATCTGCTGTGAAATGTCCATTTTGTGTTTGTCTCACAGAAACGCAGGCAAAAAGGAGGATTTGACTATTGTTCCACTGGGTGTGTGAGGGACCTTTCTCCAGTGTCATTTGGCTTGAGCATAACCATATTTTGGACCCGTTGTTGGCTAACTAAGTTCCCTGCACCAGAATAACTTGTATTTTAACACTCACTCACAAAGAACAATTTCACAATCTTATTAACAGTTAAATATAGACCGTAATATAAAGGTCATGAGTTGTGGCTCGGTGTTAGCACAGTCTGGTTGTTACGGCTGCAAGATTCTATGGCGGCCTCTATGGTCTGGATGAGGTTCTGCAGACCCAACAGGTATCCGTCCTCACGGTTTCCCTCCTGCCAGGGCACATTGTGTAGCAGCTGTCCCTCTGCAAGAGCTGTGGTCTTACCAAAGTCTATCATCCACACCTGTGCCTTGCCTGATGCGTCATGGAGGAAGAGCAGAGAGCTTCCAATCACCTGGAAGGATCCACTTTAGTAACATGATATTTTAAACTCAGAATCTGAACATGACAAAGAGAGATTACCTCGTGTTGCTTGAAAAAGTGGGATTTGCTCAGGGCCTGCTGAATTTCTGCAAGTCTGCTCAAGTACGATTGCTGTTTTTATTAAATTGAAAAAAAGAAAGAAAAAATAAACAAAACTAATGTCATACAATAATGCTTTTCTGTGTCATGTACCAGGATAACAGTGCTTTCTCCAACAAAGTCCTGGAAGATCTTGATAATATCCTGCTGTGAGCGTGTTTTCTTAAAGTCAGTCCGGCATGTCCCGTCACTCTTCTGTGGACAGACAACAGTCAGTATTTGTCCAGACCACACCTGTGTGTTGCTAGGGGCAGGGCACTCTTTACCTTGATGCCCTCAATCCTGAAGCCCAGTGTATGTGTGGAGCTCAGTGTCTCTCTCCACTGCATGTAGCGGGGTTTGGTGACTGCAGCCTGGGAGTGCTCCTCTGCTGTGGGCCCCTCTCTGTCCACCTCCACCATCTTCTTATACAAGTCCTCTCGGAGGCGGGGGCGCTCTCGAGCACGCACCAGCTCCTCCTCAAGATACGTCCTGGAAGTACATCAATTTCATAAACACTAAATTGTCAGCAGACTTGGAGCAGCATGTATGAACACAGGGGGCCACATTTCCACAACATAAATATGTTTATTCCTGTTATTATGATTAAGTGAATAAGGGAGACCAACTTGCAGCTTGAGGTAGAGCACAAAAAAAAGCTCAGCTCAGATAAAGTCATTCTGATTCTGCGCACAAACATTGACAAGCTCAATTGCTCTTATAGTTTTAAAAAATGCAAGTGTTCTCACCGTACTCCCATCTTACAGTCCATGACGCTGGGCTGGTCAAAGGGCACCAGCAGGTCATTCAAGTGGAGGAAACCCTGTCCATCGCTCTCCACCACACCATGGTACTGCGGCACGAAGGGCAGCAGCGTGTCCTCTTGGAGCTTCTCAAAACACTGCTTTTCATTCTCACAGAGTTTCTTCAGAATAGTGCCTTCCTCTGCTGATTTAAAACTTCCTGCAGAGTGGAGCACATTCCGTTAAGCTCCCTCAGACTATACACAGTAATGATATAGACAAAATAATTAGATAATTGCCTTTGTGGCCTGCCAGCTGCACCCAGTTGACTTTTCTCTTGAGAGAGCCTCGAAGCGGCCAGTGAACAAAAGTTTTGAGCTTCGACCATGACCTGACCTGCACACAATACAATGGCTTCACTCACACTTAAGGCTTTTTACACACTCGCCATCTGTGTTCAGTATGACATAATATGGCCAAAGTTCTAGTTACAGTCAAAAACATCCAGATGTCGTGTCATTTCTCTAAAGTGAGAAAGAGTATAAATAAAATAGCCTATATACTACCAGTAATAATATATGTGTTTAGTACTTGTGTGTTTCAGCTGACTGAGCATGCTCTGATTGAAAGAGGAAATGAAACAGGGACAGTTTACACAGTGGAAAACTCTCTGTTAAATATCAAGCCTGTGCTTCTCTCACATCTTCATGTGAACAATACTATTATGCAGTCCACACAGTTCACACATGTCCTCTCTGCTCTACAGACTGTGAAGGGGAGGCAAGAACCTGACTGGAGCATATGAATAATGTGAATATGCCACATCAGGAACACTAGTCATGCCTACAAAGCTCAGAAAGCTCAGACTCTCATTAAGGCAGTTCATTTTGACACTGCTAAAATGTCTACAACAAACATGTCCCTAGTTTGTCAAAGGTGGGGCCCCTATATGCCACAACAAGGACTTAACTGAAAACTAAATTTTTTTATCCACAAAATAAATATTTTCTGAACTGAGCTAAGATTATTATCTTGCCAAAACCCGCATGTGCCAAACAGAGTAGATTTTCAAACAAGACTGGACACTTTCTAGAGTGACTCATCGTTCATGCACAGGCCTGTACCCCTTGCTGAGGTTTTATAACTTCATAATATCACTTATAATTCAGATATGACACTTTTCACATACTACAATGAACATGTATCAACCTTTGAAATTAAGTCACTTACTCGCCGTGCAGTTTAGTTTTTGAAATTTGTTTTCGTGGAGTTAAATTTTATCTTGGAGCAGATGCACAATAAAAGTTAGGACTTATTTAGGCACAGTGAAATATAAGGTCTGCAGCCTGTTTAACTTCATTTTATTTCAATTTCCCCTTTTGTTTTTCAGTGCTTGTAGAACTGTTGGTAACTGTTGATGAACGCGTAATTTGAGCCGCCGTGTCTATGGCTGCAGATGTCCGTGCGCTGCCGCGCGTACTCACCTCACACGAGTCTCCCAGCTGCTCTAAGGTCACAATGCCACGGCCCTTGCTCTCGCTGTCACTGAGCAGGTCGTCTTCGGACTCTAGGGTGGAAGAGCCCGTGGATGAGATGGATGTGCTGGACCGTGTTCTGTGCAGCGTCCCGTCCCCTGTTGGTTCCCAGTCCTCCTGCTGCAGCTCCAGTGACGAACCGTACTCAGGGGTGATGGTAACCTGCGGGATGGCCATGCTTGGAGCGTGCGGCTCGTGGGTTCTCCTTTCTGAACGGGACCCTTCTAAAAGCGCCGTTCCTAACAGATCCCTTGTGCTCTTTTTGCGAGTCGCTTTAGGCATTTCGAAGTTTATCTATCAAGCCCTACTTTACTCATTATACTGCGATAGGTGTGTAACTGTGCACTTCCTGACCGACTGCGCGCCCTGACGCATCCGTGTGTGTAGTGTGTGACTTTGAGCTGAAGGGAAACCCCTTTGGCCCGGTTTCCGTCAGTGAACTCTCTAAACCACACAGAGAGCAGCACCAATCACCTTCCGCGTAACTTTTTCACTTCCTGAGTTTATATGACTGTAAAATGTGGATTTATAGCTGCTCGTCATTGTCCCAGATCGCCTTTTCGGCTTTGTTTTACGAAGGAAGCAGCCTGCATGCTCTGTAATCTATTGAGCTAACAGGCATCTGAACTACTGAAATCATGACAATAACCATATATGGGGTGGGCGATTTTACAGAAATCAATATCTCGATGTGTAGGCTAGAAATGTCAATTTAGTAGTTTGATGTTTGCGTTTCTTTTGTAGGTAGACTAATTTTTATAATTTCAATTAGACAATGTTGGCGACTCGATATTCAAATTTTGCTTATCTCCAACAATTGCGATAGGCGATTATTTCCACAGGTTTTTCATTTTGCTGATAGTTGGAACTTCGAGCGTATACTGTATCTATTTTTCATGTTTTTATCTGTCATACAGGTGGCAGTCCAGGTGGCCTGGGTTTTGCTGTGTGCTTGCAGGGTAGCCCACGTGGTACAGTCCGGTTGCTATGGTTTCCGAAGCGTAAACTAACGGACGAAGACGCACGCTCCTTTCGTAGCTAACCCCTGTTAACTACAGAGCGATGGATAAAGTGAAGCATGTCAGGATTCCTCTGGAGATAGGCGCATACGCCGAAACTCATGACATTTTGAACCTGACTCAGGAGCTGGTTCGCGGTCTGGTTATCGAGCAGCCCGAGGACCCTCTGGAGTGGCTCATCAGAGAACTGAAAAGAACGGTGCCCCTTCCCCGAGTGCTGGTGCTGGGACCCCCGGCCGTCGGCAAATGCAGCGTGGCATCCCGTTTGGCGGTGAAGCTACGAGCAGTCCATGTGACCACGGACAGTTTAGTGGACGACTACAAGGAGATGAGCGTTCAGGCGCGCACCTATTTGAAAAAGGACCAGGAGATACCCGCTGAGCTGCTGTGCGCGCTGGTTCAACACAGACTGAGAAAAACGGACTGTTTTAACAGGTAACACTCAGGGGCGACTCAGGAGGAGTTAATATTTTACATACGACTGGATGAAATCCAAATGTCAACAGACATTTTAACATGCCCTCTGCAGTATGACCTCTCCTGTCACTCTGCTGGACATTCACTATAAATTTGCCATGCCAAAATATAAAAATTAATTATTTAATATGTCTATAGTGCTAGTGGAATAATTATGCAACTGGCCCATAAATAAATAATATCTGTTTAACAATTAGAATTGCAATTTTCGCAGGAAATAGGCTTACTGTTGTCACACCGCAGGACATCGCACTGGCGCAAGTTTTTTTTTTTTTTATAAAAGTTGCTTCTTTTTTTTTTTTTTTTTTTTTTTTTTTTTACAAAAATAAGAAAATGATCATTATTAAATTTGTTCTGTAGCTTAAACCCTTACTTAACCCCAGAGCTTCTTCTGGTGCATAAATGTCAGATGAGCGCCTTTTAGTTGTTGTGAAACTGTCTTACGTGATTTTTCATGTAATAGCTCAAGACACCCTCTGGATTATGGCATTAAACTATATCTTTTTTAGCTCTAAAGTAGCGATAAAGGTGTAATATTATTAAATAATGTATACATGCTTCCCTTTAAGCCAACACCTTTATGAACTGTCTCACACATGGGACTCATTTTAGAATTTCTTAAAGAAAAGTGCTACAGTCACACTGCAGGACATTTGAGTGTTTTTTTGTTGAAATACAAAAAAAAGAAACATGACTTCATTCTAAAACTAAAACTATATGTAATTCATAGAATAGATATTTGACAGACAGTTGAGTTGAATTTTGGAGGAAGAAAACACAATTTAGAAAGTCATTTAATATGATTACACTGAAAATGTAGTATCCATAAGCAAAATGTTGGCTTTAACTTGCCGTGATGTGATTCTTTTGTCAGGGGCTGGATCCTGGATGGCATTCTTCAGAGCAGACTGCAAGCTCTGGCTTTACAGAGAGCAGGAATCCTTCCTGAACACGTGGTTCATCTGTCTGCACCTGAGGACGTGCTGCGGGAGCGGAATCGAGGGCGGCTGCTGGATCCAGAGACTGGAGATGTGTATCATCAGACTTTCATCTGGCCTGACCACAGGACTGTTGCTGACCGGCTGGTGAAGGGCCGGGTCCTGAGCGAGGGGACACTTTCCACACGTTTACATCGTTACCGCTGTGAGATCACAGGGTTAAGCTCTGCCTACAAACACTCCCTGAAGGTGTTCAACAGTGACCAGCCACATGAGGATGTGTACCAACAAGTGCTGGCATTTGTCCAGACCCGGGACTGCCAGAGAACCCCCAGAGTGCTGCTGCTGGGTCCCCCAGGTGCAGGGAAAAGTCTACAGGCACAAAGGCTCTGTCACAAGTACAACCTGGTCAACATCTGCTGCAGTGAGCTCCTCAGGGCTATAGCTGCTGACGGTTGTGAACTAGGGGTTCAGATCAAATCCTATCTAGATGTGGGGTGCCCCGTACCGGACCCCTTGGTCTTGGAGGTCCTGGAGAAGCGGTTGAATAGAGAGGACTGCTCCAGGGGGTGGGTCCTCCATGATTTCTCAGAAGAGATCAACCAAGCCCGGGCACTGAAGAAAACATTTCATCACCCAAATCGAGTGTTTTTCCTGGACCTCAGTGAGGAGGAGAGCGTTCACAGAGTGTCTCTGAGAGCCACAGACCCAGTGACGGGGATCAGCTATCACTCCATGAGCAGCCCGGCTCCAAGCGCTGAGGTCCAGAGCCGCCTGCAGACCAGCCCTGCCCATCACAGGGAGGCTGTGCTCCAGCAGGTCCAGCACTTTAACTCTCAGATGGCCGGGCTCAGTGCAGTGTACCCTGATGCCATCCACATCGACGCACAACAGGACCCCCAGTCTGTGTTTGAAATCCTGGAGAAAAAACTCACCACCAACTGAGAAGACAAAGAGCCAAATAAACTCACTAAAAGGCTATTTCATTTACTATAATGATGAAATACTCTACCTGTAGTCTCTAGTTGTAAACATGAATATCATATACAGTCTATAAAATAAAGTTTAAAATAATACAAACAAGATTTTGCAAATATTTTTCTCATGCAGTCCCAAGGGCGACCTCAGCTCCAGGAGAAAGCTGTTAGTGTGTGTGAATGTTATCCTTACGTTTTTAGGCACTGATTTAGTTTTACTTCAGAAAATACTTTCTACAGATCTACAGATACTGTCAGGCCTTTGGGGTAAAAGACATTAATATTTCATAAGGCTAAAAAGTTAGTTAAAAGTTATAAATACATTAATTCTTGGTAAATAAATATGTTCATTTCATATTTGCAAACTGTTAAAAAGGTTTGGGTAAAATCATCAAAGGGAGACATCTTCACCTTTAAGGATCGTTTTATTGTCAGTACAGAGTGAGCACTACTGCGTCATAGATGATCTCGGTAAAAATGTCCACAGTAAATGAAGTCTGAAAATGATTGTGTTCTAATTTTTGGACCTTGGAAAACTTTCGTCTTTTTACTGTATAAAATATGACTGCAAGAGACCTCAATAAAAGCAAGTAAAGTATGCCTTGTGTACGGAGCTTTCTTAATTAGTTCACTGGCTGTCTAGCTGTACATAGTCACGTGTGGTGAGGACAGTAAAAAGACCAATACTCAGCGGGCTCGAGCAGCACAGCAACAATCAGCCAATATGAGTTTACGTTCAGGCAAAAACTATCTGAGAGATTATGAACAGGAGCCGCAGAGTTCGAGCCAGACTTAAATGCAGAGCAACCAGACATCACTGCAGCCACAGACCAACCGGACCCTGCAGACCAACCGAACCCAGCAGGGACCGCAACCGCCAGAGAGGCAGCAACTATCACCCCCACGCAGCACCAGGTCCAGGGCTCCCAGCAGGCAGCCGCCCTAAACAGCAACATCAGGTTCAGCCATCAAGGCCTACTCTAAAGCTCAAGCGGCCAAAGCTCAACTCGCCTTTGCTGGAAAAAAAAAAGCTAAAATAATGAGACAAAAGGCAGAATTAGAGGCAAGCATGCTAAGGCAAAAGGCTGATTTTGATGCCAGCCTCCACATTCTGCAATGTGAAAAAGAAGTAGCTGCAGCTGAAGCAGAAGTTGCAGCCTACGAAGAAGTAGACAGTCAAAGCGGAGAGTCACGTATAGAGCCCCCCCGTTGAAGCTGAGCCCTTTAACGCACTAGTGAATATGTTGAACTACACCGCAACTTACTAGGGCCCATCAACCAGCCAGTTCACCAAGTTACAGCTGCAGCTCAGCAGGTTCAGCAAGAGAGGAACTAGATCTGCCAACAAAGTGGTTAGGGCCAAAGTCTTCTGAACAAGCTAAGCGGATTCGTGCAGTACAAACTCTCAATGCCTTGAGGAGCGTTATGGTGCCTCAGAGGCTATGAGGACGCACTCTTAAAGAAAATAGAAGAATTCCCTAGACTAACAAGCAAAGGCAGTGGCATAGCTAAGAGAACTTGGTGACTGTTACATGCTGCCATTCCGACATACCGTCTGACATTGACGTCTAATTGTCGGAGTGGAGGCATTTCTATTTTTTATCAAACGTCCCTGCACTCCGACATTTTTTTTTCTTGGTCGGAGTGGCGACACTTAAGCTTTTTTTTTTTTCAACATTCCGCCATTCCGACAAACAAGGTCATTATTAAAAATACTTGGGCCTACTAGAATGAGCTATACGTATGGAGTACGAAAGCTTTCAGAAATATTTGTGTGCATAGGAGAGAAATCTGTGCATATTTGGGAAATTCATGCATAATTGGCTCGTACATAAAATGTCCATCCATCCATCCATCTTCTCCCGCTTAATCCGGCTGGGTCGCGGGGGCAGCACGCTGCCCATTACTCTGTGCACCAGACCCAGACCCCTATGAACCCCTCTGCAGGTGGTGAGCCCACAGGAGGGAGGAATTCCTTGACGGTCCTTGATTGTAAACTGTTCATAGGGGTGTTGCATGTTTTTTGGTTGATGGGGGGAAACCGGAGTACCCGGAGGAAACCCATCCAGACACGGGGAGGAAACATGCAACTCCACACAGAAAGGCCCGGGCGACCCGGGGATCGAACCCGTAACCTTCTTGCTGTGAGGCATGAGTGTTGCCACTCAGCCAAAATGTATTGAGTGTATTTTATCCATCAGAATACAAATTGAAAAGTTACAACATCAAGAATTACAATCACGAAATGAAAAATTGCAATTACGCTTTCTTCAGTACGAATACGAATTCACAGACGTGACTGTCAAAAATACATATCCTCACTTCACAGGCATTATTTATTGAGCAGAAGAAACATCACTTGAGATGGAGGAGTTTTGCGCCACAATACGGACTGAACCAGGACTGGACCCAGGACTGAACCAGGACGGAACCAGGACTGAACCAGGACTGAACCAGGACTGATCCCAGGACTGAACCAGGACTAAAACAGGACTAAACCAGAACTGGACCAGAACTAAACCAGGACTGATCTTGGACTTGAGAGAGCGAGAGAACCCCGAGCCCACGGAGCAGGGTGTCCGCAAAGTGCGATCGGGCGCGGCCCTCTGCGCCGGTACTTTCGCCTGCGGTCACCTGACAGTCTATGCGGGCGCACCTCCGAACCCGTCCCGACACTCAGTCCTGGTTCAGTTCTGGTTTAGACTTGGTTTAGACCTGGTTTAGTCCGGGTTTACTCCGGGTTTACTCCGGGTTTAGTTCTGGTTTAGTCCTGGTTCTCTGTTTTTGTGTTGTTTGTCCAGCAACAAGCAAAAATGAAAAATGATCCAAGCTTTGCCTTATGCAGCTGCAACAGTCAAGTGTCAATTCATAAGAAGCCACCCCCCTCAAAAAATGTAAGTCATTTAGAGACAAGCCGATTGAGCCGATCAAACTTTTCTCAAAGAGCATCGCATTTGAGAAATTCAATTTCTCCATGGCAAAAGGAGAAATTGAATTTCTCCTTTTGCCATGGAGAAATCCCTGGACGACTGAGGGATTCTACATACAGGTGTTGTGGTTCAGTGTAGCACATTGTAAAAGATCGCAAAGCAGTAGTTAAGTGTGTCGAGTGCAACAGTCCCAAGCACATATCAGCACTTCATCCAGGTCCCACTCCTGCCCCCAAAAGTGACACCTCAGAGAATGCAGACACTGAGGGGCAAGAGACAGCAGAGACCCCTCCTGCAATCGTCTCCAAGTGCACAGAGGTATGTGGTCAGAGTGAAAGCCCACGTGAAATCAAAACCACTCCTGCACTGTACACCCTAAAGAGTTGCTCGGGGAAAGCAGAGACTGCAGGAGAGGAATTAACTTTTTCAAGTATCAAACTGCCTCCTCTGATTGAATGTGACTCAGTTCCGGATGACATATGTGAAAACCCCATACCTGTAATATATATATAGCAAAATCCAGACTGTTGATCATCATGCTCCAATCCTTCTCCTTCTGGGAAGAGATATCCTCAGGGTACACAAGGTACGTGAGCAGATTAACGGGCCCAATAATGCCCCTTATGCCCAAAGACTGGACTTGGGTTGGGTGAGGTATGCCTAGGCAAAGCTCACAGCACAACAGAGGTTAATGTTTACAAAACACGCATGTTAGACAATGGGTGCACAACCTATTTTGAGCCATGTCCCAATGTTATAACAGTAAAAGAGGACTATAGTGTCAGGTCTCAGCAAAACACACTAAAAATCACAAACAGTGTAGACACTATAGACAACACAGACAAGCTAGGTGAGTCTGTGTTTGACAGGACTGAGTCAGACGACAAGGTAGCACTGTCTATAGAGGACAAAACCTTTCTAATGCTAATGGACAATGCAGTTAGAACAAAGAGAACAACGGGGTCGCTCCATTGCCCTTCCGCTCTCCAAGAAGGAGGCTTGTTGACGGGCTCACATCCAAACCTGTCGACCTGTTAACAAGAACAAAAAACATGTTGGCAGAATCTAACCTGCGACTCCACAAGGTGGCATCTAACTGTAGCCTTGTCATGGAAGCGTTTCCTGTGGAGGACCGTGCCAAAGACTTAGACCTAGGGGTAGATACTCTTCCAGTTCAGAGAAGTCTAGGACTCTGTTGGAACCTACAAACTGACAGTTTCACTTACCTTGTATCCAGCAAGATAAAACCATTCACACGCAGGGGAGTACTGTCAACAGTCAATAGCCTGTATGACCCTTTGGGTTTTGCTGCTCCCATAATCATGCAGCGCAAAGCACTACTAAGAGAACTGTCATCTGAAGAGAGAGACTGGGACGCACCTCTTCCCCCAGAAAAGGAAGAGGAGTGGGTCTCATGGAGGGACTCGTTGAAAGCCCTTTGAGAATCTACAAATCAAAACGTGCTCCAATCCAGGTTTGTTAAATGCAATGAAAAGTAATGAACTGTGGATTTTCTGTGATGCGTCTGTAGCAGTAGGGGCAGTAGCAAAGTTCTAGTCCCATGGCTAGAACTTTGTGCAGCCGTACTCGCAGTAGAAATGTATGATTTAATCAGAGATGAGTTAGACATCAGAATCAACAGTGTTACATTTTTCACAGACAGTCGTATTATGTTAGGGTACATACACAACTCTTCAAAAAGAATCTACATGCATGTAGCCAACCGTGTCACACACACTAGGTTATCCACACAACCTGACCTATGGTGCTATGTGCCAAATGAGTTAAACCCAGCTGACCAGGCAACAAGATTCATCCCAGCCGCTGAACTCAAAAACAGCAACTGGCTCACTCGCCCAAGTTTCCTGTGTTCAGACGAACTCTGTGAGTCAAGCAAAGACAATCCATTCTCACTTGTTGAACGTGAAAATGATAAAGAAATACAGCAGTATCAGAGTCAGCTAGGCTTAGAACGCTTCAAAACACTGAAAAAGTTGAAAGAAGGAAAAAAGATCAACTCAAAATATGACATACTCAAAAAGGTGGGCGTCTCTCCTCCTCTGACTTCTCAGAAGATGAAAAGCATCCTCTGATTATCCCTTCCTCCAGCCACGTTGCCATGCTTCTTGTCAGAGACTTCCACACACAGTCAGCTCATCAAGGACGACGCGTCACGGAAGGAGCTGTCCGTGGTGCTGGGTTTTGGATAGTTGGAGGTAAGTGCCTTGTGTCTTCTGTAATACATAACTGTGTCACCTGCCGCAAGTTGCGAGGCAAAATACAGGCCTCTCGTTCCAATATCTACTAACCCGGACTGCCCAGCTATACTCACGCCAGCAATGTTACTAACATAAAAATCAAGCACAGTTTCTGCTCCATCTGGAAACTTTTACTCTGGACAGTTGTATGGAAAACAGTGGAAACAGGTACAACAGCTCACTTGACACATTTTGGAAAAGATGGAAAGGAGAATATTTGTCTATCTTGCAGCAACACGCAAAATGGAAAATGGCCTTGCAGGCGCAAAATGGAAAATGGACTTGCAGTCCGCAGAGGCTGGTTCGAAGGCTGCAGCCTTCACAGCCTTCAGAGGCTGCAAAGGCCAAAGGCTCCAGAGACACGGCCAATGGCCCTGTCTCAATTCGAGGGCTGCAGCCTCCGGAGGCTGCAAAGGCTGGGTCCTCCGAAGGCTGTGAAGGTTGCAGCCTTCGAACCAGCCTCTGTGGACCGCAAGGCCGTTGGCGAAATGGGACACTTTCATGTAGCTAGTATCTTAGAATTAATTGTAGGTGAGGTAAACCAGTACTTACATTTAAAAGTAAAATTGCAACTAGTAGAAGATGCAGCCGCGGACTCCATTTTCTCCCGTAGAAGAAGTAGCGTGCGGTGCAGCGTGCGGTGCATGTTAGGATATATGAGGCCGCGAAGGATATTCGGATGTGTCCTTCGTTCATAGCCCGATCTCCATGGAAACGAGGCCGGTTTTCAGGCTGCATTTGAGGGCTGCATGAAATGGGATAGGCCTTGTCGCGCCGGAAGTGACGTATGCGGCCGAAAAACCAGCCCCCGGAGGCTGCAGCCCTTGAATTGAGACACGGCCAAACTTTGCTTGTAACCACTCCCATAGGGGTCCGATTCTAGGTGGCGCTGTTGAGTCAGGTTGCTCTGGACATTGTTGTAACGCCCATTTTATCAAATTTTTTGCCAAACCGGTCGAGTTTGACCTCCGGTATTTCGTCAGTGTTTAAGCCCTCAAAATCGCGATCGTTTGCAAGGAAAAATAATAATAATAGAGTGTAAGAAACCGACGAAGAACAATACCCCTTGCCAGCTACTACGTACTAAAACGTTAAATATAAATTCTAAATCTAAATCTTAAATCTAAATCTAAATCTTAAATATAAATATAACTGTTAAATGTAAATGGTAAATGTAAATTTTAAATGTAAAACTAAATGTTAAATGTAAATCTAAATGTTAAATCTAAATGTTAAATCTATATATTAAGCCATTTTTCTCAGTTTGACTGTCAGGGCAGATAATGCGTTTTTCTTTTGTAGGGCAGAATAGTGTGTAAAATTTGTATTTGGTGAGATTTAAGTTATTGCAATGTTTCTGCATGACAAATAGTTTAATTAGGGCTACAACATCTTTCTTAAACTTGAGAAACCTCAACCTTGCTGCTGTGTTGATGTTGTCCACCAGACGGTGCTGCTGACAGTACAAGTGGTAGTTAATGATAACCGTGAAGAAGAGGGATTGTTTGCCTGATACCAGCTGAAGACGTATACAACGCCATTGCCATCAAGGCTAGTCTCATAGGCTATTCATATTTCTCAACCTTATCCCTGCGACCTCGTAACTGTGAGCATGTTGGCCGTCAGAACCGCTATGCGCCTGGGGTGCACACGCTGCCTGTCCCCGCTTCAAGGGCTCCAGAGACGGGGCTGCGCAGGAGCCTCCATCCCGGTAGACGACGTGGTAAACGGTCTCACGGACGAACAGATTCAGGTCAGCCTCGTTTAACCGCTGTGAGGATTGAGAATATTCGTTTGCTGAAACGATCTAAGAGCGGGGGGCATTTGTTGTGCAGGTGACACTGTAGCACATGACGGTGATGACATAACCTGGCATGACCTGTTTGGTAATACCGAAAAGTTACAGAAGGACAGTCTTAAGTTTTGATAAAATTACGTTATTCTTCCTCAAGATATAAATTATTCAATAACTAAGTTAAGTTGTATCTGACGAGGTGATGGGTCACCTCCAGAGAAGTAGGCGGTGAAGAGTGCGGGGGTGGGGTCTAGGGTTGGATTTGATTTGATGAACAGACGTCAAGACTTTTACGCGTCCATGTGCCATTTATCTTAAATCACTGATGAGAAATCAACACTATTACGAATCAAACGTATTGGTTTTTTAATAACCAACGTTTAGACAGCCATTTTGTCACTGCAGCAAGCAGCAGATTTTCAATTAGGCTACGTGTTTTATTGTTGAAAAAAGGCTATGGTCACAGTTATTCGAATAGTCGCAATTAAGTACAGATGAGTGGGCGGGGTTGTGGGGTAGGTTAAAACAGTATATTTTTTTTGAGCATACATGCCTTGAATGCAGGACAATACAGGATTAGTCACACATGAAAAAGCTAATAAAAGTTGATATGACATCATGTGTACCCTTTAACATGTACATTGAGGAACACACGTTTTTGTCATTCTCAGTGGACAGGCCATGCCACTTGTGAAAGCTCATAAGCTTCATAATTCACTCACTGAACTGCAAAGGCTGCACTAGCACTGAATAATGACTGACTTAAGGTGCTGGGGTTTAGTGGGACTTCAGACTGGTCATCTGAGAGTTTAAGAATTAAATTAGTTGGATTTAGCCAGTTTTGGAACTAGCTACTCACTCATTCTGCTTTCTGATTGGACTGACTTGAGAACCAATACACCAAATGAAACAACAACAACAACAACAACAACTTGACCATCATATTGAACATTATTGTAATTATGACTAAATTGTCTGGTTGAGAATTGTTATCTGTTAAACTAAAGCAATATTTGATTAAAACATGTACATTGCATATCTGGGAACATGATGAGGCATGTTTGAGAAATTTCAAATACCAATTCTACACACCCTACATTTTAAATAAATGGGATAAAAAATGAAACATTTAACTTTCACTATGAAATGTGTCTTCAAAAACTATGGCCTGTCTCACCGGCCTCAGCCTATGGCAGCATCCACTGTTGGCTCATATTAACCAACTGTCCCATTCTATCTTCAGGATTGTCTTTCGGAAACATGTTGAATTGACATATTTTTCTTTTGTACAGCTTCGACAAAGTGTCCGCAAATTTTGTGCTGAACAATTGGCTCCTTACGCTGATGAGATCGACAAGACAAATGAGTTTCCACAAATGAGAGTAAGTATCTATCTCTCCTTCTATTCTTAAATAAAACACTGTTATCATAATCATATCTGTGTTTGTACTTAAACTTGGCTCCATGCTACCCTACAAGAAACTATATTTCAATATGATCCTGGTTTGTGTGTGTGTGTTTTTAATATAGGATTACTGGAAAGCCATGGGTGAGATGGGCCTCCTTGGCATGACTGCTCCAGGTAATTATTTTCTCATCAGTTCAGTAAGCAAATTCTTAAAACTGAAATAAATAAAAGACCTCATTGTCTGCACCCAGTGGAATATGGGGGCACTGGGCTGGGTTACTTGGACCATGTGATTGTCATGGAAGAAATGTCCCGAGTGTCAGCAGCCATTGCTTTGAGTTATGGCGCCCACTCCAACCTCTGTGTCAACCAGATGGTCCGCCACGGTAACGAGAAACAGAAGGAGAAGTATCTACCCAAGGTTTGGACCAAAACCTTTCATGTTCTCCTCTAACCTGAATTGGGCAGAGTAGTGATCATCTTGTACTGTTCTTCTGCTATTGTGCAGCTGCTAAACGGAGAGCATGTAGGAGCACTGGCCATGAGTGAACCAAATGCTGGATCTGATGTGGTTTCCATGAAGCTTAAAGCCAAGAAGAAAGGTAAACACTGATAGTTCGTACTCAAACGTGATCTATCCACCCATCTGCAGTAAATGGCCAAACCATTCTCTCAGGCTAGAATTTTTGACTATATTTCCTTTTGGGCATAGAGAGATTCTATCCATTTTTACCAAAGAGAATTCAGAAGTGAGTGTGCAAATAATTCACATTGCCCAAGAGTAGAGACAGGAGACTCTGGCGTGTCTACCATCAGTACCTAAGATGACGAAGTTATAAATGGAACAATCGGCAAAAAAATTCCACATTTGCTGCATTTCCTCTCCCAGTGCCCAACATGGAGCTAGTAGAACGTTTTCAACAAGATTTTTAACAAGCAGAAACTGTTCACTCAGAGATGATTGATTGCTGACTGCTTGGCTTTTACAGGCGACTACTATGTTCTTAACGGTAACAAGTTCTGGATCACGAATGGGCCAGATGCTGATGTCCTCATTGTTTATGCTAAAACTAACCCGGAGGCTCATCAAAAAGGAATTACAGCTTTCATTGTGGAAAAGGTACATTTTGTAAATCCACAAGTTCATTCAAAAGACTGACTTTTGGTATAAATGCTTGGCCATTACCATAGACTGTATATATAAATGGACATAGCTAACACGCTAGCCGCCGCATTCCAGATAGGAAGTTCGCATGTGGGCGCTTCCGGCTCCTTCTGACCTTGGCTCCCATTGACTTACATTGGAATATTGTCGCCCGTCTCTCTGTAAATGCTGCAGTGAGCCTCGTCATTTTGGTCTTAAAATGTTCGTATTAACCCGCTCTACATGATTCTGGTGTTTTTATTTAGCTATTTTGACGGAAATTCTATTCCTAATATGGAGCCTGACTCCAAATTTGCCCCTGTAACTGCTAGCATCGCAAGCTTAATTTGAGTGGAGCCAAATGCTATGGGTGATGCCATATTTGCTTAGTCCACTTCTTTATACAGTCTATGGTCATTACACAGGGGATGCCAGGATTTTCTACAGCACAGAAACTGGACAAACTTGGCATGAGGGGCTCCAACACATGTGAGCTGATCTTTGAAGACTGCAAAATCCCAGGTTAGCTGTGACTATTTAAAATACAATATTCATATTATTCAAAGACATTTGGGTCCAAATTGTAGAAGTGTTGAACAAGCACATATCAGATAGTGTGATAGTAATGAACAAAGTATTTAGGTTGAAGAGCAGAGCAATGGACCTCCCTTCACATAGAATCAGAGCCACAACCAGCAATCCTCTTAACTGTTTTTTGAAAGATTGTAGTGAGTCCAAGTTTCTGATGTGAAAAGGAGAGAGTTCTAGAGGGTGCGGGCAGCAATGGTGAATGCTTGGTTCCTCAAAGTGTTTTTCTCCCTGAGAGCTACTTTAGAACAAAATTGTCAAAGAGCTCCTCCTGTTGGCAGTCACAGGTAAATGGAGCCCAATAAAAGGCATTTTTTAGCCTTGAGTGGTAATTGGTTGTACACAAGTATAAACAATCAAAGGTTATTTAGTGTGCAAATGTAGGCCTAGGCATTAGGATATACTAGAATATATGGGAAAGGGCAAGTAACCTGTTTGTGTCAGCAGGGATCAGATCTTTTCAGGCAAACGTGCTGTTTCATGCACAGGTTCAATTGTCGCCTTAACGAATGTCAGAACATTATTTTCATGAGCCTGACTAATGTCAAACTCAATACCACAAAGTGCCAGTCTGAACTGTGGAGACACTGGGACAGCAATTTGCTGTATATATAGTGTTGGAGTGTGTTTATTTGTTGTCTTTTTAACTCTGGACTAAGAGTCTGTAATAAAAGTTTGATAATGATGATATAAATAACATAATAATATGTTTATACAGTATTGTCAGTCTATAGATGTGGAAGTCATTAACATTTGTATTGTATCAGAACACTGAACCTTGTGTTGTCCCCATGTTTAATAGAGGAGAACATTCTGGGACCTCTGAATAAAGGCGTGTATGTCATGATGAGTGGGCTTGACCTGGAGAGGCTTGTTCTGTCATCTGGACCAATTGGGTCAGTTAAAAATGAACTTCCCAATACAGGACTCATTACAGTACCAACAGAGTACAGCATGTCAAATTGACACACCATTAAGCCAAGTTGGATTTGTGACATGTCACTGGTCACTCTTTCTGTCCCAGGATCATGCAGGCTGTCCTCGACTTTGCTGTGCCCTACCTACACGTACGAGAGGCCTTTGGACAGAAGATCGGACACTTTCAGGTTGAACCTTCTACACAAATAGGATTTGTCAAGTCAGCAGGGTTCAATTGGCAAGCATTTTATCTACTTTTATCCAGTTGTCATGTTATACTAGCATTGTGACATATTTAGATGTTCTATGTACAGTCCCTGACAAAAGTCTTGTCGCTTATCCATTTTGTAGAAACAAAAGCTTATAACCTGACTTTAAATTAATCGATTGGTTTTAGAAATGTCTCATATGAAAGCTAAAACCCTCCCAAATTATGCTCAATATACTAAAATAAATTTGCTTCACTGAAGAAAGATTGATCATTTAATGAACACAGAAAGGTCAGATTTTGGCAAGACAAAAGTCTTGTCGCCTACAGAAAATTTAACAAATAATTTACTTCAAATACAAAAATATGTTGCATAACGTCAGTGAATTAAGTAGTGGTGCTGTGAGATCCATATTTAATATCTTGTATGACTTCCATGAGCTTGAAGGACTGCATCCATGCGGTTCGACAATGATTCATACAATTTGTTGATGAAGTCATCAGGAATAGCAAAGAAAGCAGTCTTACATGCCTCCCAGAGTTCATCAAGATTCTTTGGTTTTGCCTTCCATGCTTCCTCTTTCATTCTACCCCAGACATGCTCAATGATGTTCATGTCTGGTGACTGGGCTGGCCAGTCCTGGAGCACCTTGATCTTCTTTGCCTTGAGGAACTTTGATGTAGAGATAGAAGTATGCAATGGAGCACCATCCTGCTGCAAAATTTGACCCCTTTTATGGTTGGGAATGGAAGAGGTAGCTAATACTTCTTGATATTTTAGGCTATTGATATTGCCTTCCACCCTGCAAATGTCTCGCACACCCCCATACTGGATGTAACCCCAGACCATGATTTTTCCGCCACCAAACTTAACTGTTTTCTGGGTGAATCTTGGATCCATGCGGGCTCCAGTAGGTCTCCTGCAATATTTGCGGCGGCTGTGATGTAATTCAACCGAGGATTCATCTGAGAAATCCACCTTCTGCCACTTTTCCAGTGTCCATCCTTTTAGCAGGCTGTGGGCCTTGGCAAATGCCACACGGTTTTTTAATTGCCTTTTGTTTAGTGCTGGTTTCTGTGCACTGATTCGACCATGGAGGCCATTTCGAGACAGAATTCTACAAACTGTTCTGGTTGACACAGGGACTTGAGGTGACCAGGCCTGGTGGAGCTCTGCTGCAGTGGAAAAGGGGCTGGCCTTGGATTTTCGAATCAACAAACGGTCCTCCCGAGCAGTTGTCTTGCGGGGTCTGCCGGACCTGGGCTTGTCAAAAACATCTCCAGTCTTTTCAGATCTTTTTCTTATTCTTTGTACTTGATGCTGAGACACATTGAAGGTGTCAGCCACCTCAGCAGTGGATCTGGTCTTCAGCCTCTTGATAATTAACGCTTTGGTCTCAGGGTGGATCTTAGGCATGTTGTCAAAGGTCAAGTTGCAGTTGATGTGAAGGTCTGGTGTGCTGGGGTTCTTTTTATACACACCCACTAATTGATTGATCAGTAACTGATCACAGGTGAGGCTGTAATCTAGGATTGGGTGCATCATATGACAAGGCGACAAGACTTTTGTCTTGCCAAAATCTGACCTTTCTGTGTTCATTAAATGATCAATCTTTCTTCAGTGAAGCAAATTTATTTTAGTATATTGAGCATAATTTGGGAGGGTTTTAGCTTTCATATGAGACATTTCTAAAACCAATTGATTAATTTAAAGTCAGGTTATAAGCTTTTGTTTCTACAAAATGGATAAGCGACAAGACTTTTGTCAGGGACTGTACTGTTCCAGTGTAGGTCTTTAGTTATTAATATAAGTTCTTTACTATAATATAAATTTACATTTGTTGACAGTTAATGCAGGGAAAGATGGCAGACATGTACACCAGGTTGAGTTCCTGTCGACAGTATGTGTACAATGTGGCCCGAGCCTGTGATAAGGGGCACTTTAGCGCAATGGTAAGTTAACACCCCACATGTTTTATCATTTCTTTTCACTTTTCTTATGAGTCCTCTGTTGTATAGGACTGTGCTGGAGTCATCCTGTACTGTGCTGAGAATGCCACACAGGTTGCCTTGGATGGTATTCAGTGTTTAGGTGAGTACAACAACCTCCACCTTAAACACTTCAACAGAAGGGCAGACAAATGCTTTGGATTGTGCTGGTCATTCTAACTCCACATGTTGGACAGGGAATTAAAGGGAATTAATAGTATTGTAAATGTGTATGGAGACATTGCTGTCACTTCCACTGCCTAGGGCTTCAAGTGTGCTGAGGAACAGACACCATCTTAAGTTTTGCACAGCAGCTGTTCTTCTGCCACGCACACTTCCCCCAGCTCCCAATATCTGATCTGGAGCACTCAACCACCCAACCTTGCCTCATTTATGAACAAGACCTTGAACTTCTCCACTTGAGGCAGGAACTTCCCACTCAACTCAAACCACCACAGTGCATGTTGCAGGTCCTGGTTCAGTGGAGCCATCAGGACAATATATAATCTGGCAGCAACAGAGATGAGATCCTGCGGTGTCCAAACCACACGCCCCTGATTGTTTTTATGGACAGAATTTCTACGCACAATGAAAAGAACCTGTGACTAACGGGCAGCCAAGGCAGCTATGTTGAAAGGGCTTATAAGCAGCAAGGCTATCAGAAACATTATGTAACAGATGTAGTGAACTTACTCTGATAATTTCAGTCCTTAAATTAAGATTGTGTATGAACCAGGCAAACAGTCCTCATCTCCACAGTTAAATCAACATTCACCTTAAAGGTTTAATATGGCCTACTTTGTTTTTGTGGCCTACTAATTTTTTCCAACTACATAAATAAGACAATCACTCCTACTGCATTATCAATTGTTGTATGTATTGTTTATCACTGATGACTGCGAAATAATCCCCAGAGGGAACTAATAAAGCACTGAAGTTGAAGTTGATGTTGTGTTCATGCTCATTGCATTGCAAGTCTAGTCACCTTCAAATGTACCTTTATTACCACAGGTGGAAATGGCTACATCAATGACTACCCAATGGGGAGGTTTCTGAGGGACGCTAAGCTGTACGAGATTGGAGCAGGCACCAGTGAGATCCGCCGTCTCATCATCGGAAGGGCCTTCAACTCCATGTTCAGATAGGAGTGGACTGACCCCTCAAGAGTGAATATTACTGACACCAACCGCCTTATACGCCTGTGACTTTTACATTTACTTTACAGAGAACAGAAAACAATGCAAACCGAAATCAATTGGTCATTTGCACCCATACAATGAAATGTAGTTTTTTTTTTGTCTATGAATGCAGTAGGTCAGTAGAAATGATTTCTGAAGAAGTGGACACTGGACTTGGACAGTGGCTGCAAATACTCCGAGCTGTAAATGATTTCATAGTAAACTGAAAATATAAGATGCTGCTTGAGAACATTGTAGATAATGTGTTCAACAAAAGTGTTTCTCTACTCCTTGTATTTGTGAAGTTATAAACATGTAAAACTTTTTTTGGAATAAACATTTTTTCTTTCAAAATACAAATTGTTTTTATTTCTTGAATGTGCAATCTAATATTAGCAGTGGAAAAATAAATAAATAAATACACCTACGAAAGTTGAGTGGACATTGCGGATCGGGTATAATCAAAATTGGAGCTGATCGATAAATCCACGAGATGATCAGGCAATGCCTGCTATTCTGAACGTTATCTTATAAATTAGTACTACACAGTTTTAACACCTTTTGAGCTTTCTAGAGCACGAGACGGGCATATAGTAAACGCTGTGTCATGGCCCTTTAAGAAACGCCATGTTTGCGCTCCTTGGTGCGTCACCGTAGAAGAGGATGATGCTGTTATGTAAAGCACGCTGACAGAGCTGAACTTCACCCGAGTTACTGATGTGCGTCCCACGAAGAGGTTTATTAGCTGCTTTTAGAGCTTGAAGTGTTGCTTGCCGGGGAGCAGGGAAAGTCGACATCGCGTGCGCATGGACCAGCGGCGCTGTTCAGTTCGGACTATCGACGTCTCACCATGAGTTCTCCGCTCCCAGTCCCCCTCGTGCTGTACAGGAAGCGTACACCTGACTCTTTGCCGATCCTTCTAGAAGAGATCCCACGTTTCTGGTAGATTGAATTGGTAAGAAGTATCAGTATTTGTTGTCTTTCTTCTCAGCTGTCACTCTGCTGTCACGCAGCTGACGGCACTGGGGGAGCGCAGCTGCACACTCCAAGCCTGCTCGCTGCAGCTCGGACTGCAGCCGCGCAGGTGCCGCCGCCGCCGCGGTCCGAACTACGAGAACCTCTCATCAGGAGCTTCGTGTGACAATATATTGTTAGACTGGCGTCTAACCTGATATTTTTCTTAAGCATAAGTGTGTATAAAATTGCATAGGATTGACATGATTCGCCAGACAGCCAGACTTGATCCTCAACTTTATTTTTTGCGCACTCTTGTGTTACCCTGTTGTTTTTGAATGACACTTAAGATTTGCACTGCAGGTGGTAAATAAACGCATGGCCATGGGCGTGACTCCAAACTATTGAAAAGCAGGCAACAAGCAATAGGCTTACTCTTCACAAAGGACCTACTGACCTTTGTTGGCCCAAAACAAAGCTATTCTGTAGTTAGTTGAAGACCTTCTCTCATCAGGGCAGATTTCAAGGTTGAGATATATTTCGGAAGTTGGAATAGGGTAGGAATAGGTAAGCACTGACAGTTTGTCACGTGGAGGGCAGTTTATACATGACAGTTTGTAGCATGAATGACTCCCTATGAATGCAGCACGTCACCTTGTGTCAAATTTCTGTGAGTGAAACGTAAGTGTCAAATTAGTGAGCCAGGTCTAGTGAAATTGCTCGTTTGGGGTATTGAACTGAATTTGTGTGTTGTGGACTTGGGCTTCACCCAACGCTTCAGTATGCTGCAGCTGTCACACTTACCCATAGACTCACTCCTCACAGACACAGTGTCCAGTTTTATCTGCTCCTTCTTGCACATGGGAGAGCTGTGAGTGTGTAGTGTAGCGGTAAGGCAAGTGTTTTAGGCCAGTTAGAGCAGAGTACTCTGAGCGATTTATAGCTTGGGGAAAGTTGGTGTGTTCTGTCCAAGAACAACAGTACAACAGTGTGAACAAGTGTTTGGACTGTTGTTTCATCTGCTGATGAATGTATATGAACATGCACAGTTTTTTACTCAAACATCTTTGTGTTTGCAGGGAGTTGGACCCTCAGATACAACAGGAACATGCTGAAGTCTGTATCCTTTTAAGAAGCCCCCCTCTGAGCTCCAAGCTTGTTCTCCAGTGGGTGAACATGAAGGCTCAGAGCAACGCCATAGTCAAATGTAGCAAGGTTAAGGACAAGAAATGCAAGGAGAAGACTTCAGTAGCCAAAAGGATAAAAGAGAATAAGCTGAAGAGAAGAAGAAACACAAATGTGAGCAGACACCGGAGGAAGGCCCTAAAAGTGAACCGCAAAGATGCATTAGACTGCTGTGTCCTGCTCACACGGCTGGACGTGGGAGATGTCAAGCATTCACCAAAAAATGAAAATAACATGTGTGGAAAAGTCAAACAAAGAAATAAATGTGATCAATCCAGACTAAAGCATCAGCCCATCCAAAAAGCAGAAGAACCAAAAATGAACCACTCCCATGCTTTTTTGAGGTTCTCACCAGAGCCTCGCAGGCGAAGGATGGCCTCTCTGAATGCTGAGGCTGTTAACTCTCTGCTGCTGTTCCGGGACGATCCACTGAGCTCTAGAAAAACACAGCTGCCTAAAGACAATCATAAAGAACATGAGCCCAAAGCCCACAAAAACAAACGGAAAGCAAAAACACAACAAGATGTGCGTTGTAAAAATGCATCAGTCACACAGGACCAGAGCATTGACTGGCTAAGTATATTTGCACCTACACCTCGGCGACAGGCTGGCCTCACTGCTGCAACACTCCTCAAACTCACCAGTGCTCAGTACACAAAGAAGAGGCAGAAGAAGAGGGAGGTCACACATGAGACTGAGAGCACCACTCAGAGTGACACTCAGGTAAAACCCGACCACAAAATATGGACCCAACACACAAGGCAGAAGACCAGGGGTAAGAGAAGGATACAGGGCTGCTCTGGGTCTTCTGCTCAGACTGTGAAACCTGAGCTAATAAACTGTGCTAAAGCTCCACTGCAGCATTCTCCCACTCCCAGCTTCTCTCCGCAGGTGAAAGAGGAGCAGGTGGAGAACCAGGTATCGTCCTGCTACTGCTGCACTCAGGAGAAGTGCGTCCAGTACTGCCACCGCCTCTCCCTCTTCCTGCGGGACAAGTCCTTTCAAGGACAGGACAGTGTGTTCCATCATCACCACCATCACCACCACCTTCCAGCCCTTGGCACACACTCGTACACCTGTTTCCCTGGATACTACTTTCACTTGTGCCACCCCTCTGACACGCCACAGGAGCATGTGTACCCCAGCAGCAGAAAGGGGACCAAGCTGCTAGGGACCCAGAGCTCAGGGGCCTCAGGGATCTCTCGCCCAGTCTACTGCTGCACCTCTGTGGAGCCCTGCTTTGATCCTTGTACAGTCAGTAGTTACCGGTCGTACTCCAGTATGATTCCAGCCATCTGCCACTTGGGCTGTACCACATGCAACCACACTGTAAAGAAAGGTGAGACACATTTATAGATGACAGAAACCATTACGATGTGAGGCTGAATGGGGCCGATAACAGGAAAGGTACTACATAGTTGGTAAGGAAACAGTTCTTCAGTAAGAAAAGTGTAATGCTCATATTTTCATAGATAGAAAAATACTTCTACAATGCCCATATAGCCATAAATTGCATGTATTGTTTTCATGATAGATGATGAGAGTTTATATAGTTAATATTGGAATAGCTTTTTATAAATTAGAATAAGCTTAATAAGCTTAAATATGTTTGTTTTTAATTGCAATTAAATATAATAAATAAATAAGATATATATAATATAAAAATAATAAATAAATGACAAATTATATGTTTTAGTAAACTGTAACATTTAGGAATATTTGATCATATTTGGATAGGGAATAGAATTCAAACAATATAATAACAATAATGGTGTAAGCTTGTTGAATATTAATGTCTCTTTGGTCTTTTCTCTGGTTTCCTTCAGAAGAATACCTACCAGCAGTCAGTGACCCGCACAGTCCCCCATCGCTCCCCATGTGTCCTAATTCTAGAGTCCTCACTGGCTGCCCCATTTCTCCAGTGCCTCCAGCCGGACAATCAGTACACACTCCAGCCCAGCCCTCCGAGCAAAGCCAGCCTGCTGCCCCTTTGCATCACAACTGTGCACAGAGTACCAAGCCCTCCAGAGCATCCCAGGTGGACTCGGTGGTCATCAGGGATAGAAAGCACACACCCGGTGCCAGTGGGGTGCGCTCTATCGTCAACAAATGGCGCCAAAAAAGCACCAATGGATGGCGGCCCGTGGGTCTGCCCTTTCAGAGGGAGGTGTTCACTGTGGTACGTTACTATAAGTCTGCCACTGTGGGAGGGGTATTTTTATTTTAATGCTGATTTGTTGATGCTGAAAAACCTCCATTAACCACTGTCATCCCAGTGTCACAGCGTAATGTCAACCTTGTAATAGTGCAAAAAATGAACTCACTTAATTTCTGTGTATGGGCATTTAAGAGTATTTGTGGAAAGCAAAGGCCATAAACCAGGTCAAAACATTCTTTCTTAATCATAAGGAAAAAGTGCTTGAATTGAAATCTGAACTGTAATGTCTAATTTCATGCAGCCTCAAATTTCTCTGTGAAAAACATATGCCCTTAATTATAAAACCATAAATGTAAAGTAAAAATGACAACCATGCCCCCCCTGCTGTTATTAGGGTGAGGAGACTCCTGTGCAGAGGACTTGTTTCGAGGCAGTGCAGCGGGACGGAGATGTAATCCAGGTCCGAGACACGGTCCTTCTCAAGTCTGGACCAAGGAAGAAGAGCCTGCCTTATGTGGCCAAGGTGTCTGCACTATGGGAGGATCCAGACTCAGGTCTAATACATGTCCCCTGTCTACCAAAACCAAATCTCCATTGCACACAAGTTAAATTGTTTTGTGCTTTTAGGAGAGCTGATGATGAGTTTGTTTTGGTACTACCGTCCAGAACACACACAAGGAGGACGCAAGCCTAATGTCCACTGTGAGGTCAGATATTGTGTTACTTAACGGCAGTGATAATAGTTTGGTTTAATAGATTTTGACGCATATATCAAGGGTACCTGTGGATATTCACAATTCAGTGAAGGTATAGAGTGATGGATTTGTCAGGAAAATATGTAATTGCAGTGCCTAGTCAGGTGACGGTTACAAGTTGATTCTCTGGACTCACTTTGATGTTGTTTTACAGAATGAGGTGTTTGCGTCCCGACACCAGGATGTGAACAGTGTGGCCTGTATCGAAGACAAATGCTACGTTCTTACACTGGCACAGTATTGTCGGTAGGTCACTTATTCAAATGATGACGGATATTCTCAAAGCTTTTCTTTTTGATTGAGGTTAATTGTATTCTAAAAAATGACTTGCCCCATATGAGAAGATTATGTTTTGCGCAGGTTTCGTGCCTTGTTGAAGCGGCAGCAGGAGGGTGTTGGCTGCAGTGCAGCCTCCGTGGTACCCCCTGCTCTGGAGCATGGCGTGCCCACATACCACTGCGTGCCCCCTGATACGGACCCTCAGCTAGTCTTCTTCTGCAGGCACGTCTATGACTTCCGCTACGGTCGCCTGCTCAAGAACCTTCACTAGTCACATGACCCCTTCTTGAGTTTGTCATCCAATGGCGCATGCCATCTCTGTTCACCAGTGCCAATAGGAAACCCACTTATCAACTCCTGAACCCCTATTGGTTCTGCCCTCTCTGAAATCACAATTTTGACAAACAGTTGGTACAGGGCCACTGACCTGATGCCTGTATCGGGTGAATGTCAAAGGGCAGGGGTTGATTGCTGATGAGAGGAACCACAAGTCATACTGCTATATAAAATGTCACTGCAGCTGCTTTGTGTGAGGGAGATCTCTTCATCAGTCTTATTTAAGTAAAGGAAAAAAAGAATATATCAAAGAAACACAGAAAAATGGGAATCAGTTTGATTCATATATAAAATCAAAAGAATGAAATGTATCTTTTAATATTTCCTCACTTCAAATGAGTACCTTCTTTCACCATCGATTACATTCTCAACGTCTTACTGCAGCAGGTCCACCTGAACTCTGAACATTCTTAACCTAGATGTGACTTTACATTACATTGGTTCAGAAACCATATTTTTTCCTGCCACATCGCTTTAGTCATGTTTATTCTTGTATCTCCTAATGACTCATGTATTCAGTGGCATTTGGCGCTCTTTTTCTCGCTCTCGTTTTTGAAAAAATCATGTCCATTTCTTTCTGTTAAAATAATTTATTGCTGTAGCAACATAAGTAGTTTACCACCAATGGGTAAAACAACATTTACTTTTTGACCAATTTTGCGCTCTCCCCACCCTGTTACAAAGCTTTGTGCCCTTGATAATGCTGCCTTATACCCATACCCCAGCCTTTGTATGTGTAATGATAAAAGGAGAACACCAAATGTGATTCCCAATTCTTTTGAACTCCCATCACATAATAAAACAGACCTGTCCATAAAGTCTCCCTGTGACATTAAGCCATACTGAGGTTTGTTATACATTACAAAAGGTAACAAAAATGATGTTTAGGACAGATAAAATAGGTTACACTAAGGATAAAAAATTGCCTGTTGTTCTACACTCGGTAGTCAGTACAGTCTGTCAAACCACTTTTTGCTCTCTCAGACAAACTGCTTGTCATCTTTGATTACATCCATGAATATCTCTGGTCTTCCTCTTCGTCTCCTTCCTGCCATCTCCAATCTCAACATGTCCATCCCATATTTTTCCTGTTCCACATCTGTATGTTTTATGTATGTGTGGAAACGGCGTCAGTCGTGGCTCTTGAACTGCAATACATTTTTTACCAAGTCTGTATTTTCCAAATGTGGGAAATTTGTAGGCTCTGCTATCTGTTTGGATTGTTTTTTCATAGTTGCACATACATCTCAATTATTGCAATAGACTGGGAGGTCTTGAATAATTATGATACATTGGCTGTTTGTTGGATGCTTGATGTAGTGTATGGGATGTTCAGGTTTATATTCACTTTTCCTTAGACAACTCGGCAGGTGTTGAATTGTGAGTGAGCTCTCACTGAAATGGACTGTTGTGACAGTCGATTCCACTCTCTTAATTGTAGGTTATTGTAACTACTGCACAGATTATTTGTATGAATTTAAATGGACCTCTGTATTATAAGAACAAATATTTATATGTAATAAATTATTTATCAGGTTAAGTGTCTTGCAGTGCAGCATGGTTTTTATTTTTTCATAACCACAACTAAACTAATAGAAAAAATTCCTTAAGGTGACAATATGGCAATTTAAAATTAAGGATATGTTTGAAGTTATGTAATCATTCTTTATGGTGAACGGCATATGGTGAACTGCATGGGACATCTGTAGTGGAGAATGGCTAATGTCCATTTGCAAAAATACTACCAATAAGTCACAGCCATATACAATAATCACGACCAGTTACAGAGTAGCTTTAGCTTTCTCCTACAGTACGGTACGGTGCGGTACAGTGCAGTGCAGTGCAGTGCAGTGCAGTGCAGTACAGTGCAGTACAGTACAGTACTTCATCCTGTGAGGTTATACAATGCAAATTTAATGATGAAAAACAAGTCAGATCATGTCATGGTCAAAATCTGAATATTAAAACATTACAAAAAATAATGAACATCTAAAAATAATGCATCAGGAATGACACTGCATATGGTACTTTGTACAATGACAGCCTGCAGGGACAATAGTACATATGACTCACAAATCCTCTGACAATGGTGCAAGGACTTCACCCTTACAACCTCCTAAAGTCCTAGTCTAGGGTCCTAGAGGGGATCATATTCAAAAAGGGGGTTATTTCTCTGGGCTGTGGGAATCATCTTCAGGGGGCTGGAGCTCTGGCAGCCTTTCACTCTGTCTCTGGTTCTGGTTCGGTTTCAGGAGGTACTCCAGCTCTTCTGCGCTGATGGCCACTTTTTCTGGAACCAGCCACCGTTTGAAGTGTTCCAGAGCTCTAAAAAGGGCAAAGTAATAACTGAATCAATTTTATTCATCTATAAGAGATTTTAAAATGTGATGTGCACTGCCACTTCACAGAAAGATCATCCTTGCTGTGAGTGAGTGGAACTCTGAAGTAATAATATAAATTATGTCAATATTAAGGCACAGTTTGTGGGAGTTTATCTTGAATCAAGTCATGTTTTGTACCTAAATTAAGGCTACTTGTTTATGGAAAAGATAATCACAAAAATTGTATTCGTAATTTAAAATCACAATTATTGATGCAATTCACAGAGTGGGTGCTGTTCCAGCACCAATCTTTAAAATTAGTGTAGGTGTAGTGCTGCATTTGTCCTGATTTGAATTAATTCAATCTGATAATAGTGTTATTTGCAGCAATGTGGCTAAAATAGCAAAATATTTACTTTTTATTGTGTAATGAGTTTTATTTGATTAATTGTGGGCAATTTCAAGCACTCTAAGGTGGCCAAGGATCCACCCATGCATCCTTGGTAAAAGAGGGAATTTGAGGGAATTGGAACACCACTGGGTGGAGCTCTGATGACGCGGATCTCTCTGAAGTTGTTCAGAGGCAGAGCAATTGGGAAACACCCAATAGTCTACTTAAAATGGCCATATTATGCCATTTTCTGATTCATGTTATGATGTTGTTTCCTCATCAAAAACATGCCTGGAGTTTTGTTTTGTTTCATTCACACATGTTCCTGTATTTTTAGGTTGTGTTATTCCCTCAGACTGAAAATTTCCACCTTCTTATGTCATGTGGTAATACAGGGAGCACTCTACTGTGTTTTTAAACTCCATACACCCTCCCTAGAATAATTTAGATAATTTCTGCCTTGGAATTGCCAATTGCTACTAAACAAATAAGGTAAGGGTCAACTTGAAAATTACCACTTCATGACATCACAAGGTGGAATAGAGCATTTTGAGGTTTGGAGACATAGACAGTTTAATAATCCAGGATTACTCAAACATGAATTGAACACACTCTGGGTATGTTTTTGATAAGGTAACAACATTCTAACACGGCTAAAAGCAGGTGGATTACACATTAACAGTGATTTTAATTTGAATCATACCCTTCATCCAGGTCTCCTTCTTGGAAGAGCTCCGATGTCTGGGCGTCATGCAGAAAACGGTCCCAACATTCTTTTTTGGCCTGAGACAGTGAACGCAGCATGTCTCTTGAAGTTACATCAATGGACTGGCCTTTCAGTCTCTTCAGGCGATTTTCTGTAACATAAAGAAATACAAAACCTTAACCCTATGCTGCGTTTTTAATCAATAATGTTGAAATTCAAAATCAGCATGAATGTATTAGTCTGAGAGTTACGAAAATGCAAACAATGTGCAATGGTCAAGACAGACCAAAACCCTCAATACCTAAAGTGGCGATGTACATTTCTGAATCCTCCATTGGCTCCCACTTGGCTCCGGATGAACAAGTAGAGGCCCCATGTGTTTGGCCATTGCCCTGCACGGCTCTGGGCTGAAATGAGTCGCCGAAGTCGGATTTGCCCTCTGTAACAGTCCCAATTTGTGTTTGCGGTAGGCTGGAGCAGATTTCGGACCAGAGTTCACCGCTGGACCGAACGTCTCCATCCTCAAAGTCGTCAACCATTGTCACAATAGCAACAGTAAATTGATATGTTCAATACGAGATGTCAGTTCTGTCGAATGTACTCATTTTCTCTGCAACACATGCACAGAAGATGTACTGTTAGTACTGCATCTACAACAACACACCTCACCATTAGAATGTTTGTGGAAACAGTAATTCCACAAACTATCTTACCTGTAACATTCATTTAAAGGAGAAAATGATCATCATTTGAAGCGATTTGAAGCCTTGAAGCTAATTTGTTGAGAACAATCTTTTTCCGCGTTGTAAAAGAACTTATTGGCTATTAAATACGTCCATCAATAAAGCTAAAATGTGATTGGCTCTCTTTTACATTGGTACGTCTATGCGTAGCCAATCCTTGCGTTTGTCTCCCGGAAGTGAGACAGTCTGTGGGAAAGGTAAACAATTCTGCTGACCTCGGATTTTTATTTAAGTATATAATCAAATCTATGGCTGTATTAGAATCATAGATTATAAACACATTGTATCATATGACGTGCGCTCACACGCCGTAATATACACTTATATGTATTAAGTTCGTAAACAGCTATTATTTGTTACACTGGTTTGAGCAATACTTGTGTGATGTACTGGCGTTTCAGGCATAGACTGTATAAAGAATAAATTATATTTACAGTCTGTGGTTTCAGGTGCTGATATGTCGCCACATCTCGCGGCGGTGTAGGAGATGCACCTGCTGCGCTTGGCTGTGGTGGCGGTCCCTATGGGTTTGCTGCTGTCCCGGACCATGGCGTGGATGTCCAGCGGGAGAACTCACCCAGAACTCATCAGTAGGCTTAGAGGTACTGGCTCTTTGAGCAGGAGTAGCAAGGCAGTTTCAAGAGTCGTGTAGTTTCATGCAGGTTATTATGGACATGTAATTATTATGTTATTGCTATTATTTTCAATTGAAATAATGCCTTTTGTGTTTAAATAATGCCATCACTTTTTTACCGAATGGACAAATAATAATTATAATAATTGAATCTTTACATTGTACTTCATGTCACTTTCTGTTTCATGTGGGTAAGCCCAGTAATTAACTATAAAACGTCTCTGTCTCCTTCTGATACTGTTCCCTGTATTTCACATGCACAGTGACACATTCCCTGTAGAATTAGAGAACATCACATTAATGCAACCTATAACCTACAGCACAAATGTCAATACTAGATTAAACGTGATTGCAATTACAATGCACTTACTTACAAGTATATTATATTTTTTATTATGTTGTTGCCCATTCTTTTGCTTTTCATGTTTTGCAGATCATGGTGTAATCAAACATGACAGAGTCTTTGAAGCCATGCTAGCAACGGACAGAGGACTGTACTCCAGAGATTATCCCTATGCCGACTCTCCACAGTCAATAGGTGAGTCCATGATTTTACAAATCTTTTTCTATTTTTTCACTAAAGCAAACAATTCAGTCTTAGTTGTCCGGTTACAGGCTACAGAGCTACCATCAGTGCTCCGCACATGGTGAGTCTACTATACAGAAAAAATTTCAGTTTACACTGGTTTTATTGATGTAACAAATTAGTTTCTGTATGTAACAGCATGCCCATGCTCTTGAAATACTGCATGACAAACTAAGTGAGGGGGCAACTGCTCTAGATGTGGGGTCTGGAAGTGGTTATCTTACTGCCTGCTTTGCACGAATGGTAAGTGCTTATTTGTTTTAACAATGGGCAGCATGTTGAAGCTGCAATAGTTTTATGTCATATTTTTATATATTTCTTGTAGACAGGTCCTACAGGTCGTGTGGTGGGTATTGAACACATTGATGAACTTGTGAAAATGTCTGTTAAAAATGTGCAAGCAGATGACCCAGAGCTCATCTCCACTGGCCGCATTAGGTTTATTGGTAAGTAAGACAATGATGTCAGAAGCAAGTGTGTCCAGCTGCACTAAGTAATGACTGTCTGTCACAATGTCCTCTGCCCTCAGTTGGAGACGGGAGGCTGGGGCACCCAGAAGGGGCACCATATGATGCCATCCACGTTGGAGCAGCTGCAGCTACAGTTCCTAAGGCGGTGAGGGCATGTTATTATTATTGAATATCATAAGAATTAAATGACAGCATAGAAGGTAAAAAAGTGGATGTTGATTATTGTTTTAATGAATTGCTGTTCTTTTTTCCCTGTCTTTGTGGTTCTGAAGTTGCTAGAGCAGCTGAAGCCTGGTGGAAGGCTGATTCTTCCCGTTGGTCCCGATGGTGGCAGTCAAGTCTTAGAGCAATATGATCGACAGAGTGATGGTACCTTCCTGAAGACGGCGTTAATGGGAGTGGTCTATGTCCCACTCACTGACAAGAGGCATCAGTTTCCTGGGTATGTTTGTATGACATGTACCCTTTTGTCAGATACAAATAATACATTCACAGGACGGGGTGTTTGAACAAATGATTCTCTCTCTCCAGAGGGGAGCTCTGATGGCGTGTTATTGCTCCTACAGGAGATGGTGCTGGTGCTGTGTCTCTGGGCCCAAGTAGTGCTTGTGTGGCCTGCTGCCCAGAGGACATTGTGGCTATGTCTCTGCCAGTCTTCCTGTGTTCTTGGATTTTCATAGGGTCAGAAATGTGCTGCTAACAAAATGATTCTTAAATTATAAATGGTTATGTTTATAATGGCTTATCAGGCTTTTTATCAGGCTTATAATGGCTTTTCTGTAATCTAATGACCAACAACATTTGTTTAGTAGTCTGCAAATAAATGGTGACAAATTTAGTGTTGATCTGCACTAAAAAACATAATTATACAAATGAATGGCAAAAAAGCTGTTAAAATAGGACTCTTCTCAACATATGTATTTGTCTTTTATTTTGGTTGCTGCCAACATAAGTGTCTTTTATTTGTTTTCTTGATTTGGAACATAATTTTTTTTTTTTTTTTTACATTGATTTGTTTGTAACTTCAGTAACTGAAGGCCCTTGCAAATTATTATCATTATTACTGTTGTTATTTTATATTAATTTGATTAGGTTCAGCATTTTCACAGCTGAAGAGATGACAACAACAAACCTGTATGTATAGAAATGTATTCCTTATGATTAAATATTATATATAATATTACATCATATTAAATAAATTTAGAAAAACAGCTGTGCTCAATATGTCTTGTGTTATGAAGTGACATTATTGTTTAGATGCACTACAAATGATCGCTGTCTGAAACCTGTTATGAATTGAACTACAATTTGACGTCACTTTTGTGCGCCCCGTTTTTTGAAGGACCTCAAGGTACGAGGCAGCCAAAAAGTAATGCACTTGAGGTTTTATGCAAAATATAGGCATTTTCTCTTTTCAAGCTTCAGCAGTTTCCAGAATAGTTTGATATTATCGTCGTCACATTGCAGGGTGTCATCTTGTATTTTTCCAACAGACTTCAGGACAAATCGCACAGTGCTTATGGAGCAAGTAGAACCCACGTTGTTGGCTGACCAAGAGGCTACAACCTCAGACATGACCGAATTCACTAAAGAGAAAGTGTCGGGGACAGAAAATAAGCAGTACGACTCGGGAAAACGCAAAAAGGACGAGCCAGAGGAAACTGAGAGAACAGGACGAGGGAAGAGGCGAAGAGGAGCGGGAGGAAAGAAAGTTCGCCCTGGAGAGAGGTACATCCCTCCGCCGCAGAAACGCAACCCGGGAGTTAGTTTCAATCAGGAACATTTCAGTGAGACCTCCTACTATTTTGAAAACGGTCTTCGCAAAGTTCGTCCTTACTATCATGATTTCACAACTTACTGCAAAGGACGCTGGGTCGGCAAGAGTCTCCTGGAGGTGTTCAAAAGTGAATTCAGAGCCGAGTCCGTAGAGTACTACCAGAGCGCGGCCAAAGAGGGGCGCATCCGCCTTAATGGCACACCTGTGGACGACCTCTCCATTGTGCTAAAGGTAAGTAACATTGATAATCAGATCTGTGTGATGATCAGTATCACAAAAAGATAGATTATGTATAGGTCTAACAAAAACTAACTTGGGAACCACTCATTTTATTTGCACGTAAAAGCATCTTGTTTATCATGTAGTAATTTGATTATATAATTGCCCTCCATTTTCCCTTCTACACAGAACAATGACCACATGCGGAACACTGTGCACCGCCATGAGCCCCCCGTGGTGGGAAACCCTTTGAAGATCTTGGCCGATGATGGTGAAGTCCTGGTGGTGGACAAACCCTCCTCCATCCCGGTGCATCCCTGTGGCCGCTTTCGACACAACACGGTCATCTTCATCCTGGGTAAAGAGCAGGGTGTCTCGGAGCTCCACACAGTGCACCGACTGGACAGGCTCACCTCTGGAGTGTTGCTGTTTGCACGAAACCTAGAGACATCAAAAAGGCTGGACCAACTAGTCAGAGACCGACAGGCATGTCCCAGCTGAAAATAATGCTTAGAGCATTCTTATAATGAGATCACTGTACTCTAACTGAGTTGTTCTGTACTAACTGCAGCTTGTAAAGGAGTATGTGTGCCGTGTGGAGGGGGAGTTTCCAGAAGAGGAGATCACCTGTGAAGAGCCCATTCTGGTGGTTTCCTTCAAAATCGGCTTGTGTCGTGTGGATCCTAAAGGTAAAGAATGTCGTACTGTGTTTAAGAGGCTCAGCTTTAATGGCAAAACAAGTGTGGTGCGCTGTTTACCACTTACTGGCCGCACCCATCAGATCAGAGTGCACCTACAGTACCTGGGTTTCCCCATCCTCAACGACCCCATTTATGGCTCCTCTGCCTGGGGTCCACACAGAGGCAAGGGAGGGCTGCTGAGCAAGACTAACGAGGAGCTGCTGCAGGCTCTGGTGGAACAGCACAGGTCCCAGGAGACTCTACACCTCTTGGACATACCCGAGGATGCCATCAGGGAGGCTGAAGAGATTAAGACTAAAAATATCTGTAAAGATGAGTACATAGGTGGAGCCAATCACCTGTCAGATAGTTGCATAAGTGATCATTTGAACACTAGAGATGCAACAGATTGCAGCATCAAGGAAAATTATTCAAGCAGTGAGAACCCTGTCAAAGGCTCTGAGACCGAGTGCTCAGCTCCCAGCACGATTGCAACAAACAATGAACTGGACCACCTATGCAGTGAATGCAAGCTTGTACGGGCTGACCCCACAGAGAAGGAGCTCATTATGTATTTGCATGCTTTATGCTACAAAGGTCCTGAGTTTGAATATTCAACACATTTACCAGAGTGGGCCGAAGAGGACTGGAAAGAGCCACTTTAAAGCCCACTCCTATAATATATCATCAAAACTTTATTTTGCATTTTGGATAAAACATTTTGTTTTTCATACATACATACATCATATGAATTATTGTTTTTTGAGTGATGGCTGCATTTCTTCAAATATCAAAATTGTATAGTTAGTACTACCAGACCTGGATAAATAATAAAGAAGAATGACAAAAAAAATGTATGTAATCCTTCAGTCGTCCAGATCAAAGGAGCTACTCCTGTTGTGTATTCACAGCATGTAAACTGCCTAAAGATTGAAGCAAGTTTTCAAAGAAAAAAATTTAATTCTGAATAGGTGGAGAGAGATTTTAATGAAATGATCTAAATGTGACATTTTGTGTTGTGAAGACTTTTTTAGTACAGTTTTTGCTGTCTTTTACAGGCAGATATACTTTCTGTTATTGAACTACGTATATGACAAAGAGGTAGGGACAGCAACTGACAAGTTAAAATCTTGGCTTAAGCACTTGATACGACAAATATTCCGTGTTCATCATTACTGTTTAGTGAGTAAGTGGCTGCATGTGATATGAATGTACAGCAGCATTTTAACCCTGGTTTAAAAGTGTGCTATTTTAATACATAAATATAATTTAATGGGATTTTAGTTGAACTTTTGAGGCCATTTCAAAAAGGGCATTATATTCTGTTTATGGCCTATTTAGTATATTATATTACTGTGTATATATGCATGTGTACAGAATAGTATATGTACCACTTAGGGGTGTTCAAATAAAGACTGTAATACTTTTTATAACTGATTGTGACTAATTGACTATAAAAAATGTATTTTGATAATTTGACTAAACTATATAAAGCCCTTTGTATAACAAAGGCAGTAGCATTATTCAATTTTTTTTAAATCTGATTTTAATGAATTATACGCTTTATTAGTAAATATTTTCCATTTAGAAGCCTTCAGTCACGATATTTCCACCTTTTTATTTGGTTGATAATGCATTTTAAATGTTTCAATGTATCGTTTGACTAGTCAAATAAGCAAAAAATGAATCGCTGACAAGTCACCTACTAAAATACAGTAAATGCTAGCTGCAGCCCTAAACAAAGAATGATCAAGTATCCATCCATCCATTTTCTTCCACTTTATTCAGGGCCAGGTTGCAGGGGCAGTAGTCTGAGCAAGGAGGCCCCGACTTTCCTCTCCACACCCACTTCCTCCAGCTCTTCCGGGGGTATCCCAAGGTGTTCCCAGGCCAGCTGAGAAACATTGTCTCTCCAGTGTGTCCTGGGTCTTCCCTGGGGCTCAGAACACCTCCCCAGGGAGGCGGCCAGGAGGCATCTGGAACAGATGCTTCCTCGACGTGGAGGAGCAGCAGCTCCGAGGAGCTTGGAATAGAGCCGCTGCTTCTCCTCGTCAAGCTCACCCCATCTCTAAGAGAGCGCCCAGCCACCTTGCGGAGGAAACTCATTTCGACAGCTTGTATCCGCGATCTTGTTCTTTCAGTCATTACCCAAATCTATACTGTTTGGATTCTCCTCTCCAGTACCCTGGAATAGACCTTTCCGGGGAGGCTGAGGAATGTGATGCTATTTGCAATGAAAAATGCTTTCAATTGCAAGTATTTTAATGAACATTTCACAGACAAAAATTGCATACTTTATTGAAAAAAGTGCAAAAAAATTTGATGGAAATTTGTTTCTTAGTAATAGTGTACCACATTTGTATTGTATCTCTTAATAAGTAAATCTGCAAAGACAATTATGATTCCATATCTAAGGTCTCAGCCTATAAAATATTACATAAATTAATTATACTGCACGGTAATACATGCTACTGTTGTTTTTATACACTGAAAAGACAACATACTACAGCCAAGTATAGATAACTATACTTGGGACACTGCTACCATATTGCACAGTGCTGCAAACCTCAGCAGCTGTCCTCCTGTTCTCCTCGTCTCTTAATCCACACGTCTGGTAGGTCTGGTTTACTGTTAGGTAAAATGACCACTTCACTACTCTTGCCTCTATTTTCACTCTCATAAGGTGTGTCTTTCAGAGACAAACGAAGAGTATCCCTTTTTTCATTTAAGTGTCCAGGTGGCTGCTCTTCTTCCGTGGATTGCAGTGATGTGGAGGCCTGTGCTTCTATAATGCTCAGACAAGTGTTACTGGAGTCCTCCAGGCCCTCATATGAGCTCTGTGACAGGGCCCACAGTGGTTTGTTATGTGCTCTGGCGTCGTCTTCGCACACAGACGGATGGTCAGTTGTCTCTAGAGTGTGAGTGGCCGTAGTCTCCTCAATGCTGGAAGAGGAGGAGAAGGGCGTGTTACTCCAGTGCTTAAGGCCACTGCAGTGACCCCTGCAGGCGGTGCACAGCAGTTTGTCCTGGTGCAACTGGTCGGGCTGCATGCTGGTCTCTTTGTAGGGAGAGGATGTTTGCAAGGCTGGAGGCGTAGGACAGATTTTGTGTTGATGACTGCACATGTCTTCTCTGCTACAAAACTGGATCTCATCTGAGAGGACAGAAGGCCTGTTGGACAATTTGCTGGTACAAGTACTGTTTTCAAAGCTGTCACTCAGTCGATAGGCCAGAGGTTGCAGCTCATACTGCTCATGTCCCTGACCAGTGCCAAGGGTGAGCTTCTGTCTCTGCTGACGATGGTGGTTGGGGTACAGATAGCCCCCTCCATCCTGGTGGTCATAGCTCCTCCTCACTCTGTTTTTGTCAAAAGCTCCGTTAGCCGCAGATGAGGAGCTGGTGTTTACCGTCACACAAGATTCAGTCTGTTCCATAAAACACGGAAACATGATCCTGCCACAGTTATGCTGGGGTCCAAAAAAACAACACAGTGACTGGAAAAAGAACGTAGCAAATCCACAGGCCACACATTTCACCAAAAACAAAAAAATACCTAACTTTCTAAACAGTAAAGCAGTTGATGGTAACATAATAATCCCCATACAAAAGAAAGCCCCAGAAACTACTGCAACAGGGCAGCCCATCCTTTTAGTAGCATGCACCACCTTCCCAATTTTATCTGAGTGCGGAGCTAGGCTATAGGATATACAGTAGTTAGCAATGAAGTCTACAGCCAACCCCGCAGCACAGGATATAAAGAGGGCCTCGATGCCACTCAGTTGCCACTCAAGCAGAACCAGGAGGCCTATAGTGACAAAGACAGTGCCACCAACTGCCACCATGCCATACAGACTTAAAGGAATGTTCCAGGTACTAACCAGAAGGAAGGCAAACGTCATGGCTACAGAAAAGCCTGATACCAGCAATGTCTCTGAGCCCAGGGACTGCTGCAGATCCAATAGAGAAAGCTGGCTTACGAACCATCCACGGCCCAGGCCTGGGGGAGCACTAGATTTCTCCCTATTAAACCATGCAAGGATTTGTCCGTAGTAAACACTGGTGGTGGTGTAATTAAAGCTGTAGAGGTATGTGGTTCTGAATGCTAAAACAAGGGCAGCGATTTGTCCATCTGTGTGGAAATATACTCCCCCAGCATGAGCCAGGCGGCCCTGGCTGTAGCGCTCTGCCAGCAGCAGACTCAGGCACCGCTCAAACAGAGCAGGATGGAAGGGGAAGGTCTGGTTACCACAGCACAGGTCATTGCCTTCTGAGCAACGCCGCATTGAGACCCACTCTACTAACTGCTCTACCAGGCATATGTTTTCTACCGTGCCTTTATCTTCAGGAGATGGAGGCAAATAAAAGCTTTGATTCTGAACATGTGCACACAGATCCTTCAACCAAACCTGGGAGTCAGGGCTGCTCATGTTAAACTCTGGGTCCAGGACCAAAGAGTTATTGCTGTGTGGGTTGAAATGATCTCCGTTATCAGTGGCTTTCACCCCCCAGACTAACTGCAGGCTAAGAGGCATGTCTTCCCCGTTTCTCTGACGCTCAAACATAAACATGTGGCGGTACTCTGCATCATACCTCTCAAATGGGTGACTGGAGCGGAACAGTTGAGTAATTTTGCTCTCCAAAGTAGGCAGCTTCATGCCTGGCTCCACACAGGTCATGTATGTGCCCCCAGCAGCAAGCACAGCAAACCAGCATACCCAAATGTACCGAAACTTCACTACTCCACATGGAAGGATCTTCAAAAATAACAGATTTGACGTATCACTAAGCCCTCTTTTAATCTCTCTTGCTTTCTGACTGAGATTGAAAAGACATTTCTTACGTGAGCTTATCTCCCAGAATCCATTGGTGTTTTGGGAGCAGCAAGGTCTCCATCCCTGAACAGCGACAGGGGATGAATTCATGTAGTGTTCATGCAAAATGAAAGAACACGGCAGCCACACTAATGCTAGGAGTGAACTGATACAGGAGGCTGTGCCCAGGTAAATGGCAAAGCATTGAATAGCTGGGAGGCTGCTTAGAAAACCAGAAAAAAAAGCTGCACTAGAGGTCAGTCCTGAGGCTATAATTAGATAACAAACTTCATGCAGAATTCTGTTGACTCTCTTCTCTAGAGAGACACAAGGTCTCTGGGAGAGCAATAGGTTCCAAAAATCTGCAAATATAAAAACCTGATTTGAACAGCTCCCCAGGAGAATAATGGCTGCAGTAAAGTTCACTAGAGGAAAGAAAGTCAGACGGTAAATAACTTTGTACAAGAAGTAGGATGTGAGGAGGGAGCCAGCAATGGCTAATACCGATAACATTACAACAAATGGTGACTGTAAATAGACGGCCATGGAGAAAAGAAGGGACAAGACAGCTAGGACAGGGTAAACACAATCCCTCGAAAGGTAAAGTCTGAAAAGGCTCTGCTTGATGCCGAAGTCCATGCCAGTGATCGTGGTGTTATTGTAAGACAGATCTCTTCCTTCCAAAGTGTTCATGTAGATCTCCATCATTTGTTCTCCTTTCTGCACTGGGAGGAATAGGAGGCTGTACTTTAAGGTAGGGATTTGGTATTCCATTGTCTGAGGACCAAGAAAGTCCTTATCCACCAGAAAGTGCAGTATCTGGAACACCACACGGGACTGTTTACAACGGCTCGGAACAAAAGCACAGCCACCATGTTTGGGTCTGTCCACACAGGCCTCCACAAGATGTCCTTCATGATAGTACAGAGCACATTTACGCAGCAGGCTCAGAGACTCTGAAACCTATTAGAGACATACAATATGTTTTTAATAGATATATGGAAACTTGTGAAATTGTATTGTATTTACAATATGTAAAAGTAACCTGGTGTGAAGTGAGGCTGAGACAGCAGGATGCATTTGTGAGCACAGCTAAGTAGTTTCCTAGGGACCAGCTGGGGCAACAGCCGCTGCTCAGCCCGGACTCGCTTCTCAGGGGGCGCTGACACACATTCTGGAAGTGTGCCTGGGACCGGATCTTGAACAAACCAAGAAAGATTTTACACAATGCCAACTGCATGAAGAGTGCATATCGGGTTGTGTGCCGCATACCCTGGACTGCTCCATCTCACACATGGATTGGATGGTCTTCAGGCTCCACAGACTGGCTGCATTTTCAGATTTGAACACAAGCTGGGCCAGATGCTCACCTGCACATGTAACGCACACAATCACAAAGGATTTGTGGAGGTACATTCTGAGTACCTCAAGATTGCATGTGGTAGACTTCATTCATTAGGACTATATTGTACATTTAACTTCTAGTTCCTTGTGTCTGAGTGTGTGTGCCAAGTTGCATGGCAAATGATGTGTGTGCAGCTGACCTGGAGCATCACAGAGGAAGGAGTCTGGAGTGGAGTGTCTGGCCAACATCCTTCTGGTGCGCACTCTACTGCTGTTCTGACTCACAGCTCCTCCCACTCTGCACCATACGCAAAAACAGACTACATTATTGAATGCACTTTATTCTTTTGAAATTGGACATTAGAATAACCATGTGCTCTTATTTAAAATTAGATGAATAAGAAAGGGTTTATTGTGGGGATTATTATTATTGTGTTATGGACAAAAGAATATAACCAGAATACTGTCCTTGTGTAGTGGGGTGAATCTGCATACTCCTATTACAGTTATGTATACCCGGCACAGAGCAGAGTATAGCATGCTGACCTTGGACTGAGCGCCTGTGGCAGCAGAGACAGAGTCCTGCCAGGGCCTGTGTTCTGCAATAGCTGCTGCAAACTGGACTCACGCAGGCTGATGTATGTCCCCCGCGGCTCGAAGCCCTGCATCCGAATACAGAGACATCAAAGGGTGAACTCTGTTCTCCATCAGTGTCAACAAGCTTCTGGAGATGCCATGGTAATGTTGAACTTTACTGCATGTGCTACTGACATAAGGCTCAAAGGAAACCAACTCTTTCCCATTATTGCTCTTGAGCATTGTTAAAGCAATTATATTTTTGGATAGAATAGATGGGGATACAATTTATATCTAACAAAAAGCAGCCATGCAAGACTCACCATTAGAGGGTTGGAGAAATCTGGTAATGGGCCTATCAGCAGTGCTGCTCCAGAACAGCCCAAGAGTAGCAGAGCACAACCCAGCAGCAAACCTAGTGGGTGCTCAACCAGCAGCTGACTGTATCTAAACCAGACACACAAACAGGTGGGGAGATCCAGGTTTACAACAGAGATTATTTTTTGACACTTACATCCTGATGATTCGTGAGAGACCTCCATCCCTGCTGGAAATGAAAAAGACCTCTGTAAATGGAACTAGCCATTCACATTTTAATTACACACACAGAGTAAAAACAGTGATACCTGACGGTCAGTGCCTGTTTTGTTTTGTGTGGTCCACTGTCAGCTGAATTATGTAGCCAGTGGCAGCGGACTGCTCCAGAACACGAGGACTGGGCAGAGCTGAAACTCTGACCCCCCCTCTTCTCATGGTTTCCCCTGGAACCTCTGGGGCAGTTGTGGCAGGTGGCAGCCTGGCTGGAGTGAGGGCATGTCCTGGTTAAAGGACAGTCGAAAGGTTCCAAATGGGACATCTCTGGGACCTGGAGACAAGAGGACCTTCTTTAGTGTTGTGCTTCACACTGTTAAGAATCACAGTTTAGAAGGACTGCAGGACAAGTGACTATAAGGTGGTGGTGGTGGTGAGCTGAATACCTGGTGGTAAAGTTTGCAGGAGGATGAGGGCCTTCCCAGGCTGCTGCAGCTGTCACACAGCCCTCCCTCAGAGACAAGCCTCTCCTCAGAATGGTCCACTGTGCACTGGTGCTCAGGGGGACACAGAGCAATGGATGGGGGGTCACTATGGAATACACAAAACCCAGCATTTGACAGAACACATGAAGGCTTAGGTACTGAATGTACAACTCATGGACTACAGCACTGGAGAGGTCTACTGTGCTTAGTCAAACTCTTTACAATAATTAATTGGTTATGAGAAAACATTCCCACTGTGTGCATCTGTCACTGTTAAACGGGATGCAAACTAGAGTGGAGTTTCATGTTTGTTTTTCCACTAGGGTCTATGGTAAAATGTTATGCTGTGTACTTCCTGCTCTGTCTCCAGGGCAACAAAGTCAACAGTCGATTCGCTGATGTGTTATCCCATAATAACCCCGGAGTTCAGAGTTAATGAATAGTCTTGTGTACACAGGAAAAATGACCATTAACAGAGATTTTTTTTTTACAATAAATCTGCCAAATAAGTCTATTCAAGCTCTTCAGTTAAATAAGATTTGGCAGGGCCGACGCTAGTGATAGATAAGGGCAGGCAATCCCCACACAAATGAAATTTTGTCCACCCAAATTCAACAGACTAGAACTGGGTCTGTTTGGCATCAGACATCAGTGTAAAGAACTGTATGTAAGATTTGATTTGATTTTAAATTTCATAAACTTGATCTATCTGTATCCCAAGGTATGGTAAACATGTTCAAATCTAATATTGAACTGATAATAATTCTCATGGTGATTCATTCTTACAAAAACATAGCACATGATGTCCCATTTATTTGGTATAATTTGGTGTTTTGGACGATTATGCAATCAAAAAGCAGAATGAGCCTCACATGAGTCTCATTTGGGTCACCAGTTTCAATGTCAAAAAACCCCAATAGTTTTGAAACTAAAACCTCTCTGATCTGAATTGTCACTACCTGAACCCTAGTACCTGCAGCCAATCATTAATCAGTGCTATTACTGCAGCCTCTGTGTTCTGACAAAAACTGAGAAATATTGAGAAAAAGCCTATTTAGTGATCTGTGCTTGTGGTAGTCAGAATTATGGCTCAGTGAATGGTAAGAATTCCTGAATGGGTTTTGCTTTTCCCTTAAAAGTAAGTAGTTTTCTTAATTATGCATTTAGAGGACCGAGGGGTGGGGAAAACCAGGCCAATAAGATACAAAAGTAACTCAGTCTCAACACTATGATTTAAGGTTATTATCTGCCATGTTTATGATCCCTGATTTATATGGCATTCGCAATACAAACAAATCCTAAAAAATAGAGACCGTTTGACTCGCGTTAACAGAGCAGATCATTGGGCACATAAGCTATAGGCTATAGGCTGTATAGTCAAGCACATCAGATCCAAAAGCTAGTGCCACTGGTTTAGCTGGCCAGTCCATTTTTGTTTATTGGCCTGTAGCAACAGTGCAAACGTATTAAAATAGGATACACTGGCTTTTGTGGCTGTTAGTCATCACTGATCTCTGCTTCTCAATAAGCGATCCACATTCAAGTAGTCTGCTCATCTGGCTCATCTGGCTTTTCCATATCTTAATGAGATGCATAAGAAGAGCGCCCACCTCTGAGCTGCGTCTCTCCCCCTCTCTCCGGAGGGGATGTCTTCCACCGCGCTCTCCCCAAGCGAGCACGCGTCCATCGTGTTCTGACGGTCCAACTCCACAGCTGTTTAATGAATGTTCACATCCATCTGTCCACACGCTTGTCACGCAGGCAGCCTGTTTGTCCGTGATGCTCGCCTCCTCAGAAGAGGCAGTGAGGCAGAGGAACGCGCTGATTGGCTCAGACCCGCTGATGATGCGCACTTGGTCCTGTCGGAGCGTCACACTGAACGCAGCAGTTCTCTTATAGTAAAACGCACTACAGCCAGTCTACCTGTAGTAGACCAGGCCTATGTCCAAATTGGAGCCATTTCATCAAGAGGATCTGAATCAGGCCCAAGTGGAACATGTCTGATTGACAACAGCAAACGTGACAAAGTCGATGCTACCTTATCCAGGAACAACAGGACCAGCCTTTTAGAACGAATCAGCCAGTATACAGACCATAAAGAAATATGATATATAAAGAGAAAGCTAGAAAAGGCACTATTACCAAATACTTTGAATGATGGAAAACAGATCTTTGCCGATTGATGAGAAAGCGGCAGCCCTATAAGTTAAACAATCACGAGAACCATTTCATTTCTTAAATGGGCCTAGTAGTCCTAGTGTTTTACATTCTTTTGTAACTTTGTTGCTGGAACACAGACATGCATACTTATAGACTATTTCAAACTTGTGTGTGAATTTAAAAAACAATGTGTGAATGCGTTTAAAGTTAGTCTATGCCTAACAGGCTTATCTTTTGCTTAAATAGTGTCATAGAACCAAAATTAATCAGACAAGACCTAGAGATAAGACGCTGGTTATGACATAAATCTAGGATGTTTTTAGGCCTACACCTTTCATGACAACACTGGTCTATTGGTCAGGCTGACTCGCCATGTCTCGATGACTGGTTGGTTGCTGCCACCTTGTGGACAACTTTGTAACTCCTTCTTTAAACATGATCAGATAAGTTGGAATTCCCAAATCATATCCTTGAACTATTATGGAAATAGTCTTACTTAAGCACTATAGGCTACTTATGCCCAGTAGAAATGTTGTGGTTTGCTGTCGGCCAATCGACTATTCTCTCTACAGTCGTCAACCGTTGTGCTGTTTATGTATCTATCTCTTGGTCTTGGAAATGTTTAAATTTTCATTTAATCTTAATTGGTGCCAGAGTGCCAGGCTGCCAATTGGTGCCAGGGTGCCACGGTGCCAGGCTGCCAGCAGCGCCGTAGGTGACAGTGACAAACACGAGGCCTTGTTGAGAGGTGTAGAGTTACGAGGGAACAGGACACACCTCTGGAGGGAGTTGCCGGGAGGAGGAACCAGGAGCTGATCACGTCTTCAGCACAAACTCACAGAAAACTTTCACTGAGCAAGCTGCTGTGTGGTGAACGCGAGAGCCCGGCAGCGGCACTTCTTTTTCGGAGTGGCTCAGAAAATTATGGGCAATTCTCTCCGTGCAGCCGCACTGCTGGCCTTTGTGATTCTTTCTATTTTAGTTTCTCTACTGATCAGTAGCGTGCAGCAGTTTGGTGCGCGGGTCGTCTCCAACGTGACCCGTGGCGAGCCGCAGCTCCCCGAGGCGCTGATTTCTCAACTCACCGAGAGACGCAAAGAAATTGTACCACTGCTCTTTCTCAATGAGGATGAGCACCCTTTCTCTGACCAGGCTTTGGACTCCACGTGGGACTACAGAGTATGGGATAAGATCGCGCGTGGCTCGAGTCGTGCGCCCGGAGATGAGATGGGCTGTGACTCTTTAGTGGACATGCAGGGGCTGGAGGTACTCGGGTCGGGCTACACCAAACTCGTTGTCAAAGCGAACCTGGCTGGAGGTCTGGCCGTGGCGCTGAAGCTTGTCAATGAGCAGGGCATAGACATGGGCAAGTGTGTGGAGGAGTTTAACGAGCCAGAGGCGTGTCGGCAACTCGTGGCTTATAAACTGAAGAAGGAGATGGTGCTGCTGAAGCGGCTCCAGCATCCCAACGTCATCGGGGTAAGTCAGGGCGGCCGTGGAAAAAGGCTGCTCAAACCTATATGAAAGGTATCGTTAGGTAAACTAAAACAAAGGCTATTTATGTAAAATATAGTGTAGACCTATTTTTTTTCTTACATTTAAACTGCCCCGAATTAGATATTTTAGACAGACCTGGACAGAATTGTTGTTTGTTTGTTTGTTTGTTTGTTTGTTTGTTTGTTTTACAAAATTAAGTAGGTAACTATTACGCTGACTTTCCAAATTAATCACTCAGCTAATATAGGCCTGCATTAATCATTAGACCAGCCCTAATATAATGATAGACTCCATAGTTCCCATAATCATGAACACACCGCTCAAATCCCTTTGTTGTGCGCACTGAGGTGGAAGAAAAGCTCCTCAGTCTCGTACCACCAAGTCTCTGATTAACTGAGCGCTGCTGACCCCACATTGACCTTTGTCCAGCTCTCTAGAAGACAATTGTCCTCCTGTCTGTCCTAAGGTTGACTCTGCTCTACCAGGAACATCTGCACTTATAGCCTCCAACCACCTGAACCTAGTCTTTAATATTCTCTGTCCATTTGTGTAGTTTCTAGTTTCATGTTCTTTCTTGATGCCAGAATGGTGGTTCACCTAGTTTTCAAGTAGGCTCTAGACAAAAGAGCAAACTAGCAGGCTATTTAGACTTTTTAGGTATTGAGAACTGTCCAGCTCACATAAAAATATTTTTCTACAGAGATTGAGTTAAATGTGTACGCCCTTGGTGGTGTCTGATTATTCAGATAGTGCCCTCAACACACAGTAAACAGTCTATCAAAATCTATTTATTTAAAAATAAAATTACAATTGTTATTCCAAACTAATTGAAGTATGGTAAACTTCATAGAGTTCCTTTTTAATAATGTAAAAACATTCATATATTTTAGTGTAGTAGGTTTTACTTTCACAATGTTACTGTTTACAGTTTTGATGCATAATCATAAAATCACAGTCCTAATGTTTTTTCCTCTCCTCGGCTTTCACTTGTAGCTCAAATACCCTGTGTGCATTTCCCATGAATAACTGTGTTTTATTCACCCTGTAGCTCCGAGGGCACTGCGAGGGCCAACACGGAGCCCGAGAGACAGAGGGCCGAGGGGGAGCAGAGGGAGGCAGATTGGCCGTCATCCTGGAGCAGGGCATGCCGCTGCAGATGATCCAGCTGCTGCAGAGCCCCTGGGAGGATCGCTTCAGGGTGAGCACAAAAATTAGAATACTGCACACAAAAGAAATTCAGCAACAATTTGAAAAACTTGTAAAGCAACATGGCATATTGTATAAGATTTTTTACAGTTGCACATTTAGGCATTTTTGAGTCATGGCTATTGTTGGAGCGTTGTCTCAGGAGTTTGTTTTTGTGATATAAATATTGCAAATTAAGTGACTATATGAAGCATTTCTTATGGTTTACATTTTATCTTTCTAAACTCTAAATTTTATTGTGACATTAATCTATAATTATGATAAATAGGGAAATCTATTATTCCTGACATTTTCACTTGAAAGAAAAATTTACAGTTAATAAAGTTGTTAACTGTGTCCCTATTTAGGCTTTTATGTATTGGATGTAACCCGATATGTAAATGTTCCATTATCACTGAGTAAATGTATGACAGTGGCTGTTCTGGCTTTTGATGGGACTGGGGTTGACTGCTGTAGCCTTCGGTAAAGTGCAGTTTGACACGGTGATCTAAGGCCGTGTGATAAAAGGAGGAGTGCAGCAGACATTGGAAACTGCTGCGTCGTGTGTCTGCGGGGAAAGAAGGCCATAATCCGCTGCAGCCCAGGAATTTGAGCCGCGCTAACAGAGAGGCTTAGTGCACCCCCAGCCCAGGTATGCTCCCGGTGGGGGTCCCATGGCAGACCCCTCAACCCTGCTTGCAAGTATCTGCTAGAGAACAAAACCTCTAAACATTCTGAACAAGATTTTATAAAGTTCTAACAAAGGAGTATGTATGTCCCAGGCTACATCACCCATAGAGCTGTAATAATGCCAAACCCCCTGGAGCTGCGTGGGCCTCTCCATCTCACTACAGTAATGCGGGGTGTTGGGTTACGCCCCTAGTGCTCAGGACGTCCCAGAGCAGTCCACATGACCTCAGGCTGGAGCTATGTGTGCAGCGCCGCAGCAGCTTTTGCTTCTTCACTGGTCCAGCTAATGCAGTTATTTGGTTTTTAGTAGCCTACTTATTTTCTCTTTTTGTTTTTATAATGGTGTTTAAAGGGCACTATAAAAACAGTCTCTGGAAATGGCTTGCAAATGTGGTCAGAGGAATCGCAGTGTGTTTCGGAGACTTTGGAGCTGCTATTTTTATCAGTTTAATGAAAGGGGATAAAATTGAAGAACGTGTCTAGAGCCTTTTGAGATGACCTCTGTGAACTGTGAGTTCATAGATAACAAGAGATTGCAATATTGGCCAGTTGGATAAACCTCACATTTTCCACATCGGCCAGAACTACTTAGTTACAGTGTTTCAGATGAAATCACAACATTTTATATTATATTTTATAAACAATAGTCAATAGTGAAAAGTGACTCTTGCCGTCATCTGCGAGTACGACATAATCACATTTTACAATCTGAAAAACATCGATAAATCCAAATAATCTTGTGACTGTGTTGTATTGTGCTGTGTGTAGGTCTGCCTGGATTTGGTCCGCCTGCTGCACTTCCTGTCCAGCTCTCCTCTGGGCTCTGTGGCACTGTTGGACTTTCAGCCACGGCAGTTTGTGATGGTGTCTGGGACTCTGAAGCTCACGGACCTGGACGATGTCAGCGCAGAGCCTACCCAGTGTCAGACCAGCGCAGACTGCACCCTGCTCTTCCCCCAGCGCAACTTCAGCATGCCCTGTGTGCACGGCCTGTGCAAGGGGCTCAACGAGAAGAGGAACATGTATAACGCCTACAGGTACAGCAACACTGGTTTTCTGTAATGTGTTACAAGTGAAAGCTTTGAATACTGACGTGTGTCATCATAATCTCTGGTGCACTATAATATGCTGTACCCATTCTGTAAAGGAAAATGCTGGAGGCTAGATGAAGGTACTTGTGTTTGTCAGCTTTTAAAGGAAAACTCTCAGCTACATTGTGATGTCCTAGTTATTAAGAACTTATACAATACACTCTGCCATCAAGAGTTGGAGTGAATCCAATGCTGAGCCTGTGAATACAATCACGTTGATAGCAGTCCTTGTTAGTGCACATTAAAGCTTAGATATCATGTGGCATGTGGCACTGGTGACTTATGGTTTGTCTAATGTGTCTTAATATTTCCTGTCCATCTAAAACCCCGTCTGTCTGGTATATGTAGGTATTTCTTCACTTACCTGCTGCCGCACCAAGCCCCACCCACCCTCACACACCTGGTGGACCACATCATGAACTCCACAGGTGAGCAGCATTACAGATCTAACCAAGCCATTGCATTAGTCGTGTGATGACATGTCAGTTTATTCTGTCTTAATGAATACAAGTCAGACAAAAGCTGTGAGTGAAGCCTCATGGTGGATGTTGTGGTGTTTGTGCAGGGGAGCTGAAAAGTGACATCAATGAGACGCTGCAGGCTTTTGAAGAGCTCCTGGCTCAGTACCAGGCTGGAGCGCACCTGGACAACCTGCCGGCTTCTGAACTCTCAGGTACCAGGACTTTCTTTGTTCAATTCTTTGAGTGCACTTCACTTGAACTGTACTGTATAGTAAAAAGACAGCATAATGGTAGCCTTGAAACATCACAAAGTTCTACTCTAAGTGGAGTAGGTCCATGTCTGTCAGTAATTTTAGTTACTCAATGTAGGTGCACCAATTATTTATATTAAACATCTTAAAATGACCTATAGTGGGAATATGGATGAAATTCAGAATTTGAATAAACAAGGTTTACTGGCTTACTTTTTATGTTGGTGACATGGGAAACACCAGTGCAATAACCAGACTAACCTATTCCAGTCTAAACTGCTCTAATCCCAGACGGGCCGGCTCGCTGTTTTCTTAAGGAATGGGAGAAAAGTCGGGGGCAGGGTGTCTCTACCTCTGCAGGCTGTTTTGACAGGTTTATTAGGCAGCTGGAATGAGAGGACAAGCTCAACAAGAAGGGATTAGTCCAAAGTCTCACCAGTTTAACCCATTTAGATCCAAGAACTCTTTGAGGTCTCACAGGAATAATCACAAGCTTGATTATGCTTTTAAATGTATTAAATTTGTAAACATGTTGTACTTTTAGTAACTTTCAGATCAAAACCTTGAGTTGTAAACTGATGTGGGCTGAATGGTTTTTTTTCACAAACTACTTTTCTGCTGTAGACTTTTCGGCTTGTGTTTTAAGTTGGAAAATGAAGTTTCTCAAACTTTGTCTGCCCCTGAAAGAGTGCATAGTCTCCCTGCACCCCTGGCCTCTCATCTCTCCTCGCTCCCCCGCTCTATGAAATATTAATACCAGAACGACTGGCTGGCTGCGTTCCTGCGCTGAGTTTCCATTCCCAGATGCAGGACTGTTTATATAGCAGTGCTATGTGAATCAAATCACTGATGGAGGAGTGTGGAGGCTCACACGGGGAGGAAAGGCTTTGACTTAACAAGGAGGTGCCAGGGGCCAAAGGCACAAAGGCAGTGGGCTTATCAGCCCCTACACAGGCTGAGAGGGTATGGCACACAGCTCGGCGGTTGTTTGATGTTTTACTCTGCTAATTGAATCACCAGTAGTGAGCTGGGGGTCTATGGAAGAATCTCTAAATGTAAATACTGTCACAGCAGGAAGTGTTATTACCGCTCAAATAACAGACAAAATCGATTCATACGGAAGTTTTACAGTTCAAATCCATAGAGAGATGCCAGAATGTCCTAATCAAATGTGCATAGCCACAAACAGGTGGTGAAATTGATGCATGTAATGCCCATTTGGTTTGTTAAAATGCATCATTCATCAAACATGTCTTTTTACGCATTTACCACACCCATGCAAACACTCCTCAAAATATGGGAGTAACCTAGTGATGACAGATAGGATCCTATGTCCCTTCTCTTCTTTAAATTTTAGCTCATTCCTTGCAATTAGTTAGCATCAGATGAAAAGAAGAGTTCTTAATTTCTTTTTAACAAACTAAATAGTGGTATACATTTGGTTTATTTTTGGGTAGAATTGAGTGTGGACACGGTCAAGAGGAGTGGAGAGCTTTCCATTCCAGTGCAGTGCTGTCTCAGACAAAGAGCATTCTCCTGATGGCCCATGACACGGTGGTGATTCAGGGCTGTCTGTTGCAGCAGCAGGCTCGAATTCTCTCCTCTGAGCTGAACACTCCACCCCTTGTTCACTTTTCTTCCCTCTTCTCAAACCCAGAGGCAGATCCTCGTGTCGTTTTCCCCTCGCCAATGCCCCATCCGCTGCTGCCAGTTAGAAGGTTAACAGGCAGCGCTCTTCGCACAGCTCACACACCAGCCTTTGTCCGCTGCTGCACAAATGTGTGTCTCTAATGCAGAGCAGATGATTCAGGGCTGGAGAGCAGAGTGGCTGATGAATGGAGCCCAGTTGGTGGAGGTGGAGGTCAGGGTTGGAGCCTGGTTTACTATGAGCAAGATGTGGAGTCAACTGACTTTGGCCAGCAACCAGAACATTGAAGAGCTGATGATGCTTTTCTCAGCTATAAATCAACTTCACTCAGTTTAAACTGTTATCATTGTGATTAAATTAAACTGTAGGGCTCAGTATGCAGTTTGATCTCAGATCTATATCTTGGCAATCTCTAATCCACACATGATGGAAGTCTTGAGACCACATACTAAAGAATGTGTTCTTGTGTTCTGACTTGTAATGTTTTTGGTTCTCCAGGAAACTTATGTCTTGTTTTGTTCTGCTGTTTGTTCCACAGACTACTGGCTACTGCGGCATGTGAGTGCCTCCGGGGGGCAGTACCGTTGCTGGCTCTCTTATAGTGCACAAGGCTGTGTGCTGTCAGTGCACAGTCCGCGAGAGGCTGCGTACATCTGTAATTCTCACTCCCAGTGCTCCAGCTTCAGTCTAACGGGACAGAGGACATGGAGTGGTACGTGCTCTACATCCTTTGTGTTGTTGTAGTGCTGAGTGATCAGTGTCTTTAATCTTTTAATGGGGTTTTTAAACACAAACACACACAGTCATTACTCATATCACGTCTGAACATGTCTGTACTATGGACTTATCCTCTCATCTCTCTCTTCAGGGCGTCTCCTGGCCTCTTTCCGGAGCAGCTCTGCTCAGCTCATTCCCAATGGCACATCAGATGTGTATGTGAAGAAAACCACTGTCTCAGACACGCCTTCACTTTGACAGGACTCAGCGGGACTGTCCTCATGCAGAATGATGGACCATAAAGTGGCACAGCCTGAGCTGTACCTGTGAACATGAGGATCAGCAGGAGGGATTGTGCTCTTCTGCACAGTGTCTGAAGCGGAGCCAAGCGGCTGCCTGTGCCAGCTGCTGTTTACAGGGATTTCCTCTAGGTGCGATCAGAGCGGGATGTCCTGGCACAGAGCTGCCACCTCCTCACTGAGCCTGAGGACAAGAAACAAGCGCTTAGACAAATCCACACACATTCTATGCACCACCTGAATCATTCCTTTATGAAGATAATGTATTTATATGATCAAATGTTTATATCATTGTGCATCTGATTTTACATGCACCTTGTGGGTGATTCTTATATTTTCAATGAAAAATTATTATTCTTTTTCTATTGTAAATCTGGTCTTTTCATAATACAAATGTCCTTTTTTTTTTTTTTTTTAACAACCCTGTGTTGTGGTTATTTACATGCTCTTTGTCTTTGTGCAAGTGCACTTACAGAGCCTGTTTGTTTGTCATTAGCACCTCCATGAGTGCAGGCGGGGGGCACAGGGCAGCATAGGGGGTGCTGACTCACTATTGTGTTTTTTTAAATCTTTATCTATTCGCGTGCCTGCTCTGCTTCAATCTGTGCACCATCTGAAAAGGCCAACTCAAAGCACACAGCTCCACAGAGTTTGCACAATACCCGTGGAATGCATTCACATGTTGTGCCATGCTGAGCTCATTATCAACCTTAATTAATACATGTAAATGAGCTGATACTTCAGGGGGCAGGCCTGGGACAAAGACCCTGATGTGTGCTTTGCACCTGAAAAGACCACCATCTGTGACTTTAGACCCAGTGGGCATGGGACAGCTTTCAGTGGGGATTTGTACACCCACAACTAGCTGTATTTTGTTTTGTTCCTTTATTATATTTTCAGACATATTTTAAACACATAGGGGAGAAGAGCAGGACATGCTCTTACAGATTTGTATGCTGATCTGAGAGGGCATGTTCTTTCCACAGATTACACGTTTATGGGCTCTTTAAGAAGGCTCCGGGCTCCTGTTTGCTTGCCACTGGCCCTTGTCGTCTGGACAAAGTCTGCTGGTTAGAGCCTGATAGAGCAGATAAGAGCCGTGAGATGAGGCTTCAGCAGACCAACCGGAAAGACCAGTGTGAAGTGGGTCTAATCCCTCTCTGTCCAAATTATTTGTTGTGTTGCTGTTCTCATGTGTCAGAATGCTCCTGTGTCCAGCAGACTGCTTGTTGTTTCTCGCAGCCCCGTGCTCCCGCTCTGTTTTTTACGTTTCTAGTTTCGCTCGGCTTGTTTCCATGGGAATGATTCATGACCCCCATCTGGAAATAATATCTGTTCATGAAAACAAGCCATCAGCACTTCTGGAGCAGAGCATATGCTGTATGTGCGAGCCCTGTGTGGCTCTGTGGTGAGAATGAGTGTATTGCTTGGAATGTCTGGTCTCTCTTCTGCCTGATTGCCCGATCTTTATATTTCTAATGTTTATCTATGCAACCCGTTTTGAGTATAACGCAAAACATTGAGTTTACATCTGTTAAATTTGTCTGGACTATAATCTACTGGCCCTGTGCATGCTTGTACGAGAGGAGGTTCCTTCAAAAGCAACTTTAAGAAAAAACTTTTTTTAACCAAAGTTACACTACAAAAACATCAGAGGTGGAACGTAATGAAGTAAAAGTACTATTAGTGAAGTATATAGTAAGTATTGTACTTAACTATAAAATTTTGGTGTCTGTACTTTACTTAAAGGTGAACTGTGTAACTTTTTGGTTGGGGACAGTCACTTGCTTGTTTCTATAGATATGTCATTGCTCTGCCTGGAATGTTTCACAATATGACATTAAACAGCTCTATCTTACATTTATTCAATTACAGGTTGTTTTATAGCTCAAAAATATGTAGAAAAACAGACAGGGGGTTGCCTCTCCACGTGCCTGACCTGTAACTTGGTCTGGTTTGGTCTCCATGAAGATAGAAAGGTTTAATGCCATACTGTAAAACATTGCCGACAAAGCAAAAACGTCTCCATGGAGAAACATTTTAAAATGGATACCGTTTTACTTTTACTTCCCTACATCTGAGAACAGGTATTTGTCCTTTCTGCTCCACTACATTTTTGAACTGAAAGCAAAAGCAAACTAAAATATACAAATATAAACAGCTACAAAAAAATTGATTCAGTTGTTTCTACTGAATAAAATCCATCATAAATCTTTATCAAAAGTTTTATTAGATCTCAAAAGCAGCATGAAACTTTTACTTTTTACTCTAAGTACATTTTTAAAAGGGTACTTTAATACTTTTGCTTAAATAGAATTTTTCATGTGATACTTTCATTTCCTTCTTCCACCACTGAAAAATAGTATATATTATAACATCTCTATCTTTGTATTTGACTCACATAGTGCATACCTCCACCTTCTAGATTATTGTGTCTGCGGGGACTGACCCATGAGCTCTGAGCAGACACAGGAAAATTGTGGGGAAGAATGACAGGTCAGCAGTAAAGCATCAGCTTGATTAGAACTTAAACTCTGCCTAAGTGTAGGAAAGTGTGGGACAGTGAAGCTGGGCTGGAGACTTGCCTCCTTAGACTCATATGGAGCAATTATAGCCGAATGATTTGTGTGGCTGTTTAAAACTTGTGCAATAGGTAGTGTGTGAATTACTTTTTATGCTTGTATATTTTGATTTGCGTGTGCACTAAGTTGCTCACTACTGTAGTATATTCTTTACTTTGGCGTGTATGTTCTGCTTTCATTTGCAGTTCTGGCAGTTATAATGTGCCTGAATAACAGAGAACAAATGCAAGCCTGGTATTGTCCTAAATCTAAATTCAGGGAAGAGACTCATAATCCAAACACATTGTTTTATGAATAATCGTTGTAGAGCAGAAGGCATCTTTTGTGCAGATGCCTTAGTGGGGCTGTGTTTCTGAGGTGCATAGAGTCCCCAGCCTCTGGTCACTGGTGGAATGCTGACCGTCTGTGTTTGTTTTAAAGTATAACTACGCTCTTTCTGTCCCTGGTTTATGACATTCTCAAGTGCTGTGCTGCAGATTCTCCTGCTGCTCCACCAGAGAGCCCCCACCCTCCACCCAATTCCACAGACCCATCCATCACACAACCCCTCCACATACCCATATGCACTGTCATTAATGTGCTGCTGGTAAACTCCATGCATTGCTCTCCCCCTCCCTCTCCACTGCGAGCATCTGGAGCCCCCACCCTTCTCCAGGCCCCCGTCAGCCTGTAGGTCGTCCCTGAGGGCACGGCCTGCTGAGGATCACAAACAGTGGGACAGTGGTGTGCTGTTCTAATCAAAGACCTGCCTTTTGTTCCTGGAGTTTCCCCCATCACACCTCCAACATGCAGGGCCAGCTCTCAGCAGGGTCACCCCTCCATCCCCCTCCACACACACATGCATACACAGAGGTTTTCATCCTTTTTGGGGACATTACATTGATATACATTCATCTCCTGGAGACCTTAACCATATTTATTACTTATTTAACATGAAATAAATCATAACTTTAAACTATTTTAACCAGTATCTGAACTTTAAACCATTATGTTTTAATAATAAGGGATTTACGTCATGGCGGCACATGACAACAAAGGGAAAACTATGTTAATCTCCACTGTAAACACTCAATACTCAATCTTGAGCCTTGGGTTTCACTGTGGTCTTATTTCAGTAAAACAGGCTCCTATCTTGCAGATATACAATGCAAAGTTTGACTATTTGTAATTGAAGTTTGTCCTGTCTGGGCCTCCACACTGGGTGAAAGTCAACTCTTGCAGCTTGGTGTAGACAGTTCAAAGCTAGAGAACATTTGGCTGAAGTGACCTCTTCTGCTATCACATGACTAAGGGTCATCTCTAAAGGAGCTGTTGGGGACTTTTATGTTTTTTTGTAAGCTACTGTAAACATGTGATTTCTCTTGAGATTTAATTACATTTTCAGTCCACATAATTCTTAATGGGAGATCCTTCTAGGGTTTAGGGTTTTTGATGTGTCACACTTCATTATTGTCCCTGAGCACAATAACATTAGTGAAAGCTAATGTCGTCAGTGAGGCTCTAATGGCTGCTTCAGGCTGTTAAACCTGTGAAGTGCACTTCTTTGCCACAAGTTCCCAATTAGGCTTCTGCCCACAGTGCCATAAAACAGTTAGAGCAATGAGAGGGGCTGTAAGATTTCACACTATTAAGAGTTGATTAGAGCTGCTGCATGAACCAGGTACATTAACATACAGCTTTGCATGTGAGGTGGCTGAGCTAATCATTCAAAAATGTTAGTCATTCTGGGTCAAGGCTTCTAATGTGATTGTACTGTACCAACCCCCTTCATACACTGATGAGGAACTAAAGGGCTCAAGTGTCTGGTAACCAAAATCTGAAGGAGTCTCTCAGATTCTTTAGTGCTATTGCATTTACTTAAAGCAGGATTTGAGTATGTAGCATACGCACATATTCTCTAAATATATGATAGGTGATGTTCAATGACATGTACATCCAAGCACCTAGACTGTCACTGTAAAGTGCTTCATAAAATACAATAAAACACAAAGGCAGTACAAAAAACATAATACCAATAAATCTAATCAATGATAGGGGTAGTAGCTTTTGGACTTTAAAATCAGTCAAGTAAAGGGAAAGAGTTGTAAAAAAAAACACGTGTGTGAGAGATCTGTCCAAAGATCCAGACTGTGGACAGATTGTTAGCTTTAGTCATTGATGCCATGTGCCTGAAGCAGTCCTTAAACAAAAGACATTATATCATTATAAATCACTCCTGATTTCTCAAACTATGCTGCAGGCCTAAGATCAACTGTGTTTTGTTGAAAGTCAAAGGTCTTTCACTGGTAATAACGAGGGTACTTTTATCTATATTATACTTTTTAAACTTTTATAAGCGTTAAAAAATAGCTGTCCTGGCCTGTATGCATTAAAAAGAGAATGCCTCCTAGAAAAGTGATCCCAGAATTGAAATACTGATATTCACTTCACAAATATTCACAGAATTCTGTAGCCATAGTTTAACTTATAACTGATTAGTTATATATAATAAAATGTTTAAGTTAACAATAAATGTGAATTTTAAAGTAAAGTTGTACCCATACTTGAGTCATCATTTTGAAGGGGTAAAAATGCTTAAGTTGCTATTACTTTCAGTTTTTACCAAGAATAAGGGCCTTAAACAAATTAAAACTCCTTTCACTCTCTTGCTAATTTGACCCTAACATTTTCTCCACCAGTTCACATTTGACTAAATCAAACAACAGATATTAAAGGTCTGCTTATTCCATTTTCATTCAAGGAATGCAAGGACTGTCAGAGCGGCCTCCAGTCCAAACTCGGCCTAGCTCTAAGTGGCCCTGTGCAACTCTGGCTCCCTCTAGCGGAACGGACCGGTTTAAATTCACTGTCCAGACGCGCTGAGAGAATCTGTCCTCAAGCTTTTATTTTCCGGTCTGCGGGGATAAAATTAGCCTCTGTGAGTTTTAATGGTACACGGCGGTCTTCTGGTGTCGATGTTCTCAACCGTGTTGTAGGTCTATGAATACGAACCCGCGCCAAGTTCATGGGCCAGCCAGGCCTACAGTGACGGGAGTTTTAGGCCTATATTTAGTGCCCAATAGAAACGAGCGGTCCGTGTGAGTGGCATGATGCGTGTCCACTGCTCAGAGCGGGGAGACACAGAGGCTTGTCCAAAGTGCAAACAACGTCCAAAGACCAAAGAAGAGTTTATTTAGAGGAAAAACTCACTGAGCGCGGACAGAACAGCTGGGCCTAACCCGGTGCATCGTGGGATATGACCGACTGTGAGGGCCAAAATGTGGGTAAGAAAGAATGTCAATGGTCCATGTCAATGTCCATGCAGTCCAACAGCTGCGCTTTAAGGTGCACTATGTATGTATCTATGTATGCAACGTTTTGGTGGAGGGTCATCTCCATGGAGATGTATCTTCTTGATTGGAATGTTCCACATTATGGCAATAAACTGTCTGTCAAAAATGCCTTGGAAAACATGCATTCTTACTTTGAGCGGGGTTGCCTCTCCACAGATCTGACCTGTAACTTGGCCTTGCTTGTCTCCACGGAGATTAAAGGACATACTGTGGAACATTCCAGACAGAGCAATGTCATCTCCATGAAGACAAACAGGTGTCGTTCAGTCCCTTCATCAGAAAAGCTTTAAAGAAGGGGTATTATGCAAAATTGATTTTTGAGCTTTCTACCATGTTATAACGTTGTTCCCTCATGTAATGCATGCCCACAGAGGTTTTCGATATCATCCCTGCATGTAATTTTGCAATCTCTCCCGGGCCCTATTCAAACCCTCCTTACATTTAGCTGTCAGATTCTGTGCAATGCTCAGCTCACAAGCCTACATCGTCCATGCTCCCACACGACAATTCTCCATAAATCTCCATAAAACTGTACACAACAACTTGACAAACCTAATGCACTGTGCAGTAGTTTCATTAGCAGGATGAACCCTGATTGTGTTGTGATTGTGTTGTGAAGGGGGAGTGACTTAATGTGGAGAGCAAAGGAAGGTGGGACTCGAAAGTGAAACATGTTAAACAATACGTTGTTTTCGGCTAATATAGCATTTTCAAAACAATAAAAGGTAATATGGTGATCTAACTGTCATGTGTTCCCTCTTTAAAGTGCACCACTAAGACAGTTTCATTCCATTTTCTGACTTGGCTTCCTCCTAGTTTAAAAACAGCACTACATTCATTCTTGTTTAGTCCTGTTGTTTTTCTAGATTGCAACATTGGATTAGTGCATTTCTATTTTGCTAAGTCTACTTGCTAAGTCTAGTTTCTCTGGGAAGATGACTGTAAGAACCGGTTTAGTTGTGAAAGAAGTGAGGTTGAGACCTGGTGTGATTCTGCTACCTCCTATCTACATTTCATTTAGATTTTGTTGTATTTGCTTGGGACTGTTTTTTCTTCTCTATCAGATTTGGTTTGTTGTGTTTTGTGATCCTCCTTTTTTTTTTTGCCTTTGTTTTATTCTCATCTCTGGTCAAGTCCAGGCTGATATAAAATGTGAGCTTGTTGGAATCCAGAGGTGCATTGTTCCACACAGTGTATTCAGACAGTCTTCATGTGCGTGAGATGATGTTCTGCTCTGTTGCTGCTGGTGAATGGACATAATGAAAGAGCATGTCTCCATAGTCTGGCTCTGGGACACAAGGGCCTGGACTCTGGTGCTGACAGGATTTTAAGACCTTATAAGGCAATGTGCGGTGATTTCCTCCCACGTCCACTGAAATAATGCAGAAAGATTGGGCTGAGATAAGAGTCTGGTGGGAGGGGGTTCGGGAAAGGGGAACGAAAACTGGAAGTTTAAAAAACTTTGACTTATTGTTTGGAATCTAGGGAGTTAAACATAGTCAGGAACTGTGAATCTCCAGTCTCCAGTTGAGCCACCTAGTACCACAGAGGATAAGGGGTAGAACCTGTAAAGTTACTAACACTGCGAAAGTATCAAGTTTTCTCGGCTCTTCTTTTATGGCAGCCTGAACAGTGCTGACTGTGGGTTGTGGTGTAGAGTGGAGCCAAGCACAAACACCATTTAAGGTTTACAACTCAGTCATTTGCATTTGATTGATCCACAAGGGAAATTACTTGGTAGTTATTTGCAAAATAAGCACTCATAAAACAGACGTAAAAACACAATAACAATTTTAAAGATATATTATGTAAAAGTGTCTGAGATGTCTTCCGAATAGGGCTGGTTAATATGACAAAAATATAACAAAAACATGTATTTTTTTTCCCTTCCCTCCTATTGATGGATCCAAATTGTTAAGCATAAACAATACCAGCTTTGAATAAATGGCATTTACCATCAAAAGTCTGAGCTGTGCTCCAAACCACATGCTTTACTAGCAGGGGATTGGTTGTCCAGCCTGAACCACACGCTTGGACAAAACTTCACAAAGACGAGTGGGTCTGGACCTGTATCCTGTCTCCCCAGTCTCCCTGCCTGGTTGACAGACAGATTAACCAATGAACACAGAGGACTGAGAAACAGCACAGATTTCTGCAGAATCAGAAATCAAAGCACTAAACTGTTTATTTATCTCAGGTTAAAAAAAAAAGTTATATATTTTGTTCTGAATTAGGCTGTATAAGAATTATCGGGAGGAGATGTCTACCGCATCTGAGAGACACGTGATACAAATTAGCAGCTGTGCTTGGACTGTCCCAAGTTAGGACAGAAGTTTTTCATGCTGGATTTCAACAGAATGTAGAAAGGACTGGCTGGTCAGGCAAGATTGGCTGTAGACCTCTCCATTAAAAAGCCAAAGCCTATTGACAAGTAGAAATGATTCTCAATGTTGATTAAAATTTAAAAATATCTGATAGCTGTTCTTCTTTTATACTACTCTTTAATTTTTCTCTTATATATGTGTTGTATTTCCACTCTTGTTCCCGTAGGTGGCAGTGTTGTTACATAAAGCACCTTAGACATGAGGACCAGGCAAGTCATACCAGCCGCATCAGAAGCTTCTTATAAAGGAAAACAATGGCGGACTGCAGGGTGACAATGAGTAAGAGGCCAGAGCACAAAGAATGATTGATGAGCCAATCTTTTAAGTGTATCAGCAGTTGACACCGGATTTATTTTGGGCTGTTATTGATTGTGAAGTGGAGCTTATGTGACTGGAGCAGAGCAGCAGAGGATACAGAGTGATGAGGGTGTGTCTACATGAAGTTTACTACTAACACCATGAAGTACTGCCTTACTCTGGACAAGCTACAAAAACAAAATTATGAAAAATGCTGTTCTTTTGCAGATGGAGAGTACAGCTAGATCTCTTCGCAAGTAATCCATCGTCAATACATATTTATTAACACCGTGACAATAGCCCTTTCTCCTCTTTTAGATGTGAACATTGCAGGAAATCTGTCCCAAACAAAATCCTTATAGCTCTATTCCTATCCTTTTCTTGAGTGTGGAATTCTTTGTTGAAACTGAGGAGACGGGGGCGTGTGTGAATGTGTGACCCACTTTTTGGAATCATAACGTCATCTCAGGCTTTTCTGCAGCTGCTATTTCTCTAAACAAATGCGGTGATTGGGGATTCATTTTCTATTCACTGATTTTACATTAGGAATCAAGGAGACATTTGGCTTTCACATCCACATGCAGTCTCACATTACAACAATCTCTGAGTGTAGGAAAGGAAGATGGGAATTTTTTATTGTAACAGGAATGAAACCATGAATTTGAAAAAAAAAAAGTTTATTCTCAGTTCACAGTGCAATTATCAAACATGGGAGCATTTAAGGTGCATTGTGTAACTTTTCAGGTGCAAGGTCTGTCAATTGTTTTTCTCCTTTGATTTGTTTGGAATGTTTCACAGACGAAACCAGGTCAAGTTACAGCTCAGATCTGTGGAGAGGCAATCCTGCTCACAGTCAGAATGCCTGTTTTTCTCTGTGTTTTTGAGCTGTAAAACCACTTTTCATGGAATAAACTTAAAGTAGAGGTGTTTAACGCCCTACATTCCTAGAAGGGCGATGACATATCTATAGAAATAAGCAGGTGACGGACCCCCAACCAAAAAGTTACATAGTACAGCTTTAACATTTGAGAGATGAGTGAAATACGAGCTGCTTAACTCTGACTTCTTCTGGTATTACAAGACACCTCTTCAGTTCTAATGTTTCCCAGGAAGACAGCACATTATTACAATAAAAAAAATAAATAAATAACAGTGTTCACAGTTTGATTTGATTGTGATTTGATACTAGTCTCTTGTGCAGCTCTAGTCAAACAATAGTATTACATATCGAGTAGCCAGATCAGAGGGGGCCTAAACCAAGCTCTGATCATCTTTCCTTGCCTGCACATTGGGACCATGTTAATGTCCTCGAGCAGAACTGGGTCACACCATGATTCATCAGGAGATCATGTCAAACTCCACTCCAAACTAAACAGCATTATTTGAATATAATGTAAGTGTCTTGCTGTGGGCCATTAGTTGTTTTATTCTTCTTAGTCGGCAAAATCTGTATTTGTTGACTAATTGTTTTGTTTTCATTTTAAGAATCTCTTTGGAACAATAGCCGAAAGGAGGAGTGGAGTGAGTTGAAGCATTGGGAGTGAATTGAATTTGCCTTTGTACATAAATACACTGCTACCTTTATACCTGTATAAATAGTTGTTGCATAGTTTTGAGATCTTTTGACCCTTTTTAGTTGACTAATTGATCAGCAGGGCATGTCTTTAGTCAACGAAAACAATTTTCTTTATGCTACCTCCTTCATAATGTACAGTCTGTCCAGTAAAGTCTATCTTTGGTGCAGCGACCCCGTGCCCCTTCTGGTCTGGGTCTATGAGTACAGGATTATTGCCCAGATGGAGCCAAGGATTGACCTGTTTTAGATGGTGGTTGTTTAAAAAAAAAACGAAAAAAAACAAAACAAAAAACAATGCAGTTATTTAAATGACATATTTTCCTCTGCAAACAACATATTATTTTTTCATAGATGTATATAAAAAACCTGTAGAGTTTGTAGACCTCCACAAATATGTTCTGAAACATATTCTTTGTTTAGCCATTTATATTTCAGTCTTCTCTCAAATGTTAATGCTCCTGAACGTCATTAAAATGTGCGCTCTGAGCAGAATCAAAATAAAACGGGGAAAAAAATTAATCAATCCATTTTATAATTTTTTCAAGATCAAATATTTGAAGCCATTTTTACTTTCCATATTTGACACTTGTTCCTTCTGACCATTCTGCCTTTCTTCTTCTTTTTCAGTAGACTCCTGTCTGTGTTTGAGTCTGTTTGTTCTCACTCTCCTCTCATGTGAATACTCCCAAAATATGACAGCCCCTAATCTACCCCAAATCTGTCCCAGAATGAGATTAACAATAATCTGTAGATCTTCAGACAAAACAATGCATTCATGACCACACAGATGATGTTCACAGGAGTCGTGCCATTTTCCTGACAGTTTCTGAGTCAAAACAACACTGTGCAAGTATTACATTACACTTCACTATATAGGCAGTTGTGAAAATGTGATTGAAAAGGTTAAAGGTTAATTGCCTTGGGCCCACAATCTTGTGATTTAACAAAACAACGCCTGCTCTGTGGAAGTGTAGACAGTGTACTTTTACAACACAAAGCTGCTTATTATCCACTCTTAAGTTGGTATAGACCATAAACCCACTAACTTACAGTTGGTGGTTCAATCCCTGCTTCTGGCCAAAGTGTGTGTCATTGTGTCCTTGAGCACTTCATCTGGTGCACCCTACATTCACCCTTCACCCTGGAACTGCATCTCCTTCCCATCATTTATTAGTTCCTCCTCAACCAACCCCTGTCATCTTGCCTCTGTGCCCCTCTCCCCTCTATCATGTTCTCATATGCCACCCACCATCTACTGGTCTATGTCCCCCCTACCAGTTTTTACTCCTGAGTCTCAGTATTGCGTGTGTCCTCCTCCCTTCCTTTACCCCTCAGGTCCTGGGGCGTCTGTAGCGCACAGATAAAACCCCCTCTGTAGCACCATGAGAAGGTTCAGTTGCTCTGCCTTGGGGTCTGGGGAATATCGCGTGTATTATGTACTTTTGTTGTCTGTGCTTTTATTTATTTATAAATATGGACTTTTTGGGTTGTAAAATCCTTCTTGTTTGTTTGATTGAAACATTTTAATTAGTCTACTGTTGACCTACTCAGATGGATGCTTTAAAAGGAAACAGTAAAAGTCACGGTGCAGTCACGGTGCAGATGTAATTTTAGCATTACACACTGATGGCACTGATTGCTCTGGACCTTTTTTTAGAGTAGATATTGGTAAAACACATCCTCCTTGAGCGGAGGGGTGGGGTCTGCACCAGAAGCCCCGCCCCCGAGCTGAGTCTGTGTCAGGGCAGAGGCAGGGCAGCCCGGCTTTATCTGCGCACATCATCCACCCTTGTACGCGCATGTAAACACAGCCGTAAAGAGCAGCCTTTAATGACAGCCGCTTAGACATGTCGCTTTAAGGGTGCTCTTTTTTTACCGACCCGCAGCTGTCTCCAGGCCAGAGGAGACTAAAGGACACCGGGGGAGAGAAAACTCAGGAGTCCCACTGGACCTCCTTGTCGCTGCATATTCTTGAAATCCGAAAGGGAGCGGAGAGGTTGGAGTTCACTTGACATAATGGCAGTGAATAGGTTGCCATGGTGACTGAGCCAGGAGCCTGACCCGCGCGAAGTGAATGGAGTCAACGCCGTGTGAGCGGTAAACAAACGGAGCCGAGCGCGCAGTCACCGGAGAGGAACCAGCGGATCCGGGGAGCGCGTAGAAGCGTGGACCGGAGGCAGCAGCATGGAAGACGGCTTCTCCAGCTACAGTAGCCTCTACGACACCTCGTCCCTGCTCCAGTTCTGTAACGGTAACGCACTGATCCTCACTGACCCGCACTAAACGCCACAGCCTCTTTCCTTTTGGTCAGAGGCAAGAGCACCATAATTTACGGCATATATGATGTGAATTATGTTTATGCCCATAGGCTATTGCCTATTGGCCTTCCAGAAATACTAGGCTACTTGGTACAAAGTATAGGCTAAGCCCTAACTAATTACAAAAGTAGCAAATGATCCACAAAGAAAAGGAAATGAAATAAATGCCACACAGGCACATTCTTTCATGATCACAACACTTGAATGTTGTTGTCAGGAGAACTCCTCTGGGGGAACTCTTGGGCTGGTTGCTGTGGACTCAGGCTTTGGGTGTTAGCCTTCTTAAAGGGGCTGTAGGCTCTTAAAGGGGCTGTGCACTATTAAAGGGGTGTTAAAGATGTTGAAATGAGCAGAGCTGTGCTGCTGCTGAACCGGGGCTGTTGGCATGACGCTGGGCACAGGCTGACCTGACTGCAAGGCCTGCTCCATGTCCTCTCCTCTGAATGTCCTTCGTGCTCATCTTGTTTCCATCACACTCCCTTTGATCTGGTTGTTTATGGGACAGCGCTGTGGCGCACCCCCACACAAAGGGGATTATCCTCCACAAAACCTGTCTGAGGCCGCGCCGTGCTCTGTCACTGCCTCCTGAACTCTTCTGCAAATGAGAACTGGGGTTTCTTTGGGCTGGGCTCTGAGTGCTCATGTTTGTGTGTAAAGAAGAAATCAATAATATCCACTTAACTGTGTAACCAGGAGCTGGTTAAGGCACACAACTGTTACAAGAGCATTTGCTAAAGCATATGTGTTATGAACATGCATAAATAAAACATACCCCCTATTCATTTGGGGACAGTTGCTCAGTGATTTGACAGATTTCTACTGGATGTCCTTCTGTCGCAACCAGCCAAACATATGTTGTGGATGTAACCAGTTTCCCTCTGGTTAGTGGGAACCCACTGTTACACAGCCTGCCATTTTTTGATAATGTACTGACCTTAGTATCATACAAATGCAAACTTCACCTTCCTTATGTTTATATCTGACGTCACTGGCTCATAGCCAGCCAGGACTGGAAAAACTGGCTGTGTTACTTCACACTTTTGTTAAGAAAACTGTGCCACATCCAGAGCAGGTGCAGGTGTAACACTGGTGTAACACAGCACCTAGTGACGGAGCTCAGCACAGGCAGTAGTTATATCGACAGACATGTAATTTCAGATGTTAATTTAATAGTACTCAACCACCACCCCTTTAGAGCTCATATAATTATGTGAGAATCTAATGTATTTGCATGACCCCAGCCCTGGTGCTGCAGAGCCAGAGCAGCTGAAGGAAGTGAGGCCTCTGTCCTTACTGAATCTCATTTTGAGTGAGATGGTCTCTTCATTCAATTGTCCCACTCACAGATCCTGATAATCACATTTATTCAGCGAATACCATGACCTCACCAAATAAGGCGTACTTTCAGCCCTTTGCTCACTGGACTGTTCTTGTTGTCCTTGTGTTACAGTGGCAGAGTGGTTAGCCTGTCTGTGTTAGGTTTATAGGGTCTTATAAATTTGCCTGCTTATATGCAGGCTATATGTCTTCATCTATCTCAGACTCAAAGGGATGGTGGCACGTGTTGAAGGATTAGGGGTAAGGCACTTCTACACTGCAGCCAGGAAAAGGATGAGAAAGCTTACAGTTTAGCAATCTGTCAACCCACCTTGTTTCTTGAGCTGAGATGCCCCCCTCGCTTTTAAACAAAAAGAGAGAAAGTTCAGAGGAGGGGGGCTGTTTTACGGAGGTAGGAAATGCTCCATGTATTTTTCCTATAGGTCTTTGCAATTAATCACATTTTAGTAGATATTGATAGTCCTTGTTTTAAATTAAAAATGCCTTCTTACAGGAGAAGGTTTTGCAGGAGCAGAGGACAGGGAGCAGTGGAGCAGAGCAGCCTGGATGCTGCCTCTATGGAGTCTATACCACACAGATGTAGGTCACACCATCTGCAGACTGCTGTGTGCTCTGCAGTCTCACAGAGCAGAAAGAAGTCCCCTATGTGTCTATTTCAGGTCAGAAAAAACACAGTATAATGAATTTGTTTCCTAGTCTATTTGTCCTATAGTTGACCCAGCTGATCTTTAACTCTCTTTTTAATGGTGCAAAGACATACATAAAGAATCTGCATTAATTATGCATAGTTAATATCGCAAATGTTGTTGTGAAGATATGCAAATATTGAATATTGAATATGCAGCAATCTAAATAGGGATATCCAATGATATTTCAGCACTTTTTGGTTAATTATACAGTCCTTTCACAGATTTAAACCTTGTAAACATTTAAAGACATGTTTGAACACATTTCGGTTTCAATTTATTTTGTAAATATCACCCACTCCTATATGTTTAATGACGCATTCCTAGATGTTTAATGTTCACAGTCTTATTTCACCTCCTCTTTGTTACATTTCCAAATACTCACGGCTCTGAAATGCCTGTCAGACTTGTTTAATCAGGGATATGACTGAGAGATGGAATGACTGTTGTCTTTGTTAATCTCTAAGGCCATAAAAGAATAGGGCTGCATGCAGAAGTGTTGAGACAGTGAGCAGAACACTGATCTTCTGCAGTGTGGGAGGGGCTCTTCTTCAGACACACTTCCCCCAGCCCGCCTGACCCACTAAGACACTCAGCCATGTTAAATAGAACACTAAATATGTGTACTATTACCCTCTATGTATCTCTGTATGTGGAAGGGAAAGGGAGTCAGGGTCAAGGCCAGAGAAGGAGTCACAGTCACAGAAGTAAAAATATCCTGAGATGACCCCACACAAAGATCCCCTCTGGAGCAGGATGTCCCACTCTTCGGTCTGTTCTCAGTGATGTCATCTTTGGGGGTGGGGTGTCATTTCTACCCTTCAAATCTCCTTAATTTAACATTGTGATGGTTTTAAAATTGGGTTTGTTGGGATGCAATCGCTGACAAGAAAACAGAACAAAAATAAAACTGAAATCAAATTGAAATCTCTTAGTCTCTTGCTATTTTTTATCTCTTTTTTTCATTGCTACTTATTTAGACGTTTATTACCATTTTTATATTTTTTGCCCTGTGTTACTGTAATACAATGTGATGTGTGAGCTACTATTTACAAGTAATTTCTCTTGTGGATCAATAAAGTCTAAGTCTAAAAATAACACTTTGAATGGTTGCAGTTAGTTAATTGCAATGGCTGCAATTATTCAGTTGTGGTATTGTCTCCACAGGGCCTTATTACATAAAACCCAGTACCAGTATTTTTTTAGACCTCCACAAACATGTTCTAAAATGCATATAATTCTTGTGTTAGTTAAACATTTCATATTTCCGTCTTCTCTCAAGTGTCTTAATTTGATCTAAAAATCACAAATACCAATGAGATGAGACACAAGATTTGGTCCACAAGAACAAGACAAGAGGAGATTCTGACTTTGCGATTCAGATCACAATTTTGCCCACATTGCATTACTGTCAGTGTAGCGCAGCTTTTTGAACTATGGCTTCTCAAAACGCAACTCACCAGAGTTAACCCTTGTTTTTAAGATAAATGTAAACACAAGGAATGAAAAATTTTACAAGATAATTTTCCAATTGTATGGCAAGTTTGTGATGGAAATCTTGCCCCATCCCTTGTTGACAGTTCAGATGAATGCTGGCGCATGCATTCTCTGGGATCATTATGAATATGGAGAATACAGTTTTGATAGCCTACATATTTAATGTTATTCAGAGTTGCTCCATATGTTTATGCTAATGAGGGTCTGTGCCGTGCCTCCCCTCTCCTCTGCCTCATGAGTCCTCGCTTTAATTGTGTTCCTCACATTAACCTGTTCATGGCCTGGAGAGAAGTCCACTCAAAGCATTATGATTGGCTGCTGCTACTGCAGATGGGAAAGCCCTGACAGAGCATGTGTAACCCTGAGTGTGTGTAGGACACAGATGGAGAGAGGAGAATCCCACTAGAAGCACATTAAAAATAGATCCATCATGGCTCCAGCTGCAGAGGCGAGGGTCCTGTTTCTGTCAGGGTCAGGGGGCTGTGTCACCCTGTCATTATTGTCACTATTGATCTCTGCTTTATCTGTCAGTTCATCTTAAAGGGGTTTGTGTCAAGTGGGAAAGTACACATTTTGCTGTGTTCAGTATTGATAATATTTCTGGTAAATGGTTATGACAGTCTCATTAATTAAAGTAAAACTAAATATCCTTGTGTGTACTAGATAAATATCTGTATCAATAATTTCACAACACACTGTATGCCTCTTGTCCAATCAAATATAAACATAACTGTTTATTAGATTTAAACAGTATAACAACATACAATTACCAATATTTAAATTGCATCTTTTCACCAAAATTTAAGTAGCCCATTTGTATGAAGTATGCCTGTCATGATAAATACTATACAGACTTATTCAATAAATGGTTCATGTAACAATATATTTTCAAGTGAAGTGTTGTTATTTGTAGTGTAATTTCAGCTGTAAAGGGTTGAATAAATAGTTTTTATGACTATTAATACTGCTAAAGTGTGTCATTCTGTTGTTTAGTTATTGTTGGTACTATGTTCTGTAACAATATGTCACACTTCAAATGTCCCTGTTTGACGTTTCCTCCAGAGATCTGTGTCTGTCTCACACTCGACTCATTCTTTCCAAGTGGAAACAAGTCTTCATAACAACACCCAGTGAACAGTGGGTCTTCCTCTGAGTTCTCATCCCGCTGGTCCCTCTGTCCCTCTGTCCCTCTGTCCCTCTGTTCTTCTGTTCTTCTGTTTCAGAGAACACTAGCCCACTGTGAGGGCTGAGGGCAAGATGGATGTATGCTTATTGCAGGGATTCAGATTCTCTAGGCTTGATTAATTGGGATGTGTGTGGCAAGTAAAGTCAATATGTTTTTTTTTTTTTAATTAAAATATTATGTTTGCAAGTTTTTGAACTTTAAAATACAATACAATAAAGGTATAGACTCAGCACTACAGTCAATTCACCAAGTTACAGCACTGCAGCACAACAAATTTAAGAGTATCCCAGTTGAAGTATACTAGAAATTTTAGGTTCAAGTGGAACATATATGCTTTGTATTGTCGTTAGGGTTGGGCATTATGTTTTTAGTATCTCAATTATGATATTCATATTAGCTGAGATTCAAATATCAAAACAACTATAAAATCCCCCACAGAACTGCAGAAATATTACATTATACATTATTACATGTTATTTTGTAAGCTTACAACATACCTTTTTGCCTTTTTATTTTAATCAGCTCATTTTACTACATTTTGTATTACAAACAATATACTTGATATTCAAATTGCGCAAATCTTTAAAAAAACATTCATGCTATTGATATTTGGATAATCTGATCTCACCTGTAATTGTAGTTGGATTAATATTGCATAGTAAGACTTCACTGTGAATGACGTGAACCAACATTTGTGGATTTTCTGTGTATGTTTTGGATTTTATATTATTTAAACAACTAAAATAAGGACTTGTGTTGTGGTCACTCTTCTACTCTTGTGGTTTTGGAGTGCTGCTGGAAAGTGAGCTGACCTCATTGTAGCATGATGAGAGGGGTGTGGTTTATTGGAAACATTACAACGAGGATGTCCACAGTCATTACATTTCAGCTAATGAGGATTAATACTAAAATAAAAACAAATGACTAAGTTGGCTAATGTTTATATAAAATAAATTTGGCAGTGGTCTAAAATACACACACGGATGGGCCTTCTCTCCTGTGCTTTGCCTCACAAAAACACTTTGAATGTTGTGACAGGTTGTTCCTCTGGCGCTTTTCCTCTGTTCCCCACTGAGATGAACTCACTTTGGAGTTTTGGGTTAGAGGAAACACACTCAGATATAGTGCCTGTTCTTTCAATGAAAAAACATACAAATAACTTCTGTTTAGATATAATTAGGGCAATTAGTCAAATGTTAATTGAGATTTCATGTTGAGAGGTTCACAGCCAATCTTAAAGGTACACTTTGTTACTTTTCAGGATCCGCTACCATGGAGATGCTATTGCTTTGCTTGTAATGTTCCACAATATGATATTAAACTTATATAAGATGCATCTATTCAATTATCTGCTTTTTTATTCCTGAAAAATACCTTTAAGAACATGCTTTAGAGTGGGGTCACCTCTGCACAGATCTCACCTGTAAATTGCCTGGTGGCGTCTCCTGCTTGTTTTTATGGAGACTGAAAAGTTTAATAGCACTTTGGAATATTGGAGGTAAAGCAATAACATCTCCATCTAGACAAGTAACTAGCGGGCCAGAAAAGTTACATAGTGCACCTTTAAGCATATGGTTTGGAGCAGAGTTTGAACTTTTTTGTGTTAAATTACGTGCATGAAATCTAAACTGAAAATCACATCAAATTTTCTTTTTGAAAAGAAAAAGTTAAATTTAGTTGAAAATGGAGATTGATCATTGCGAGGAATTTTTGTTTTTGCTATATAGCCCTGCAACCTCTGCTGCCTCTTGATCAGTAATGCATGTCAAATGACAAAGTGAGAGTGCTGCCCAAAAGGAAAGCTCATTAAACTTTAAATTTGTGGAGTTTTGATGGATGGAGCCACACTGCGTCAGAAAGCTAATGGAAGTATGCTATTATTATGCTGTATCGATTGAAGACAAGAGACTGGGGCAGAGGAAAATGCATTCTCTGGCTGTACTATTGCATGCAGTATAGATATAATATTACTTATAATTTTAGATTTATAAATGATTGTCTGTTTGAATACTCGATTACTGCGCTGAGGGCGTGGTTGCTGTTGTAGGGCAAAACGAGGCTGTGACAGTACTCTTTGTGCTGAGCAGCTGATTGTGCTCTCTTTGTGCTGGAGCAGACCTACAGCAGATGATCCTGGGATAATAAAAGCTTTATGTGAAAATGGACAGACGCAGGCTCTGTCTCAATCCTGTCTCATCAGGTGAGCTATGACGATAATGTTTCTTTCTTAGACTGGACTAAACCACATGGATTCACCTCTGGAATACCAGGGTGAGAACTGTGAAGTACTGAGACTAATACCAACCCTGTAAGGCTGAGGGATATAACTAAACATTTTTCTTTCTCATTGTTTTGTCTTGTTAGAAACATATAAAAATGATTCATTATTATCCATTTCCTGAACATAAACATTTTTAAACTTACACAACATTGACAATTTCTGAACTCCAAACCACATGCTTATTCATGATATATGATGGGCTCTAGACTCCCAATTAAAAGGACCCAAGCATATCTTTGACAATTAGAAATGACTCGATGTCGATCTCGATTAAAATTTGATCAATTGTACAGCCCTATAACCCTTTCTGTTTGGTGTCTACATGTTTGTGCTTCAGTGAGTTCACTTAAAATATAAATTTTTCCTTGTGGAAAATGTTCAAAAATATAAAATGTTTGTATATATTTGTGTATGTGACCTGTCCTTTGTCATGTGTGCAGATGACAGTGCGTCAGCCTGCAGCAGTATGGAGGTGACAGACCGCATCGCCTCACTGGAGCAGAGGGTGCAGATGCAGGAGGATGAGATCCAGCTGCTCAAGTCTGCTCTGGCAGATGTGGTCCGCAGGCTCAACATGTCCGAGGAGCAGCAGGCCCTAGGGCCACGCCGGGGCCCCACCAAAGGTAACATGCAGGGCCCCAAACACACTTACTCCCTCCTTATGAGAACTCTGTCTCTTTTCTTACTGTTGTCTCTTCACCTTTGATTGTGCTGTAAATGCATCACGTGTTCAGAGGCTGCAGGGATGAGAAAGTCCCCCTCCGCAGACAGCAGTGTGGGTAGGACAGGTATGACGATGGTGATCAAAGCACTGTCATGTTAACATGCACATACTGTGTCACGCATGGCCCTCATGCTGCAACCATGTGCCCTCTGACCATTCATGTCTCTGAGATGGGAGACCTGTCCATTAGCTGGTGTTTCTGTGTGCTTTTACTGAAGAAAAACAACATGAAAAGTGGCCGCTTACATAGCTTCATGGCCTTCATATACATATTTACACTCTGGTTAGAATTATTAGTTTGTGTGTTGCAGTCAGTTTAAACACTACTTTTATAACATGTCTAAAATATATACTGCTCCAACTAAGATATTTCGGATTTGCCAAAAGTAGCATTTTGAGATGGACTGTATATCCTCTATTATTTAATGAGGTGAAAAGTTTGACTAGAGACTGTTATGTTTGCTATCTGCACTTTCATCCATTCATCTTTTTGAGTCTTGATTCCTGATAAGGGTCGTATAAGGGTCAGTGAGCCAAAGGGTCATAACAGGGTCAGATAACTCACTCTGGCAAGTTTCATCCCGGTCTGGCACAAATAATACACAAACCATTAAATAGAGCAGTTTTCATAACACATGCATGTCTTTGGATGGTGGATGAAGCTAATCTCACTGCCTTTATCTTGTGGGGCAAGGCCACTAACTGTTCTACCACTGTTATATACCCCTAAAACTACATGTGTCTTCTGTTCCCAGCTCGACCAATGATTGCCACTCTTCCAGTGAGGCCCATGGTCAACAATGGGACGGTCCTACCAAAGAAAGGCAGTGGATTACCCTCCCCATCTGGATCTGGGACCAGGAAGGACTCGAGCACTGCAGTTAATAAGAGGTGAGGAGCACAAGGAGACCTGGGGAGACTCTTATCTCTTCAATGTGTTAGTTAGCTTGTTTTGTCTTGTTACATCATCCTTTATTGTCTTCACCGTGTAAAAGGCCTTACATCTGTTTGAGCCACTTGCATTAATACCACAAAACACATAGAACTTTTCATTTGTTAATTATAGTTGGAATTCCTTTGACCAATATTTAATGTTGTGATGCCAACAGAGTTTGTCCACTTACTGTTGTATCTGTCAGTGTGTCCAGCCTGTCCTCTCTGTATCACTCTAGAATTCTTGGCCTGTCTCTCAGGTGAGATCACTAACAGAAAGTGCTTTTTTTAATCAACCATAACTTTAATTACTTTATGATTTTTTTTTGGCTCCTAATTCATCCACTCTCAATCTGTGCTTCAATAATTTCTACACTGAAATAAAATTACCTTATTCAACTGCAACCTGCAATTGGAGATTTATCTTGCCTAATTTTGATTATCATGGTTTTATCATTGATTATCATTGTACTTTTCCACCTTCATGGGCACCAACCTCCTCTATGGAAAGACCCTGCGTGGAGGTACACCCGGGCTGTGGGCAGGCTGTGCACAGGCTGGTCGTGTGAAAGGCTCTGGATTACTGCAGAGAGGACTGCTGATGGGGCCTTTTCATTGTCAGTGTCAGCTGACAGCACATCTGCTCAGCTCAGAAAGAATGCTGCAAAGTTTTAATAATATAATTTAATACCAAAATAACAAATCTACATATGTAAAACATTGATCAATGATTTTATCATTTTATTTCAGTATCTGCCACACTGCTCAATGCTTTAGCCATCAGCTTCTCTTTAAAGCCAAGCCACATGTTAGTGTACAAATTATTATTAAATATTAATCACTCAGACATAGATACATATGGTATGGAGAGTACTTACTAAATGACACTGGGTTGTTTTACATTACATTGTTTGGACTTATCTGCTCTGTACAATAAGGAGCAATGTCAACTCTGAAAAACTGACAAAACAAAATTACATTTAATGTAATTTGAGGAATACCATTCTTTATCTAAAAACTTAGATTTTTTCATGACCATGTTTATTATGTGGTGTATTCCTGCAGCACTGTGAGAAGAGCCAACTCCAATGAACATGTGAGCTCTCTGTCCCGGAAGGATTCTGCAGAGACCAAGCGAGCGCGCGCCGGATCCACAGGCAGCAACTCCAGCGGCAAGAGGAGCGACAGGTAACACTCTCCTGACCACAGCGAAAAGATGCTGACCTCAGACTGACCATAGAGTGACCATACAGTGTCCACTGTGCTTCTCTTACAGCAAACAAAAGGAGCCAATCTTCAGCCCAGGTAAGACACTGACAGCCACCTACAGAAAGACAGGATACTATTGGCCTTTTTGTAGTTTAATTTCATGATACATGATATGTGGTCCATTACCATCCATTACCCCTGTCTGTGATATACTCCATATAATTAATTTTGTAAAGAGCTAGTTGTTTGTACCCATGTTGGCTCTAATGATGAGTTTCACTGATTGGCGCAGTACCACATTCAGATACACTTTGCTTAGACAGTTCACACTTTTAAGGACAGAAGCTCCAGCAAACAGGAAGTGATGTTAGCACAGACAGGAAGTGCCCTCACCTGTCTCTCTCTGACCTTTATGAAGGCACGCGCCGTGTGACCCACTGCAAAGGTAGGCCTCCCTGATGCTCAGCCCTCATGCCCCCATGCACTGCTCTTTGGACACTGGCCTGTACCTTATACTGTATTTGGGCAGATTTGCTCTTCCCCGCAAAGAGCAGTGCAGGCAGAAAAGGGGGTTCAAGTATGTGCCCTACTCACGAGTGTTTCACTTACGTACAACACAGTCAAGGCACAAGGCTGCATCACCACGGCAACAGTACAAACATGCCACTGGCCCCACTGCAGCAGCTTCAAACACACTACAAGCTTTCTCACATTGTTCCCTCCTCACTGCAGTGAAAGCTCTTAACTAAAACTTGTCGAGACTTTTCAATAGAACTTAAAGATCCTAGTATGTATTGTTTAGGTATTTGGGTTTACATACTGTACATAGATGTTTAGAATAATGTGTATGCTGTAAGTTATGAGTATAAATGGCAGAAGAGGGTGCAAACACTGTTGCAGTTGAAACAAAGCTCAAAACCTACCAGCTACAGCTAAAGTTGAATAGCAGTGTAGTGAGAGCAGTTGTGCTTATATTAGAATAAGTGCAATGAAGATTTACGGAAGCGGGCTGTTCTGCATGATATCAAACAAGTACACCTGAACAAACATCAGTGCAATAGAGGACGGGACCTTTATATTTGTAGCGAAGAGACAATTTGAGTAAACAAAGGATTGGTCTTGAGTACAAAATATCCCTCTGCGTCTCCTGTAACACATCTGGATCATGCAAATTTGTTGGGTTTAGTCCAAATCCCTGATTGTAGAGTCAGTTGTGACCTTGCAGCATTTCTCATTGCTAACATAGCTCTATAGTGGTAAACAGCACCAAGTTGAGTTTTTTTTGCTGGCACAAAATGTAATGCATATCTACAGACTACAATTTACAGAGTTGTACTAGGGTCTGCTTAGTCTGTATCTAGTCTAGGCTCCATGCTCAGACAGTGTCTAGTCTAGGCCCCGTGCTCCCAAAAACACCCCCGGCACCTTCTCCACTTTTGACACCCCCAGCTACTACGGGCCTCTAAAATCTCCCAATCAATACTTCCAGATCTGCAACTGACATAGCAGTGTTACAAGGGGCCCCAAAACATTGCAAGCTCTCCCATTGGGTTGCAAAAGGAGAAATTCAGTTTTACACACAACTCCCATTGGGTTCTTTCAAAAGCATTCTCTAGCATAATCGATCGGTTTTGTCAATGTTAATGTTGAATATATTTGATTTTTTTCTGTTTGGGGTTTGAATTTTTCCTTCACTTTGCTTTTTGCATGTGTGTTGAACTGTAGTGTCTGACAATATTAATCAAATGTGTTCTAAGCTGATATGTTTCTGTTTGTAAATTCTGTCCAAAAAGCATCTTGTCTAATTCTTCATCTCACTCACATCAGCCCACCCTCACCCTCGCTCTTTGTCTGCCCTGACTCTCTCTGTGCTATCTTCTAGAGGAGGGGTATGTGAAAATGTTTTTGAAGGGCCGGCCCGTCACCATGCACATGCCCAAAGATCAGGTGGACAGCTACAGCCTGGAGGCTCGAGGAGAGCTGTCCCCCAGCCGCCTCAAACTGCAATGGGTGTATCCTTTACTCATACTGCTTTTGTTAAAGGTGTGTAACTTTTCTGGTGGCCAGCTTGCCTGTTTTGATGGAGATGTCTTTGTTTTTCCTGGAATTTACTACAGTTTGGCATTAAACCATTTCCAAACAAACAAGTAAGTGACGCTATAAGGCCAAGTTACAGGTCAGATGTGTGGAGAAGCGACTACACTGATAATGAAAATGCATGTTTTTAAGGTATTTTTGAGCTATAAAAATACCTGTAATTTACTTAACCCAAGACAGATACGTTTTATGGTGTGGAACATTCCAGGCAAAGCAGTAACATCTCCATGGAGACATTTAAAATACTTGGTTTGTTTTAGGACAGATGTAGTGGTATTCAACTATCATGATATGGTATTATGATCATCATGGACTTCTGATGGGGTGGCACCATAGACTGTATACAGGCTATGGATGGCACAGGTAATCTTTAAGGGATTTTTTTTTTTTTTATCCATCCGTCCATTTTCTTCCGCTTATCCGGGGCCAGGTCGCGGGGGCAGCAGTCTAAGCAGGAACTCCCAGACTTCCTTCACCCCTGACACTTTCTCCAGCTCCTCCGGGGGGACCCCAAGGCGTTCCCAGGCCAGCCGAGAGACATAGTCCCTCCAGCGTGTCCTGGGTCTTCCCCAGGGCCTCCTCCTGGTGGGACATGCCCGGAACACCTCTCGTGGGAGGCGTCCTGGAGGCATCTGGAACAGATGCCCGAGCCACCTCAGCTGGCTCCTCTCGACGTGGAGGAGCAGCGGCTCTACTCTGAGCTCCTCCCATGTGACTGAGCTCCTCACCCTATCTCTGAGGGAGTGCCCAGCCACTCTGCGGAGGAAACTCATTTCGGCCTCTTGTATCCGCAATCTTGTCCTTTCGGTCATTACCCAAAGCTCATGACGATAGATGAGGGCAGGAACGTAGATTGACCGGTAAATCAAGAGCTTTGCCTTTCGGCTCAGCTCCCTCTTCACCACAACGATCCGATACAGCGACCACATCACTGCAGACGCTCCACCGATCCGCCTGTCAATCTCACGCTCCATCCTCCCCTCACTCGTAAACAAGATACTTGAATTCCTCCACTTGAGGCTGGGACTCTCCACTCACCGGGAGAGGGCAAGCCACCTTTTTCCGGTCAAGAACCATGGCCTCAGATTTGGAGGAGCTGATCCTCATCCCAGCCGCTTCACACTTGGCTGCAAACACGTACATGTTGGAGGTCCTGGTCTGATGAAGCCATCAGGGAAACATCATCTGCAAACAGCAGAGATGAGATCCTGCGGTCCCCAAACTGGATCCCCTCCGGCCCCTGACTGCGCCTAGAAATTCTGTCCTTAAATACAATGAACAGAACCGGTGACAAAGGGTGGCCCTGGCAGAGTCCAAGATGAACCGGAAACAGGTCTGACTTACTGCCGGCAATGTGAACACAGCTCCTGCTCCGGTCATACAGGACAGCCGTTAGCAAAGGGGCCCGAACCCCATACTCCCGGAGCAGTCCCCACAGAACGCCATGAGGGACACGGTCGAATGCCTCCTCCAGATCCACAAAACATGCAGTCTTTTTTTTAACAGTGTTTCAGATTATGGTGGAAAAATGTAGACATTGGGAGCACCATAGTCAAAAGAAATTGTATGGTTATTACACTGATAATTTTTGTCATTTAGTCAATATTAGATTTTTTTTCATTAATTTAACTAAAATAGTCCTTGTAACTTTATTATTTTACTTTAGATAACAATATTATGAGACTAATGACTGTTCCCCAATTGTTAGAGCAGTAGCCTACCAAGTGGAAAGAATATCTAAATTTTCCAGCCAGTTTAGTTGTCTGTATTTGGTGAGTTAATTTGACCCTTGACCTCTGGGGTGTAGCTATGGTTACCGGGGACGGGACTGCCGCTCCAACCTGTACCTACTGCCGACAGGTGAAACGGTTTACTTCATGGCCTCTGTGGTGGTTTTATACAACGTGGATGAACAACTGCAGCGCCACTACACGGGCCACACAGATGATATCAAATGGTATGTACTTTCAAATGTAGAAATGGTCAAATAAAAGCTCCAAGATAGTATTGATACTTTGTACTAAACGTATTATGCTTTGTCCAAGTTAACAGTTTTCACATCTCATCCTCAGCCTGGCCGTCCATCCTGACAAAATCACCATAGCAACAGGGCAGGTGGCAGGGACCTCATCTGATGGAAAAGTCAGTTTGTGTTGTCCTGCTCACATGTTTTGTCCTGGGATTTAATAAGCTTGTCTGATCCAGTCCTCCTCTTGTGTCTGTGCAGCAGTTGCCCCATGTCCGCGTGTGGGACTCTGTTAGCCTCAACACACTCCACGTTTTAGGGGCAGGCTTCTTCGACCGTGGCCTGGTCTGCCTTGCATTCTCCAAGTCGGTAAGAATAAAATCATTACTCTGACTTTAAAGAGTCTTGAATGAATTAAATGTGAATGAAATTATGATGCAGAATGGTTTATTTTTGCTTTTATATTTAGCTTGATGATCCTTATTTATTTATTCTGGCTGTGTGGAGTGTACTGTTGTAGTATATAGTATTGTATAGAGAAATACATGAATGGAAGAATATGAGTTGTGATTGGGGCTGCAACTAAGGATCGTTTTAGTAGTCGACTAGTCCCTGATCATTTTTTCAGAAAGGTCAAACATTTCTTTTGTAGAAATACTTTTTTAAAAATACATTTTTAACCAAACAGAGGTTGAAATATGGTGAATGAAGGCCTCTATTATTCAGAAATGTTTTTTCCTTTTTGATTGACCTTTAGATTTAATAATGCTGCTGTCTTTGTTATAAAAAGGTTTTTTGGAATGTTTCTCAATTTATTTAGTCCAGAACACGATTATGATTATCATACAATACAGGTGTGATTATTTCAATAGTTGAGTAGTTGCAATTATTCAGATTTTTTTATTACTGTCATCCTAATTGCAAATAGCTCACAAAATACAAAATGTATTACAATTATATTCCTCGGCTATGTGTTGCAGAATGGAGGGAACACACTCTGTGCTGTAGATGACTCCAATGACCATGTGCTCTCAGTGTGGGAGTGGCAGAGGGAGGGGCGACTGGCGGAGGTCAAGGTAAGACACAGAGCCAGCAGAAACACAAGCTTGTAGTTCTTGTAGTGGTCATTTAATCAGATCCCCTCTGTTTATAATTCAGTGCTCAAACGAGTCCGTGTTCGCCGCAGACTTCCACCCCACAGACAGTAATGTGGTGGTGACATGCGGAAAGTCCCATCTGTACTTCTGGAACATGGAGAAGGGGATGTTGGTCAAGAAGCAGGGCCTGTTTGAGGTAACACATCTATCTAAATGGTAAATCGTCACATTTTTATAGGCGCTTTTCCACCTTCAGGGCACTCAAAGCACTTTACAACAAGGAACCACTCACCCATTCACACACACATTCATACACCAGTGAACGCAGACACTGTGTCTTAAGTGTCTTGCCCAAGGACACAAAGACAGCATTCATCTGTGGGAGCTGGAAGCACACCAGCCAACCTGTGGGTCAGTGGATCTGACCGCTTAACCAATGATGTTTATGTCGACAGTGGGACAAACGCTCTTACCAACTGAGCTACTGTTGCCCCCAGTTTAGGCACACATACTGTTGTTTAAATCTATATTCATATTAGATATTGAATGCAAGTCCGCTGTTTTAAGATGCAAGGTTTATCTGTCATTGAACATCTTTCTATTATTAGGGCGTTTTTGCAATTAACCTAATTTAAAATCCAAGGATTATAATTTAATCCTAAATACCCCCAGAAAGCATATATCTTCTTTAAGTCTATATAGTAAAAGTTGACCTATGGTACTTTTAATCTCATTATAGAAACAAGAGAAGCCTAAATTTATTCTGTGTGTAACATTTGCGGAGAATGGAGACACCATCACAGGCGACTCCACTGGAAACATCCTGGTCTGGGGCAAAGGTACTACACCACACTGACAGTTCAACATTTTAGGTACGACTGCAGATGCCAGGAGATTAGGAGATGTCTTAACCCGCCCTCCCTTCTGCTGTGTGACCCATAGGCACTAACCGTATCAGCCAGGTCATCCCCGGAGCACATGAGGGTAGTATCTTTGCTCTGTGCATGCTCCGCAATGGGACGCTGGTGTCAGGAGGGAAGGACCGCAGGCTGGTGTCCTGGGACAGTAGTCTACAACAGATACAAGCTGTGGAGGTGAGCAATATAGGTTTTTAATTGTGGTTTCATTCATTTCATCCAGTGCAATTATGTTGCAATTACAGATTAAAACAGATTCATTAATGTCTTATTCTGACATTATGTTCTGTCAATACTTAAAGCAAAAGATGAAATTAACTAACTTTTTTTTTCATGTGGACATACCAATTACTTTGGACGAACCAATTTACCACCGAACCAATACATTGTTTCAAGTAGTGTAGTCAGTGATAATTTTCAGCACCTTGCTTTTCCAAAGCATTTTTGCTCATGTCAGTGCTATAGTCTTATAGTGCTCTATGAATAATAATGTTGCTCTCCAGGTTCCGGAGGCGTTTGGCCCTATCCGGACTATTGCTGAAGGTCGAGGAGACATTGTCCTCATTGGAACCACCAAGAACTTGATCCTACAGGGCAATCTGGATGGAGAGTTCGTGCCCATCACTCAGGTGGGTTTGTGATACTGTTGTTGTGTCCAGTGTGAATGTGTTGTGTGACTATAACTGGTGGTGATGGGAGAGAGACTTTGTATTGAGATTCACAGTCAGCTTGTTTTGCAGGGTCACGTGGATGAACTGTGGGGCCTGGCAGCTCACCCCTCCAGACCACACTTCCTCACCTGTGGATACGACAGGCAGGTGTGTCTATGGGACTCCAGCTCCCATCAACTCATCTGGGCCAAGAGTCTGGAGGTGAGTCAGTACTGCCCCCTGGACTCAGGCATGGGCATGACAATGAGGACGCCACTTTTTTCTTCTTCAAGAAAATACAATATATAATTTTTCAGTTACTCTTTCATTAAGTTTTTCTGATTTTTTTCTAAGTGGAGAAAGCATTCTTTACTGCATTGATGCATTACTCCGTGCTGCAATAACCAAAAAGTTTTACATTAACTCTATAATAATGTGTCCCTTTGCTTGTTACTAGGACACAGCTCAGTCAGCAGGATTCCACCCCTCAGGAGATGTGGTTGCCATTGGAACCCACACTGGCAGGTATTGTGTGGACTGTAGACAAGAATATCTTCCCACAAACCACATGACACATTGCCTGTATAAAAGTTGATTTGTGTTGGGGCTGTGCAGGTGGCTGGTACTAGACACTGAATCCAAAGACTTAGTTGCTGTCCACACAGATGGGAACGAACAGCTTTCCACTATGCGATATGGACCTGGTATGATAGAACTTAACTTTAAATACTATTACTATAAAAAGATATAAGACTTCATATCATATTTCTGTCCTGTTTTATATAGATGGAAACTTCTTGGCCATTGGGTCACATGACAACTATATCTACATCTATGCCGTGGGGGAGAGGGGGCGCAAGTACAGTCGTGTGGGCAAGTGTTCGGTGAGCCCTAAAACTGTTAATTACATCAACTGTTACCTCCATAACCTCCATGTATTTACCACATATTTACCACACTGTGTTTCTGTCCTGTCAGGGTCACTCTAGTTTCATCACCCACTTGGACTGGTCTGTGGACTCCCAGTACTTGGTCTCAAATTCAGGAGACTATGAAATATTGTACTGTAAGTATGAAATGTTTTGTAGTCATATTAATACCAAAATTATATTCAGTTGTCCTATAAGTAATTAAATAAATACATAGATGTGTGATATACTGTATTTTGGCAGGGATCCCCTCTGTGTGTAAGCAGGTGGTGAGTGTAGAGACCACCAGGGACATAGAATGGGCCACCCACACGTGTACTCTGGGCTTCCATGTGTTTGGTAAATGTTCCAATGCTACCTTACTTACATTAGAACTTAAATATAAGTTCTAATACAGGAGTTTAACTGTGGTTCTTCTCTCAGGAGTATGGCCAGACGGTTCTGACGGCACAGATATTAACGCTGCGTGCACGTCCAGCGATAAAAGGCTGCTGGTGACTGGAGATGACTTTGGAAAGGTCCACCTCTTCTCTTTCCCCTGCTCACAGTTTAGGGTAAGGCTCAAAGTGCAAACATCTGATGTCTCAACATAAAGTAAAGCGTGCGTGAAGAGTGGGGAGGACATTCAGCTAATTTCTGGAAAAGGGATTTGAACTCCCAACGCAAAGGCTGACATAGAGAACATGAATGATGAAATTTTAATTTTGTGATTCATAATTGTAAATGGTAAATAGTCACATTGCAAGAAGGCAGGTTTCGTGTCTTGCCCAAAGACACAATGACAGTTTGCACCTGTTGAAGCTGGGATGAACACTCTACTAACTGAGCCACTGCCACCTCTGTAGAACTAGATTTTTATGTGTTAAAAATGATTAACATGATATATATACAAGTTACTCTCCACATGAAAATGCCATGCCTTCTCTTATCTATCTCTGTGTATTTTAAGTAAACATCTGTCTTGTGCTTGCAGGCTCCCAGTCATGTTTATGGCGGCCATAGCAGTCATGTGACCAATGTAAGCTTCCTGTTGGATGATAGTTGCTTGGTTTCGACTGGAGGCAAGGACATGTGCATCATGCAGTGGAGCATAGTCTGACAAAAGCAATTGAACCAGTGAAGTCTCAAAGAGTTCATCGCACCCAGGAGGCACAGAAGAGGAGGAGATGGGGAACTGAAAAACAACTGTACATTTGCTGTTTTAATCTCACTTTATGGTTAAACCCTGACTGATACTGTAGCCTGTACTCACCTGGACTAAACTACAGATATCCAGTGGATCATATGCATCACCAAAGGCTCCAGAAAGATGTCAAAGAGTTAGATTTTGCAGGATTGTTGTGGCCTCTTAGAACCACTTACAATCAAAGTATTGGAAAAAAAACTGTGCATGGAAAGATATTTTTATGTAATTTTTCTAATACGTTTGTGTTTTTATTTATTAACTCAGGAAAGCACTGAAACACAGGAGAGCAGGCCTGTTGTACTCCCCATCTCGACTAAGAAAGAGCAACAGTTAACAGTCTTTTCTTTTCCACACTAACGTGGAGATTTCTAAAATCTAAAATGGATATATAGTTTGTTTTCATGAAAGAACACTGATAAATTTGAGTGACTGTCTGTGTAATAGAGATATTACAGGAGGGATTTAGCCACTGTATGAACTTAATAGGTTTACAATGAAATATGTCACTTAAAATTGCTAACATTTTACACAATACAATCTATTGTTTTACTACAAAATGGCAACTTTGATTTATTCATTTCATATTTTATTTTTTAAATCAATCAAAGATCAATGAAATGGGCACATTAAAATATGTATGTGAGACGTGTTTGTAACCTTTTAATTTATAACTGCGGTCAGTTCATGAACATGCTCAGGATCCTCTCCAAATGGGACAGGGTTTGGTTCTCGCGGTCACAGAAAAAGTCTTGCGTTTCACACGTTGTCATTTCTGCATAAAAAGTTGAAATAAATGTATCCTCAAAAGTAAAAATAGAGATATTTTGCTATAGTTACATTAAATAAATCAATGCTTTCTGAATAGCAAGGAAACCTCTGGTCCACTTGGGGGCGGCATTGTGCTAGCCCACCTCCCGTTCTTCCTCTGCGCTCCTATTAGCAGGACCCCAAATCTGTCCACCTCACCAAAACACCGTGAATGGAGCAGTACCGTGCCCGGAGTAGGCGGCTGCTCACATCCACCGTTCACCGCGGATCTGCTCGTGGACATGGCCGCGTGGATCTTCAGCCCTAGGAGCAGCAGTGTGCGTGGACAGCCGAGACAACGGAGCACAAAGCAGACGGCCGCCGCGCGGGCTCCTCTCGAGGCTTAGAGACCACCCTGAGCCCATCTAACCTTTCTGTGGAACTCCATAGCATCAAAGACCATTTTATAAAACGTAACTTATATAGAAACGATAAAAGGATCATCTTTGACTGAAATAACGGAGGAAGAGTATGAGGTAAGCGGGCCATGCGTCATGACAGATGCGCTCCACACTCAGCCTCCGCTCCATCTGTAAGGGGACATATTCCCCCATTCATGATCGTATAATTCATTCGATACATTTCATAAAATAGTTCTGTACTACTGTTTTGCTGCTTTACGATGGCCACGTAAAATCATTGGGGTCCTGTGGGGCCCACCCAGGCCCACCGTCGCATATATTGTTCTTTACAATGAGCTTTACACTAACAGCCAATCAAGAGCAATCGTGCGCACCAAATCCACCGTTTCCCCGGTTTTAGCCCTCCATTGTCACGTTTGGACCCGCCCAAAGGATGAACGCCAGGTCTAAGCCGGGCTCGGTCATGTTGTCATGGAAACGGCAGCATCACGGTAAAGGTGGCTCGCGGGGGAATCGGCGCGGTGACGGAGTGGTGCTGTCACGGGGAGTACACAGGCTGCTGTGTTAACCGTGTGGTGTGACTGTTCTGTGATGGTTGCCAGGCAGGTTAGCGGACCCCCACCCCCATCCCACACCGTCGGCCCGGCATGTAACAGATCCACTGGTGTCTATATCTGAGCGGTATTTTGAGCCATTCTTCCATCATGTGCGGTGAAAACATGCTCTAATGCAGAGGCCTAGTCCCCTTTTTGTCTGCCACACGTCTATTTGTGGAGGAGCTTTGATCCCTGTGGTCTGTAGTTCGACTCCTGGGTGACTTCATACAGCCTTGTATATATCCTGGACAATTCACACTGCCATGCTTTTACAGTTTGTGCTGAAAACAACATAGCCTATTTCTATTAGTGACCTTTGTGGGCACTGTACAAATGGTAGTCAATAGAAACATTTTGGAGAATTACAATAAATGCATTTGCAAATACAGTGAAATAATTTGCCATTAATAACTAAATAATTAGCCCATTCTTCAATATTACCATTGACTATAACAGCTGGTCTATTCTTTGACATAAGTCTTATAATCTTTACAAATCATTTTCTAATCTTAAATGATGAAAAACCTTCTCTCAGAAAGGTCCCACCAGGGCCATGAAACTAACCTGGGATGTTCATTCAAGCCAATGCAATGCAGCTATGGGCATCTTATCCAGATCATTAAAAAAGTATCCTGTGTGCAGACTGGGCTGTAACTTTCTGTCATAGTACCAGAGCAGCAGTCGGCCTGCAGGCCAGTGGCAGCTCCAAAAGTCCGTCTTTTAGTCTACACACAAAGCAGACGAAGAGGACCGATTCAGAACAGTGTTTGTTCAGCATCACTGGCTCTTTGCAGCTCTTGTGGAGGCGTGCATGTGCTTTTGTCTCTGCACTGTGTATGTGCATACAGCTATTTATAGTCAGAAGACATTAGAAGCTTTCTTAGCCATGGACTTTGGGTAGGGTTGGCCTCTGTTGCTTGCTCATATTTTGTTTATTTCAAGGCACTAGGATGTGAAAGAGTGGGGCTGTGAATGTCTGTGAATCTGTGACTCATCGAATTAAATGAGAAATGGCATTAGAGACTGTGCAGGAAGCAACTGCAGCTGATCCCAAAAACACTGAAGAGCTACAGCTCGCACTGCAGGTGGTGGAAAGGGTGCATTCTTTAGGGGCCTACAAATAGCTTTTGCCCAGTTAAGGTAACTAATGTTATGCAGTAATAAAACCGTCTCAAAATATGAGAAAAGAGGAGCTATGTGGTTCCTTCAAAAAGCGGTAAAATAAAAATAGAGCCACATAAAACGAAAAAGGAGAAGAGTTTAGGCCTCACTTAGCTGAGGGTCAGCTGATTCAGACCTCTCCCTCTCTGCAGATAACTACTGTCTGTTGCTTGGCTTCTCATAACCTTCTATGATATTGTAGTGTTCAGTTATTACTTAATAATGTGTGTGTCTAATAGTGCAGTATTTTATCTGGACGAAAGAGCTGGACGAAGCGTTGCTAAGATTAATGTTGGCAGTCCATCCTTGCTTCACTTCAGTGTCTGTTCTAACTGCAAAAAGTGTGAGAGCTTGGAACTTTTTATATAGATGCTTTTCCTTTTGCAGAAAATAAAATTTGAAAATTTCATAAACACACAAAAAATGCTTTATTTATCTGTATTAAACTAATGCCAAAATCTAAACTTAACCCACTAGACCAAAGCTAAATTAAGATCAACTAAAACTGGACTTGCAGGAGCCTACATGAGGTAGTGCGGTGATGAAGTTGGCCTCACATGGCATCACCAATGAGCCATGACAGTGTAGTTCTATATGCTTCACTATTGTGCTGCTCTAATCTGTCCATTTCCGGCATATTCTGTACATCGTTACAAGGCTCTGTTTGCATGATGTGTCCTTGGGCTGCAGCAGGTCATGTGGGTGTTATCAGATGACCACTTCATAAACCTCCAGCAGATAGTACATCTCTGCTGTGTCTGACTTTAAGATTACTTAACTATCCAGTCGATATAGACCTCAAACTCAGTGTATAACATTGGGGCTTATGGCAGTGATTGTCAAACTTTTGTTTACCTCTAAAAATATGAATTAATACTAGCCAAGGTCTAAAACAGCCCTAGGTCTAAAACAGCCATAACCAATTAAAGTTCTAATTAAATACAGTGTCTTTGATGTAACAAAACCAGGACTAAATCAGGTCTCAATCAACACTCAGTGAGGACTGTTGGGAAGAAACCATATATAATGTGTTACTAATCCAAAACCAAGCCTAACTATATTAAATAAAACAGGAAAAATGTATGGAGTATTGGAACTGCAAACGACTCCTAACTGTAAGTGCCACTTGAAAAAAACCTTTAGCCGTCTTACTGTTTCTTGAAGTGAAATGCTAATCTTTATCTGATGGTTGGCTCTTTGTTTTTTCTGATTCTGTGTAAAGAGGCTTAATGGTATACATTTGCCGGAGCAGATGGAGCAGCACTGAGGGAGAGTTCTAATGAGGGGTCGAGGGGAACCACAGAAGAACCAGGGCTTTGTCTCACACTCTCCTCCCTCCATCCTTCTGCTCCGATCTGCTCCAGATGTCCAGCTGCAGTACACGGGCCAGTGCAGGGATGAGTCTGTTAGGGAATATAATCAGCACATTTGTGGCTCTGCAATGTCACAGTATACAAGTTGAGTGTTTTAGTGAGAAGAAACAATTTTAAAGCATAGATTATAAATCATATACTGTTGCTTCAAGAATGCACACAGTTTGAATATAATCTGATCTTTACTATGAATTAATATAGACAGAGGGAGCTGCTGGTATCCATGTGATTAAGTATGCGCATGAAAAAGGGTGCAGTTCATTGAGAAAAAGAAAAACTATCAGGCACTCACATGTCGGTGTGTTTTTGATGCTTCCTGCCTGCTCACAATAAAGGTTTTTAAATATTTTGCACTAATGTATTGGTCAATAGAGAGATTTTGTTGGATTGTTAATAAAGAAGACCTATTATGATTTTTTAGTATTAAATAATAAGTAGTAGTCATACTGGCATTTCACCATAGCAAGCAGCAGTCGATAATCATGTTCATCGTGTTTTTATTTTACTGAACTGTTTTTAACCATAAAGTGTATGACTTTTTTTTTTATCTCAATGTAAGTTAATGATGAGGGAGCATTGTTATAACATGGTTAAACTCTGAAAGAAGTAGATTTTAGCATATCCAGTATACCTTTGACTAATATTTCATATAAAGATTTGAGACCAAGCAACTGTTTGCCTGCAAAAATACACAAATCTAAATCTTTATACATATTTTTATTGTATAAACTTGAGCCAAAATGACCAAAAATCAATTTCTAACAGTGTCAATTGAATTTGTTTTGCCACTTTCCAGCCTGTAAAAATGATTTCTCTCATTTTTATCTCATTTGCGGGTGCCCTCTTCATGGTGTCTTGAATGAATTTAAAGCTGTGTTTTCATTGCGGCTCAGTCACAGTTGTTGGGCGTTGTGATTGGTCAACATCAGTCACATGACCTGCTCCCTGTTCTGCTCCTCACTCCTGGTCTTCCGCTCTCACTCCTTCACTCCTCTCTCGCCTCCGCTCCGCTCTGCTGTGCTGTGGGGAGGATGTGATCAGAATGTGGCTGAGCTGCCATCCCTCTGCTCCATAATCCTTCTCAGAACTGCTCCTGGCGACTACTCGGAGCCATGTACTCCCTGGACGACTTTGGGTAAAACAGCTCCTCTTTTGGAATGTGTTTTTATGATGCTTCCCTTTGCTGCGATTTTCCCTCCTGTCTCAGATTCCATTCTTAGAGTGCAGTGAAGAGAAGGTTTCTATCTTCTCTGTCACTTTTGTTTAATAATGCAACTGTTTCACGCTCTGAAGGGAAAATCTTAGTTCACTCTGTTTCTACTGCATACCTCTGTTGGAAGAAAAGTATTTGTTTATTGGCTAAGTTTTGAGGAGTTTTCCTAGATTCTACGTTCATGACGGAAAGGGGTCATTGGTGGCAGATGACTTGGGAATAGAGGCTGGATTCAAGTGGGAAACGGGAAAATGAGGTGTCATGTTATTGTGATGTTTTCAGCTGACTATGTGCCCTCTGGTAATCCCCTGGACTCTGCACTACTCCAGGAGGCAGCAGCAGAGGGTGCACTGGACTGGAGTGTGTGTTTGTTATTAGGACCCCAAGGCTGCAACAAGCTGCTTACCCAGGGGAACTTTTAGCAAAATGTCAGTAGCGGAGCATACAATATCATGAAGCAGTATTGTATTATATGTAGTATTTTAATCATTTAATAATTATTTGTTTATTTAACCTATGTTGGTGTCCTAGCATTAGTGTGTACTAATGTGAAGTACTTTATTACTCATTGTGTTGTGGAGGCATAGGGAAAGGTCTCTTCCTCATGTTTGACTGCTTCTCTGTTTCTGTAAGTGCCACTTGGAAAAAAAAAAAAACTTTAGCTGTCTTGTTGTCTGTCTTGCACTGAAAAACATGCATCCTCCTTACTCTGAGCAGTCTTCCATCTCCACAAACCTGACTCTTGTTTGGTCTGGAGGAGAGCCTCCTCCTGCTTGATTCTATGGAAATGTTGTTCCTTTGGCTACAATCTTCCACAGTATGGGATAAAACATTATCCATGAAAAATGTTCCAAAGTATGGTTTTAACTTTCTTTTTCTGTGGAATCGTGCAGGAGACATGCCATATCCAGAAAGTTGCATACAATACCTTTAACTCCTTCTTTATTAGTTGTTTTGTTATGGGAGAAATTACCTTTTATTTCAGTAATATTGACTGCAAAAGACATGCTGCAAAATAATATCAAGACACTGTTGTATTGTTGTCCACTGGCTGTAAGACATGATATGACAGAAGCATGCATACTACAGGGATAAATGTACTATTCTGACTGAACCTTCTTTTTTCCGTTACTCTTCACCTTCTGTTAATCCTTTGTTTTGAAGATTTTCTGTAATTAGATTATAATACGCCACACACTGTTGGCTACAGTCTATGGATCAACAGAATATGCTTTGCTGGAGCTAACATCCAAGTCTTTAAATACTGTGCCCACTCAATTAAAATATTATTTTCTTTGAGTGTAAAAAAACAAGATATTGTTCTGTATTGGTGTTTCTGTTTTTGCTCCAAATGATGGTGAACGGAGCAGTGTTCCTTTAAGGATGAGGATTAGTGAGTGAGCTGGAGGCGCTGGGGGAGGGGTGTGCTCCAGATTGTACTTATGGCAGTGGGAATGACAGTTTTCCTGAAGGCCTGTTGGCTTCCGCAGATGGATCATGAATAAGTGACACTATTTTAGTGGTCAGCTGATTCTGCAGCTCCTCCTGTGCATGGGGCTGCTGCTGTACTCAGATGCAAGAATGTACAAGAGGGTCTTCACAGTACCACAGGCGTCCAGGAGAGAGAGGGTCTACAGAGAAGGTCTGCAGAGATCCATTAGCATGTGTAAAATCAAACATACTGAGTCTTTTTCAAGCCATACATTCATCTATGACATCATGTCAGCTGACATTTGAGGTGAGCCACTCATGAAGGGCAAGGGTCACAGGAGCATGTGTGATCCTGTTACCACCCTCTTATGGCTGTCAGAGAGAAGATGGCTTGTCCCTAGTATATGTTTTATTATAGCACTTCATAAAGAGATGAAATACCGAGAATCATCAAATCAGTCATTGTGGTTGTTCAGTGTCATCTATCAACGGCCAGCCGCCGACTCCTTTCAGACAAAACAATCCAATTTCCCCAAAACTAGATATCAGGTTAACTGTATGTAAACTGAACAAAACTCATGTGCAGTGGTAGGCTATTATAAACAATATACAAGTTAGCAGGTTTTATCCCATGGATAAACTGGAAGATCCTATTTTTTTTTTCCATTTGCTTTGCCACCATTAAAACTTCGATGCCAGTTAATCTGCTCATGGACCCTCTTGTTGTGCTGTGTCGGTGTCAGTACTACTAAGCACCTAATGATGGAGTGCCAACTATAAACTGCAGCAAAATGGATACAAAATACCCCTGACCAAGTGCCAGTTTGAGTAGAAAAACTCACTAGCTGCATTTGTATGGCTTTTCCCATTTATGATGCTGAACCCCCATGTGTCCTCAGAGCTCACCTCAGTCAGTACTGCTCCTGTTTGGAGGGTGGGGGCTCATGTCCATAAATGTGAGTGGGTGAGTGAGGCGGGGGGCAGACGGATATGAGGTAATCTCCCCTGGGTGCCCACAGTACATCATCATCATCATCTGGCTCGGAGTTCATCCCAGTCTGTCGCTCTTTGTTCTGTCGAAGGGACTGTATGAATGCTGAAGGCTTTTTTGCTACATTTTGTTTAAAGTTGTCAGTTGTCATTGAAGAGTTGTGTAGGCATTGGCTTGGATTTGGACCTGTTTGGTGATGCAACCCCTCTGGTGTTAGGGTGTAGGTGGATCATGGATGGGCCTCGGGTTCAGGTGCTACGGTTTTGCCTCCCTCAGAGCATCAGTGACTCTGGACTTTTCTACAGTCACATCAGCTGCAGGTCTGTTGCATCTACTACACACTGTTTAGCCTAAGCTCCAACTCTATCTCATGACCTATAACAATGGAATGAAGTGAAATGTCAACTGCTGTGGGGGCAGGCTAGATAAGATGTAATTTGAAAATGTCTATTGTTAAATAAATGTTATGGTTTATCAGGAGTAGACATAGCTCCATCTTTTGTTTTATTTTCAATCTCAACCAAAATACTAATCTGTAGTCTTAATCTGGCCTGAACAAACGGTCATTTACCACAGACACACAGGCTGTTTTGGATTAGGAGCTCTCCATAGTACATACAGCATGAAATTACAAAACATGCGAAAAGTGAAAGTTATGCAGAGGTCCCATTGTGGTCTGCAAAAGCAAAGCGGTATAGTGAAAAGTATCACTTATAGTTTGAGAAAGCATTTCCTCTGCTGTTTCACAGACTCCTTTTTTGGATTTGTCTCTCTCCCATCTGCTTGTTCAAAAAATAATTCAGTTTATGTAGGCTAGAGGTCTGATCCTGAGATAATAAGTATTTTGATGATATCGTCATATTGTGATTCAGTTCTTCTATGTTTAATACTATTGATCGGCCTCCAGCATGTTCTGAGTGACAGGTGGATTTAACCAATCAGAGTGAGGTGTGAACTGTCAAAACTTCTCAGTGCCATTGGCAGAGAAAAAGATACTAACTGCATAAATTGTGATAAATTGTGAATGATGAACTCAACTCAAATATATCGCAAATATATCACAAAGTGATATATTTGTGGCATATGGCACAGCCCTAGCTACGGAACATTTATAAGTACATATTGCTTCTAAAATTGTGACATACAGCTGCCTTTCACCAGTACATGAATGACATGAGTTCTATAGGATGAGAAGAGTCTCCTATGATGTTGCTGTCCCTTGAAAGGTGTCTGAAGACCATTGCTCCTCCTCTCAGCAGCTCTCTGAATAGCTTAGCTCTGTAAAGGCTTCATACATCTTTAATGCACTCATGGCTCCTGGCGAAACATAGCATCCAGGCCACTGCACTCTCCACAGGTCAGTTTGTGTAAGCACAGGAGCAGGATCTCTCTCTGATGGAGTGAGGGGTTCATTATTGCTGTTTTCAAAGGATGTGTCTACACACTCAGGCAACCCCAATCAATGCTTGTCATGCTGCTCAGGGCTATACATTGCTGACATTCAGTGGTTCATCTCAGTGTTGCAGCAGTTCAAAACAAAATAAAAAACAAAATTTATACTTGTTATACTATACTTGTTGCCAGAGAACGTACAATTGATTCCCTACCAGAGTTGTTTAATCTGAACAATTGTGACCATTAAAATAGTCGTAATCATATTAATCGTTATTGTTACGTGGATTATACAGACTCTAAAACACATGCCAAACTTAATGCAAGCATTATTAAAACAAATTGTAAAAAAAAAAAATGAATAACCTATTTCTTTTTCTTTTTGTTAATAATTCAGTATAGGGTTAGTAAGTATTCTCTATCTAGTTAGTCACCGTATTTCAACCTTTATTTGGTTAAAAATGCATTTTCAAAAATCTTAAATATTTGTTTGACTTGTCCGACAACTACTAAAATAATTGTTAGTTGCAGCGCTACTCACTGCTGTTCTGAACCACTGACTATTTCTAACTTGTGGGTGTGGAGGCTCACCCTAACCCTTCATTATTGGTGTAGGCAAATTACACCTATGGATTCAGTTTTTATGTGTTTTTGAGTTGCTATATCCTCCAGATGACTTGTATGCCCACAAATATTTAGGTCATAGACAAATCTGAAAATGGACACATTATGGGATCAGCCACCTTCCATGAGTGAGAACATAAGAACATTAAAGCAGTTTATACAGTTTTAATGCCAGAGAAACGCAGTGCCTGACCTCTTTGTGTGTCTGTGTGCATTGTTACGAAAGGTTACGCTCTTTCAATCTGCTCATATCATAGCTGTAGATTATAGTATCAACAATCTGTTCAGAACTGTGCATTAGTGAGGAAGGCCTAAGGGGCACAATCTCCAGATTTATCCCTTGCTGCTTTGGGGTTATGCTACTATAACATTTAACTGGTTGGTCTTATATAGTTATCTTATTCTGTGACGTTGTCAGTAGTAGGGTCACTGTGTTTGCTCTATGATGTGGGAGTGGTGTGATCCAAGTTCAGGCTGATAAGGCCATGGTACAGTCGCATTCAGTTTATATTTTTTATTTTTTGAAGCTGTTTTGTGGGCGACAGGCTTTTTTCCCCCCTGCTTTGTTGTTGTTGAGTAATGTTCTCCAGGCATGTATACACCTTTTTCACAGAGTGCTGCATATTGAAACATCTGCTACAGAGGGCCACAGACACAGTGGATTATTCATATGGGTGCATTTGCTTTGACAGAGCCTACTTTAATAAGGCTTGGACTATTCATTTTAAGTCTTCCATCACAATGTGAAGTTATCCAGGTTATAGTGGTACAATTACTTGCAGTGAAAAGTACTGCCTATATAATCAATTGGGCCAATTTAGTAGGAGGTCAGCCTCATTTTGCTTCTGGGCCATAATTTAGACACCCCTGATATACTGTCTTGTTAATTTTACTTGTAACAGAATTGCTTACATTTAGATTTCTGATTTAGCACAACCTGAGACAACAAGTGTTGGTAGAGCCATGTTATGACTATTGGAGTTATAATGCTTCATACTGTTCTATACATTTTTTTTCTGTGGTCTTTGTTTAAACTTTCTATAGACTATATGCAACATTGTGTTCTCCTACTATTAGTATAATCAGAGACTGTAACGTTTTTAACGTTTTTGATGGCTCCCATGTTGCTGTCTGTGACCTGATCTGGTGTAATTAAAGCCTCAGTGATTGTGGAAGAGTATCAGTTATTCTTTAAGTGAAATGAGAGCGCTTACCCCGTGTTCCAAATGAGCAGATTTCACCATTTGTGGTTAATAGCTTTCTTGTGCTGTTTTCAGTCCCTCTGGGCCTCCTTATTTTCCCTGTGCTGCAGATTAGAGGTCTTGTGCCACACTTAAAGCATGGTTAATTTAGATTTAAGACTGAGCTGAGCAAATGATCTGCCTCTGTCTGTAATCCTGCCTCTCAAACAGCCAGAGCCAGGCGCTCCCCAAATGAGACCCTCACAGACACGCCCCTGCAGGAGAACCCACAGACACGTCCCTGCAGGAGAATCCACAGACACACCCCTGCAGGAAACCCGCAGACACACACCTGCAGGAAACCCACAGACACACACCTGCAGGAAACCCACAGACACACACCTGTAGGAAACCCGCAGACACACACCTGCAGGAAACCCGCAGACACACACCTGCAGGAGACCCCACAGACATGCCCCTGCAGGAGACCCCGCAGACATGCCCCTGCAGGAGACCCCGCAGACACACACCTGCAGGAGACCCCACAGACACACCCCTGCAGGAGACCCCACACACATGCCCCTACAAAGGGGACACACCCCTACACACTACATATTAGCATTTCACCTCACAACAAGGAGATCCTAAGTTCAGTTGCATGTGCTCTCTGCGTCTGACTGAGTGGGTTTCTTGTCGATGCTTTAGTTCCTGTCAATAACCATAACAAACTCATTACTCCTGATGAACCTGACCCATGCACAGAGCAGTGGCTGTAAAGTTGTGTGCTGTAGTGTGTTTCCTAAGATGGCCTCAGCAGAACAGCATGGCTGTTATTTTGGGACCAGTATGGTCCAATATTATAGTCTAGTGTGGGTGTGTAATTACAATGTCCACTTCACCACTTTGAAAGATGCAGCTCTTCAGGCTAGTTCATGCGTTTATACATATGGTATCTATATAAATTGTTTACTTGGTAATGAAACCGTTGGTCGTGTCATGGGTCCACCACTGTTACTTCAGACTTGTGTACCAATGTTTTGTGAGCCTTCCTGAGTTCTTATAGGCCTTTCTGATGTATCTGTTTCATAAAAGATTATTATTCATCTGTCCTCTTTAATGTCAGTGAATGTGATGTGTGATGTGATTGGGAGCAGTTGCTGACATTTTCCCAGTCTGAGGCAGAAGTGATGCTCAGTGGATCATGTGACGCTCTTAGGCTGGTCTCTGTGTCACCTGACCTCCTGTGATCCCAGTAACTGCACAGCTCACTGTCACTACAGTTTATGAGTGATCAGAGAAACAAGATGGCAGGCTAATAAAAGGGTTTGGAGTAAAATTTTTCTGTATTATTATTTGAGATTAAAACTGGGCGATATGGGAAAAACATGTATCACATTTTTTTCTTATATTGATCTATCTCAAATTTCAACATGATGATTTTATCCAAAAACATAATTAAAAAGGCTCTTAATACTGATTTCATAAAAATAAACAATACCTGTAACATTTAACACAAAAAATAGTCAGATTTCTTCATCCAAACTCTGCTTCAAACCACACGCTTTTGCTGACCTCTCGATTTAAAAACCCCAACCTTATCATTGAAAATAAGACATGACTGATTCACTGTCTCTCTATCACTTGATTACTTTCTCTACTTTCTCTCTTCACCTCTCTTCACCTCGTATTTATTTATTTACTTTACACTTTATTTACACTGCCATTTGTTTAACCAGATAACTGTATTCATTTACTATTAACTGATCCTTGATAGCTTTACATAATATTTATACATTTTAAAACCAAACGCCTCCTGTGCCATGATCCTGTGACTTGTGCTTTGGTTCTGTGCAGTGTGTCATTAGTGCATGTGCCCCTCCCTCTCTGATGTGGGACCAGGATCTGTCCACACCACAGTAAAGCTCTGAGTGTTCAGTGGTCTACTCTCACATGTTCATATCCGTGTGTGGGTGCAACTGTGGACAGAGTGACAAAGAAATGGAGAGAGGGAGAAGGGGAAGAACTGAGTGATCTAGTTTACATTGTCATTTTTTCTGTTTTTATTCAAGTGTAAAAGTCCTGATTCTGGACTGTAGATGGCTCTTAAGCATTCTGGAGTACTCTGACTGTACTGTTTGAAGACATGAGTGTCAGTATTGCAGTGATGCTTGCTCTAGACCTACACTGAGAAAAAATAAGGGGACAGTGTTCAAACATTAATTATCAGCACCTTTATTTTATTTTGATTAGAGTCATCAGCCTTTGTTTTGTTCTCTCTTGCCATATGCATAATGCAGATGGCTTGTTCTTCCACTAGAGGTCAGACTGACTCGTGGTAGTTTGTATAATATGAATAGTATGCTTCAGTTATGCAAATCTATCTTTCATTTGCATGTGTTTTAATCTTTTTATTTACCAAAACATTTGCATGTGTTTTAATCTTTTTATTTACCAAAATTTTTTGTTTTTTCCAAAAGGAGAATTGTGGTCCAATTAACACTGACACACATTTACATTTCTCAAAAAAGTTTTGAAAGTTTTAATTTATTTATTTGTTTTATTCTAAATTTTAAGAGGCTGAAAAGCTGTGTATCTTCATTATGGCATCAGGCTCATGATTTGCTCATGATGACTACCATTAAAAGTTGTAATTTATGTCATTTACTCCAGATTGTGTTAAACTGCTATATAATCATCAGTTGTAGATTAGTGATTACTGCAAGTTAAGCTTTTAGGATTCCCATCAATAACCAGAGAATCCTAAATGATTTCTTTCTAAAATGTTTTTGACTAATCCATGATGCTCTTGCTATTAATGTAAAGACAAATACAGTGCAGTCCAGTAGAACAATAAGATGTCTTCTGATGCCTAACTGTTTTTCTAATAAGAATGTCTTTTGTGTTTGTGGCAGTGAACAGAGCATCTGCCAGGCCCGGGCCTCTGTCATGGTCTACGATGACGCCAGTAAGAAGTGGGTGCCCATCAAGCCGGGCCAGCAGGGCTTCAGCCGCATCAACATCTACCATAACACTGCCAACAACACCTTCAGAGTGGTGGGGGTGAAGCTGCAGGACCAGCAGGTGTGCACCGCACCGCCACTTGTCATCGCCACAAACCTTTCCTGCAAAGTGTTCTAAAGACGTAGCAATATCCAAATCTCCATATATCATATTATGATACAGTAGAAATTAAAATTTACAATTTAGATGTGATGTTGTGGGGAGGGTCACGTTACATGTTCCCTAAATATGCCCTGATTATCCTTTTTGCATATTGTCATATTCCAAAAAGAAATGACTACGAAATGTATTATAATGTATTTTACCTCTTTCTTGGGTTATGTTTTGGTGAAGGTGGTGATAAACTACTCAATTGTGAAGGGGCTGAAGTACAACCAGGCCACACCCACCTTTCATCAGTGGAGAGATGCGCGACAAGTCTATGGCCTCAACTTTGCCAGTAAAGAGGAGGCCACCACCTTCTCCAATGCCATGTTATTTGCTCTCAACGTGCTCAGCTCCCCGGACAGCGGAGGTAATACTCTGCATACTGACTCTCACACACCTGTAGATGTCACAGTTACCCTGATTGAGGAAACAATACCCAGGTGAAATTACCCTGATAACCCTTTAAATGTGCACTGTGTAACTTTTTTAGAGGAGGGTCTGTTACCTGCTTGTCTTCATGGAGATGTTATTGCTTTGCCTTGCAATGTTTCCACTGTATGACATTAGACTTATCTATCTTGCATTTATTTCATTACGGATGCTTTTATTGCTCAAAAATACCTGCATGAAAAACATGCATTCTTACTGTGAGCGGGCTAGCCTCTTCACAGACCTGACCTGACCTTGGCCTGGTGCTGCCTTCTTTGGCGTTTGTCCCCATGGAGTTAAATAAATTTAATGTCATACTTAATACATTTTAGAAAAATCAACAACTTCTCCACGGAGACAAGCAGATGGCGATCCCTTTACTAGAAAAGTTACACTGTGCACATTTTAGAGAGGGTATATTTTTCACTGTAGTGATTTTCATCTTCTTTTTTCCCCTTGTATTTATTAGTCTAACAAATTCATTTTTATCATCAGGATTTCAACTCCTGGTTTGTTGGACTGATTATAATTGTGATCTAGTAAAGTATATAGTACATACAGCACAAATAGAACACACACCAAAGAGCTCAGATTCATTCTGAAGTAAGAGTAGAATAGAAATACAATCTTGAGGTTAATGTTGCCTCCGTCTGGTGGTTGGTTTCATGTACTGCAGTTATTAAAAGGCACTTTAAGCATGTGTTACATTCCGTATGGTTCAGATTTTTTAATGGCAAATACATACTTGCATTATAAAACAGAATATTTTCCATGTCATCACAATTTAGTTATATTTTAGTCAAATTAAATTTCTGATGATAGTTACTGGCACACATTCAACCCATCTCTTGCTTTACTTGTGGGCAGCTCTGGTTACAGGACAATTATAAGATGTGTGTGGGGGCAGAGGAGGTGTGTAACTGGTTTACTGGGGTGTCATCTCCCTCCGTGTGACTGCCCTATCATTCGCAGAGTTAAAATATCCGCTCAGAGCCGGGATGTCGTTCTGCTCTGAGCTTACATGGCACCTCTCTTTATTTTGGGAGCGCTGGACTGCGTCATCCAGACCACGGTAATGCTGTGGTTGGTGTTCATAAGAATTGTGTAATGATTGAGCACAGAGACCTGTGCTATCACCTGCTGGCTTTGGGAGCGGTCCACAATGCTGACTCCAGAAGGGTCCCCTGGTGCCCTCAGGCGGGTGTCATCGGCCCGCATTCTTCTCAGTAAGTCTAGAGCTGTGATGGTGCAAAGACACTGGTCTCGATCCTCCCAGCATGATGTTAGAAAATGCCACGTTATTTTGAGTAGCACCATGGGTGCCCTAGTGCTTCTTAGTGATTGTTTGTTAATATTTCTTTTAAGCCTCTGAGCCTCTGGATGGTTTGGGTGTGATGTTTTTCGCAGGCTGTTTAGCTACATCAATGTGGAAATCTTTTGTGGTTTCAGGGCAGACATCTCAGATGACTTGCATTAGTGACACTCAGTCTAAATGCTGAAATGATGTGCTGTTGATGAGGCAGTCAGAATCTTTGATTAAGTCTGATTAATTAATTTCTTAAACATGTCTCATCATGCCCATTTAGCTTCCTGTTGATACCATCACCATGACGACACAGATTGCCGTAAGCCTATGTCAACATGAATGTAATGATTGTGTCAGCCGTCTGAGCTGGTACATCTGTGCATTTATAGATTACGATGACATTAAAGTTTGTACAGCGTGCTGCTCTGCTGCTTCTGAAGTGTTCAAGGCTCTTCTGCTTTTGGCCTGACCAGGCACTAAACAGAGAATAGCATAAGTATATCCAAAAGTAATGCATGATATTAAAGTACTTTAGGTTTTGTAGTTCAGTGACATGACATCTTACATGAAAGAAGAGCATTAGCACTATTAACAAACTGCATTACAGATCATCATGGATCAAGTTAGCCTTGGCTTTTTATCTGGATGTGTGTTAATGAAAAGTTCTGTTAAACGTGATTACAGCCCCACCCTCTCCATTACTATGTTAATGACTGGTACTCTGTCATGGCTGCATGTGTCGATAGATGATGGGATAGCCATGACAAATGTCGATCTACTGGGACAATAGTGACTCTTGATTTTACAGAAATTATATGAGAACTATGCAGAGGATTTCATACATCAGTTTTGCTTGTACTCACTTTGTATGTTGCATATTGTATCCTATGATAATTCTTTTGTCTGTCTCTTCATGTTCAGGTCCAATTGTTCAGCGTCAGAATGGACCATCTTCAGAGGAGAACGAGGCACAGAGGAGGTAAAAATGATTTGCTTTATCTGCACAATGTGTGTGTACTTTCATGAAAGTACAGTACATGATAGGACACCTTATGGTTAACAGGATGATGGAGCAGCACCAGATGCAGCAGGCCCATAAGGAGAGGGAGAGACGCACGTCAGGATCGGGTGAGCCTTAGACAAACACGAGTACAGCTTCAGGAGGTATCTTAGCTCTGTTAGCAAACCTTTGGTTTCCACACTAATGATGGCACATTCCAGGTGCTGGCGCAGTAACAGCTCAGTATGGGTGTGTATGGTGTTACTGTCCCCTCCTAGAGTCACTGCTCCCACTGTGTGTGTATGCTTTACCCATGCACACATGAATGTCCCAGTCCCCTGAAGCACATGTCCCCTGTCCTGTGAGGACCCTGTCCTGCAACATGCTCGACTGCCATCACTGTCTCCAGCGCCGGCCGCCATAAGCTCAGACCATGGCTCAGTCATGTTGCATTTTGCTGCTTGTTCTTTTTGATTATGATGATTATGAGTTGATTCTTATTCTTATTTGCTGTAAGCTTCTGTTTTTGATTGCTATTGTTTTTCTCATCTTTACTTACTTGGTTGCTCAGTTGGTTGCTTTTCATCTGCTCACGTTTCTCTTTTCTGTTTTCCTTTGTCTGTTTGCCCTCCTCTCGTGGTCCACACCTCTGTTTGTCTATCTATGTGGCTCTGTCTGTCAGTCGTTTCCACCCTCCAATACAAAGTGTCCAACCCCCCTGTCCATCCCGACACCCCTCCCGAGTACAGACAGTTCCGCGCTAGCACACTGCCGCCATCCTACGCCCGCGTGGCCTCCGACTCTCCCCCTTCCCCTGCTCAGGACAAGGCACAGCTCCAGGCTCAGCTCCAGGCGCAGCTGTCAACATCTCTAGCCTCTGCCTTCTCCCCGGTGCAGGCTGGGGTGAGCACCCAGGGCCGGCAGGTCCGTCAGATCCCCCTGTCCCCACCCACGGCTGCTCGCCACCTCCACCATCAGCAGCAGCCAGAGATAGCACTGCCCCCTAAACATGGCACTTGGTCTGCATCACATTTGCAGCAGATGCAAATGTACAGTCAGATGCCCCCCTCTAACTCTCCGCCAGTCATGATGGCTGTACCTGTCAAACAGGGCCTTCCCCCACAACCTGTTCTCCCTGTGGCCCACCCCCTGCCCCCGGTGAGGATGAAGCCCCCTCCCCTGGACCCTAACTCTGCTTACTCACCCCAGCCTCAGCAGCACTACCAGCCCCCTCCACACCAGCCACAGCAGCTACACTCCCAGCAGCACACTAATGGGCAGCCTGAGGAGCCTGTCCCATACTGTGACTCCGTCCCCCCGACAGGCCCTACACCTTATGCCCCACCTCAGTATCCCACCTTTCACCCCCAGCAGCAGCCGTCACCACAGCAACTGCAGTCATCGCCACAGCAACCACTGGTATACCAGCATCAGCAGCAGCCCCCTGCCCCATCACCCCCCTCTTATACTGCCTCTGACGGGGGCTCGCCCAAGGAGACCCCCTCCCCAGTTCCCCTGCAGCCCCCCATGGCCAGCAGCAGTAAGTATAAGGAGCCAAGGCAGAGGCGGGCTTGTACTTTCTGTGCAAGTGTGTACCAGTCACAGGTCCTTACAGGGGTTAGAACTTGGCATATGGACAGCATTTTAAATAGGGAAGACATCTTGGATCTTGTTTTCACATCACATCACTCTATCAGAATGTATTTATTTATTTTTATTTGTATTTATTTATTTTTTATCATTTATCCAAATAAAAGGGTAGGTGGATTACGGATATACAGTGCATCCGGAAAGTATTCACAGCGCTTCATTTTTTTCCACATTTTGTCATGTTACAGCCTCATTCCAAATTGTATTAAATTAATCTCTTACCTCAAAATTCTACACACAAAGATTGTCTTGAAGCACAAATCTGGGGAAGGATACAGAAAAATTTCTGCTGCGTTGAAGGTCCCAATGAGCACAGTGGCCTCCATTATTCGTAAATGGAAGACGTTTGGAACCACCAGGACTCTTCCTAGAGCTGGCCAGCCGTCTAAACTGAGCGATCGGGGGAGAAGGGCCTTAGTCAGGGAGGTGACCAAGAACCCGATGGTCACTCTGTCAGAGCTCCAGCATTCCTCTGTGGAGAGAGGAGAGCCTTCCAGAAGGATAACCATCTCTGCAGCAATCCACCAATCAGGCCTGTATGGTAGAGTGGCCAGACGAAAGCCACTCCTTAGTAAAAGGAACATGGCAGCCCGTCTGGAATTTGCCAAAAGGCACCTGAATGACTCCCAGACCATGAGAAACAAAATTCTCTGGTCTGATGAGACAAAGATTGAACTCTTTGGTGTGAATGCCAGGCGTCATGTTTGGAGGAAACCAGGCACCGCTCATCACCGGGCCAATACCATCCCTACAGTGAAGCATGGTGGTGGCAGCATCATGCTATGGGCATGTTTTTCAGCAGCAGGAACTGGCAGACTAGTCAGGATAGAAGGAAAAATGAATGCAGCAATATACAGAGATATCCTGGATGAAAACCTGCTCCAGAGCGCTGTTGACCTCAGACTGGGGCGAAGGTTCATTTTTCAGCAGGACAACGACCCGAAGCACACAGCCAAGATCTCAAAGGATTGGCTTCAGAACCAGTCTGTGAATGTCCTGGAGTGGCCCAGCCAGAGTCCAGACTTGAATCCGATTGAACATCTCTGGAGAGACCTGAAAGTGGCTGTGCACAGACGTCTCCCATCCAACCTGATGGAGCTTGAGAATTACTGCAAAGAAGAATGGGCAAAACTGCCTAAAGATCGGTCTGCTAAGCTTGTGGCATCATATTCAAAAAGACTTGAGGCTGTAATTGCTGCCAAAGGTGGATCAACAAAGTATTAAGCAAAGGCTGTGAATACTTATGTAAATGTGATTTATTAGTTTTCTGTTTTTAATAAATTCAAAAAATGTCAAAAAAACAAACTTTTTTCACATTGTCATAATGGGGTATTGTGTGTAGAATTTTGAGGTAAGAGATGAATTTAATACAATTTGGAATGAGGCTGTAACATGACAAAATGTGGGAAAAAGGAAGCGCTGTGAATACTTTCCGGATGCACTGTAGCTACTTAGTACATTCTTTATATTTGACAAGGGAGATGTCTTTCACCCTTTAAAACTGCATCCCGTTGCCTTTTTCTAAACTGTGCTGGTCAGTGTGTCTGTGTGTGCGTGTGTGTGTGTTTGTTTGTGTGTTTGTGTGTATGAGAAAGAGAGAATGAGACATACTGTTAAGAGGCTCTCAGCTCTCCTGAACACACCCCGCCTATTATGTCACAACACCCAAGTGTGTCACATGCACTGTATATTCTGTGCGCAACAGTCACTAACACACCACCACACTTTATCTTAAGTAAAGGCCACTACACTTAATATGTATTTATTCACTGAGGTGTCCTCTGAAAGAACTAACTTCTATGGCTATACTGTCCTTAAACAGCCACTGCAAAAGGCTCTTCTATTTGTGTGTCTATTTCAGGGGTTAGTTAAGTTTAGTTACTGATTGTCACAAATTGAAAACAAATAAACACATTTTTAACCATGCCAACCAATACAGTATTGGCCTGTATAGATATTCCAAAAGGTGACTTTTAATTTGACTAATTAGAGCATCACATTGATTGAAGTTATTTTATATGAATAGATAATAACAGACATGACACAGAGCTCAGCCCCTGAATCCCATGGTGCTGCTCGGGGAGCTGGGAGTGGTATCTCTCCACACAGCCAGGGCTCTTCTTAGATTTTGTCCTTCCCTGTTGCTCCTCAGGCCCCCCTGTCTCGGCCGGTCACCCTGCCATGCTCTCTGTGGCACCTCCCACAGCAGTGCCATCTCCAGCCCCACCTCCACCTCCGGGCCCTCCGCCCCCCATGGCAGTGCCCCCTCCTATGCCTCCACCTCTGCCCGCAGGCGGGGGCCCTCCCCAGCCCTCAGGCCTAGCTGCTGCACTGGCAGGAGCCAAACTACGCAAAGTCCAAAGGGTGAGTATCGGGCATGAGTCAGTGGCAGAAAAACCTAAAAAAAATCTGGATTTTGTCTTCATCAAAAAGTGTCTATCAAAATCTCGTATTAAATAATCAAATAATGTAAAATACATTAGTAATCCATGCTGTGCTATCACTTACATATATCTGAGTGGTTATCATGTGCCAAAACCCAATGTTGATTTTTCATGTTATGTGACATTCTGTGGTTAGTTAATCCCTCCTGGTCAAAGCCTTATCTCGTCAGATCTCAGAAACTAAGCAGGGCCAGGCCTGGTTAGTACTTGGATGGGAGATTGCTGGAAATTCCAGGTGCCACAGTAGGTGCCAGTGCCAAAAACTGTTGTTGTCCTTTGGCAAGGCACTTCATCCACATTAATTAGTATGAATGTGGTGTGTGCGCACATGTTGGTGGTGATCGGAGGGCCCAATGGCGTAGATTAACAACCTCTCTTCTGCCCCAGGGCAGCTGTAGCAACAGCAGTAGCTTACTACCACATATGGAGTGAATGAATAATGCACAGCACTGTAAAAGCAACTCTGGAAAAGTGCTATAAAAGACTTATGCATTATTATTATTAAAAATGTATTATGTTCCACTTCACTTTCACCTCCAGTTGCTTCCATTCAGGAATATAGAATGTATTTGTTTACAAACATTTAAAGAGTCTATACTCTGATGGCTCTGCTCCGTGTGGATATCTATATATCAATGTGAAAAGTAATGATGAATAATACTCCTGAGGTCTAAACTGGGCTAGACTTCACCAGCATTAAATCACCAACGCTGTGCAGATTAACATCCATTTTGATTGTATTTGCAGTTGAGTTTTATTTAAATATCTTAGTGGGCAGTTGAATGACACAAAGTTGACATGTCTGCTATGCCTGTTATGTGGCAGGATGAGAGCAGTCCGCCCGGCTCGGGGAAAGCTGACTCAAACCGCTCTAGTGGGGGCAGTGGCAGTGGAGGAGAGGGCCTGATGCAGGAGATGAATGCCTTACTTGCACGCAGGTATGGCAGCTCTATGCCCAGGCTGAACAATCATTTTAAAAAATGGAAATCAGGCTTTACAAAGGTTGAACATTTTTAGAAAATGATGTCTCTCCTTTTTTCACTGAGAGAACATACTAGCACATAGGGAATTTTATGCTTTAGTCTGTAGAGTAAGAAACCTGTTTGTTAATATTTCAATCTTCTCTTTAATGTTAATCCTCCTAGACATGAACTTTTACATATTTTGCTTAGACTGTTTATACATTCCATAGATGTATCTATGCACCTATAAAGTCTATGGACTGTGGTCATAAACTTTCACTGTGGTTAATGACTGACCTTTATTTTTATTTTTATGTCTTGCTGTTTGCCTGTAACATGTGCTTTCCATGTTCACAGGAGGAAAGCTTCGGAGAAACCTGATGAGGTAAGCAAATGTTTGTTTAGCAACCTGCTAATTGTCTTTGTGTGATTGTGTTGTGTCTGTTTTTGAGCAGGATGACTCGAGTGGTCGGGGGCAGAACTCAACAGGTAAGAAACAAAAAACATAGAAAACAAAGCATAACCTTAACATTAAATACATAACTAAAAAGTTATACAAGTTATACAATGACAATTATACAACAACAGGGTGGCTTTTATATATATATATATATATATATATATATATATATATATATATATATATATATATATATATATATATATATATATATAAAAGCCACCCTGTTGTTGTATATATATACACACACACATAATTTATTATATTTTGGTAGATGCTGTGAAAAAGCCTTGGGAAAGATCTAATTCTGCTGAGAAGTCCTCACTGGTATCTAGGTATGTGTTATTTTAATAATAATGTGTGGTTTTAGTGGCTTAATTATTTAATTTCTTTGTTATTTGTGTTCCAGAGTTAGACCCATTGGTAGCACTAGTGAGTCAGACTCGGACTTTGACCGTATGAAGCAGGTAAATTCATCTTGCTGTAAAGCCATAAAACATAAAGTGATTCAGTTAAAGCTAAACTACTAAATATGTTGCAGGAAATTTTGGATGAAGTTGTTCGTGAGTTGCATAAGGTTAAAGATGAAATTATCCATGGTAAGCCCACATGTCAGTTCTTTCTATCATGAAATGTCATAAAATCTACAAAACCCTAAATTACACAAACAGTGCATGTGATTCCAATGAAGTAAGAATGTTTTCTGAAAGAGAAGAAGGAGCACAAGGATTGTTGCACCCCTCCTCTGCAACATTAAAACCTATACAAATTACTGTTATGGTGTACTTGTAAATTTCCCAGTCTCACCAAAAAAAGCCTACAGTAAAGGGTCTCACCAGTGCACAGTCTTTTCTGGCAGAAGCTTCACCAACTGCTTTTCTCTTTGCTTTGCTTGGAATGTACCACAATATGTCATTAAACTCCATCTCAATTGTTTTTCAATCATAGATTGTTAAAAACAATAAGAATAACTACAAAAAAAACATGCATTTTGTGACTTGGATTAGTGGCTTTGCCTTCATGTTTCCATGAAGAAGGAAAGGCAGCAGAACTATAACATCTCAATGGAGACAAGCAGGGGGCAGACCTTCCACCAGAAAAGTTACAAGTGCACCTTTAACTTTAGTCTACTAATTTGCAAAACAAATATATGAGACTTCATTTTCCTAGACTGATTTAGAGTTGGCATTAAGCTAGTACACTGGGTAGAAAGAAAAAAAACATGAAAACAAACAGGAATTATCATCAAATTGACATAAGAGATGGTAGGCTTGTGACAAAAAGCCTAAAAAACATATACCTGTGTTTGCAGCCATCAGACAGGAAATGGGCAGAATCACTACATCCTAATGGAGCGTCTGAGGAGAGGAGAGGAGAGGCAGGAGCGGCCGATGGACTCACAGACATGAGGACCAAACAATGTTCTCTCAATGTTTCTGTGACCTCTCTGCCGCGGTGCACGTCGCAGAGATGTTGTGCCAACATTAGTCTGCTGGACAGAAACAGGACACACAAGGGACGGAAGAATACAATGCCATGGGGGGACATTTGGTCAGGAGTACTCGTGATGAGCCCTGTGTTGCAACTCTTTATCTTCTGTTAAGTCCCACAAAGGAATTTTTTGTTTTTTAAGTTTTTACCATTTTATTATTTAAAACTGTGGTGGTTATTATGATACTGTTCATGGCAATGCGTGTTTTATTGATGAGTTCAAGAGGGCAAAAGGAAACTTGCACACCTTTTTGTCAGTCTTTTATATTTTGGACTGTTTTTTCGTTGTTGTTGTTGTTGAGGCCATAAATATTTCACAAAGACAAGCACAATACGAGCAACATGGAGCAGGACCCTCTATGATCCTCTGAATGGAAGGGACCCTAAACCCACCCGGACAATGTTCATACTTCTCCTTTACCGATGTTGTCTCCTTTAATTTACTGAAATATGAACTATAATTGGCTACCATCTTTTCCTGCACAAATAATGGGATCCCAAAAACTGAAAAGTTCAAGCAGTCTTCTGATCAACTCCAGTGCAAGAGTTTGTTTGAATGTTCAGAAATGGCTTAACTTTGGGATAATTCGCCAAAACAGGCCCAGAGTTGTAAATGTGCCACCTGCTTTCACTGGCGTTAGAACAAAAGTATGTAATTTCTGTCTGTCTCTGCTTTGTAAATCCCCACGTATGCATGAAATCCTAGCTCTCAATATATTTGTTTTCATTTGAGAAAAGAATGACAAGTTAGCAGATGGTGGTACATTTATTTTCATCGTTTGTTTCTAGGAGGATTCTCTGCTCTGGCTGTACGCAAGGGTCATTGCTGCCTATGGATCAGAATGTGTTTAGAATTATGTGATAGAAGTGGAGACGTGTTTGCAGGTGGACTTTGGTTGAAAAAAACTGTTCTTTCCACTCTTGTTAACTATTTTTGGATTTTAAACCTGGAAGCTCAAAACATTCAATACATGTGTCAAAGCACTTGTTTTTCTCAGTCTTCATCCACAACAGCAAGTCAGAATGTTATTATGAACCAAATGATCAAGTCATCAGTTATTAACTTTATCTTATTCCTGGTAGCTTAATGGAGAATTGGAATGCATTTCCCTTTCCGTTGTCAGGTTCTCAACTAGACACAAACGGTTCACACTTACACTGCAAAGGAGTCACCAATTCTAATACATAAAAATACATTATGAAAAATGGAGACAACTTTAAAATGCAAGGTTTAATTTTTTTTTTTTTTATATAAAGATCTTGATAAATACAATTCTGAAAAACAAACAAACAAACAATACGTTGTATTTTATATTTTAAGAAAGATTTCAGCCACAGTAATAGCCGAGTTGAGGCAAATATGTGCAAATTGATGTACAGAAGGTCATATCTAGAGGAAAAAGCTGTATGATCTAATTACATCTGTGTTTGGAGTATGAAAAGTTTGTTTAATTTTCAAGTTTTGGCATTGTATTGACATAATTGTTTTACTACTACCATGGAGACAATATGCAGAAATTAATGAAATGGGACCTTCTAATCAAATTTGTAGTCAAGCTGCAATCAAAGCTAATAATTATGAATGTGTTGAACAGTTCAGTTTCAGATAAATAATTTAATATAGTCCTGGGTTACACAACAGAAGGAGGAGTTCTCCGGAGTCAGTCCATGCTCTTTCCCTGCTGACTGAGCTTGTACTGCCGTTTGATCCGAGCATATGGCCCAATGCTGTCATCGAACACAAAGTCCCACAGCACCCTGGTCCAGGACGTGTGCTGGGGCAGACTGTCGTAGTATTCTGACGCGATCTGCTTTACCTGCAAATCAAACAAGATATTCAAATATGTGAAGGAAGAAGTGTGCATGTGTACAAATCAGTGTTCCCCCCACAAACTGGTCTAATCATGAACTTTTAGTTTTGTCATTACAGTATTAGGAACATACCTTTGTGTATTAGTAATAGATTAGTGGCGCTAATACAGATCACAATTAATGGTCTTGCTCAAGCTGTCATTTTAGAGCATGTTCAACAATGATCATAAACAATCAGAAAATCAGTTGGATTGTTTCTGAAGGTATAAAAGGGGAGGAGCTGCCCTTATCTGAACAGTTACTGTGTCACTGGTGTCTGTCTCACCTGAGGTAGTTTGCTGCCAGGTATGCTTGGGAAGTCGTGGTGCTCCATATGGTACCCCACATTGAAAGTAATCAGATTAAGTGGTCCATAGTAGGAATAGGTTTCGTGTCCTTTTAGAAACATATAATGCTCCGCAATGAAATGTCCAGAGATGGGATGTATTCCCATGCATAGGATGGAGCCTGCTATGAGGTAAACAATGGGCTTAATGCCCCAGAAGTAGAAAATTATTAAGTCTGCTGTGAGTTGAACAACTGCATTTTGGACCTCCAGGTGACCGACTGGTTTTGGGTTGACCACCAAAGGGCGCAGGGTGTAGAAGAGGGGCTGCAGGAAAAGCCAGAGCAACTTCCGGGCCGGTGTGCTGAAGAACCATCCCTCAAAGTCTGTGGGGATGTCCACATCCAGCTGGTCCCCTCCCAGGTAGCGGTGGTGATCAACGTGGTACTTCTTAAACGAAGCAGAGTAAGGCACTCCGATAGGAAGGTTGGCCCACATGGCAAACCAGCGGTTCCATTTGGCCAACTTGTTTCCAAAGGCCACATTGTGAGAGATGTCATGAATGGCTAGTGTGAGTGAATGGTTAATGCAGCCCCCAAAGGCGTAGGCCCAAAAGAAGATCCACTTCCATGACAGGTCCTGGACCAGGTAACAGGCCAGGAGCTGTGTCAGGACCATCCCAGAGACCACCCACTTCAGCTGGGGGTCTGGGCCCATCAGGGACTTGATCTGGGGGTATTTAGCTGCAGAGATAACATACAATGACATTAAAAAGGAACAAAAATAGTTAAAGCTAAACACAGAAAGAGAATGATGAAAGCTAATAGTTTTTTTGTTAGAGCAGATGTAAGAACAATAGGTGAAGGTTATTGTGTATTTGGACAGGGGTAGTCAACAAGAGCAGTGCTTCTGAACAGATCAGTATGTGTCAGGTGCTGCTCCTCTGGGAGAGCGGGGGCTCTTTAATTGGAAGAAGTGTTGTTTTGCCGAGAGACATGGAACAAGGAACTCCTGAGTGTATTCACATTTACTTTAATGTTGTTTTATGGTGAGTCTTTTTACTTAAAAAATTTACAACCAACTACAGGACTGTTCAAAGTCTTACATGATGGAAAAGTGGGCGTATTTAAATGCATTCAAATGCAGTATCTGTAAATCTGAACACATTCAAATATGGCTGGTGCTGATGTCCTAATTCTACTTGTGCCTTCATGCAAACAGGCTTCACCTTAGTAACATAAACATGAAAGACAAAAGACTGGAGAGCAGTACCAACACAGCGCTGCGCTCAGTGGCCAAGCCTAGTTCAGTTAAACATTAGCCAGGACACATTCCCAACTACCTCATTTCTAATGCCCCCTCATTTCCATAATATTTCACCAGCTGCTGGTCTTGTATTTTTAAGAATGGAAAATTTAATATAGGTCATATTTTTTATATTGCACTTTAGAGTGCAAAGTCAGATTACTCGCCTGATGTTATACAGCTACTCACCACAGTACAGCATCAGTACAGGCATGGAATAGTTAAGATTAAATACATAGCAAACATACATTTCAAATAACATGAGGTAAAACAAGGTAAAAATGGCCCTAGCCTGTTCTTTGGCTTAAATGTGCTCAGTCTGATTTGAAAACAAATATTAATACATGTCAAGTGATGAACCCAAGTGTGATGCTCAGAGCTTTTGTTGCAGAATCCCCATCCCCACAACAAGACACATACATAAAGCCTCGTCTCTACACCACCAACTCTGAACTGGGGCTGATCTGTAAGGCAACTACAGGGTGGGGATGGACATTATAGAAACTTTATTATGGAAACAAACCACACTACATGTTGGGAGGGGCTGTTTGTTGTTGTGAGAGGGCAGGGTCACACATTAAAACGAAATTCTTAAATTATTCAGGGCTCACTGGTGTCAAACAACCCATTACCTTTCTGGAGACTTCCTTTACACCACAGCTCACACATGACACAGGATTTAGAATCACAATAACCGTCATTTAAATCAGTGGCTACATCCCTTAGAGACTCAAGTTTAGTTTATGTAATTGGGAGCAGGACAGCAGATGTGGTTAGTTGGATTATAGGCTCGCCTCTGTGTACCTTCTCACCTCCTCCAAAGCATTGTGTGTTTGTCATGAGCACAGAATGTGTCTTGTTACCAGGACAGCCCAGGGGCACTGTGGTGGCTGCACCTGTTATCAACATGCGCCTATTGTCCTGGCCAGATAGGTTTACAGAAACAGTATTGGTCAAATCTGTTACAGCTTTGGATGTCCCAGGAACCCCGCTTTGAGAAACACTAATGCTCACACTGACAATAAGTAAGCCATTTTATGCTGTCACGTTCATGAAATAGGTCCATCATCACTTTATCACCTTTACACAAGAGGCCTGGAATGTGTTGTAGAAAAGGGGATTGATTGGTTAATAAAAATAAATGAATAAACTAAAAAAAGTCCGAGGTTTTGTTAAGCAAGTCAAGTTTTCACATTTGTACACTTTTAAAATACTGTGTAACTTATAGGCTACATGGTCCAAACACAGACTGTCATAGGCTTAGGCTAGTTATGTTAAATGACAGTTTTGTAGCCTATGTACAGTTGTGTAACTACTGAGAGACAGGCTAAAGTCAGTCTAAAGACAACGTGTCTCGTGTCATACTCCCGGCATACACCCTTGTCCTCGTTTAACAAGACCCAGTGAACAGGTTTAACCGGAAACTTTTTTTTTATTTATATATAAAGAAACAGTCTCATAATAACAGGCAGGTGGAAAGAGAATGAGGAAAACGGTACAAACATACCCAGTATTTCTTTTCTGCGTGAAGTGTGCGGTTGGTCCGTGTAGACCCATTCAAAGTCGCCTCTTCCACCTGTCTTCCCCATGGCTGTGCGCGCTGTGCGGCTCCGAGGCAGGGCTGTGGCGTGTTGTATGTCATCAGACTCCAGTATCGGACACACCCACTCATTCGGGTTCAGGGCTCAAGGTGGCACGGGTGAAAGGTGTGATCCAAACTCCTCCCCCATACACAGAGTATAGTTCGCGGCCCGGGCAACTCGGGGCCTTGCAGCCTCCATAGGGCCCCTAATTAGTGCACAGGCCAATCCACTCAGGGTCAGTGCGCACCGCAGCCTTCTGTTCAGTGTTCTCAAAGGGTCTGGAAGCACGCAGGGCGAGGAAACTTTACGCCACATGATAAAAAGTGCACTAATCCTACAAGTATTATTGTAGCATCTTACTCTAGGTAATGAATGGACGAGAGTAATGCAACACCCCAAAGTTTGACCAACCAGTAATGTGTGGACAAAGAGGACGGAGACAGAACCAATTTATATAGAAAATAATTTATTATAAAAGGTTTATAAAAATTTAAAAGTCCGATTAAAACGGGAGTAGCTACTTTAAAAGTGCTGGTGTGCTAATTTTGGGGAGTGGAGAGCATCAGGGGGTCTGCGGGTCTAGGCTGTCGCGGTGGCGGTGCCACGTAGGCCAAGCATGTGCTGAGAGCAGTGGCAAGGCCTCCACATCTTCACAGGGTGAGAACAGAGCCACAGAGAGCGTATTAGTTATCGCACAGGTAAATCTCAAGAGGTAAGTCAACGGGCAGGTAAGTCAATAAATTTCACTTTTCCTCTGGTGAGTAAAAGTTGTGGGAGGATATCTACCTTTACAGGGTGAAAACAGAACCACAGAGAGGCAGATCCCTTGTAATGTGGTGCTTAAATAGAGGGGGTAGAGTGATTGATCCCAGCAGCCTGCATCGCACATGCCCTAACCACGCCCACAGTTACCAAAGAGTATGAGAACACAAGCTGATACAGCTACCAGGTTACAGCAGTTCATAAGGTGTCGCTTATTGCCAGAACTGAATTGGTTACTGTCGCCTTTAACCACGCCAATAAAACAAGTCATCTTCGTAGTAGAACAGTAGGACAGTTTTTTAAAACTTTTATCCAATCACATATAGTGACATGAACTTCATAAAATAACAGTGCATTTATAACAACAGTTATAAGGACAGGAACAATGTTTTAACGTTTACATTATTGCAAGTTCCTACTTTTTTAATATTAATTGTCAACTGTAGGCCAGTTGTTTCAAGACAAACTGTAAAGTGCATGGGAGTCAATCTGCAATCTCAAATTACATTTGGAACTCAGGTGTGTTTTCAAGGTAAATGGTCAACAGTTGCCAAAACTTGTGAATGTGATAATAGCCTGGGGATAGTATGTCTCAGCCTATTGCATCACCTACAGCCAATAGGAACAACATCTAGCAAATAACCACAAGTCAAAAGCTGAGGGGGGGGGTAAATAGGGTTAATTAATGTCAAGTTAATGTCAGAATTTTTAGAGCCCGAATGATTATTTTGATTAGGTATCATGATTCACACAGCTAATAGGGCTATCATTCTAATTAATTTAGGAGGCAACTAAAGCATCTGCTGTTTCATAGAGTTCACACTTCATTGTGATTGGTTGAATCTACCTGTCACTGGAAGAAGATAACCAATAGGAGTTAGTGAAGCATGTCTGTGTTTGAGCCTAGAGCTGCATTAAATAGAGAAGCACTCAATCATGATGATAGAAAGTGCCAAAAATATCAGATAATGTTTGATTTTGCTCATCAAGAGTAGCATAAAGCTTCTCTGGTCAGTCAGGTTAGCTGGGTTTAGAAAAGGATCATCGCTAGACGAGCCTAAGCTGATCCAGAGAACGAGGACAGCTGAGTCATCATCATCATTATGCCTGTGTTGGCATAAGCTACTTCAGGCAGGTCTCTGACAATACCACACACTATGGACTTTAAGGAACCTACACTTGACCTCTCAGTCTCAAATGATATCTTGTGCTGTCTTGAAAGCCATGGGTTCTCGTTCAGTCATCTGCCTCATGTTGTTAGTAAGATTGTCATGGCTGTCTGATGGATACTTTTGAATGAAATGACTGGTGGTTTTGAGTAGCTTTCACATTTAGCCTATTGTTCACAGACATAGGGATAAGACCAAAGGGCATCCATCTTTTTGTGACTTACCTGGTCCTCTAAAATCAGATTAAAAAAAAACATAAGCCTAAATCACAACATCAACTGTAAGTAATAACCCAGATGAGGCCACTGTCGAATCAATGCTAAGTCAAAAGCCTTTTCCATTAGGATGTCATTTCATCCATCTAGTCTGGAGCGGCCTATCAGAAATGACATATCGCGAGACTTGATAATTGGAGCATAGCGGCGGCGAGACTTGTGTGGTGAGTTTTGGAGAGGGAGGAGGACCGCTGAGGGAACAGGAAGGCAAGCGGAGTGGCGAAACTGTTTTAAATAGCAAAAATAAGTACAGGACCCATGATGGCTTCGGGGGATACGCTGTATATAGAGACAGACGGCTCGGATATGCCGGCGGAGATAGTAGAACTTCACGAAATAGAGGTAGAAACCATAGACACAGACGAGCACCAGCCTATGATCGCCTTACAGCCTCTTGACACGGACGACCCGCACTCGATTCACCCGCACCAAGAAGTGATCCTGGTGCAAACGAGAGAGGAGGTGGTGGGCGAGGATGACTCCGAACTGCACACAGATGATGGATATGAAGAACAAATACTCATCCCGGTCCCCGCGGACGAGGACTATATCGAACATACTCTGGTTACTATTCCCGGAAAAAGCTCTTCGTCTGGCAGGACGAAGAAGGCTGGAGGAAGCAAGAAAGGGGGCAAAAAGAGCTACTTCAGTGCAGGGGAGATGGGGAGAAAATGGGAACAGAAACAGGTTCAGATAAAGACTTTGGAGGGGGAGTTCTCCGTAACTATGTGGGCATCTGGTAAGTTCAGTTCCTACGAGCAGAGGTAGCATGTCGCTTTGTTCTTAGCATGTGAACCTTGTGACTAGGCCCCGCGGAGGCCTGGTGCTCCGCGAAAGTCTAAACGATTTCTCAACTTTGAAGCACTTAACTTCACTTGAAATGTTTTTGTTTTTATGGGAAGCCATGTTTTATGTGTCAATGGGCGCCGCCATATTTTCCCGGTCTAGAAAGTATGGCGGCCCGAAAAAATGGCGTTTATTTGGCCGACGAACATGGCGGCGAGAGTGGGAGCGAGTGCAGTGGGCTCCGCTAGGCCGCTGTGGCGCAGTTCAGGCCGGCGGCGGGGCGGGGCGTCACGGGGCTCTGTGTTGTGCTGCTAGGGCTAGTTTACAGAACATCACTGGAAAAGTATTTAACCCGTACACAAGTAAAAGTACTAGAAACAATTAAGTGCACACAATTAACACTTATTTATTATTATTTAGCAACATTTTTGTCGTACTGCAAATTTCCATTTGAAATGCAATATTCATTTTGGCTGATCATTAGTTCTCATATTGTCCCCTTGCTTTATATAAAATCCAAACTGTACTTATGTGGACCCAACCCTATGTTTTTGTGCTTCTTGTCTCAGATGACAAAAAAGATATTGACCATGAGGAACAAATCTCTGGTGAAAATTCTCCTCCAGATTACTCTGAATACATGACTGGGAAGAAACTCCCACCTGGGGGCATCCCAGGCATTGACCTGTCTGACCCCAAACAGCTGGCAGAGTTTGCACGGTGAGTGGCCGTCCATCTTTAATTGAAGTTTATTTGGAGAAAAATGTTTGGCACTGTAATTTTTTTTTCTTTCCAGAATGAAGCCCAGAAAAGTAAAAGAAGATGACTCTCCCAGGACAATAGCATGCCCACACAAAGTGAGTATAAATATACAGTTGCAAAATGGCTTTGCAATCCATACATTTTTTTTTTAGAAATGGTTAAAAATAAATATTAACATTTTTTCCCCTGCTCAGGGATGTTCTAAAATGTTCAGGGACAACTCTGCAATGAGAAAGCACTTGCACACCCACGGGCCTCGTGTGCATGTGTGTGCAGAGTGTGGGAAAGCGTTTGTGGAGAGCTCCAAACTGAAGAGGCACCAGCTTGTACATACAGGAGAGAAGCCTTTCCAGGTGGGGTTTTGTCTGTGGTACCTAGAAATAATCTTTGAAATGTGTGAAATTATCCTGCATCTTCCCTGTTTACAGTGCACTTTTGAAGGCTGTGGTAAGAGATTCTCACTGGACTTTAATTTACGTACTCATGTTCGTATTCACACTGGAGATCGGCCATATGTGTGCCCCTTTGATGGCTGCAACAAAAAGTTTGCCCAATCAACAAACCTGAAGTCACACATCCTGACACATGCCAAAGCCAAGAACAACCAGTGACTGCTGCAGAGTGGGCACTAGTGGACAGCCCTACCTAGAGTCTGCACTCTAAACTGAGAGATGATCCTTTCCTCAGACATTTTTATGTACAGCAAGTTTATGGGCTGTGGAACCCTCACCCTCAGGTCTCCTCTGTGTTTGGCACTACCTGGGTTTAAAAAAAAAAAAAGTTCTTCTGCTGAAGGCCTCAAGGATTGGCACCTATACTTATTTATACTATTTCACATTTTGTAAGTCAGGTTGTATTGATCCTCAGCAATGATATTTTCACTTTTGTACTTTTCCAGTGTGCATATTGTACACTGATTGTGCTTATGTAGTGATTTGAGTAGCTTCTCTTTGAAGAGGTTTGAGATTTCTCTTGTGTTTCTGCTGAACAGGGTGGTTAGTTTTTTGTACAATGCTGTATCTAAATCATGTTAATAATTGCCATGTGATTTTTTTCCATAGTAATAAAAATATTTTCCCCTTACAAAGTTTGAGCCACTTTATAGTTCATGAAACTCACTGGTTAAACTTTTTGGTTTTATTTCTGGTACTATAAAAATTGTTGACCAATACCACATTTAAAAATCACAAGTTCAACTATGGCAGGCAAGGACCCCAACCTTTAAGTGCATTTGAGTTTATAAAATCAAGAACAAATTTAAAACAGCTCATTAAAAATAACAATTACCAGGTTAAAAACCCTGGTGAAAGTAAACAAGCAGACACCCTTTAATGCATAGGCTACTTATAGGTATAGAATTTGCATAATTCCTCCATTTGTCCAACGCTCATCCTGTGCAGAGGAAAATCACAATCTGACCCTTCTTAGCACTTTGCCAAAACTCATTCAACTGTCTTAGGAATTTGATAATTAGTTCAAGAGAGCAGTCAGTAGTTTGGGGTAGTTGGGCGTTCCCCAGCCAGTTACAGGATCCCAGGATGGAGCTGCACAGAAGCCCTTCCCCTGGACTTTCTCATCCAGGCAGCTCAGGTGACAGCCGTCAGTCACCTGGAAAAAGAAAAAAATTCAGTCTGAGGCCAAGCAGCTCCATGTATGAGAATAGCAATTTATGTTACATATTTGCAGATGGTCGATTTAACTTAATATTTTAAGTATTTATGGATTATACACATTATAAAAGGTATCCTAATCTCATTTACTTACATCAAAGAGGCCCAATCCTTGGAGTTTGTAGAGACGAGGGTTGAGAAAACCCAAAACTGGAAGACCTTTTACAAGTCTCTGATCATTAATGAGAGACAGCATGCCTCCCACAACAGGGGTAGAGGCCTGGAGAAAAGAGAAAGTATGTATGCAAGCCTTTCAGCCACTCAGAGCACAATAAGGATTTAATTAATTTAATTACCGAAGTCCCAGAAACCCAAGGTATTGGAACCCTGTTGGTGACCACCCAATAGTTATCAGACAGAGCAGCCATGTCGGGATATGCCCTTCCAGTGGGGCTATAGTACGATTGAGGAGGGAGTGACGAGCCCGCTGTTCTCAGATATGTGTCAACTGCACTGGCCTAAACATCACATTGTTTTGATTTAAATGAACAGAATCAAATCAAAATATGCACATGTTCATCAGCAGGTTACCTGATAATCAGGCATCTTGAAAACATTACTAAAGCCTCCACCACTAATGTAATCTGTAACCTCTTCTGTCAGTTTAAATGGGTTCTTAAATGAGGTTCCCCCGACTGTGGTTACATAGGGGCTGAGAAGAAAAATAGTTTCTATCATTCCAACATTGATTCTACTGCATAAAGACAAATGAAGAAACAAATGTACCTTGATGCAGGAAAACTGGGTCTGAATGCATTTTCTTTCTCCATGTGTCGACAGCCAGCTCCACTGTCACCTGAACGTGAGAATCCAGTCAGGGTTTTATAGTCATATAAACAAAACAGAAGACACCGCTTTGCTACTTAAAAAATACAAGTAAACATGTGCTTTTATATTCAAAAGAATCACAAAATGATTTAGTTATGCACAAAATTTAAAATCCACCATCAGAACATTCCAGAACGGTGGCACCAGGAGGCTGAAGGAAAGCACACTGTAATACTAATATTATAATAACCAAAGCAGACTGTAATACTCATTTTACAATAACCAACTTGGATTAAATTAAAATGTGGTAATCTGCCATTTTAATTTCCAGTGTAAAATGACATTTAGTGTGTATCTTGTAAGTATGGGAAAGTACTTTTGTCTTATTTCATTTGCGCTTCACAAAAAGTGGAGGATGTTTGAAATCTTTAGAATGTACATTATAGAGGTCAACATTCATATAAACCATTCTCCAATTAAAACTAAAAATCAAGACTTTGCATACATCAAAATGTCAAATGTGTACATCAACTAAATTAATCAATTAAATTCTAATTTAAATGTACGTAATATCAGAGTCTCATTAAAGAACATGTACCTTACATGCAAGTGGTCATTTGCAAAAATGCCTCCATTCCAGAATTTAGAATATAGTAAAGACAGAAAGCTTACAGCCATTTGTGTCTGCACATACATTAAAAAATATCTTTAAAGCAGTGTGCTGTGTATAGGGGGGAAGTTCCCCTTTGAAAGATCACTGTTAAGGTTTATAGCTCTATTAAAATGTTAATCATCCAAATAGTGTAAAAAGAGTTCAGACAAACCAGAGGCAAAGAGCAGTGAGATCCCGCGGACTCCTGCCTTCATAAACTCTGTGTTGATGCGGGTCATGTACGCAGTGGACAGACTGTCCTCGTCATCTCCATAACTGATGGTGTGGACCCAAGGCACAGTAGACATGTTACTGAGCAGGAGCATCCACTGCAGGAAGGGTTCTTGAGACTCGTGACGCCCTGCCATTACACAAAATCACAATCAAACCTTTTATTTATTTATTTTTTATTCAAGTACTCACTGCCTTAGCACCTCATAGGTCCTCATAAGTCAGATCTTTTTGTGGTTTAAAATGATACCGTATAATAATCAATTGGCTTACATAATTTTATTTTGATCTGAAAACTGCAGACCTGCGTTGCTGAAGACCCAGGTGGAGATGTTGGCTCCTGTGCTCATGATGTACTCCACATCCAGACTGGCCTCCACCCCGGCCTTCCCTCCTCCCTGAGTGCCCACCACTCGCTCCACAGCAGAGTGATGCAGGAAGCTTCCCCCAAACAGGCTCATGAACTCTGACAGGTCAGCAGGGTGGTAATATTGCTCCAGGAACTGAAAAAAGAAAAGTACTTCAAGCCAATACAGCAAAGAATTACTTGAACACAAAGGATGGATCAAAAGCAGTGGATTATGTGTGCCTTAGTTTTCAATGTATATTACACATTCACATCTCAATCAGTCATAACAAGCAAAATCTGTAGTTGCATTTCACAAAAACCAACACACATGCACATCCAGAGATAGCATTGGGTTGTCATTGAAAATCAGAAAACTATATACTTTTTTTAAGCAAGTTTCGATACTGGAAAAAAATAAAATCACTCAACTGGATAAAATTGAACATTTCCTGAACGGTTTCATCTTCAGTTTTGTCAGAACTAGTATAAGACCACATTATAGCCTTTAAAATGATCATTCGGATATCAAACATGGTATAGAGTATTGAGTCTATTCTTTAGTATCGAAAACAAGTTTGGGCAAGCACCGGCATAATGCCGATAAAAATAATTACATTGACATCCTGTTACTACCAGATGTCTGTCAACTGAGCTCCTGCTTCCCCACAAGAGGAATTTCTTTACAACGGTCACGTGAGAAGTTCTCACCTGTGCCACTGCCTGGCTGTTGTTGGGAGCTCCACCCACATCTGAGGTGGAAAGGTTGTAGCGCTGCCGGAGGATGGAGGGGGTCACTCCCAGGTGCAGCCTAGCCTCTGACCGCTTAGAGTGTGATGAGCTATGGATGAGGTCCTGTGCTTTGGGAGGGAATCGGTGCACTCCTCCAACTGTAAACGCACAAAAATTTATAAAATGTATACATTTTTTGTAACCGTTTATGTAACTCATTTCTGGGCATGTACAAAAAGAACACATACAAAATTTTTCAACAGAATTAGTTGATGTATACTTGTACTTCAGTCAAATACAAAGGACAGATAACTCATCAAGGGACAAAAATATAAAATTGATGGTGTCAATGTTTTTAATACTTTATTAAGTTTAGAGAGCCCATCAACCACTACTTAATTGTAATATTTGGATCATTAAAGAATTACCAAAGTCCAGGTGTGAATGAACCTCATCAGGTACAGAGTATGGAGCAGAGGACCTCAGTACAGAATGGTTTTCACCGCTGTATCGGTGGAACCTGCTCCCTGGAAGAAGCTTCTCTGCCTGCCTATGTGCACAGACATAACAATCACTGTCTGAATAAACATGCACAGGCAGTCAGCAAGAAACTCTGCAAATCTTCAGAATGTACTTCCTTTTTGTGGTTAGATTTACTTTCAGAATTATGAGTCTTTTGTAATACTGTTGAGCAAGATTTTTTTAAAACTTAACTTAGAAACTGCACTACACACCATCCATTTTATTCTAGTAAATGTTGTGTTTAGTCTTTTAGAAAATAAGCACGGAGCACAAATTACATGACACACTCACATTTATACTAGGCATTCCTCAGCTACCACAGGAAGTTCATCAAAAGCCAAGAACATAGCATAGAGAGAAGAAAGAATAAATCCGCTGAGCCAGGAACACACATTAGTCTTACAAAAAAGTGCTTACTCTGCGCTCATGGAGCACTGTAGAAAGTCCTGTGTGTAGACAGTGTGACAGTCTCTTATCCCATGACTCTGGAGCCAGCTCATGACCACTTTCTGTGTAACTGCAGATGGACATACCAGTCTGGACACCTCCTCCAGACTCATGTGTTTGCCTGTGGAGAACAAAGTCATACGCACATACATAAGTCTTTAAAAAAAAAGAATAATAATAATTTGATGATGTTAAAAATTACAAATGGGGGATGGCAGTTTTAACATTTGTTTCGCAGCTCTTCTCTTTATGTTTCATTGTTTTGTCATAAGTTTCTATAAAGCTTGGGATTGTCATCACACATAATAGAATTTCCATTTAGCCCAATTTTAAACCAATGGAGAATTTAAGATGCTACATGTTAAACTTGGCGTTCATTCAGTAGAAACCCTGGAGCTTATCTTAGTTTTTCACAGCTCTTTGTTTACCCTTTACTCGATGTTTTTTTTTTAGATAGCATCTCTATGGACAAAATGAAAATATTTTCAGGTTAAGTTTGTACCATAGACAGGAGAGTCTGGGTCTGAAACCTTCAAGAGCATGTCTTCCAGATCTGCAACATTCTGCTGCTTGAGGGCAAAGGTCAGTCTGAGTTCTTCTTCAGGGCTGACCCGACCCATATCCCTCCAATCATGTGGCACCCTGGGAAAAAAAATGCCTTTAGCTTCCACTATTCTATGCAATACTTTTTTTTTTTCCCCTTTACAGAGTTTTATATAAAGGTACTGTGTAACTTTTTGGGTATAGGGTCCATCATCTGCATGTCTCCACTGAGATGTTATTGCTTTGCCTGGATGTAGCTCTATTCTCACAGTGAGCAGGGTCATCTCTTAACAGATTTGGCCTGTAATTTGGCTTGACCTAATGTCATGGAAACACATTTTATGCCATATGCCTCACTGAACACAAAAAATTACATAATGGAGACAAGATCTGTCGAATCCTCCACAATAAAAGTTACACAGTGCACCTTTACGTTTCATTTGAGCGTTTTTAACCATGAGTCTTATTCTTATCGCATAATTTAAAACAAATCGATCACGTGTGCATTCAGTTGCGTTTAGATCACCCTGGACAAAAATGTTACAAGGACATTTTACGTTTACAAAACATTTTCAGCTTACAAAACATTCTGGTCATATTCCAGGAACCCTCCGCAGACCAAGGAGACACACAGCCAGCAGAGAACCGGGCTGACCCTATGGAAAGAGCAGAGAAATACACAAGGTTACAAACATGGTTACAACAAGTGTGTATTAGCCGGGCGTATTAGCAATACCCACTCTAGAAAACCGGTTAGTAATGAACACAAACTACAGAACATGTCATTCTGCGGCTCAGTATTAGCTCTGGCCACAATGTGAATTTAAAACACGGAAGAACCGATCAGGGGCTGAGACTTACAGTGTATTCATGATTTCACCTTCTGCTGTTGATCCCACTGTGCGCGTGCTCCGGCTGTTTAAAAATGCGGCAGTCACGTGACACGCAGTCACGTGATCTTTGGTCTCGTCTGTGTCACGGAGCTATTTAAAACTGTATACCGTGTACAGAGCACAGTGGAAGTACTCCATCTCGTGCAAAAGTACAAAAGCGCAAAACCACGGAGCCCCCAAAGGGCTATGGGGTGAAATTTTAAATAAAGAAAATCCTGAGGAAATTATTCCGCGGAATTAACACACGATCCCGCAAGTGATCCAGAGAAAGTATCTCATGATTCTATGAAAGTATCTCGTGATCCTGTGAAAGTTTCTTGCACTGAATGAACGATGAGGTAGAGAATGAAGCAGAGAGCATCCTCGCTCTCGGCGCCCCTGCCGCAGTTCAGTCAGTAGAGGCGGCGGGTCTCTGGTCAGTGGATTCAATGCCCAGCCAGCTTTCCTTCTTCTATCCACAGACTGTCTTTCTGTCCCGGTATGGGCTCTAGTGCTGAGTGCAGGTCGGTCGGCTGTGACGACACTGATTTTCTTTTTTTATTTTTAATTGAATTAAAAATACCTTGGCGCTTGCAGTCTATGTTTCAGTTTCTTTAAAAAAGTTGGGTCTACAATATAGAAACCTGCACTTAAAATAGCACAATGAATCCACTGTGAACAGTTCTAAAGGACAGTACTTTTACTAATGTACTTCCATCAGTTTAATAGTCTGTACTGTAAGTTGACAAGTTTGTATTCCATTAAAAACGTGAATCTAAGCTTTTTCAAAAGTTGTAAATATATTCTTGAATTAGTGTATGAATTAATGTAACCCACTAAAAATACTAAAACTTGTATCCCATTTCCTTAAAATTGTTTATTCATTAAAATTAAATTTAGACATTTAAAATTGCCATTTTGATATGGATCAATTTTAACTTGAATTATTACTACATTCTTGTTGGCAATAACCAACATGAATATGCTTTAACCTGGTCATAAACATTGCACCATCTACATGGATTTAATCGCATTCTGTGAAGTAAAAATCTTCCTCTTCATCACTATCAGCCTGGGTTTCTTCTTTGTCTGGAAACATCTCCCATACCACAAAGGTGTCATTTTCTAAGTAAAAAGAGACAAGGATTAGGTAAAATGACAATTAAAGATAGCTCTAATTTTGGCTATGCCATTTTCCTCACCAGTGTTGCCACATCTTCTCATATTTTTTTTCACAGACGCGGTAGGAGTGAAGTTTGCTTTAACCTTCAAGGACAAAAACATTACAGTATAACCTAAATTAAATAATAATGCAGAAATAAACACAAAATACACAATATATACACAGCATTTACCTTTTTAGCATGTTTTTCTACATTAAATTGATAATGATTTTTCATCCTCTTCTGAAGTTGGAAGACATACTTGTCATCATAGTTCCTTTTAAAGAGAAGAATACAGTTTAATTGAGTTTATTCATTAGAGTGTTATACGTTTCTGTCTTTCACATTAAATTAGTGACAAGCTGGTACCTGCTACTGGAGCCCATCATGCCAGGGCTGATGTGTAAGCACTGGGGGGTCTTGGCTTCAGGGAGCCCTGTGGGCCTGGGGGTCAGGGGCTCTTGGTCCGACAAAGAGAAGTCATGGTCACTTGTACACATAGATGGCACCTATGTAGGCAGGACACGTGGACAATAATACATTATTTACTTGACACGGACTTGATCTCATTATTAATAATAACAAAAATACAATATTAACAGGGCTTTAAGTCTTTCACAGGAAACATACAGTCACCATACATAATTTTATGTGAAACAATTTTTTGTACACTGTAGAACTGCTTGACTTAAGACATGCACTGTACATTGATAAAAAGGGGATATGGCAAGAATGCTGTAGTTATTTTTAGAATTAAATAAACTCACCTCAAATCGTTTATTCTGCATGTACGCAGTGCTAAAAACATCATCCATGTCTTCCTTGGGCATGGCCTCTAGGAAGTCACGCACCTGCTGTTTCCTCCGTAATGTTCCCACACGAGCAGAAATCACTGGGTTAGCTGTAAAGGTAGATAAAATTGTCAGTAAAGCGTCATCTCTCAAATACTAACTAATGCCTGAGAGACACCAGGTTTTTGTACTTGTCATCATTTATCTTGATGTAAAAAAATAAAATGAAATAAAATGTTGACCATTTTCGTCTGACATTTTACAACCCATTCCTTACTTTGACTAGTCATAGTCATGCCCATCTGTGAATCTCTGGCCAATATTAAAACAGAACTTTGTGGTAGTAGTACCTTTCTCCTTTAATGGTCCCTTCTTTGTTTTCCGCTCATATTTAGAAGGCGTCTTGGCAGCTCTTTTGAATGTGTGTTGTTTTTGGCATTCCTCGGCCGAACGTGTTCCAACCATCATTGCCACCTTTGTCCAGTAACCGGTTATGTGCTTTGGATGACACGACATTGCTCTAAAAGTAAGTAACAGACACACACATTTAGCTTGGATATATACACGGATATAATCTGTATGTCTTACTCATGCAGCTTCCTCAGTTCCTCCTCGGTCCATTTGTCTTCATCCTGTTCTGCAACCGCTTTGATACGTGCAGTTCTTTTGCACGTCCTGTTGGGCTGTGCAGTTTTTTGTGTAACCGTTGGTATGTTAACTTGTGTATTTTTTGGTGAAGGTGTTTTGGTTCTCCGTTTTTTCTGAGTCTTCACGTCTTTCACTGGTTTTGTTTTTGACTTGTGTGTGTGTGTCTCTCTTTCCTGTGATGAGTTGGAGGAATGGCTGGAGCGAGTGGGCTTGCAGTAGAGGTTCATCTGGCTCTTGTCTGTGCTTTTGTCCTTTGTCTTTTTTAAAACATTCTTTTTATTAGTCAGTGGTTGTGATGTAGTGCTGGTGTCATCTGGGGGTGAACGTTGACTAGAAGCAGAGCTTTGGCCAACTTTAGCACCCTTTGCTTTCGTGGTCTTCTTGTTTGCGTTTTTAGATCCTTGTGATTCTGTGTTCTCACTAGTTTTCTCCGTAGGTGGGCAGTTCTGGCTGGATCTGGTGACTCGATTGTTCGTATTGGTGTTTTCAGGGCTTGGAGGCTTCTTGAGGACAGTGACATTGTGTTGATGAGGTTTGCGCTGTTGGGCCATGACCTTTCTCTGGAGCTGCTGTTTGGGTTTGGACTCATGCTTCTCACACACTGAAAAAAATAATTGTCAGTAAAATTACTATTATGAAGGGATTTGAGAATAAACAGACAAATGATTGTTACCATTGTTCAAAGGAACCTTCTCCCGAGCTGCTGATTTATCAGGCTTTGTAGAGATGAATGACTTGGTGGAGATGGAAGTGTTGATCTCCTGAAAGACAAACACAATGTGTCTTAATGTGACATAATAAAAATGGTATTATATGAATATATATTAGAACATTTTATTATTTCACACTAAACTTCAGCTATTCACCATCTATGGTAACATGAGTGACAGACCATACCCAACTAACTTCCCACAGAAGACAAAATACTCAATATAATCAGTATAATCTAAGCTGTGTACTTGGGATACAAACATATTTCATATTTCAAGTTATTTTCATTGATGTTATATTTTAAAGACAGAGATTCATTAACGATAAGCTATAGGCAAATAGAAAAACATTTCACAAATGTTCCACTATGAGATACAAATGTGGCACCTGAAAATATAACGATAAATGGAGGGAAGTCCTTACAGGTTGAATGACCGAAGTGCTGTAGCTGTCATGAATAGTGACATTCATGTGTGCGTCCAGAGTAACTCGTCCTCCCATCCAGTAATCGAGGGGGGGCTTGATGACACGCCCGCTCCGGGACACTTTGGTGCTAGATGCAGCGGATGAAGAACAGGGTGGAGCTGGAGCGTTGCAGAGGTACATGTTTTAAAATCTGTAAGTGCACACATTGTCCATTGTGATTCTGGGATACATACATGTCTGCTGCTGCTGTTTCAGAGACTGGTTCATAGGAGTCTTAGATTTTTGGCTTTTTTTATAATTTTGTGCCTCACACCCTTTTTTCATGTTTCTACAAGGAAAACAACAGACATTAACTCACATTTCAAAATGACAATTATAATACTAAGTTATTTTTTAGTCATCATACCCCTTAGATTCTGACAAATATTTTTTATGAAGCTCCTTCCAGTTTGAGGGGAAGCCATTGACAAAACTTCTCAAAAAACATTTTGGAAATTCTGTAAATAAGAAATGGTTAAGTTGCAAAAAAAAGTAATATTGGCTCGTAGTGTGATCAGTGACCACTAGATTGTAGCTTACGTGAAGGGGCATTCAAGTCCATCTTGCCAACTAAAATATAGACCCTACCGGAGATCGTCTTCAGAACAGAATTGGACACTCTGTCCAAGATTATATTACTGTTCCACGGGATGTTATTTTCTCTAAAATAAAAGAAAAACATGATTTTCGAAACAAGAAAAGGAATTTTTTGCTTAGTGCAAATCTCAATCTACCTGTGAATGCCATCTACAAAAAGGCCTTTATGACTTCCCCGAATGAACCACTTTCTTAGGTGAATTACATTTTCCTATTAAAGAGAAAGTGGGGAATGGATATCAATGACAATTCTGCGACTCATCAAGTCAATATATTGTATTATTAAATATTATTTGCAGCATGATAAACTCACACTGGGGAAGGTGGTGCAGTGAGACCATTTGGCACGCCTGTACACAGTTTCTTGTGTTTTGGGGATGGAAAATCGTGGGGAGTTTAGCACAAGTGGATCTTCAAGCAGGACAGGCTGTGGAGGCACATCAGACACTGGGCCATGAGGGAAATCCTCATCAGAGAATCCAGAATTAGGACTCTGCTGTCTGCTGACGCTAGACGCTGTAGAGTCTGGTCCCACTCTCATCTCATTTTTGATATCTACAGTGACAACTAAAACCAAATCAAAATGTAGCTCTTCAGTCAAATCAAAATGTTAACTCCAAAGGCTCACCCTGGTCACCCTCTGGTCTGGAGCTAGATGTGACTTGAGGAACATCACACAAGTCCCTTTGGTTCTCCCGTTCTTTCAGGTAAATGAACATCTTGGCAGGATTCATTAGATTATGAGGAAGTGTCTCAACAGCACATCCTACACACACACACACACACACACACACACAAAATGACAGAATCTATGACTAAAGTATTTAGTCATCACAACTCTCCAGCATTGCAAATCATATATATTTACTAAAAGACAGGAAATAACACGCTTTTGATCCTTCTTGAGTTTTGACACCTGTGATGTTTGACTTACCATTGTGACTAGGCGCTACCTTTAAAAACGTCTCCACATTCCTTGTATTTGTGATGTGCGCATCCTCTCTGAACGCTGGGCAGATTTTCCTTTCTTTTTCCGGATAACAAACATAGTCCGTATCTGACACCATGCCGTTGGGCTTATTCCAAAGTTGATTGTCCGATTTTCTTTTCCTCAGCCTCTTCCTCATCGGGGAAAATACAGAGTTAGGGGAGATGAAATGAGGGGGGGCAGCGTTCTCCAAGTCTCCAGGTTCACAATGAACAAAGCGATCAGTTGTTCTTTTCGTGTGAAAGCCGTCCAAGTGAGTTTGTGGAGCTGTTGTGCTGCAAACAGCGGTAGACTCCATAAAGGCTCTTCCTCTTGGCATCCACGTGGGGTTAAAAACATGTTCCGTGTCCGTACAATGCAACCGATCACAATCGATTATGTTTTGGTGATTTTTTTGAGGACTTGATATGGGTGAAAGAGTCACCGCAGTTACCTCACCATTCCTCAACTTCTGCATCTGGCTGAAATCCCCAGGCTTGTCCGTGCCGTGGCTCTCAGTCCTTCTCTTTGGCGTGTACAGTAGTCTTTTAAAATCTGCAGGTTGGGATTCATCTTCGGAATAGTCGCCCACGGTTGCTCTCTGTACTTTGGACTTGAGTTTAGCGAAGACCTTTGCAGGAGATTCAAATGGAGCCCTCGAATGATGTTGAATCTGGTGATGCGACGCCATGTTTATATATTATCCGCTTACATTCTGGGACCTAACCGAAGCTGGGGACTTGTTGCCGCAAATTTCAAATTTTCCTTTCGCCGTGGTCACGTGGCACATGACGTAAAAAAGCCCAGCCCATCAAATACACCACTTCCGCTTTTGCGCTTACCCACACTGCTCCTGGCTGCAGAGGATGGATGGATGATGGAGTTAGAATTGTCTCAAAAAGATTTATACAAATAAAAAATTATATATATAAATACACATACATTTATAAATATCCAAAACCAAAATACAAATATAATAACGTGACATACAAATAAATAAACGAATTTGTATAAATAAACATGTATTTGTAAATATATTTTTGAGATTTGAAAATAAATATGCTTGACTCTGTATGTGGATTCCTTTTTTGCTTTTCTCTCGATGACATAATTTTGAGACATTCTTACCGCACACCTTGATCCACAAATAAATACCACAGAAATTTAATGTGAATACACCCTCCACTGAACAATCAACAGTTGGCAGTGTTGTGCAGCCACAGCACTTTGTAATTAGCAGGATTGTAGAATCTGGAGTGGACAGTGTATTTGGATATTGTCCATCCATCCATTCATTTTCTTCCGCTTATTGGGGGCCAGGTCGCGGGGGTAGCAGTCGAAACAGGGACTCCCAGACTTCCTTCACTCCAGACACTTCCTCCAGCTCCTCCAGGGGGATCCGAAGGTGTTCCCAGGCCAGCCGAGAGACATAGTCCCTCCAGCGTATCCTAGGTCTTCCCTGGGGTCTCCTCCCGGTGGGACATGCCCAGAACACCTCCCGAGGGAGGCATCCAAGAGGCATCCAGAACAGATGCCCGAGCCACCTCAGCTGGATCCTCTAGACGTGGAGGAGCAGCGGCTCTACTCCAAGCTCCTCCCGTGTGACAGAGCTCCTTACCCTATCTCTATGGGAGCGCCCAGCCACTCTGCGGAGGAAACTAATTTTGGCCGCTTGTATCCGCGATCTTGTCCTTTCGGTTATTACCCAAAGCTCATGACCATAGGTGAGGGCAGGAACGTAGACTGACCAGTAAATCAAGAGCTTTGCCTTTCGGCTCAGCTCCCTCTTCACCACAACGGTCTGATACAGCGACCACATCACTGCCGACGCTGCACCGATCCGCCTGTCAATCTCACGCTCCATTCTCCCCTCACTCATGAATAAGACCCCAAGATACTTGAACTCCTCCAGTTGAGGCAGGGACTTTCTACCAACCCGGAGAGGGCAAGTGACCTTTCTCCAGTCAAGAACCATGGCCTCAGATTTGGAGGAGCTGATCCTCATCCCAGCCACTTCACACTTGGCTGCAAAATATTGGGTATTGTATTTGCTCTAAATACTAAAAGGCAAAAATTTTTATCAATATAATCAGTAATGCGAAAAGAAATGCTAAAGACATATGGATGAATATAAAGAAACTGACAGGGAAATATGCTACAAATGCTACATATTTCTGAGGTCCAAGCATCTGGACCGTAGCATGGATCCGGTCCAGTATGTTAGATCTTGTGGCAACGCCCTCTGTGGGCTGGTTCCTGATGGAAAAGCGAGAGTGCGCAAAGAACTACAGGTCCAGGTGGGTCTGCCAAATTGTTAGCTGTCCTCCATGCGTCTGGTTCCGAGATGGAGCAAAACATCTGGACAGAAACATGGATCCGGTCTGGTTCGTTATAGGCCTATTTTGTTCTGAGCGGCCCACCCTCTGCACACTTGTTTTTTTTTCTGCAAAACACTGCTCCAGCCGAGGCATCTATAATGCCACTCCCCGCTGAAACTCATCTTAGCCCGGCTTGGATCTAGTCCGACTGTATTTCTCACATTAGGGAGGGCATCTGACACACAAGGAGGGCAGCTGACACACAAGGAGGGCAGCTGACACACAAAGAGGGGACCTGACACACAGGGAGGGCATCTGACACACAGGGACATTTCAGAACATGTTTGTCAAGGTCTAACTACAGGGTTTGCAGCTATTACACAGAATAAGACCCCACGGACACACACCGCTATGGCTCTTAATCTTATTAATTACTGGTTGATTCTTCTGGTAGATCAGTTTTCTTCTGGTATGTTGCCAAATTGCTTGGATTTAAAATTAGTTTAGGCTTTTTTTTTTTCTTTTTTCAGTTTAAATGATACTTGTTTTACTACTTAAGGTATGCAAGATCGATTTAACAGAATGCATTTCATATGAATAAACCTTATGGTTGATTTTGAAAAAAATAAATACATTTTATTTATATTTCTGAGAATAATATGAATTACAACATTTATTTTAACTGCTGTACAATGGTTTAATAAATTCACAATATATATAATATATGTAAATATGGCTTCTTTAACTTTTTTAAATACATTTGTCACTGAGGACTTGAAAAGACTATCTAAGAAAAGAAAATCTAAGTATAAGACTTGGACTTGTGGACCACTGACTTGGGACTCGACTTGGACTTGCCTGTCTTTGACTTGGGACTTGTTCTCAGACTTGAGGCCAAAGACTTGAGACTTATTTGAGATTTACTTAATGACTTGGTCCCATCCAGGGACGGACTGGCAATCTGTACATTCTGGAAAAGTCCAGAACGTCCGTCCGTCCGTTACATATTTACATTTTAATGTTCATTAATATGTGCTGTCTCTTTACAAATAAAAAAATAAGAACGATAAATATATGTATATTTATATAGATTTTTGTTTTTATTTGTGTAAATCTTTATGAAACAATTCTATCTCCATACCTCTGTGCACATCTAACATCAACAAATGTTACCCGCGTATTAACCATTAACTGAAGCGCAAGTGATCTTTTGTTCAAATATATACATTTATGTATATAGAATAAAAACATTTAAAAAATAGGGTGCCGAACATAGAGCCACGGTGCCGACGTGCTGGATACTCCGATACAATAGATGGCGCAAGTGCACCAAAAGAGCAAAGAAGAAGAAAAGAAATCACTTCCTGTTATGTTGTTTTTAGCTTTTGCATTTAGCATGAGCTTCATTTATACATTTTGGTATTCGGATGGTACATTAGAGCTAATTTAACGTTACCGCTTGTAATATACATAGTAATATGCGTCGATGGTTGTTACATACGTGTCATGTGATTTATTTTAAGTAAGTTAAATTCAGCCGCTATCAAAAAACTTGTGGCCAGTGAACACCCAGCTTACTGATGCAACATGGCAGCAACTACTGTTAGTAGATGTTTTTCCTCCGCTTTGAGGAGGATTCACGTGGTCCATTGCCGTGGAGTTCATTCTGTAGTGGAGAAGTCGGTGAGCCGAGTGTCCAGTGTGGCGGTATGCACACCTAATTTCGGTTCAGAGGAGAGACACACAGACTTGAATGGGACAGCTCTTTCGCGGGACGGGGACAAGGGCGGCGGCCAGGACAGGAGCAGAAGCTCGAGAGCGTTTCAGCGCGTGGGCCTGGGACTGTGTGCGGTGGTTCTACTAGACCACTACAACAAGGACAGAAAACATACCTTTATACAACACATTCTCCCAGTAGCTCAGTGTGCCTCCCCCTTTAAGCCTGACACTCCTCGTTTTAGATACAATTTTATAGCTGACGTGGTAGAAAAGTCGACTCCAGCTGTGGTCTACATTGAAATACTTGGCAGGTTGGTTTAAAAGATACAAATGTAGTCACATCTAAAGAATGGTGACCACTACACACTACTATTATGTTATTCACATCTTTCAAACAAAACAATCTGCTCTGTTACAGACACCCATTTTCTGGACGAGAGGTCCCAGTTTCCAATGGCTCTGGTTTCATTATCAGTAAAGACGGTCTCATAGTCACTAATGCCCATGTTGTAGCCAATAAAAGAGGGGTCCGAGTCAAACTCACAAATGGGGACACTTATAATGCCACGGTACAGGATGTCGATCCTGTAGCTGACATTGCCACCATTAAAATATCCTCAAGGGTGAGTCTTTGTATGGTCTACAGTTAGTTCTCAACTAATCTGCCATGGGATTGTATATTTCCTTGATTTTATTTAAGCATATTCACCATTCTAAATGTCTTTGCTATTAAATGTATATCTTATATGATTGTGGTATTTTTGTGGACAGAATCCATTGCCTACTCTGCCCCTGGGACGCTCGTCTGATGTGCGGCAAGGAGAGTTTGTGGTGGCCATGGGAAGCCCTTTTGCTTTGCGCAATACAATCACGTCTGGGATTGTCAGCTCTGCTCAGAGAGGAAGCAAGGAACTGGGCTTGTCCAAATCTAACATGGATTACATTCAGACAGATGCAGCTATTGATGTGAGGAACAATATTCATTATCCACTCAGGTACATACATTCTCTATATCTAGTGGTTAACACACCTTTTTCTTTTTTAGTTTGGCAATTCTGGAGGCCCTCTCATTAACCTGGTGAGAAAATATGTTTTGATGTGGACATAATCAGTGGTGTAATGTGCTTTAATTAACTTCTGTTCATTTTTTTTTTATATTTGATGAGCTGTTAGATGGCACATTCAGGCTCCAGCTCCTTAAATTTTAATACAATAATGTACTAACTCCTAGTAACCAAGAGATTTTCTCACCTTTATCAGGATGGAGAGGTCATTGGAATCAACACCATGAAAGTAACTGCAGGGATATCTTTTGCCATTCCATCTGACAGAGTGAGGGTTTTTCTAGATCAGGCAGCAAATGGAAAAAGTACGTTTTCATTTTAAAAGATGATTATTTATTTTTGAAACTTTCTTTAATGCCTGTGGTTCCCTGTTGGCTCTTTTAAGACTCCAGACCTAGTGGCTCAGAGCACAAGCGGAGATACATTGGTGTGATGATGCTGACTCTCACTCCAAGGTAATTGACTCCTAGCACAGTTAAAACAACTTGTGGTCGTGAGTGCCACCAACTTTTCATTGGCTTGTGTCACAGTATCATCACTGAGCTGAAGCTGAGAGATCCCATGTTTCCAGATGTCACACATGGCATCCTCATCCACAGGGTCATAGTGGGATCACCAGCCAAAAGGTACAACCAAAGACACGCTGCTGTACTGCAAGTAAATCATGAAAGCATTTGTACAAACCCATTAGACAGGTACAACATTGGAGTCTGGGCTTGTCTGGTGTTTTTAAAATATGCTGAGTGCAATCTGTGGTTCATTGTACTGTACTTCCTGTTGTTTGTTTTAGAGCTGGCATGTTACCAGGAGACATTGTGCTAGAGATCAACGGCACAGAGGTGAAAACTTCGGAGGAGATATATACAGCCGTCCACAGCAGTGACAGAATCACGATGTTGGTGCAACGAGGAAGTAAGCTGATCCATCTCCAAATGACTCCGGAGGTTGCAGAATAAATGAACAGTGGGACTGCCACTCAACACAGCGCTGTCTGACACTAGCTCTTTAATTTTACCTAAAATGATTGATGGATAGTGTACATGTTTATTGGACAATGAGCCAAACATGAACTGAAATCATGAATCTGAATCTATTATCTTGATTAAAAATATTCATGAAACAATTCTTGGTTTTCTTCTACAAAAACTTGTAAAGACTGTTCTAACACAAGCATTTTTAAAGCTTTTTAATGTTGACTGCAATGAGAAGCATAGGACCCAACAATATGGCATGGACCCTTGACGTTAACACTACAATTAGCTGAGACAACTTACGACTGCTACTATGATGACAATGGTCACACAAGTAAAATACAAGTTGTTCAATCCTATACAATGAAATAGTTTAAAGTATACCATACAATATAAACAAACCGCGCACCTTGGTTTAAAATGCCTATCTGTCATGAGGAGGAACTATGCACAAAATGTTTGACTCTTACTCTTGTTATCAGATTAGACAAAGTTGTGAAGCAGAGCTGAGTGAATAAAAAGTTCCCCTGCTATATTTACATAGACACTTCAGAAAAGGAATTAAAGGACTTGTATTAACTGCTACACAATGGACTTTGATAAATGATTGCTAATAAAAGATGATAACATTCAACCACTGTAGGTTTAAACAATATGCTCATTACTTTTGAGCTACAGACAAATACAACAACATACAAGTATGGGAGAAAAATAATATTGTTCAAATTCCATTAAAACTACTTTAAAAAGGCTTATTATATATATATATATATATTTATATATATATTGCTGGTAACATTTTTCTTTTTAAGAAAATATAAATTGTGCGACTGAAGCTTACAATACGCTGCTGGCAGTATGCCAGGTTCTGTGTGACCTGCTGGAGGTTGGTCATCTGTAGAGGCACTGTGTGCTGATAGACTTCCAAATAAACATTTGACATCTGTAGATGCCTAAATCCCTTGGACCAAAACCTAGATGCTGCTATGGCGTTTGTGACGATGGAATGCTGCAGAGATCACACAATGTGCACAAACAGCAGCACAGTTATCAAATTCATACACATACATAAATAAGGGGAGAGGGGCAGGGTCTTGAGGAGTGTGAGGGAGAAGTGTAGTGTCCAGTTTAGTCCAGCAGGGGGCTAAGCGCTGCCTCAGTTGACATGGTCCAGGGCTCGTAGTAGCTCCTCACCCTGCAGCAGATATTGGCGGCCCTGTAGAGGAGCATTCACCTCACAGTCGTATTGAGTGAGCTGAGGCAAAGTGAGAACAGAAGAACAGTTCTCTGAACTGCCCAACAGCCGGCTTGCCAAATCTGCAACACAAAGGCTTATTTTAGTTTTTATCATTAAACAGAATTACCATTGAATGAAGTTTGGTTTATTCACCTGAAGGTAGTACAGTCCTTTGGACACGCCCCCTTTCTGCATGCTCCGATTCAGGGGCTTTCGGTTTTTTAAATGGCTCCAAAAGCAAAGAGCCCTATTGGAAAATCATTAGATGATGATTCTATACACACAAAGTTGCAACACTACGTACAAAAACAAATATTTTATTTTGCAAGAAACAAAGAAAAGCTTACTTGTCCTATTGTTTTTATATCATCCAGCTTTCTTTTCCGTTGTGCATTTTGAGCTGCCTGTGTTCGGAGGGATACTTCTTTGTCCAACTGTGGCGTTCTAGAAGGACAGAATGTAACTCAGAGTAAACATTAAACAAAATGTTGAATGAATTAATGATTAGTGTGGCGGACAGTATTTACCTCTTAGAGATGTTGGTAGCGAGATGAGGGATGCTGACAGGATCAGGTGGAGCAGGAGAGGCTGTGTGCTTGCTGTCTGAAGGAGAGTCTGGATAACTGCTGCTTTCTTTTGTCACTTGCACATTAGGCCTCTCCACAGATGTGTCTGGTCCACAGGACAGAGGCTCCCCTGTCAGGCTCAGCAGCTGAAAATCATCATCCATGGGTATGTATGGGGCCAGCATCTCCAGATCCAAGTCTTCCAATGCCTTTACAAAAACACATATACAACTTTCTATAGACCATGAATGGAAAAATAGTCAATTGTCAATTAACATGCGGGACACTTGAATACCTGTTTTGTAAAAGGAGTCTTTGGTTCCGTATCAATGGCAAACATTTTCTCAACAAACTCCAATTTGAATTCAGAACTAATTTCAGTTTCCATCAGAGAGAATTCCAATGGACTTTGAGCCTAAAAAGAGGAGCCAAACCAATTATCATCCATGCATCTATAAGACCGTGAGTGTGTTATTAGTCAGAGTGTGACCTGGCTGTACCTGGGTAGGGCTGCTGTGTGCTGTGCTGCATGGAGCAGGGGTGTAGCTCTCTGCTTTGACCATCTCAGTGGGAGTGGACGGGACAGTGAGGGGCTCACTGGAGGGCAGCGGAGACAGGGGAAGGGCCAGTTTGTCACTGCTGGAGGGAAGCATTACATCATTGTAGAGAGGGACCTCCTTCAGCAGCTGGATTTCAGAGTCTATATATGAAAGATTAAGGAAATTTGGTTTGGTTTTGGTTACACAGACTATATGTATGCAGTTTTTTTGGCACATACCAGGGCAGCTGAAGTCCAGGGAGATGATAGTGTCGCCTGCAGCAGGGGCCAGTAGAGTGAGGGCCTCGGGCTCCTCTTTGAGCTGGTCATACAGGCTGACCAGTGGTTGGGCCTCCGCCCGAGTGAAGAGCTTGATTACATCAAGTTCGGGGACCTTCTCATCTTTGATGGGAGACGGGACCAGCTCTGGGCTGCTTTCCTCCACAGGCTCCTCCACAGCCTCCAGATGCTCCTCTTTCACTGGCTTCAAATCTTCCGTCTGCTCCAGAGACAGGATCATCCGCTCCTCCTCAATGCCACTGGAATTATCCACATATACCAACACTTTGAGTATTAATCCCACAAAGAAACTCAAACTCTTACAGCACCAATGATACCTCAGCACAAAGTTGACACAAACTACACACTGTGGCTGTGAGTTTTTGTTGTTGTAAATGACTGTGGCTTGGGTTTCCACCCACACGAAGCCTCCTTTCTTGGCAAGCATGCGGTACTGTCCAGTGCAAACTTGGCCCTTGGCAAATACTGTGCCAAAAACAGAAAGTTGGATTATGTTCCAAGTAAACATAAACATCTCTTCCTTGTCGCTTGTTGCTTACAGTTGTGGTGCGTCTTGGTGAGGTGGTCTGAGTCCAGAGCATGATAGTACTCATAGACTGATCGGTTCAGGAGGTCCTCTGGCTCATATCCCATCAGCTCTGTGATCCTAAAACAAATAGCAAGACATTCAGACCTGCAGTGCCAGCAATAGACAATAGGGGGCAATGTCTTACTGTGAAGCAGTGATTTGCTTCTAAAAATGAAACTGACCGTTCATCACAGTAGGTAAACTTCATGTCCATCGTGTGACGACTCAGGAAGGTCTTTGTGTCAAGAGGCACCTCAATGTTAGAGGGGTGAGGGATGGGGTCACAGATCAGCACCAGATAGGGCACAGGTGGTTCCTTCTGCCCGTTAGAAATGTCCTCTGTCAGGTTCTCAAAAACACGGACATGTCCAGAGCATCGCAATACCTGGACACATCACAGCATTACATTACCCCTTTGATTAAAAAAACAAAAGTTCAAACATTTGGTGTAACATTTATACAATTTAAAGCCCACAGCAAGGGTAACAGCAATTTTCTTTACACATGCAACAAAACAAAATACAGAAAAGGCATGATAGAGGGTTACTGCTTTAAAGGAGTTAAAAATTTCTTGCACCTACCTTCCAAGTGGCTGACTTGACGTTAACAGTGCGGCCTCTGCTGGTCAGAGTACATTTCATTCGCAGAAAAAAGCTGCGTTCTGTGTTGGCCTCCTTGGCTTTTTTTGAGCCTGAAAAACAGGAAGTAAGTCGTTTCATGAGAGGAAATAAGCATCTGAGTTTTATTTCCCTGTTGAGCTGAAACAATTTCATTGTTCTGAAACATTTCAGTGGAACCTATAGGGTTCAAGGGTGCCAATTTATCTTTTAGTAAACCATGCTGTAATTATATTTCTTTATCTGTTTTAGTAAAAGGTGTTGTCTTTCTCAAGAGCTGACAATGAAGACATTTGTGGCTCTGTCAAAGTTGACAGAGCCACAAATGTGGCTCTGTCAACTTTGTACAACATTGTACTGTGACTGGACTTGTTATGTCTCCTGTTCCCTCTTCAGTGCATCAGCCTGTCGGCCTTCACCTGTTCTGTGGATCAGCATCTCCCGCAGCTCCTCTTGGTCACAGGGATGAGTGAAATCAAACACACTGTGTCCAGTCAGATCGAACTGCACAAAACAAGAGAGAAAACAAAGTTTAAAGATAAGCTGTGAGTCACAGCTTCACCCGTAGCTCTTCAGAGGCTCACCTGTGCCAGCCCAAGGCATTTGTTGACATTCTCTGACAGGTAGATCATATCTCCATCTTCAGACAGCACCATAAGAAAGCCCTCCAGAGCCTTTAGGTAGGAACTGTTGAGCTGCATGTCTAGGTCACTTTCCTCCTCCCCTGACAACTCATCTACATGGCAGCAAAAAAAGATCTTCAATGTCAGGCCTGTAATGTGCTCTAAATTTGTGTCTTCAAAATATGTTTATGACGTGTTAAGTTGTATACAACTGATAAAACAATATGCAGTAGAGAGTACTGACCATTGCTGAGCAGCTTCCTCATGCGCAGGTAGCTGATGGTCAGTCTCATGATGGAGGCCTTGTCCAGACTGGAGCTGACACTGTGGGGCAGAGGCAGCTGCTGGGCCAGCTCGTAAAACACCTCTGACTCCTTCCCACGCCGGCATCTCGCTGCATCTCGGGACTTCTCTTTGCGGCGTTCTGAACTCACTCTGTGAAAACCAGGACATGTTTAGTTAAATTATTTTAAATATGGCCCATACACTCTCACATTTCAACTTTTTCATGAAACACGTCCACTAGGTGGGAGCAGAGAAGATAAGTGAGGACATAAGTACAGTGTCCTCCTGAGAGTGGTCTGTCCCATATTTCCATATATGCTATCTGCAGTGCACAGTGCTCACTGGCTGCATAGGTCCATCCCTTCACGGCACTGGCTCAGAGGACACACTGTATTTCATCGCCTGGAGAAGAGCCAGCTACACTCTGTTATGAGGTTGGAATAAATCTCCGACTCCAGGTGGAGAACACAGCTTTTGCTTTATTACTGAGTTTTTAAAATGTATGTTCTTTAAAAGGAGGCCAACTCTGGGTTGTAACAAAACAACAAGAATAATAATAAAACAGCTCTCAAAAGGATCAGTTGGCAAAATAGCAAGTGTCAAATCAGGGATGCCGGGGGCAATTTTAAATCATGAGCCTTGATGTCAGAAAATAGTTATCTTTAACATTTCAGCAACAAAAACTCACTGTAAATGACTTTTTACAGCATATAGACAGTCAACTGTGATTTGAATATTTTTTTATTTTTATTTTTTAATGTTCAAATAACTAGGAATGATTTTTTAAATTATTACAATGGTTCCCTTTCATATTTATCATTATGACAGTAAAATTGCCACGTTAAAGATCCACCCATTAGTATCTCTTTATTTAAAATGTCCCTCAACTTCACAGAATTCATTAGTATTGATCTGTAATAGCTGTGTTGTTTTTTAAATGAGATAATGGTCCACACAACTAAATTTAGCCGATTGTGTTTCCAACCTAGCAGCTGAAGGAGGCTTTTAGGACAGAATATAGCGCACACACTATCCAATTAGGGCCTTGTACAAAAGACTACACCATAGTGAATTCATCTGTGTGAGAAATTCAAGAGCGAGGGGCCAGGGGAGAGGGCAGAGCTGTACATTCAGTAATATGCCATAACACAGTCACTCTGTACTATTACATGCATCTAGTCCAATCTATATGAGCTAATGGCACTACTCCTTTACACCAGTATTGTGAATAAGAAAATCACCAGTTCAAGATTATTGCTCTTGAATTAATGTTATTCTATAAAAGGTAACATGAAACCAGTACATTTTGTTTTGTGTTATTAATACAATAATCTGTCTAAATCAAACTGAATCATAAATATGCAATGATCAAAATATCATCTCTTCAGAGAGATTCACTCATCATTACATAATCGTATGTTATGTACACATAGACAGCTCTGGGTTAAAGTCCACACACATATTTACTGTACTGTGGTGGTGCTGTGGCTTCAGAGGGTGCAATAGTGCATAAAAACAAAGCAAAGTAAAAAATAGATTAAAAAATAGATTAAAAAGACACACTACAGCACATCATATGGGCCCATCTGATGCCCTCCACAGATTTATCCTGTTTTAGAGCGAGCAGGAAAAAAACCCTCACTGAATCAGTAAACATGTCAGCTTAAATACACATGCTTTACAATGTTGTAATTACAAACCATTTTCATAACATTTTTATCATAATTACATTAAATTACACGAAAACAAATACTAGCAAAGAGGTCCAGTTACATAACAGTGCACATGATCGTACATGCAGTGCTCTGCTTGACTGGACCAATGTAAAGTGAATAAGTAATAGTATAATGCAAATACACATATTATTTACGTTCTGAGGTTGCTTTGAGGATATAGACTAGTTTGAGAGGAACCAGCAAATCTGATAGTTGAGAAGGACAGCTTCAAGCCACATAGGACTGCATCGCAACTGTTGAGCATGACAGCAAATGGTCCATTACATAACACTGTTCAAGTAAACCTTGACCCAATATGGGATTAGCTAAAACTTCACTCTGCAAGTCTCCGCACGGACACTAGCATTTTAAGTGAGGGTGGGTAGTTAGGGCTACAAGATGAATAGCAATTGACGTGGCAGTTGGAATGGTCACAACAATATTACTACTACTACTATTATGTTGTTCTCTGCAATCAACAAAATATCCTGTCCACATTTAAAACCTGCTAACCCTGTGGTACAAACAGAAATGCATGTGAATGTTGAATGTTATTGCTCCTGGTAGAGGTGGGAGCTTGATCGAAAAAAAAGAAAAAAAAAAAAAAAAAAAAAAAGGATAATATCAAAATTGTTATTTATTTTGAAGATATGCAAAATTAGAATATTAACTAGGCTTGGCCCATATCGTATTGTTGGGGATATATTGTGATATATATGGGAATTATATAAAATTTTGAATATTGTGTTATAATAAGAGCATGCACTGCAGCAAATATTCCTCTCAATTATTGTGGTTAATTGCCAACACTAAATCATAGAGCAACTTGAATGTTCTGCTGAGGCTAAAAAACCCAATAATGAAAAAGATCTGACGTGAGGAGTGGAAACAGAACCTATATCTATGACTTAAAATAGTTCAAAATAAGTTAATATTATAAAAGCCACCATAAGCAACGTTTCTATCTTTCATAATAGAAAGGCCAAAAATAGCATATTCAAATTAAAGAAATCATGCCATGCCATCTTTCAAAAAGGGTGTAAAGGGATATGTCTACCTCTTATTTTCAATCTTATACCTCGTGGACATATTTTATGGACTGCCAAAAATATGGTCAGATTATTGTCATCCGGCTGTTGAGATCATGTCTCACCTGACCTTGCTCTCCCAAAGTTATGTTTTCTAATCGTTGTCAGGTCAAACTTCCTACAGCCTAAAGGCCCAAAATCATTTCAATCCTGAGACAGTTGGCGACACAAATAGCATAAGAATAATCCATGCTCCTCTTAAATAATGCATTCTCAGTACTGTAATCAGACAAGCCTCGGCCTGTCCTTATTGTGAGCACAGAAGGTTGATGGAGGCACAGGAGACTTGTTGGAAGTCTGACCTGAGTAACACAAGGTGAAACCACAACAGCACAAATCATTTTGAGTTCGTCCTTGGAGCTGTGTCCTTCCTTAGGCACAGAGGATGAGATCATGTTGTATGTATTGCTTTTGGCTACCAACACCATTTGAGCTTCATAATAGCTACTCCATATAATTCACATTGCAGAGTTGTGCTGGTTGCATGTCCTAACATGACATTAGAAGGCCATAAAAGGTAATTAGGAGGTACCAGCATTTGGCTTGTGTTTACACTGAGTACACCTAGGTCCACATGCAAAACAGAGACTTGCTGTTCTTTTTTTTTCCAAGAGAGGGGAAGTCATCCCAGCCGTGTGTCCGCACTTCACCTCTGTGCGATCATGCTCCTGTGGAAATGTACTGGGACCATGTTTTTATGCTTCCTTCCCTCCATTGTTATAAAGATGTCTGCAGAGATGTGTCTGGAAGGATCTAATCAAGGACATACACTGGATAGTATTTAAAATCCTACAGTTGGGCTGCAAAATGTTTGCAATTAAATCAAAACTGCAATTTGATAAGGTGAAATTATCAAATTGCAAAAAAAATATTTAGGCAACAGAATATGCAACAATGTAAACAATAAGATATTCTGTTATTTAAAAAAAAACTAAACTATTAACTAAACTATTGTATATAGACCTCTACAACATGTTCGGAAATGCATGGAATTATTCAACAGTTACTTCCAGTTACTTATCAAATGTTAATGCCCCTGGTTTACCCTTTTAAAATACATAAATCACAAATTTAACCCCAATTGCAATACGTGTCATGGAGCGATTCCGAATCTTTTCTTACCACTATCTGTTATGCTTAAAACACTTTCAAAACACGACCTTTGCACCCCCAATTTTGATCGATTTGTTTTAGTTTATTAGTCTGTTTTGACAGCTGTGTGCATTAAAAGCATACATATTTGCAATGAAACTGTTTTGAGCACATAAGAGCTACTTGAATATCTTAAGGAAGTCAGTAATCGACAAGTCAGGAAGAGCTGCACTTGGCCACTCCTGCTGACGTCAGAGAGTGATTAAGAGATGAGACGGGAATAATACTGCCATGGAGCCAACAACCAGGGCTTAGAAAAGACAATCAAAACACAACAGTTCCCAAAATGCACTGCTACTGTCCGCCCCATTTCACTGTTAGACAAAGAGCATCCAACTTTCAAGTCCTGATATCTGAAAAATATGGCCTGCATTTGATTCATAACAGAATATTTGTTAACGCATAATTTCCTGACTCCTGCTTGATATTTCAATAGATCAGATGGTTAACAGGTTTTATACAAATGACTCCATGCAATCTGCAATACATTTCCAATTTGAAGATTGCAAATTAGCACACTGTGATTTTCATTTGCTTGTGTGCAGCCTAATTAACAATGTTATTCTATTTTTGACAATGAATCGTTTTGTCAGTATTTTTAACTGCTCCAATTATAAATAGAGAAACAGGCCATGCCTCATGTGTGCCAGGGCAGTGTAATAGTAAAATGGGTAGATGCAAAAGGCTTTGCAAAGCTGGCTAATAGGAAATAGACAATCTAATGGCTAATTCCTGAAACCCCTAGGGTGAGTTTACAACTCCACTGACCAGCAGTTGAACTGCCAGCTCACTTTGTTATTCAAAAGCAAAGACCTGTTTGTTATCTGTGCATGTGTCAACCTATGAGTAAAACTACATTGTCCCCCAATATGAGGACGGGTATAAAAGCTGCTTAGGATAGAGTACCAATTAGACCTGTCAATTTTTGTTACACTCTATGGTTAAAATAATTAACAATAACAAACATTATCCTTGTGAGAAATTCTCTTTTTAAAACATGCAAATACAACACTGCAGAGTTCATTTTCTGTGATTGTTTCCCAGAATGCACTTAAAAAGGTTAAAAGTGGCATTACCTGAACTGATGCGGTCACCTTACACTGGAGACAGGCCCATAAATCAGCACAAGGGGCATCGATTATTAGCACTTAGGAAGTTCAATTGAGGGGCTCAAGGCCATCTTCGTCAGTAGTGAATATTTTACAATCACACGCACATCCTGAACAAATTAGGGGCAACTGGTCGGTTATTGATTACCCCCGAGTGTGATACTGGTCAACATAGTAGTATAACATAATTCCAGGTGTGATCCTGGTCAATATGTTCACGTCCTGTCAATGTAAAGATTTAAAGTGGGCCTTAGCATGACGTCTTTTAAAAACAAAGTTAAGCTGCTGGGCGTGAATACCACACACACCGAGCTGTCTTGTCTCAAGTGCTTTTGACGAGTATCAGAATAGTCTAATATTACGTTCAATAAAACGTGGGGTTTAATGACCCTGTGTTTCCGTGAGTTGGCTGTGTTAGCTCGTAGCTAATGACCACAGTGTCGCTAGCCACAGCGTTAACTCAAGCTAAACTAGAGTGTAACCTTGAAACGAAGCACACATACTCGGTCATATTTACGAAGAAACTCTTAGTTTGTTACGCACATGTAATTACCAAAACAGAACAGCACTGGATTCAGCATTACCTTTTTTTCTCGGGTACGACTCCAGCGTCCATTTCAGGACGAAAGGATCAGAGTTGAGTTTCCTATCGCAATCAGGCAGTATCCGGGCCCTCTGAGAAATCAACCCAAAATCCACGTTTCTTAAACAGTAAATATCCGTAAATGTTCCCCCAAAGCTCGCTTGTGTTCGATAAAGTTTCCGTATGTCTCAAAATGACTTTAGTGCATAGAATCGTTCCGTCTTGCCCAAAGACAGTGCCACGCTGCAGAGCCCGGGCTCCTCGCGGAGACAATGTTGCGCCGCACAGACGGACTGGCCCCGCCCCCTGCCGACGGGGGCGCGCAATCACATGATTCCACCGTGAACGCGCCTGAAACCAGCGAGAACCAGAGAGAGCGGGGGGGGGCGCATCCCGTGGGACAACTGCGTCACAACACGCAAATGCATTACTACAATAAATACTGGATTTCTTTCTGGGGACAAAAAAAAAAAGATTTCAGAGTTTTGTTATTCGGCCCAACCAAAATGTGATGCCATGTTTAATAGCTTTGTCGAGACATTTAAAGGTGCATTAGATAACTTTTAAGGTTGGTCCGCCACCTGCTTGTTTCCTTAGAGATGTAAGCTTGTACAAGAGCACTATGTCCTCCCACATATTTGAACCTAAGGTCGGAGGTAAGTGAGCAAAAGTCAACCACTATTAACAAAGGTCTATGTGGCTTAGTCCAGTAGTCTACACTTTGTTTAGCATACATCTAGGCTAGGCTACTTTAGAGGAAAGATTAGAGAGGATTAGTGATGTCCATGGAGATCAGTACTGCTTTTGTTGAATGAAAGTGGGTTAAGAGTAATTATTGACTCAAATGAACTTTATCATATGTAGCCTTAACACACTGTGTTTCTTCTACTGAAATGCTAGCACTAGTAAATGTGCTCTGTGGTTTCCTGTTTACTTCTCTTTAAAGCAAAAACCCACAACAAACCAGTATGCAAATATTTGTTTTGTTTTTTTCCTATACTTTCTCCCCCAGTGACTATCTGTGCACAAACCTGTGAGATTTTACAACCTTTTTATGGGAAGTGTCTGGGAGGGCAGGCCCGAGTCACTCATTACTGTAAATGCCAGTACTCAGCAGCATTACCATAGCCTAGAGCCAACAAGAGCCAACATTGGGAAATCTCCAAAGTTCTGCTTGTTGCTGTACTCAGAATCATTTGAGTTCAGCTGAAGTGACGCATTATACACTCCTTAGCAACACAGCGGTTCAACTTCTTTGTCAGCACAAATTAAAAATGTATGTTTTCTTTTGTGTTCAAATGTGGCAATGTGTTGGTTAAACATTTCAATATTTCTGTCTGTAGATCTTCTTTAACAGCACTGTGTCTCCCATACAGTAAGTCTATCAGAAATTCTAACATCATTATCATATTTATGTGAACTCTTTTCCTATTAAAAACACTCTTTAATGCTTCCATAGTACTTTTTTCATTTTAAGAACCAAACTTTATGAGTAAAAAGCAAATATACAAATAAAAAGACACTTGATGTCAACAATCCATGAGCTTTAAGTCACTATTTTGTGAATGATGCAAGTTCCTTCTGTACAGCTTGTGGTCTGGTGGGTCTGGTCTGTTTGTGGGGAATGTGGCAGTCTTTTGCTGGCTCTGACGTGGCACTAAGCAGGCGGGCACGAGTCACTAGGGCTGCAGCAGCTCCGGAGATGTAAAGGAGAAGTCCCTGAACTCCTCCTGGTTGACTACAGGAATGAGAGAGTCCTCCATGGGGGTCAGGGTGGGCTCCTCCTGGGTGAAGTCTGGGTCAAAGTTGTTCACATCTTCTGGGGTTTTCTACAAAAAAAAAAAAAAAGTTAAATCGGACATATTCTGCTTATGTTTTTAAATTGCTTATGTTTTTAATCTGCTCAATAATAAATTAGTGGGTGTCCAAACATTAAAAAACATTTACGGTTGTCAACATGTGATGCTAAAAGATTTAAAACATGCAGCTGATCTCCTGGATTTAAATTCTTAGAAACCAGGAACATTTTTGAAGTGCAAATATGGTTCAAATCTCAAAAGTGCTAATTATGCATTGTTCTTCTGTCATCAAACCAGTCCAACTCTAACAACAGACCAGCATACATACAATACAGTACATTGTCTACTGTTTGGTTCAGTCGAGATGCATTCACGGGCAGCTTCTTTCCAGTTTATGCCAGTTTTACTTTTTCCACACCACGAACATCTGGCTAGTGTGGTAATGTTCTTAATGGTGTGATACTACTCTATTTTAAACAGATGTCTCTTCATAAAAAGTAAAAGGAGTTACATAGACTCAAATTGACATCTGAAATTAGGAACAAAACTTTATGCTTGTCCTTGTGTGAGATTTGAAACGGCAATCTTCAGCTTAGTAGGAAAAACTGCACTAATGTTGCTCCACTACCCTAATGTTAGTATTGTTAGTAACACTAATTGCAGTAATACACATCTATCTGTGCAATTAATCTCCATGTTACATTTGCGAGTTCTGTGTGTAATGGTATGGACAAGGAATGAATGAAATGTAACTGAACTGTGACTTTGGGAATTGAACTGTTGCATAATATATACTGAACTAGACTAGTTTAATAGCATATGTTTTTCACTAGAATTGAAAGAGAAATGTACTTACTATCCGTGGTTTAAACGGTGGCTCTATCTCTTTGCGGTTGAGTTTGTCCCAGTCTATGGTGCTGAAGAACGGGTGGCTGGTGACAGCGCTCTCTCCACCTTCAGACGCCACACAGCCCAAGCGCCGAGCTGGGTTTTTGGTCAGCAACTGTGGACAAGATATGGAGACTAAGCAACTCATGGCATTTAAATCAAGATGCAACTCACATTCTAGTTTAGATGCAAGTATAAAAACAGATATAAGAATTAAAAGAGTAAGGTTTGCCTTGCATTTGTGGTCTTTTGTTGGCACTCAAAACCATCTAATAAAGAGACGATCAGTGGAGCTTCTGAATGTATAATTTAGCATGTTGTATGATAGGACAGGAGGATATGGCCTAAAATGTTTTAATAACAATATAAATACGTTTTCAATAATGACATAATAGACCCTATACCTAATCTTAATGGTGGCTTTTATAATACTATAAGCTTATAACTTAAGCTATACAAGTTTCCACTAATCACATTTGATCTCTTTCATTATTAGAGTTTTTAGCTTCGGCAGAGCCTCTGCAGTCAGTGTAAGGGTGTGTTCACACTTGTCCTTGTTGGGTGCTGCTTTGAGGCCAGTTTAATGCTCATGATAAACATGATTTTGTCTCGTTAGTCCTGGTTTAGGCCTGATCAGTCCAGGATTAGTCCCAATTTTGATGTGGCCTATGTGCAAGTGTGTACGTATATGTGCAATTAGCCATTTAAAAAAAAAAAGGAGAAAATTTAATTTGTCAACTGGACATAGTTTATTTGGTTGAATACGTTTCGCAGCTCATCCAAGCTGCTTCCTCAGTTCTGGTCAGATGCTGGCGGACACTGCTTTATATCTGCCTGAAGGGAGGAGCTTAATTACAATGAAAATTACTCTGAGACAACACATATTTAAATACAGTTTCAGTTGATCAGGTGATACAATATGGAGTTGTTAACAGTTTCTGTTAGTCATGTGAGTCTATTCAATATGGAGTGGGAGTGGGGGAGTAGTTAGCATATCCATTCAGGGCCATGATGGGTGTTTTCACACCTCTGGACCTGTATTTAAATATGTGTTGTCTCAGAGTAATTTTCATTGTAATTAGCTCCTCCCTTCAGGCAGATATAAAGCAGTGTCCACCAGCATCTGACCAGAACTGAGGAAGCAGCTTGGATGAGCTGCGAAACGTATTCAACCAAATAAACTATGTCCAGTTGACAAATTAAATTTTCTCCTTTTTTTTTGCCATGGATTCTACCTGGACGACTGAGGGATTTTACATACAAATTAGCCATTTATGTCAACTTCCATTTACAACAGAGGAAAAACTGAGAGGAATCATCCCCATACATATCACAATATATGACCATATGCTATGGCCCAGACCTATTGTATGATTTACAGTCATGAACGTGCTACTATTATTGCACTTTCTGCAAGCAAGCTATTGTATCCAAGAGTGAAAAAACTGAACTCCAGAATTAGGTCAAAGTTCAGAGTTAATTTATTGCATCAATAAAGGGAAATTGTTTGACGCACACTTTACTCACACAAAAGTGGATCTCTGTAACAGTAACAGTAATACAATGGACCATATTATGTAATATAAAAAAGTACAACTAGCACTTGCCTAAGCAACTTTACGAGTGCATACAATTTAGGTCACTGTCACCGAATGCTGGAATTTGCATTGAGCTTAAAATAATGACTCAACTTGTTCAAACCAGACCTGTCCGGAAAAAACAAACCTGGACCACAGCCAAAACAACTTCCAGCCACACCCCAATTTCCAATTGAGAAGAAGCTCTGTGCATTATATCTAACCCCGCCCACAAGGCATGGATTTGTTTCATCTGGGGACAGCCTGAACATCTAAATGTCACACACGTCAAAACAATGCCTCACCTGTTCATTCTGACAACATACTCTAGCTTCATCATCTAAACAAAAAGGGTGACAACTCATATATTTAGGAGTAGCAGAACCGTGCCATGAGGTTTCCAGGTATATTAACATTTCAGCCTCAACAACAATAGTGCTGGCTAAATTTGAATGGGTGTTAAAGGGACATTTGGATTTGGATAAGCATATTCAAAATGCAGCTTTTACTTGATAGTACTACTCATTTATTCTTAATTACAAAAACATTGGACATGAAGAATCCCCATTACCTAACCCCCAGCACCTGCAGCCAATCATTAATCAGTGCTAGTGCAGCCTCTGCAACACGGCAAGTGAATTCTGGAGGTCTGAGCTTTCACAATGAGGCATGGCCTGTTTTGTATGTATCCTCTACATGCAGGTTAAGGAACTGGCAAGGTTCTGTTGTGATTGTAGTTCCTTTTTTAAAATGGTAAGAGCACAGGCTGCATATCATACCTTTAAATAAACAGCAGCACGGGTGCAGATAGAATGGAATTTGAGAGTATGTGAAAAGGATATGTGCCTGTTTAGATAAGCATCGTATGTCCTGGCTGTATTTGCTCCCAGTGGCATTTGGCCTGCACAGACATGACTCCTGCTGGAGATGAGGTGCAGATGAGGTGATACAGAATACACACTGTTGAGTCATGTTAGAATTGTAATCCACTGTATAAAGAGACTGTGAGCTCCATCATGTGGCAAGGATAGCCAGGCAAAAACATGAGTACTTCCACCTCCTCCACTAGATGTAATAGATTAGTGGCATTAGTGGTGTTTTTATGTGGTTGGCCCAGTGAGCTCTTATGTAAACTGCTTATGTAATAAAAGAAAGAAAGGACCTAATAAATCTAATAGTCACTAAATGCTGATTCATCATGTCCATCTGTATGTTTGAAACTGCACATATATTATAAAGGCTTGTGTGTTAGGAAGGGGGCTACGGCTGGGAAAGTTTATCAGCCATAGCTCAATACAGTTATGTAACATTCAGGGCACATAGTTGGAGTCACTGCACAGTCAGGCTCAAGTTCATTATACAACACTGCACTGTAGGAATGTCCCTATAGCCCACAGGGACATGACTACTGTGGAACATATATACATATCCATGGGCTTAGCAAAGCAATATTAGGACAGTCGCCATTAAGACTTTTGAACTGTCAAAATTCTTCAAAATGGAATCGATTGGTATTCATTCAAGTCACATTCATGTGACTTGAATGAATACCAAAAACACACACTCTAAGGATGTGAACAAGACTGACCGCTTTGAGGATGCTGACAGCTTCTTTGCTGAGCCATGAGGCATACACTATCTCCTCGTTCAGTATGGACTCAAACAGGTCATCTTCATTCTCCGCCTCAAAGGGGGCATGGCCTGAGAGCATCTCGTACAGTAACACCCCGAGAGCCCACCAGTCCACCGACGGCCCATACAGCATCTCCTGTAGGATCTAGAGACATAGCAGAATCACAGTGAGACTTAAGGATCAGCTTCAGCTAAAGCTAAACAAATCAAATCCATCATCAAAATAAAGAAAAGGAAAGTGAGTGTATGAAGCATAGACTATAAAGAAGTGGACTAAGCGAGTGTGATGTCACCCACAGCATTCAGTTCCACTCAAATGAAGCTCGCAATGTTAGGGTTTACAGGAGCGAATATGGAGCCAGGCTCTATATAATCAATAGGATTTTTTTAAGACGAAATAACAAAAAAAAATCATGTAGAGTGGGTTAATACAACCAAAATGGGAAGGCTCACTGCAACAGTTACAGAGAGAGGGGTGACATTATTCCAGTGTAAGTCAATTGGAGCCAGGTTCAGAAGGAGCCGGCAGTGCCCGCATGTGAGCTTCCTTTATTTTATAGCTTATCCCAAAATCAACTAACTAACTAAATAAACTCAATCTGATTCAGAGAAACACAGTGCTGATCTGTTATTACAAACACTTTAGACCAACCTCTTTAGTGTTCAGGACACTCAAGAGGAGGGCACCACTTCAGTCCATCACTCCTTTAAGTGTCTGAGGACAGAGCGGAGTGCAACGATCATCACCACTTATGGACACTCACAGTACAGTTGTTTTTGTATGGAAAGATGTGTTGCCCAACTGGTTATAGCCAATTATATTCCATCAGAACAGAATTGAAGTGGGAAGCAGGAGTTTGAAGAGAATTAATATTACTATTTTCATTTTCTTTTTAAAATATAGAAATGGAAAAATCCAAGAGAAGAATTGTAACCTTTTATGGTTCATGTTGACAAGAGACACTGACCTCTGGGGCAATATAGTCAGGGGTCCCGCAGAAGGTGGCTGTGGCTGCTCCTTCGAAGATACCCTCCTTACACATACCAAAGTCTGCCAGCTTACAGTGGCCGTCTTTGTCCAGCAGAACATTGTCTAGTTTCAGATCTCTGGAAATAAAAATACATTAAGCTATAACCCTTCTGAATGGATACTACAGACCAGGCAAGCCTGTGGTATTGAGCTGTGCTTAACTGGAAATGCTGACAGCAAGTAGTCCTACGCAGTTGTTATTACATCTTAATTACGTTTTAAATTTTGTAATATTGTCGGTTTGAATATCAGGTACCCTAAGCTTTAAAGCAACTTTATATAACTTTCTGGAGGTGGCACGCAACCTGCATGATTACATGGAAACAAGCCGGAAGAGGCCCATCTCCAGGGCAAAGCAGCAGTTTTATTTCATGGACTCATTTTGAGTTTTAGCCACTAAGACCTTCAGGTTCCTCTGCAGTGTGGGGTCTTTGACCTGCCCTGGTGTGCCCTCTCATCCTGATTATTTTGGAGGGGGCAAACACAAGTGTTATGTTCTGCATGCCACACATTAGGATCTAAATATAGGTCACATTTACCACCACATGATGCCTCCTTAACAGCACCATCATTATATTTTCCACTGACAACATCCAACACTGAGGCAACACAAAGGAAGTGCTTTTTGGCAACAGTTTCAAGAAATACTGCATTGTATTTCAGTACTTTACAGGATTACAATGATAGCAGATGTTATTCATTTTTTTTAATTTATGGAGCTTGGCTCACTTCATAGTATGTTACGCAGTAGGGATCATGAATAAAGTGATCACCTGTAGATGATTCCCTTGTTGTGAAGGAACATAAGAGCGGAGGTGATCTCAGCAGCATAGAAACGCGCTCTGGGCTCCTCAAACTTCCTGGACTTCTGGATGTGAAACATAAGATCTCCTCCATTCACAAACTCCATTACAAAGAAGAGTCGGTCCTGATGAGAACAGAGGAGATGGCATCAGCAAATTAACACATAAGAATAAGTTCACATGAAGCTGTTTCACTCTCTTTTGCTTTAATGGACAATGCTTAGAAAAGTGTATACACAAACATTTCCAATGATGTTTGGAGAAAGAGAGAAACCCCATCAACAAAGGAGGAACATCCCTCCTCAGTCTCGCATCGTACTAACCAGTGTCACTGAATTAAACTGTAAATGTGCTGTTTTAAATGGATGAGTCCTCTTGTGTAACAGGAGTCAGAGCTCAGTTAAGAGCAGTGAATGAGGTAATCCTATAACCTGGATGGAGCTGCTCAGTACATTTTGATCCTGTGAAGTAGGTCAAAGACAGGTACAAACCTAGTTAGGTTAAGGAAAAAACTCTGACTAAAGGACTGCTGCCATCTGCTGTTGTAAGAGAGTAACAGCATTAATCAAAAGTTCACATTGTTATAAAAAAGTCTTATGTTAACTACCTGCTCATTTTCATTGAGAATCTCATTATTTTCCTAACTGAGGTCCAGATATAGTTCATGTATGACCTGGATTTGTCCTTTTTGTTGGTTAAATTAAATTCAAGTTTAGTTGTTACTTAGACTTGGCCCCAAACCTAATCCCTTATGATCTGTAATCATTCCCAGCTTGATCTTATCATTATTGAGAAATGAGATGTGATTGGAATTCAACATCGAATACAGTTATACAGTGATGTAGTGACAGGTCTGCACTATGTAGCCCTGTAAAAGAAGAGGTCTTATTCTACTCCTTTTCTGCCTAACCACAATTTATTATTCTGATATGACTGATCATTTCCATTACATTGGTGGGCTAATAGCACAGAATGTCAACACTAGCAGTGACACAATAGGCTCAAAATATCACATTGAACAAATTATTGTTTCACGTGATTAAACTTGTAAAAATATTCTACATCATAGTCATATGATAAAAAAAAGGTACAAATGTTCTTCATAATATTTAATAATAATTATGAATATTATAATATATACTGTTGAGTGTGTCTGGATTTACACGTGTTTGGAAGCAGCAGTGGAGCTGGGTGAGGTAGGGGTGGCAGCAGGCAAGCGACAGCACTCGTTTCTCAGTCATGGTGCACTCCACATCATCGTCCTGCAGAATGATGTCCTTCTTCAGCACCTTCACTGCAAACACATGCTCGGTGTCATTGAGCCGCGCCAACATCACCTGGAACAGGCAAAATTTCACAATGATAAATAAACAGTCCATCTGTTCTGCTGAGGCTATTCCAACTGTCTCATATCTTTAGTCATTTGAAAACAAGTTATAATTAAATTAAATGGACCTTGCAGAAAGCTGGTCTCCTTTCATCAATTTGCTGGCCATCCACTCAGTTTATTTACCCATATTCTTATTTACACCAAATAAATAGATTAAATAGGTAACTTGATGGCAAAAATATGTGACTTAAACAAGGTTCAACCTATCAGTCTTTGGAGAGTTTCAAACTAGGCTGCAGGTTTATTTTTGTTTTCTTGTTTTTTTCCATTAGAGATTAGGCCTACGCAGCTGTGGCTTACACCTAAAACTACACAGAGGTGTGTGTGTGGAAACAAGGGTTATTTTAAGGACACATGTGTTCCATGTTACATCTAATGATTAAAAAAAACAATTGTGCATATTTATAACCAGTTGGTAGAATATGTGCTGCATAATCAGAGTACCTACAGTTTTGCTGAATTGAAATCTAATCTATAGTGCATCTGCAAAGTATTCGCAGCGCCTCCTTTTTCCCCACATTTTGTCATGTTACAGCCTCATTCCAAATTGTATTAAATTCATCTCTTACCTCAAAATTCTACACACAATACCCCATTATGACAATGTGAAAAAAGTTTGTTTTTTTGACATTTTTTGAATTTATTAAAAATAGAAAACTAATAAATCACATTTACATAAGTATTCACAGCCTTTGCTTAGTACTTTGTTGATCCACCTTTGGCAGCAATTACAGCCTCAAGTCTTTTTGAATATGATGCCACAAGCTTAGCACACCGATCTTTAGGCAGTTTTGCCCATTCTTCTTTGCAGTAATTCTCAAGCTCCATCAGGTTGAATGGGAGACGTCTGTGCACAGCCATTTTCAGGTCTCTCCAGAGATGTTCAATCGGATTCAAGTCTGGACTCTGGCTGGGCCACTCCAGGACATTCACAGACTGGTTCTGAAGCCAATCCTTTGAGATCTTGGCTGTGTGCTTCGGGTCGTTGTCCTGCTGAAAAATGAACCTTCGCCCCAGTCTGAGGTCAACAGCGCTCTGGAGCAGGTTTTCATCCAGGATATCTCTGTATATTGCTGCATTCATTTTTCCTTCTATCCTGACTAGTCTGCCAGTTCCTGCTGCTGAAAAACATGCCCATAGCATGATGCTGCCACCACCATGCTTCACTGTAGGGATGGTATTGGCCTGGTGATGAGCGGTGCCTGGTTTCCTCCAAACATGACGCCTGGCATTCACACCAAAGAGTTCAATCTTTGTCTCATCAGACCAGAGAATTTTGTTTCTCATGGTCTGAGAGTCATTCAGGTGCCTTTTGGCAAATTCCAAACGGGCTGCCATGTTCCTTTTACTAAGGAGTGGCTTTCGTCTGGCCACTCTACCATACAGGCCTGATTGGTGGATTGCTGTAGAGATGGTTGTCCTTCTGGAAGGCTCTCCTCTCTCCACAGAGGAACACTGGAGCTCTGACAGAGTGACCATCGGGTTCTTGGTCACCTCCCTGACTAAGGCCCTTCTCCCCCGATCGCTCAGTTTAGACGGCCGGCCAGCTCTAGGAAGAGTCCTGGTGGTTCCAAACGTCTTCCATTTACGAATAATGGAGGCCACTGTGCTCATTGGGACCTTCAAAGCAGCAGAAATTTTTCTGTATCCTTCCCCAGATTTGTGCTTCAAGACAATCCTGTCTACAAGTCTACAGACAATTCCTTTGACTTCATGCTTGGTGTTTGTGCTCTGACATGCACGGTCAACTGTGGGACCTTATATAGACCGGTGTGTGCCTTTCCAAATCATGTCCAGTCAACTGAATTTACCGCAGGTGGACTCCAATTAAGCTGTAGAAACATCTCAAGGATGATCAGTGGAAAAAGGATGCACCTGAACTCAATTTTGAGCTTCATGGCAAAGGCTGTGAATATATGTAAATGTGATTTCTTAGTTTTCTATTTTTAATAAATTCAAAAACTGTCAAAAAAACTTTTTTCACATTGTCATAATGGGGTATTGTGTGTAGAATTTTGAGGTAAGAGATTAATTTAATACAATTTGGAATGAGGCTGTAACATGACAAAATGTGGAAAAAATGAAGCGCTGTGAATACTTTCCGGATGCACTGTAAATATCTGTGTGCCCTGAAGGTATTTGAGAAGAGAGCAGATCACCTATTTTGTTAAACAGTATGAAGAATAATCCAAGTTATGCATGTTGACAATGAAAATTATGCCTGAATATTGGTCTCTGGAGTTTGCACTCACTTTGCCAAAGCTGCCTTTTCCCAGCACCTGGATGAAGGTGAAGTTTTGGAGGCCCAGCTTAATTGTCTGTGGCTGTATTTCCACACTCTCTCTGCGCTCTGGCGCCCTCATCTGGCTGCCCCTAACCTGTGAGCACAACAGCGCATTAAGAACACATCCTTAATCTGTGAAGACATTTAAATAATGCAGCAATGCAATACTGTTGAGGTGCGCTTGGAGAGGCCTCCTGGATGTAGACCCATCTCTGACAGCTTATTGGCCAACTCCACACTGTTGATCCCACAACTCGGGGCCACATTGCCTTTACAGCGGATGTGAACATTCATTTTGCAACCTGAAAAAAGAAAAAAAATCTTATATGAGCAGAAAGGGGCACATGGCTGTATAAAAAAGTAATATGAAAAACAACTGACTTTTGCAGCGCAGGCCTTGCCGGACAAGTCCCCACAGCAAAGAACCACAGTGGTCACAGAAAGTGGGAGACTTGTAGTTGTGGATGTTGAAGTTGTGAGGAACATTGATACTGAAACCCTGGTTTATCGGCTTAAAACACAGATGTACAGCACACAGTTAGACATTTTAATTTTAAAAGACACTAGCAAATGATGCAGCACTGCACAGCTTTGATTTTTGGAGGGTAAAATCAGATAACTACATGCTTTCTGACAGTGGCTTTGTTTACATGACCTAAGCATATGTTAATGTATGCTTGTCAATGAATGTTCATATGGGACTGAGATTTAATTTACATTGATGTAGTCATGTAATCCTAAAGACCCTTTGTAAACCTTTTCACAGCGTCGTTATTTTCAACTTTTCTATTTTGACATTTCTCTATTTTGCTATTTCAACTGAAATATATATATATATATATATATATATATATATATATATATATATATATATGTGTGTGTGTGTGTGTGTGTGTGTGTGTGTGTGTGTGTGTGTGCGTGCGTGTGTGTGTGCGTGCGTGTGTGTGTGTGTGTTATTACAAAGAAGTAAGCAACACTGTTATTACAGCACACACAAATGACTTGCATGATCTTATTTTGATTTCAGACTGTTCATGTTCTATGGAAGATATAAACTATGTTTCACATTTTAGCATTTCAGTTGAAATAGCAAAATAGAGAAATGTCAAAATAGAAAAGTTGAAAATAACGACGCTGTGAAAAGGTTTACAAAGGGTCTTAGGATTACATGACTACATCAATGTAAATTAAATCTCAGTCCCATATGAACATTCATTGACAAGCATACATTAACATATTCATATTCATTCAATTATATCGCCTACATCACAGAGGCATTTTAACATGCAAAAAGATCAGATTAATTCCAGTGAATGTCAATGAACCTAGAACATAACATGCATGCATTTAAACAGGTAGAAATATAATTTACTAATTACCATCTGTTGTTTCAGATTTCAATTCACAAACACACCAACATTCATACTCCAGTACACAACAATATTGGTGGAAAAGGGGAGGACTTGTCTAGCCCAAGAACACTAAGGCAGCACATGTACTGTGCTCAATCAGAGACTGGCAACCTTTGGCTTTGTGGGCAACCACTGAGCCACAGCAGAACAAAAGGTAAAGTGAAATAGTAAAGTTTTGTCAGGACTCACAGAACAGGCTGTGCTCACCTGTTCAGTTTGAGTTTTCTTCATACGAGGACATGCTGTCACCACCAGCTGGTGGCAGCGCTTATGAACAACACAAGTGCATACTGTAAACAAAACAAAAGCATTTGGCGTGTCATTGTAATGTTGGTTCAAATGCAGACAGATGGTCTTAAATCTCCAGAATAGGCCGATATGTTGGTTCAGTTAACAACTTTTGCTTTATTTAAACACTTTAATTGTTCTAATTTGTAACAATTTCAAATATTATAATTTGGAAAAATATTCAACTTTACTTTGGAATCAGCCCAAAAATACTGACTCTCATTTGCTCTAGTTTCCTAATAATCCATATCAAAATCAGCCATGAAAAAAGCATATTGGTCCATCTCTAATAAAAAGAAATAAAAAAAAACTCACCTTGGCACTGATAACCCTGTTTCCCAAACACCCCCCTGAAAAAGACAAAGGACAGACTCCCATAAACACACTATTATCTCCATATATTCCAGACACAATGGCTCAAGATAATAAGTGATAACTGTAGATATTTGGAAATGCAAGTAACAGAAGCAGTGGTACAACATGTATCAGCACTAAAACACTTGTTATAGAAGTTATAGAAGTTATAGAAGATAATTTTTTCATCAGAATTTGAATTCTAAACGCACTTGAACTATATTATAAATTCATGTTTTTTCAGAGTACAGTAACAAATTATTTTCCTTTCTTTAATTACTGCCTTAAAATTAAAGTTAGTCCATTACTAGAGTCAACGCTCATTGACAATTGCATTGGCATTCCTAGGTTGAAGTGTTTTACTGGAAAAACTTAATCACACAGTGTAATAGAACAAATGATAAACAAGAAGCTGAACTAAGGGGAGGTTCTGACCAGATGAATTCGTGGCAGTGGAAGCAGAAGGTGGGCTGTGGGAGGAACGTGGACATAAACTTGTGACCGTTGACCTGATGGATCCTCCGCCGCACTGCCCCCTGTCGCGTTCGGGTCAGCTCTTTGTGGCGCTTCTGAGGAGGGTGCATCAGGGCATCATCTGCACACAGCCATTTCAACACATACACATTGGGACATAGAATAGCAAGGCCTTGAAAATGCAACAACACATAATGGCAGATTGACAGCACTGTTGTTTGTGGTGTGACATTGTGGTGAGATAACATTTGAAAGGGTATGGCCATAATGCAAATATGCTGCTTAGTAAAAAAGCTGACAGTTTAGCAGAACTGCAGTTTCATTTACTGTCATTTGTCCACTTCCACTTTACCACACATCTGATGTTACTGCTGATCTCGCTACATCCATTTTAAACAGACAAATATAGAGTTTCTTTAATGTAGCTGCGTTGACATTGCTTCTTTGGGAATTTTTTTTAGAACTTTATGTGAAAAACCTGTGGACAAAATTTTTTCTGAAATCCATATTATTTAAACATGGATCCTCCTACTATAACAGTCATTTACACACGCTGTCATTCACTGTTAACACACCCTTCTCTGTGAGGTGACAGTCAGTCATCTCTTCACAGCAGCACTCACCATCAGTGAAGGATCCAGTCAGGGTGATCACAATGTACACTTTTCCCTCTGGCTCCAAGTCCACCTGCACACATATATAAAATATACACACACGTGACAATAACATCGGACATATCAAGATTATATTCTACAACTCGACAAAAGAGTATGTGCCAAAACCACTCATACATATTCATCCCATTCTATAATTCTTATCAAAAGTCACAGTAACATACTTTTGAGTGGGTCATGTGTTATTTGACCCTTTACAGTTGACATAAAGGAACTGTAAAGGGACAGAAAAGGTCAATAGTTAGAGTGCCTGCTGTTTTGTATAAATGCGGTGTGTGAAAGAGCGCAGCTGAGGCTAGCTTCCTTTAGTCACCACCTCATGACAGCTAAGGATGAGATGTCTTTAAGTGTCTTGAAAAGAGCCATAAAAGACTAATGCATTATTTTAAAATGTTCTTACTATTTAGTCTTATTTAGTGTGTATATGAACACATCCCTACAGGATCATCTGTATATATGACTACTAGCTTCTGAAATATGTGGCTACATATTTCTGGAGCGGGTCAGGCCAGTTCTGCTGGTCCACAGACAGAAATGCTTCAAAACATACATTTGTTTTGTTTATGGGGGAGGACCATACAGACAGACGGATATGTAATGTATGTCTATATATGAAGTGGAAATTCAGAGCAGAGAGGGATGTACAGACCCTTTATTCAAACTTATTATGAATCTAATGGACATTCACAATTATAACTAGATTAGAACTAAAAATAAAACTAAATGATAAAGCAACACCATGCTTTTCACAATAGCAAACATAAACATTATTCAGTAAATCAAATACTAATTAAAAATATATATATTAGTAAATATATTTGAATCAGGTTATTTTAGTGAAATACAAAACTGCTACTTTTGTGATCCTCTGACTGAGAAAAGAAATTCTTGCACGTTGACGCACAGCTATGGTTTAATTACTGGTTCACTTAGTTATTTTTGCACTACTGGACTAATGGGTTGGGTTCACAACACTCAAGAATATTATGTTATAGTTTCAGATGTAGGGCAGAGGCCTAAGTCATTTTTGTATTGTGGATGTCTTTTCAACTGAGCAACAGTTTTCACTTTTTCAACTTTTTTTGCCTCAAGAGTAAATAAATCTTAATTCATTAGTGCTGACAGAGAAAACACTGAATTCTGGCAGTTTTTGTTTCATGTCAGTAAGCCTAGATATTACCATAAGGTAATATTACCATAACAGGACTAAATATCTGCATTATAGCAAGGGATGTCAAGATTATTCTGTTGATCGATAATTGTGATTATTCAGATCACAACAGGATTGGTCATAATCTATAGTCCACTTAGAATAAAAAAATGTAAAGTGCTGTCACATGAACTGTACTTTATCATCTGATCTGTTAGACATGTGAATGAAAGAAAATTAAGAATATCACTGTTGTTTGGTAGTGTCAGTAATTGTGAATTCGAATATGATTTTTTAAGACATGGGCACTACACACAAGCGTTACATTTGTGCACTGTAAAAGTGTTCTGTGCTGTAAATGGGGGTGTGAAATTGAACTAGAGACAGCGTGACTTCCTGTTATGAGGTCACAGAAGCCCTCCATGCTTCAGGTCCCACATGTTTCCGAGACCAACACCGCGCTCAAAAGCAGAACTGGACGTCACCATGGCAACAGCAGTTGGTTTCCGTCTAAAATGGAGACCATTAGCTGAGAACTGTTCCAAGACGCTTTTCACCCACTTTCACTTTGAATGTTCTTCAGGCCTTAAAGATGAAAGTGCAATACTGTGTTTTATGAGTTCAAAGTTAAAAACTTTGCAGTTTTTTGGTGGTGACGGGGTTCAAAAGTCTTTCAGCCAATAATACAATATGAATAAGATTTTGCACCACAGTGAAGTTCTGGAGCCTGGCCAACAGAGAGTGAGTGAGGCCTGCAGCAGTGAGAGTCAGTGGGAACGCACCGAGACGTGGACAAGTGCAGACCTGCTGAACAGCAACCGGCACGTCCCCAAAAGCCCCGCAACCTCAGAGACCACAGTCCCAGAAGAAAAATGTATATATTAATATTTGTTTGTTTTATTACGGTGATATACAGACATCATAGCAATCAATCAGAGATATGTGAAAGTGTACTTAAAAGTGAGGTCCAAATATCACACAAAACACAAAAATACAAACTGTAATCAAACATATAATATCCCAGCTATACAGACGTTTTAATTCCTCCAAAACAACATTTGCAATATATTTTTTCTATATATCTCCCACTTCTACTCAGAGCACCACTGCCTCAAAGCCCCATAGCCCACAAATATTTACATTACATTTAAATAAAACACTGTAACTGAAAATCCTCTGCTGGCTATGGTGAAATACATTTTCACTGTAGGGTCTATCAGTTTTGCAGTTCTGAACAGGATGCCAATGGACTTGTTTTGACTATAAAGCCGTTTAGATCGATATTGCAGTTTACAATGAAAATGTAAAATATTTTATAGTTGATAAGAAATACCCCCACAAAGCAAATAGAAAACCTTTAATATTAATTTCACTAACAGACTTTTAATCAGTGTCATTTTTCACACAATTAAAGTCCAATTATCTCATCGTCCAAAGTCTGAACTCAAAACCAGATGCTTTTAATGGCAGGATTGGCTGTAGACTTCTCTATCAAAAAGACCCAGGCTGATCAATTAAATAATTCAATCTTGAGTCAATTAAAATTGACAATTTGCACAGTCTGGCCAGATATTAGCCCCTGTACCACACCCTCAGATCTTCAGTCTGAGAAGAGCAGGGCAGATAAAGAGAGAGATAAAACCATGAGTGTCTGGTGAACATTCTTCTCACATGTGGGCGGCTATGAAACACAAATCATCTGCTATATTTGCAAATTAATTTCAGACACAAACCTTTCTCAAATTTGTTTTGTCATTCTTTGTTACATGACAATAGTGGGAAACTAGGACTTTGCTCAAATCTAGGGATGAACAATACTGACAGAAGTTAATATCTCAAATATTTTAATATCTTGTTTTAAGGCTATCCCAATGGCAATATTATGACAATATCTGGTAAAACTTGTATTGCACAAAAAATGCACCCTTTTAAAATGGTATATACTTGTTTTATACATCACAATTGAGTTATTATTAATTGTTTGGTAATCTGAGATATATGCTCATTAATTCATTGTGCATAGCCCAACTAAAACATCAAGCGACTCACCATGAAATACAGTCAACATGTAAATGAATTGTCCACATGAACAAATTTGTCTGATCCGCAATCAGCAAAAACAATTGGATTTTGTTATTCTTAGACCTCATTAAACACTGAATTTTGAACTACTATATTTATTGTAAAAAAAAATCATGAGTTTTTTTTAATACCACAACATAATAGGAGCTCCATGTTTTGTATTTGTGTACATCTCTAAATGTTTGTAATATCCCATATTTAAAAAATGCACAAACATTCATTTATTACCAGAATAATAGTTGATTGCCTCCCTAATAAGGACTTGGATGCAGTACAAATACCGCCTTCCTGAACTATTAGGTCTACTTAAAGAGCTGCATTTATTCCAGTACAAATTGGTACTGTCATTTGTTTGCCCTTATCAGCTCAGTTCTATTGTGTGAACCTCAGTAATGAGCTGCGTCCTCAGGCCCTCAGGCTCAGATTACACTCCAGCAGCAGAGGCATACTGGCCTACAGTACCATAAAGCCCAGGGGAGGCCATTACAGTGACTGTAGAGGTATGGAGTGATATGTTTCACACACTCTTTGAACAGCTCACGATGCTACAGCAGAAGTGCAGTTACTTGAAACATTCACCTTCTAACCTGAAGGTTAGTGGTTCACTGGTTCAGTCACTGCTGATACAGTCACTGAACAAGACACTTCACTAGCCCAGCCACAATGTGTCACGTACATTAGTGTAGGAAAAAATTACTGTAAATGTTACAAATCTCGCTTCATCATTTGTCTGCCCACACCCTTCTGTCTGACAGGAATAAACAATTATATTATAGAATATACGATATACAAGCATTTATTGTTTATTAGGCTATACATATAATGCATATGCAGACATCATTACATTCAAATTATATTTTTTGTGAATTTCTGAACTGTGATTTTTCTATAGTAGTCTCAAGCAATCAAACCATAACTTACTGACTCTAACTCTACCCACCAAAATTTGGCTTTTATTGCTTTCTTACATAGTAATTGTAGACTGCAGCACACATGTCACTCACCCATCCCTCAAAGCTCTCCCCCGTGTTGGCCTTCTGGATCAGGTCTTCAAACTGGATGGTGCAGTTGGCCACAAAGTTGTCGTATCCGATGGGAGTCTCGTGGAAGACAGTGAGCTCTATGTGTGCTCCGTCGTTCACGTTCAGGCAGAACTCCTCGTTGTACGTGGGCATGTTTGTTTTCTGTTTTGTGTGAGTCTGCCCGATCTTAAGCTCGTCTACCTTGACTACGATGTAGGGGTCCAGAGCCGGGGGGGCTTTATGGAAGATGACAGAGTGGCGCAGTGAGTAGGTGGTAGGCTTCAGCTCCACAGCCTCACCAATGCGCAACTTCAAGTAACCATTAAACTTCATCTTGTCATCAAATTGACGAGAGCAGAAAGCACGGACGGGAATCCCTCTCGACCTCACCTCATGTCAGAACACTTCATAACACGAAGCACATTTTAAAGTCCTTTCTTCTTTGCAAAGTTTTGTTCATGTTGAGGTAAAGTCCCTCTGCGTATCGGCGAAACAAGTGCGTGCCGCTGTGAACCTGTTCGGGAGGCTTCTACAGTAAATAGGAAGCACAACACTGACACGCTGCTGCACAGGTTCCGCATTAACAGCGCGCACAGCTCAACCCCACACAATCTGCAGCCGCCTCTACGTCACCACATACTACAAAGACCATGGTGCACTGCGCTGTAAACTCAGCCTACCTGTTCTGCATGGAAAGTTTTCGACTTGCAGCTGTTCAGTTACGTGTTGACAGGCAGCGTTTGACTTTAACCTCAGTGCCAATGGAGTGTGAGTTTTCTTAAAGTCAAATAATATATGATACCATACTATATAGGCCAGTATTGTTACTAATAAAACATTATACCAGGTTCAACTTCTGATGCACTGGAGGCTAATACAACACAGGCTGTTAATAGGCTCCAACTGGGGGTATGGCATCATGATATTTTAGAGTCTGAAGGCCTAGTAGTAATAGTAGCCTAGTAGTAGGCCAAGCAGTAGTCTAGTAGTCCTAGTAGAAGGACTATTACTAGACTAGCAGCAGCAGAACAACTAGGCTCTTTAAAAGTAGGAAAACAGAATGGTTCTGTCCTCGGTGTCACCCTTTTACTCTGTATTGTTAACACTAGTCCGAAACCACTGAAACGTTCATTTGACCCCAGACCTTGTGCGCAGCCTTCTCGCATTCCGTTTGGCCCTCTATCTCTGAAGGAGCTCTACTGCTTCACCCCAAAACGCAGCCATCAGTCTGCAGTAAATCGTTAATGGTGTGAGCTGTGACCTCTGCTCTGACCCCACGGTGCACCAGAGCTCTCAGCCCCAGCCCGGAGGACAGGGGGAGCATCTCGTAAACGCTGGAGCATATGACATTCGCGCGCACAGGGTTGAGATAGTGATGCAGCCAGCACTCAAGACAGCCTACTTTTAACTCCCCGGCCCCAAATGTTTCTTGGCTTATTCAAACTCTCTTCAACTCTGAATAGAAAAGTCACTGCCCTGTCCTTGTAGTCCCTGAATAGAAGTAGGCCTAGACCTTTCTGTACGGGTTTAACTGTGTCGGAGTTGTGTAAAATGTTATTCTGCTAAACAGAGAGAGCACATTCATTTGACCACCAGATGGCACTGTAAGCCCACAGTCCGCTCCTCTCTCATGCTGTCCTGAAGCAGACCTGAATTATCTTTGGATTAAAGTTGCACTATGCAACTTTTCTGTTTGGTGGTCCACCTCTTGTTTCCATGTTATTTCCATTCCTCGCGCAGGCTTGCTTATCCACATATCTGACCAGTAACTTGGTCTTGGCGTCACCTGCTTGTCTCCATAAAAAAAGATGCAACAACATTTCCATGAAGACAAGCAGGTGGTGGACCCTTTATCGGTAAGTACATAGCGCACATTTAAGTCTTGATTTAGTCCTGGTTTAGACCTGGGGTTGTCCTGGATAACCAACCCTATTAAACCTTGTTTGTTTGGCCTACAATTTTAGTAGTAGTAGTAGTAGTAGTAGTTTATTTTCTTCAGTCATGTACTTAATCATGTACATAACAGACTGCTACAAACATTTCACATAAAACTATGACCGAAGGGGTTTAGGCTGAAGTGAAATCACTTATGAATGCCTAACCCTCTTAGTAGGCTGTTAGTACTGGTTTATATTTACCTTTTTTTCCAGCATATTCATCCAGCTCTTGTTTTGGTGGTTTCAGTGTTTTTTATTGATATTTATCTCAACTAGACCTATATCCTACAAGACATTCCTTCTTCTACATGCCTCTTTAACACAGATGGGGGTAGATATGCCGCTACTGTCACGCTGCCTTTGTGCTGGTGGAAACACATTCAGAGTGATGTATCATTTCAACATGACCAAGGTTACAACATGGTTATGGAGCTACCGCCCTCTCCCCTCTCTAACCATCAGGCTGGAGTGGTTCTGCTCTCTGGCTTTAATTCCAGCCACCTGGGGAGTTTCCACCTACACTCAGGGTCTGTGCTCACTTTATGTGCATGTCACTCCAAACAGCTCAATCCTCTGGCTCTCAGCCCACGTACGGCCTATATCTGCAACTAATGAAGCAGAGCAGTGGTACCTAACAGCCAGCGGGGAACCAAACTGGATGGTGACCCGGTGAAAGAGAGGCTGGTCCAGTGAGTTATGGAACAACCCTTCACATGATTCATAATTCACAGTGGTTTCTGTTTACAACCAATGTGAGAGCACAGAAATATGTCCACCAAGTCACTGACAAACACATTTTTTTTTAACCTTAAAAAAAAATCTGTTAGCTCAAATGAATGTCAGATCCATATCAAAACATGGCAGAGGCCTTCTAAACAGCCAAAGTAATCCTGAAAACATTAGACATTAAACATAACAAATGGGATGAGATGAGATAAATGAGATAAACAAGCTGATCATGTCCAGTCACAGCACATTTGTAAACAACACAATAGCTTTGGTTAGTAAAAAGTTTGATTCAGTAAAATACATGAAATTGCTTATATGCTGATTTGAATAGAGTGTCCTGAGATTGGAGGAATGTGAGAGTGGACAGTGGAGCAGACTTGAGGTGGGGGCGGTGTCACAGCCCTGTTCCATTTAATCAGCTCCAGATGTGCTCCAGCATGGCCCCTGCGCCAGGGAGGCGTCAGGCCTGCATTAAGAGCTCAGTCCTAGGCCCGGCCCAGAGAGTCCAGAACATTGCCACTCCCAGGAACAATGACAGAACCTTTAGGTGGACATTTACCGTCACTTTTTGTCTCATTTATACGTACTAAATATAACTATATATCTCATGTTGTTTTTGTCATGCTGATTTGAATAGAGTGTTATTCCAACCAACATACAAATAATTACTCCTGCCCACATAACACCATATCTTCAGCAGCTGTGACTATAAACACCAGTCTCACTCACTGCATCGTTAACCAGTGAATAGTGAGCAGGTCCCATAGAAATACATGCACAGTCAATAGGATGTAAATTCTTTGTGTTGTATCCACTGTGCTGCAGGTCTGAAAGGAAACAGACACTTGTCCTTGCTCTGCTGAATCTGATTTGGTTAAGAACAGAGAAATGCAACAATGTCAGGCATAATGCTACATACAGCTAATGCCCTTCCTCCGACACAAGGGCTAATTACTTTGTTTTACTCAATAAAATACTCTATTTCCAATAAATCAGAAATACAAAAGCTAAAAGAGTAAATACTATCTTAAACACTAAAATGTAATGTAATTTCCATATATTTCTCAGGTACAAGTATACCATATACCATTTAAAAAGACTAGCAATTTTCCTAAAATGTTACATCTGTAAATGATTCATTCAGAGGGAGTGATGCGTGGGCCACCATGACAAACAGGGGAAGCCCTCATAATGCCAACAGCATTTAGGGCTCACAGGAACAGACTCTCAGAGGAATGTCTGTTAGACAAGACTGTGGTAAACACCAAACAGATGGTGAGCTGCTCCAACCTGACCTAATGAGAGTGGCTTGTGTCAAAATAGTACAGCAACTGGGCGAGATGGCTTGATGACAAATTTAAAACTTAGTCAGACACTAGGGGGTAACCTTGTGCTGTGCCTGGACAGAGTTATGTCGCTTTTTTTGGGATTCTTTCCCTCAGAAACAATAACAGAGAACTACAGAGAACAGACTTGGGGACTGAGCTACCCCTTTGCACACAGGACTCGGGGCAATGGTGGGAGTCACTGGGGTGTGTTGGGGAGAAGGATTTGAGGATCACCAAAGGCAGCACTGCATGAACATGGACTAATTTCTTTAAACCAGGAGTGTGTTGGGTTTGAAAGATAGTACAAATAGTAGATATTTGATGGAGACCTCAAGACAGGGCCTATAAATCAGTTCAACAGCAGTGCAGTAAGGAGATGAGCATGTCCATAGATTTTGTCCTTTTATTAAACATTATAAAAGTGAATAGCACCTTGGAAGACAGCAGTAAAAACATAATAGGATTGTAAACAAAGGTGATAAAATATGATAAATATGAATTAAAAAATATAGAGATAATACTCTGATTATTACATAACACATACATATATTAAAAAGATACAAAACATACAAAATGTGATAGTAAGCATAGTATTATAGAATGTTCCCTTATATATAAAATCATGAATGATCACTCATAAAATCATTTGAATCATATTAATAGACTAAAAAAAAAGATAAAATAGATAAAATCAATAAAGCTACTATGTCCTAATTTGAGTGGTACCTGAGACAAAGTATCACTGATCCAGACCTTTACTGTGGCTGCTTTTGCATATTTTACAGAATTCAAAACATCTGTATTCTGATAGTTTGGGCTGAAGTGTAAAATGGAGGTATTTTCATGATGTGTCAAAATAATATTATATTGCCTCTGTCTCACTCTTAACAGAGGAATGTTGAGATATCAGATAAAAAAACAGATTAAAAGGGTTTGTCTTTTATCTTCATTTGTTTAAAGCAGTAAGTGAGTGTTGTGTGTCCCTGGTGGGGTCTTCCCTTCACCTCCCTCTGTTGTGTTGATTTGTGGCAGACCTCAGGAGCTCTGGACCCACGTCCAGATGATCAGTGCTAAACTCAAGGCTCCCACCATCACACCAAACACCACCAGAAACACCGCCTGAAACAAACAGCACAAAGCTAAATACATACACAAATAAACAAACACTGCAGTTTATTATATTAACTAGCTGTAACAATGTCCAAATCTCACTGTGCAATATTATCAGTTTTCACCTCACAATGCAACATTTATTACAATATTGTACAGGCAATGAAGTATGATAAATTTCCCTTAGGCCTATTAAGTATTCATTTGTATGATGGCTGCATTGAAACCTTTTTATGTAACTTTTATTCTTATATCTTACTAATTCTACAATTAATGCAACCATATATTATGTTTTCTTTTTACTTAAATTTAAGATAAATCTATGACACTTTGTAAACAGTATGAGCATGTGTTACATTTAGTAATTTTATTGTTAGAAACATGTAAAAAAAAAAAAAGAATTAAACTACAGTACACAATTTCTACAAAAATGTTATTCATCATTGTGTTAATAAATAAATAAACTAGTTAATACTAATTTAGTAATTAAGTAATAAAAAGTAAGTAAGTCCCTGTTCAGCTGTTTGGTATATAAACTAACTGGGGTACATTTACATGGTCAGTAAAAATCAAATAACTAAAATAAACAGCCATTTGAGTGTGCAAAAAAGAAACGTGATCAAAATCACCTGATCACAGATTAGTGAATTAATGGATTTTTAAAGCAGCTATTGTATTTGGAAGATGGTGTACAGGGATTAAAAAAATAATAATAACTCTTTCAATCTTTTTCACTTCATTTCATTTTTGTCTGTTCCACATTAGTTTGCCATTTTTGCTTAATCTTCCATGTCAAAAGCTGCAGAGGTGTGAACAATGCAAAATGTAATGTTCTTTGTCATGCATATCATACAATAATCTGAAAAAATCCAGAAATCATATAATAATCAGATGTGTTTTGGTGTGTATATAAAAATAACCACCAATGTGAGAAGACAGTTTTGTATCAATCATGCCAAAAAGCTGAAACATATGAGTGGGGTTCGCTGTCCAAATTTGGACAGAAGAACACATAATAATCACTCTCCTCTTACCCCGATATAGTCCAAAGACCTGAAGCGCTGATTGCTGATCCTGAGGTAGAAAAGACCAGGGAAAACAAACAACAGGCAGCTGGAGGTGGTTGAGCCTAGACCAAACAGGAAGTACTCATAACAACATGTGACATTAATTATACACAAGGATATACTGCCATCAGTGAACTGGGATCAATACAGGTCCTGGCCCTGGAAACTACACCTATTGTTTGAATTACACTGAAACGAGCACATACCAACCACTCCAAAGACATTTCTGATGTCAGGAACAAAGATGGCCAAGGTCAACACTACGGCCAGAATACAGACAGTGGTCAGGGAGTGTATCCACCAGGAGAAAGGACGTGATCCGAACAAAAGAAGGATGACTGCTTTACGGGCCTAAAACATGCATATTTTATTAGGAGATGGGAATGTGAGATGTAACTGTGTACAATTCTGTCTTTGCTTACAGGAAAGTGGATGAGCGGTACAGTCAGGAGGACGGAGAGCAGGATGGCAATTCTCACAGTCATCACAACAACGTCTCGTGGCAGATAGGCGTCATACCCCTGCAGCAACTCAGAGTCCACATGGGCTGCAGAGGCAGGGCAGAGGATAAGGGCAAAAACTGCAATGTCATTTCAGCCTTATTTCATTCTTTGATATGATGTTATATAATAATGGATGGATGTGGGAAAATAAGTTGTGACTCTGACAATATCTGAAATAAATACACACACTAAGCTCAAAAGCAACATCCAAAAGGCAGGAGAATTAATACAAGTACATTATTTCCTCTATATGTTTCCTACCATAGAAGGTGAGGTATCCAAACAAGGCTGACACAAGGTAGAGAATGAAGCTAAGGCTAATGCTGATGTTTGTAACCCTCTGCATCCTTGTCTTAGTTGGTCTGAAACACACATATGTGATTAGTGTAATTGTTTTTTAAGGGAAAATAGGGATATAAAGAGCTTTGTTACGAACCGGTCCAGCTCACAGTAGATGGGCAGGACAGCGGTGTGACACAGGAAAGAGAAGGCCATTGTGGGGATGGCATATGCACTCTGTAAAACACAGCACAATTGTCAGATCAGTCACAGAAATCAGGGGGCAGAGCTACAGCAGCCGTTTAATAAATCCCACATTACAGTAACAGCAATATGAGATTTAAATGTGCTTAGAACATTCACATATGGTATCACTGTGTCATAAACATGTGGCACCCTGAGCTCTAGACTTTCTCCTGTTCTGTGGTTTTCTTGTGAGAAAACCGCAGAACAGCAGACAGATTTTCCACAACTTGTCACTATCACAGGTTCCACATGTGGAGGACTTGGTACATACCTTACTGGAGAGGACAAAGAGTTTGGCTGTGCACTCTGAGCCAGACGAATTTGATACCTGAAGGGACAATGAGACACTGATTAGAACAGGGAAGAGCTTCAGAGTGAGTTCATGGAAGTTATTTCATGCTCTTGTGAACTCCATAGGGTCAAATGTCATTTCCGTGTTTGACCGGGACAACACATCAACTCTGCTTTCTCAAAGTCTTAAATGATATGTTTGTTACCTGGAAGGATCCAAAAGAGACATTGACGTTTTTGGGCAGAGGACAAGGGATGGTCCACTTCTTCATCACAACCTTTAGAACACACAGTCAGCCACAACAGAGCAGGTACCACAGGAGTATATATGTTCTGACACACAACACTCACCACAGCTGTAAAGTACAGCATGAAGAGAAAAGCCAAACCACTGGTGTAACCGAGGAACCCTGAAGTTTGGACAAACACCAGACTTTATTAAAACATATGATTATCAGGCATTCCAAACAAGAACAAATCACTTACCAACTCTGGGCAATATTGCCAAAGGTAGAACAACACAGAGCGTTATCAATATTAGCAGCAGCCGTCCATCTTCATACCAAGCAGTTCTAAAAAATAGGGTCTAGTTGATAACAGATATATATCTTCATGTATTTCTACAAAGTAAGTGGACAGTCCTGTATGTTTGTGTGTATAGGCTGGGTATAGGTTATGAAGGTTGGGACTTGAGCCTGTCAGTCTGGGGAAGTGTGGGGTCAGGGGACAGGCTCCACTCATCTTTATGAGCAGTCTAGCAGCACCTGCTCCAGTTGGACAGCTGTGCTGCTCCTCTGCACACTTATGTTAGACCTATACAATGCAAGCATTTACTCAAGACTCAGAAGAGTAGCATTAGCAGAAAACAGCTCTTTTTGTGGTTTGTATACAACTGACTTAGACATGAGTAGAGCAGGGTCTGTTCACTTTTGAATGGCTCTCATTAACACAAGTGTTTAGTCCTCTCAGTAAGGGGTGCAATTACAATGGCATAACTGATCTGCTCCAGTATCAGTCTGATGGGGGAACATGTGTGAGAGATTTGGACTAAACACTAATCCAAAGCAGCTGTACATTCAGATGTGTAACAATCAGCCTATACAGTTCTTACACCCATGAGGCAGATAGTAAAGTGATCAATAATTTATGTTTTCAGAGGCCATCCCATGCTGTCCGTTGTCTCAAATATTTCATTCTGCACCAATGTAACCCACTATAGCATGGACTTGATTAAGACCTTTTGGTCCATTACACATTTACAAAATATATATGACCGCAGCTCTGGGATATGGTGACTATAATATATAATTTAACTACATTGCTGTAGGTACTCACCCTGTGCTGTCTGCATTTAGGAAACTGTTAATGGCAGCAGGAAGCTCGTACTTCAATATGAACAAATAGGATGACATGGCTGTGGGGAAATAAATGGAAATGCTTCATACACAAATAACATCAGACCAATTATCCATCTGTGTTACATTACTCTTACTTTTAACTCTTATACTCTATTTTATTCTGCTGTTCTAGAGAAGTTTGAGCAAGTCTGTTTGAATTGCTCTAATCTATTCTTATTCTGCCAAATATTGGTCGAAAAATGGAATTAACATTGTTCTAAAGAGTGGTAAGGAAAGGAGAGAGGAGTGAAGGTGGAGGGTCTCCCAGTTAATTCAGAGGGGTGGGGTTAGCTCTAGCAGATCTCCAGCAAAGCCCTGCAGCAGACACTCTGCAGATGTCCCAGCTGTTGGGGAAGTGTGAGGCAGGAATGCTAACAATAATGATCTGTGACACTAATCCAGGCTCCTGAACCCCTCCAACTCACAACTACACACAGGATATTACAAAGCTCTGGACAGAACCCTGAGTTAACCAATCAGATAAATGCTCTGGGTCACTACTTGCTGTCACACCAATAGAAGAAACAAAAACAAAAGGTGACCGAGATATGGCTGTGGTGTAATATCTGGTCCCAGAAGAAAACAATGCAGGAATTGTGCAGCGCTGTGGTCATTTCTATTTGCAGATATTGTGGAAGTATTTAGGCCAAGGAAGCCAGACAGAGCCTGAGTTAGCCCAAAGAGTTAGCTTGGACCTCAGTACCCTGAGGCAGGACTTGCATTCGCCCCTTAAATAAGCTTTAGCTATAATCCCCTAGATCCTGTATTTGTTTATCTTGGAAAATTCCTCCAAAACTGTACGGCCCACACATACAGAGGGTCACCCTTTTCTCTGTAATAACCCAGGAAAATTTAAGCAACATCTATATCTATCTATCTATCTATCTATCTATCTATATATCTATCTATCTATATCTATATCTATATATCTATATCTATATCTATCGACACAGTTAGTTTGGATGCACAACATTACAGTCACTGTAATTCCTGGCGGGACAATACTTACAAATTACAGCTTTAATATATGATCTTTGACTGAAGAGAAAAAAAGAAAATATTTTTCTTAACAATTGTGGAGAAAATGTGACAGCTACTGCCTCACTTTGATTTCATTAGGAGCTTCCTGTGAGAGAGTTGGGGCTGCTGGGTAATTGAGGTCAAATCAACCTTAGGCTGTGCAAATGAATGTTTACTCAGAGCATTCCTAATTGGCCTCTATTATAAGGGGCCTGGGGTTCACACAGACGGAGGGTGCAGTGCTGCACCTCCACCTTCACACACTTCAGTACAAACGGGGCACTAATGTAGGTCCTGAGAATGGGCTGAGACAGGAGAGAGACAGGGGAGAGAGACAGGGGAGAGAGACAGGGGAGAGAGACAGGGGAGAGAGACAGGGGAGTGAGACAGGGGAGTGAGACAGGGGAGAGACAGGGGAGAGGAGAGAGAGACAAGGGAGAGAGACAGTGGAGACAGGGGAGAGAAACAGGGGATAGAGAGACAAGGGGGAGAGACAGGGGAGACAGGGAAATGAGACAGGGGAGAGAGAGACAAGGGGGAGAGACAGGGGAGAGAGAGACAAGGGGGAGAGACAGGGGAGAGGAGAGAGAGACAAGGGAGAGAGACAGGGGATAGAGAGACAAAGGGGAGAGACGGGGAGACAGTGGAGAGAGACAAGGGGGAGAGACAGGGGAGACAGGGAAATGAGACAGGGGAGAGAGACAGGGGAGAGAGAGACAAGGGGGAGAGACAGGGGAGACAGGGGATAGAGAGACAAAGGGGATAGACGGGGGAGAGACGGGGGAGACAGTGGAGAGAGACAAGGGGGAGAGAGACAGGGGAGAGAGAGACAAGGGGGAGAGACAGGGAAATGAGACAGGGGAGAGAGACAGGGGAGAGAGAGACAAGGGGGAGAGACAGGGGAGACAGGGGATAGAGAGACAAAGGGGATAGACGGGGAGAGACGGGGAGACAGTGGAGAGAGACAAGGGGGAGAGACAGGGGAGACAGGGAAATGAGACAGGGGAGAGAGACAGGGGAGAGAGAGACAAGGGGGAGAGACAGGGGAGACAGGGGAGAGAGACGGGATAGAGAGACAAAGGGGATAGACGGGGAGAGACGGGGGAGACAGTGGAGAGAGACAAGGGGGAGAGAGACAGGGGATAGAGAGACAAGGGGGAGAGACAAGGGAGAGACAGGGGATAGAGAGACAAGGGGGAGAGACGGGGGAGAGACAGGGGATAGAGAGACAAGGGGGAGAGACAGGAGAGACAGGGGAGACAGGGAAATGAGAAAGGGGAGAGAGACAGGGAAGAGAGAGACAAGGGGGAGAGACAGGGGAGAGACAAGGGGGAGAGACAGGGGAGAGAGACAGGGAAGAGAGACAGGGCAGGGGAGAGAGACAGGAGAGAGACAGGGGAGTGAGGAGACAGAGGTGTAAAAGGACATTAAAGAGACAGGTCAGAGGTGACAGGAACATGGGGGAACATTGGAAAGGGGAAATATCAGACACAGCACAGCTCTATTACACTAGTAGGGGGCAAAACTCCGAATGAAATCAACTGAATATTTGTATTGGTAGGTATGATGGAATTGACTCACCACCAATGTTTTGGATCAAAATAGCACATCCAACCAGAACCTGGAGAATATATCATGATGTGTTTAGATAAACTATAATACGCTTGTCTCTGTCTGTAAAGACATATTCATACCTTTCCAGGTTTTTGTAATGCCCGCTCTCCAAGACTTTCATATGAATTAATTCCTGCGAAAAAAACATACTTCAAAATACAATTGCAGTATATAGTTCTGTGTCTAATTCTAAAAGGAAAATGTCTTCAATCTACTTTTTTTTACTATTGGACATTATCGAAACCAGACTATAGTTGTGAGGTTTGTATCAGTTGACGAGATCACAGTAATCAATGCTAATTAATCTTATCTCAAACAAAGGAAGTGTTACTGTGTTTGGTTTTATATTAACTAATGTGTTTTAAATGGGGTTTAGACTTGGCAACTTCTCATTTTTCTCTTATTGTATATGATACAAGAGTAATAGTGAAGATCACCTGTTTGGTCACAAAGCTTTAGGAGGAGGTGGACTGAGTAGGCTGCCAGGGCAGACACTAACATCAGAAGTAAACTGTGGAGCACAAAACATCAGAGGACATCAGTCAAAAAATAAATGCAAGTTTTGTGAAACCGTCAGCAGCTCAACACTTCACTCACCAAAATCCAACAATGCCTGTATTGGCCATTGCATAAGACAGGCCCAGAATGCCACTGCCCATGATGGCATTCATCAGGTTAAAAACGGAAGAAGCAAAGGAGGCTCCTCTACTCCGGCTGCCAAGGCCCTGCACAGACGATCAGAGCAATCAATGCAATACACTTCCACAATAGGACAAGGTGAGGTTTTACTATCCAGGCTGCAAATGGGATACTGCAGTGGAATGTCATAGGATGAGAGTGGATGGACAGGGATTTGAGTTGCTGACAGTGGGACAGCTGCCTAGGCTCAGGCACAGAGGACCTGCCTAGACTGCATGACCTCTCAAATAGGAAATATCCTGGTCAGGGAGCTGACCTGTGGACTGCTCCTAGATTGACTTTGAATTTCTGTAATGCCCCAGGAAACAAATGGCACCAGTTTTAAATATCTACTAGGAACTGTTCTAAAAATAAATGGCTATAGAAATCACATTTCTCCCTGAACAAAGAGCAGTAAAATGAGCATGTGATGGTCACATACGTGTATATTATGTAATGTATGTTATAATGAACTAAACAAGTTCAAGGGTGCTAACAATACTAATCATAACTGTAGTCACACTGTATTTATACATATTTAACATATTGTTGCAAATTATATGTAAAATGTAAAACTTAATTTCCTAAATGCACTTGAGTAACAGCAGAAAGAAGCTGAGTATGAGTTATGGAAACTGCTGACATGATCAAATCCAGGGGAAAGAGGAATGGAGAGGAATGGAGGGGAAATAAATAAGCACATTACATGACATTATTTTACTCTTTACGTACACTGCGCAAACACTGTTAGAATGATCAGGACCAGGACTTACGTTTGTGAGTAAAGGTGTAACTTCATTTTCCTCCTGGTTTCCTCTGGTGTCACTCATTGTAGCCTGTCGCTCAGTGAGCAGCTCGGAGCACAAACCGCACAGCTCCTCGACACCGAAACAGAGATGTTTTATTACCTCATACTTTTATCACGCTTTTATCATTATCTAATCTCTCGACAACTTTTTCAGTTGTTGCTGTCACAAGCTTGTTTATTTTGTCGTCTTAAAACGTCAGAGGAGAGGATGACCAATCAGCGTTGAATTTTCTGACCAATCAAAACCAAAACCTGCTCCCCCGTCCCTGGTTGATGACGTAGGTGCCAGCGTGCTGGAGCGCGGATGATGTTGAGGTGAGCTCTGAAATACGGTGATGTGTGACTGAATTAGAGACAGATCCATGTTGATGACACAACAACTGCAGTGTGGTGTATTCGCAGATCGCTCTTTAGAGCCTTAAAGTCTTCACAAACGCACAGAAACACTGTGTGCTTCGTCTGCATGGATCCCAAAGATGACCTCAAGTTGTACAGCCCTCCTCCAGAGGTGCGGGGTATGACCAGTCTTAACAGAGAGGTTTTCACACGGAACGTTACCGTCCCAGCTCTCCGGGTGCCTGTGAAAGTTCTAAATAAAGTGGTGAAGAGCCTGAAGAATGTAATTATCCAGCGGCCTGGTTTGGCCCGTGTGGTGCCAGAGAGAGAAGGGAACAGTGACTGTCGTTTGGTCCTTTTGGACCCTCACAAAGTGTCCTCTCCCAGCAGCTTCAGTGGGGCCGAGGAAGAGGCGCTCAGGTCCTTCTCTGTTCCCCAGGAGTTGCAGGACTACCAGCTAACTCTGGGCTATGAAAACCTGAAGAGTGAGGAGGTGCTCGAGGCAGTGCTGCCCCCGGGACAGGACGTGACCTCAGGCTTCAGCAGAGTGGGTCACATCGCACACATGAACCTGAGGGAGCACCAGCTGCCCTACAGGAACCTCATTGGTGAGGCTTACACTTAGCACAAGCTGTCTTCATGTTAGGTTAGGTGAATCGTTCATTAAAAATTATACCTCTTAGTGACTTTGTATCATAAGTTGAATTACTTTCTGTCTTGCAGGACAAGTCATTATGGATAAAAACCCAGGGGTGACCTGTGTGGTCAATAAAACAAACACCATAGATTCCACTTACAGAAACTTCAAGATGGAGGTGCTGGCTGGAGAGGAGAACATGGTGGCAAAAGTAGGTCAGAGTCATACGATCGATCGGTCATTGTAAATAAAGTGTATTACATTATCAACATTACTTGCTGTAGGTGAAAGAGAATGGTGTCACGTATGAGTTTGACTTTTCGCGGGTTTATTGGAATCCTCGGCTGAGCACTGAGCATCAGCGGATTGTGCAGCAGGTCAAACCAGGAGACACCGTGTTCGATGTGTTTGCTGGCGTGGGACCCTTTGCCATTCCAGCTGCTCGCTGTGGTGCCAGTGTTTTGGCCAATGATCTAAATCCTGAATCCTACAGATGGCTACAGCACAACTGTAAACTCAACAAAGTGGAGAACAGAGTGAGAACATTTAACCTGGACGGTCGTGCGTTCATCCAGGGCCCTCTGCGACAGGAGCTACCCGCATTGCTGAAGCAGAAAGTGGCTATACATGTAGTGATGAACCTGCCCGCTCTGGCCATAGACTTCCTGGATGCTTTCAGAGCTCTGCTGCAGCATGAGCCCCCTAGTGACTCACAGCTGCCCACAGTGCACTGCTATGGCTTCTCTAAAGATGACAACCCATCCTGGGACGTCATGCAGAGGGCTTCTGAGGCTGTTGGAGTCTCACTGGAAAACAGGAGCTCAGTGCATTTTGTGCGCAACGTGGCACCAAACAAAGACATGATGTGTGTGAGTTTCAGTGTGCCCAAAGAGGTCCTATACAACAACGAGCCCACACTCACAGGTAAGGAGGATACAGCTGTAAGTCCTTTACAAATATTACATAAATTCAATGTAATATGTAGTTCTCATTTCAGATTGTGCAAATGAACCAGCTGCAAAGAGACAGAAATGTGAAGAGGCTGTACAGACAACATAACCGCACTGGATTCTGAATGCATTTTTTATTTTATTTTTTTTACATTTGGATATTGTGGATGTGCCTGAACAAATTACAGGTTAATCATCTGTTCAATAAACCATCGCCTCGTTAGGGGTGGTCAAAATTTACAAAAATTGTCAGCTTTTTTTTTGGCATTTCTCTGATAACTCAGGTCACTGTTCAAATGTGTTTTTTAGTTTGGTGAATGGAATGGCCAAAACGGTGGCCAAAATAGCTTACACATCTACTACACATCTTGTGCATTAATAAATGATATAAGATATATACTAAAAATAGGATCGCTGTGAAAAAAGCTGTTGATTGTTGAGAAAAATGTATGAATGAAAATGAAAAGATGTATGAATCTTTGGATATCTGTGGATAACTGATTAAAAATACTTTTTAAATTTTATTTTTTACCCTAGCAAAGTGTTTAAATAATTTCTTTCAGACTGTAAAGGTTTGCTGAAAAGTTCAAATTTAAATCATGTTCAATAATATTTACAGTATATTGCCATTTAAAGCTATACTGGGAAACTGGAACATGTCACATTTTTTTATGCCCATCTCCATCCCTCGAACAGTGCACAATGAAAAGGGATTTGCTTCCACAGAGATTTGGACCTTGTCAAACCTTGAAATTGCCTTTCTTCTTAAATTAAATCAACATGATTATAAAATAAAGTTTACTATTAAGAATTCAGCCCAACAATATTATAAGATCATCTAAAATTATGGCTGCTGTTTGGGTGTGAGCATATCTGAAAGAGCCATACTGCTCAAAGACTTTCTGAATTCTTTCTGAATACACAGTAGTTGTTTGTAGGAAAACTAAGAGTTGGAAATCGCTGACTTGGAGCACACTTGTGTCACACTCTCCTTTGACTGGGCAAAAATTAGGATGTTAATTGATTGATTATTATTCAATTATTCTTAGAGACAATACATAATTCTTTTCACAAGAAATTTATTTGGATTAAAAAACATTTTGTACATAACTCAAAAAACTGAGTTGCGTTACTTTACATATCACCTTTTCAGATATCAGTCCTATTTGTGCCCAGGTCAGATCCTGAGCAGGTCCCTATGATCTATAGAAAAAAGAGCCCACTGAAGGCGTCCTGAATGGCCCGATGACATGCCAGCGCTGTGGTGTACCCTCCGGCTGTGTCCTGGGGCTGAGCGGCGCGCACATGGTTCAGATACCTGCAAAACAGAGCTCTGGTCAGTCAGCTGTCTGCTACACAGGAGGGAGTGCACTGAGAGCCACCGCCCACTGAACTTCCTCAGAGTAATGTGAGTCCAAGTTCATTCCCCACTAAATCTACCCCAGCTCTGTTTTCTCTGGCTCTGCACTGGCCTCAGAGCACATCAGCTGCGACAGACGGAGCACAGAGCAACAGTGGAACACCTTATTCTGAAAAGCCCCTCCATTGCAGCTCTATTAAAGTGTTGTTGGTGTCCTTTAGTTTAAGTGCTTACAGATGTGTGCTGCCAAAGCCTCTCTTCAGATTCTTAAGCAAAGACAAAACTGTTTATTTTTACTTTGAGTCACAGACAGAAAAACATTGGAGCTGCTAATTCATGTCTGCACAGTTCTGATGGACGCCCTCCTCTGAAGGGTTTGCCATACCACAAACATGTCAGACCTGGTTCAGTGTGAAGGCCTTTTACTACAGATTAAAAGCATATATATGGGAACAGGCCATAGTATTTTCTGTTTTCTCATGAGGCCCTCAAAATTAAAAGAATACAGTTTTCATATAAAAATGTCACAATGAGAAAATCATAAAAGCCACAGTTATTATATCATGTAAATAAAATATTGATTCTCTTTACATTGTTAAAAAGCTTGTATTTAACATATGTATAGACTTCAAACATACAGTGTGAATTGAATTTTAAAACTGCAACTATTTGTATAAAACTGTTTCAGAAAAACAATCACAGAATATGAAAGATGGACAGTAGCCTTATGAGCACAAGCAAAGCAGCATACATTGAAAAATTAAACAATATGTTAAACAAGAAACCTCAGTGATAACACATTTGTTTACCACTGAGTCTGTGGTCGATTGAAGACCCAGCTCTAACAGAAGGCTCTAACTCTCTCAAGTGCTGTGAAACTTCAAAGTGAAAGAGAGAGGAGGGCTGCACCACAGTAACCCTAGCCCTGTGGGAGGCCCAAGAGACACAAGGCAAAAATACAGAGACCACTGCTCTGGCAATGAGACAACCAATGAAAATATCTAAAATATCTGGGAAAATAAAAGGTTGTAGAAGAAGGAAAGTCTTGCGGTCGAGAAAGCAACGAGGTATTTGACACAAAAAACCCACTGTGCACCAACAGCAGTTTAAGCATAAGCCAGTGATTAATATTAACTTCATTAGGGTGCGCTGCATAGCCCCGTCCTTCAGAGCACTTCACAGGCCTCCTCAGATGGCTTCCTGTTGCAGATGAGTGCTGCCTATTGATTATATTGTACTGTGCCTTTTTAATGGTGAAAAAAGTGGGCTATTTACGGCCTGGCTAAGTCTGCTCTTCCTGCTAATCTAATCCCCAAGCTACTCATGTGGTCATTCCTTCCAAGAAAGCTGAGAGGCCTGTGTAACCTTATACCTGCCTGCCCCAGAGGAGCGTGGGGGTGGGAGGCGTGGTGTGTGAGCTGAAATCACCTTTGGGTATCATCATCATTGTAGAGCCACTTCTCTGTCTGGCCTGTGCTCACCTAACACAGTGGTTAGTATAGTCATGCACCATTACTTCTGCTGGTTTGTCTTCCTGTAAGTCCATTTTGAGAAGAAACAAGCGCACAAGGCAAAACAATAAATCTGACATTTTTTGGTCATCTGCCTGCTTTTGAAAGTGTATAGTTACAATAAATGGCCCATAATACAAAGCTATATAAAATAAGTACTTTATTATGTGTGTTTTTGTTCTAAGCAGAAACTAACTGAAAAAAGCCCAACAGCTGTAATAATCTGAGGTAATTTACTGTGTGAGGATCAATGTGTTTTTTTTTTAAAAATAGGTTTATTTGATGACAAAAGGAACCAAAAAAGCAACAAAAACCAACCAACACTGCACATGCACCGCTGTCACAGAATTCAAAAAGGAGAGAAAAAAGCCAAACAACAAAATACATAACACATGTGACACTGGCTGTCCCATATCATTCAGGAAAACATAGACCAAAAAACAAGACACTTTGTTAACTAAATCCAAATCAAAAAGTTATTTATTGGAGTGGTAACAAGTAGAACTAAGTAGCACAAAATTCATGAATTTGATAAATATAATAAAGCATTAAATAATGTGTTGTCTAATAAACTAAGGTTATAAGTATATTTATTAGTAGTGTATCCATATATAAAGCAAAATCGACTATTAAATTAAATGTGTCACACACTATAATATTATTATTAATAGTATTAAATATGTTCAGTTATACTGATTATACTACAGTATTACTTTTACTCATAGGTCATTATGTTTGTGTGAACAATACACCTCAGTACTCCACATAACTACGACTACTAGAAGCACACATTTAACCCAGTTTAACCACGGAGATATGGCTGCTGTTAGCCCTCTCTCCTCATCACCTCCTCCCTCGGCTTTGTTCATACGCCTGAAACCCAAGCTCCTCGAGTCGGTAACATCTTTCACTCCCCCGGCCCCACCGGAGCATTAGCCGACACTTGATCCAGGCCTTTTCAAAGCTGGCTATTATTGGGTAAATATGGGTCACTCTGGACGGGCCCATTATGTAGCTGAGGGGGGTGCGGGTCATGAACACATGAATGACAGTGTGACAGTATTCGTCATTGGGGAATATGACAGGGGCTTTCCAAAAGAGCAGACAGAAGAATAGCTTTTGTTTGCGCTGAGTTTTTCGTCCCACAGTGGGATGCTCAGGTACAGCTAAAGGCGGGAGGTGTACACAGTTCGTGTACTGTCTATTACAAGTGCTATAGCACAAGGCGTGCTAACCTCCATTAGAAAAGATGCACCTTTCTCTGCTCGAGGACCTAAAGTGGAGACAGTTGGCTGACATTTAACTACATAATTTTTCTATTATTGTTAATTACTATAATTATAATTATGGCAATTTGAGTAAATTTAAGTTAAATTTAAGAGTAAAAAACACATTCTGCTGAACTTGATTGGTATTTAAAATACACATTTCAAATTGAGCTACACTAGTAGTTGCAGATGTGAAACATATTATTGGCTTGGCCCCTATGTACACTGAATGCTGATAATTGTCAGAACACTTTTTTCTTGTTTGCCCCTGAATGCATCACTATGAAAAAAAGAGACACTTTCTCCCCTACACAGTCACATTACATCAGTGTGTGGACATGAGGGACCGGCTGTGGGGCTGTCTTTGGGCTGACAAGGGGAAAACCAGAGCTTCGTGTCCAGACAAGTTGTGTCAGCTTCAAATGGATCAGGAAAAGGCTGGAAAAAGTTGAAAAGTGAAGTCTGTGCACTATGAGAACAAAGGCAAAGATAGCAAAAACATCTTCATGAGACAAGCATGTAGCAGACCCTCCACCAGAAGTTACACAGTACACCTTTAACAAAAGCCCAAGAATTTCACTAAAGCCTGGTGTGTTTTTGCCAATGCAGCTGACAGGGATAGACTACACGTGCTCCATAATTTAGAAATCCAGGCCCAAGCTGCTGTATCCCAATGAGTGTTCGGAAGTCATCCTTTAGCACCGTGCTCCACCAGAGGGGCTCCGGGCCTGAGAATGATGGGGGCTGAGGGTGACGAACCACACACCTGTCAGATGATTTGTCATTATACAGGGGTCAGGACTCAGCTGTTCCGTCCTAATCACCCGTCCTACCCACACTGCCCCAAACACACTCGCTCCTCAACAACACCCCCACATTCCTGCGTGGGGTCTGGTTACACATAGAACCTCCTCCACCACCCCTTCAATCTGCCCCCGGGATAATTTGCCAAACACATAAACATTGCTTTAATGGAGAATATCCATTAATAATATCAAAGTAATGCTGGTCAATGGGCATGCTACAATTATTTAGGTAATAGAATGTCCTTGATATACCTGTAGTTTGTAGTATATCTGAGATATCTGTATTTCTTATTTCTTTTTTTCTATTTTATTTTTACTTACATTTTGTGTAATTATGCCTTATTTGACACCAGCCTCTTGCTATTTTTGCTACTTATTTAGAATTTATTATTACCATTTATATTTTTTCTCTTTGTTAATATCATATATTGTGATGTGTGAGCAACTGTGTCCAAGTAATTTCCCTTGTGGATCAATAAAGTTTATCTAAATTTAGACCACTACAAACATGTTCTGAAATTTCTGGGGATTCTTGTATTACTATAATGTAAATGTTTGTTAATGCTCATATTGCAAATAATAATTAAAATATTTGAGCAGAATAGAATTAGAACAGAACAGATTTGTTTCCAAAGTCATGCAGCCCTATTTTGTAGGATCAGTACAGACAATCCAGGGTACAAGAAAGAAACTCTATAAACAATAAAAACAAGCCATTCATCATTGGTTTATTTGACTGAATGCTGCTTCAGTCCCACAGAGAAAGAGAGCATTTTCCCACTGGCTTTGGTGCGGCAGGCTGAGCTTCAGAGGACAGGCCCCTGCAGACATGCCTGACTCTCACAGGTATACTATATCTGTCAACAGAACAGCCTCATCAGCACAGGTCAAAGGTTACGCTGTTTCCTCTGAGACCACAGCACTGTCTATTCTACAACATCACAGCACTGGCAGGCCCCATCAGAGTGCCTCAGAGCTGCTGCAGGGAGCATGAGGCGAACATATTCTCAATGACAATTTGTGATTTATGGTTAGAGGCTTGTGATGCCCCTGTAATGCTGTCTATTGTGTCACGTGTGAGTGTAACCTTCACCTATCACCCCTCATCTGGTGCTGGGCTCACCAGCACCTACCCCAAAAATCAAATCTTGATATTAATATATAGGCAGTAATTCTATGACATCATTTTTTACATTTAGTTACATCAACTTTCTAACCTCAAATGACTGAAGCAAAAATAAACTTAATTTATGCTAGTTCCTCTTAGTAATCTCTTGCTTGTGCATATCACAATTTTAGATTCTTCCCCCTTTTTCCAACAATAAATAAGAGGTAACTCCAATGTCCATACAAAAACATTCTGTTCTTACCACACTGTCCTGATGTGATCCTGTGAATCACTGGACCTCTTCCACATGCTGTGTTTATAAGTTCACCTTTTGCTTGTGTAGTGCAGACATTTCACCTTATGGGGGCAGCAGAGGCTGACTGACTGTATACATAGAGCAGACTACACTGAAGCCACCTGAGCTGCTATTTGATCAGCTCCCAGCAGAGGACCAGAGAGCAGCCTGATACGGGGCACAATGAGTGAAGCTAGTGTCAGCGTTCACCAAATGGGCCGGTAAACAAAGGCAGGACAGATGCAGCTCAGTAAATGTCCACTGCACTAGGCACGCCCAAAGAACAGAGCCACCACACAGTTATGACATGCTGTGAGAATAGAGCAGCCAGGGGAGGGGACAGGGCTTCACAGGTATCAGTTACAGGACCATCTCCAGAGGATTTCAATTAAACACCGAGCTGGGAAAAGGCCAAAGAAACAAACTGCATAAGCACAGCAAGTATAGGCCATGGACAAAGTTCCTCCAATAAACTGACAGGGTTCTCACTGTTCAGTGATGCACAAAAACATCAGACGTTAGAACAAAAATGTACTTTTTTGTGAAACTTAATTCACCCAGAGTGGTGAGGGCGAGCTTCTTACCATGAGGCAGCAGGTCCACGCAGCTACATGACAGGCGCTTGTTTGCTTTCCGCAGCTACTAAGAGAAGAAAATGAGCCTGCTAATCCCCGGGTACATGGAGAGGCCGCTGCCCCAGGGGCAAGAGCACAGACACTTTCTGTGTGTCTGGATGTGTTCACTTATGAGGAGTACCGCCACCAAGCAGTACTACACTCCCACTTCACACCAACACACCTGGGTTAAAATAGTACAGGACATCCCCAGAGTTGTGCTACCCCTGTGCCACCAACAAACCAAAGGCCTGGTGCAGTCTAGTCTCAGGAAAATAAACTATCAAAGCAGGAAACAAACATGTCAAACTGACAGCTTTACGTGCAGTCCCTGTGTGCTGTAGATCTCCCACATGTAAAAAGCTCCAGTCAGTGGCAGCGCTGAGTATTTTGAGTCATACTTCAAGAGAAGATCAATATTTGCTCAGATCTATGGGAGGGAAAAACAATAGTGATGCTGCCTCCATAGCTCTGTCTGTTAATGGCGTGTTTACAGAGACAGAAGGATAATGGGCTGGGTGGGGGAGGACCAGACAATGGCCGTGCTCTACTCTCTTTCTGATCCACTGCTGTAAGAAGTGCACACTTACAGCAGAGGGGAATCAGAGCTACGCTGTGGGCTGCCAGTGAAGACACTTTGTAGACACAAAAGGATTTGCAAGTCAAATCGTCAGACTGAAGCCTGCACACTTTTAGATGACATGAACTCTTTTGGTTAAATGCAAATAGTCAATCTGTGGCGGCTGACCTGCCTCCAGTCCTGACCTACAGAGAATGCAAGCCTCATGATGAGCTACAATTCGGAGCATTTTGAATTCTGTTAATGCTAGTTCCAAGTGATGCAAGAAGTAAAATTAGGTCACTTCATTTGCCATTTGTAGTTCAAAAACAAGAATACAACAATAACTAGCTCACTCTAAAAATGCCAAATGTGAACATAAAGATAAGTGCGTTGAGACCATTTATACCAGTTCCCTGATCCAAAGAGTAGTGCTGCAGAGGAGTTCACACGAGGTCGTGCTCTCTAAAGCTCGTAACTCCTACTTCAAAGCTCCAGTGAGTGTGGAAGCCTAAGCACAGCCTCTCGAAGGTCACTCTGCTGCTGTCTGTATAGAGTTTGACCACCTCCTGCTCCTTTGACCCTGACCTGCATGGGCTCTCTCCTCTCAGCCTCTCTCACTTTTCTTGGCCTATGCGTTTGACAGCCCTGTCAGTAGAGAATTCACCCTGCAGGGAGTCAAGTGGACTCAGAAGCAAAGTTGGGCTTTACATTTTATACAACACTAAAAAATAATAATAATAAAATAATATGTTATTTGTTATTTTTATGTATTTATTTATACATCTATATCTATCTATCTATATATATCTATATCTATATCTATATCTATATCTATATATATATATATATATATATATATATATATATATATAGATATAGATATAGATATAGATATAGATAGACAATCTCTTACTTCAATTAAGAGTACCAGCACAACCTGCCTGTAGCTGATTTAACAAGGCCCAAAGGCATGAACCCCTGTGAGGCATAACACTTAAAAGTGCTCCACAGGTGCAGAATTAAAACTCTCATTTAGTCTTTTTTCCCATTGTTGTTCAGTGATACTAGAGGACAGCAGGAAAATAGGAAAATGGTTCAACTTAATCACTTGTTCCTGAAAAGGAAGCGATTGTTTGGCTGGTTAGTCCCCAAACCTTTTGGTTAAAGGCAGTAAAGCAGAGCGATGATCTTAAGATCTCATGCCAAAATATATAAATTATTTACATATGCCTTGGACAAAAACCCCCCCAATGGGTTAAGCACACGTGAGTTACACCTACAGAGAAACAGCAGATCCATAAAGTACTACAATTACAGCAAAAATGTAAAATGAAAAAATAATTCACAATTAATTTAATATGATGTCAACACCTTGACCCAATCTCATGGATCCATTGACTGGTATCTCGTCTTTGTGTCTCTCGTGGCACCTCTAGTAAAGAGACATAACACAGCCATACCATAGTCCAACCTGTATTACTTTGATACTTTGGCTTGCTGTCTTCATCCAAAAACAAGCACACGCTAGATCAATTGGTCTCAATTGTCCGATAATGAACTAGACACATTTCAGGTAATCCCAAACTAAAGGCCCATATGTCTGAAAACAGATTTCATAACTGAACATTATAACTCATTTAAATATAGTTGACTGCAGATCACCAACAGACTCCAGTTGGTGCTTTCTTTATGTGGAGGTACTTCCTGTGCAGAGAGGTCCTTCCCCAGAGAAGAGCTCCAGACTAAACACCATACACCCAGCTGCTCCCTCTGCCCTATCCAACAGAACCAATGCCTGACAAGCGCTTGCAGCTGAAAAAAAAACATTTTCCACTAATTATAGAATGCAGTGAAGAGTGGGGGAGGAAGCAAAAAAATCTAAATATTATAGACACTGGCATTTGGCAAAGCCTGTAGACCAGCCTCTGTCAAAGAAATGGCCTTATTTCAGGGCAACCTGTGCCAACACAAACAACTGTTCTGGCAAGCTCTCATTGTCAGCACTTGAGGTTTGAGTTGGATTTTTGAACGGTATGCAGTCCATTTCTCTTTCCCCTATGCATCCCCACACCCCCATCTCTGTGATTTGTTCTTGTCCGGGTTCCTGGACAGCCTTTCATCACCTACAGACTCTGTGGTTTAAACTATTCATTGAGAAAGCAGTATTTTGTGGAAATAAGGTATGAATCAGACGTTATTTGTTTTCCTTGTATGGGCCTAAGAGGATGTTTCTGGGAGACAATAGTCATCTTAGTTGGAGTTCTACAGGAGCTACTACTGCAGATTCATATGGTTTTGTTTGTGCTTAAAGTATTTACTTCTGATTGTTTTTGTTTAGTTTTATAGTGTGCAGCAGGAACCCAAACAGACATCAGTTGTGTGGAATATAGTTTTTGTATTCCTATTTGAGTGTTTGTTCTTAATTTGAGACAGTTACAAAAATCTCATAGAAGTTCCCTCCTCTGGGGTCGATCTCATACTCCTATCCCTGACATGGAAAACAGTCTAACAGTCTGTCAGTCTGTGCAAAGGAAGCAAATGCTATGCTGAAATCTGAACAGGCTCTTTTGGGGGCCCTCTGCAGCTGTTTTTAATAGAAGTTCTTCGTTTGCATTTTTTGTGTCCTGCAAACTTAAAAGCCTGGGTGTACCCCTATTTCTCAGCCCAATCGGCAAGGACAACAGGACACATGGAGGTAAAGAAGAGCAGAAAAGAGCAGACTGGCTTGCGTGTAGCGGAGTCAGAAGACTGCACACTGCTGTTTGTGTCCAGGAGAAATGGGCAGCGCCGTCACCTCCATCTGATCTAAAATGCTCTGGTGCCCGTCACAGGCGCTCAGCTCATGCACACTCATCTACTCACACTTCTCAGTATAATGCCTCAGTGGTCCCAGAGCCGACTGTCTGCCACCCCTCCCCTCGGAGCACTGACCACATCACAGACTACAGCACGTCCAAACACTGGGGCTGCAATAACCGGGCTGAGTGTGCGTGAGGGGAACTGGAAATGTATTCCAGGTTTAGGGGACACTGTCAGGGGCACGGAATGCATCTGCATTAGCACACAACGCCAAACTTAGCTGAATCACACAAAGAGCTGACTACACAAAAGAGTCAGCAATACTGCTTGTTTTACTTACCAGAGCACTGCATCCTGGGAGTTGTGGTTTGTCTGTGCATACCTGGATGTGTCACCGTGGCATACACCTGAGGGACTGCCGTTGCTCATTTATCTTTATGGTGGAGCAAGGTCTTAGTGGACACTGAACTGCTGACACTGTGCCCCCAGTCACACCCTGTCCCTAAACGTGCGCCTCTCAGAGTCCCACACACAGCAAAAACTGTGAGATGTGTTTCATCTGCATATTGATCACTCCAGAAGAAGCAGGACCTCAGCACTTCACAGAATACATCATGTAAATAAGTGCCAGGAATTGTACTAAAACTACCTCTGCCCTGTGCAAGATGTTTTCACTTGAACTGGGAACTTACATGTATATTAACTGGGCAAATACAATTGGTGACGCACAGTCCATTTCCTTGAAATCTCATAAATAAGGTTTAATAAAGGTGGAAAATCCTCTTGCTAAGCATGCCGACTTTCTGCTGAAGCAGACTGCTCTCAGCTAAATGAAGGTCACAATCTCAGGCAGGCAAAGTCAACAGGGTCTCCCACAGTGACCAGGGACTCAGCGCTTCTCTCGCCCAATAACAGCAACATGTCCAGTGGAGTGAACATCAGTGAAAGATGCAGCAGTGTAACCAGTGTAACAGAGATAGTGATCATTTAATGTTACAACACAGACAGCACATAACTGAACCAACTGTGTGAAATAGTAATGTGGATCAAAAAAGAGACCAGAAGTGGTATTGACAGTATGAAACTAGTGTATTGCATGGTGTATTTCTGCTGCGCAGCAGGGAGGAACACACAAAAGTAATACCGTATTTGGTACTATGTATATAACGCACCTGAATTTAAAAAGACACGTCAAACTATAGTATACCAATATCATTATATGTTTATGTACATATATGCATATATATACACAATTGTTAGGATGAGAAATAATTATTATTTCGCCCTGCTACCTTCATCTAAGCTTGAATCAAAAATAAAAGAAAAGCAAAACTAAGCTATCCCCTGGTGGTTTAGTTGTGGGAGCTGTGCCAAGTACACAAGGCACCTACCTCAGCCTTAGTTTGATCCCAGTTGAAGTAAATCATACTGTACAACTGCCAGGGACAATGAAGAAAATCATCTCTCTGTTCTTATATTTATTCTAGCACTGGAAAGTATTAATTGCAGTTTATGAATAAAAGTAAATGTTCTCTGGTTAGTGTGCAGTGTGGTTCTGTACGCATACCCCAGTCTTCCCAGCTGCTCCAGCTCAGGGACAGGCGGTCCATACATGTCCACCTTCAGGGGCCTGTACTGGTACAACACTTCTTCAATCCTGGGCACAGGCTGAAGAGACACCATCTGACTCTAAAGAAAGAGACAACACAATCATGCAAAATGGTCAGTGCTTGTTCCAACACAGTTTAGTGCAGTCGAAATGGAAGAGCTGAGACACGACCAGAAAGAAAATGCAGCTATTGTCCAATAGATTTTATTATGAACCTAACCACACACAGAGACAGAGTGGTTTGGTCTGAACCAGCTCTCTGGTCTACTCATGTCTGTATAGAAACAAAGCACAATGACATCTCATTTTCATGGACCATTCTGAGCAACAAACATTCATTCTTACCTGTACCACAGACTATAACTTTATTGAAATGCACAATAAGCTGTTGGTTTGCAGCGGCAGCACCTTGTCTTTTGCACACAGTTTCCCTTAAAAGTCAATGAGGGTCAAACTCAGAACAATTAAAGCAAACCTGTAATGTTAGGATGAAATGTAAACACTATTAAAAAGGTTGAGCTAATTTGTGAGTTGCTTTGCTATGAAAACAGAGCATGAAGCTACTGGGAGATTGTTCACTATTGCTGACAATTTCAAGATAAACAACATGTTTTATTAAATATATTGTAATGAAGGCTCTTAATCACTTAACAGTGCATTGTGGTATGGTCTTGCTAGGGTCATGTGCACTGCTTGTCTGATAGGTTTACTTCACACCCATTCTCCCTGCCCATAAAACTCCTATGTGAAAAACAGGGAGCGTGCTTCTGCTGAGCCAATACAAACATCTGCTTCTCGCATTAAGAAGCCCCCAGCACAGACAACAGCATCACTCCTGCTTTCATCTGTACTATTATTAACAGAACGACAAGACCTCACTGACGTGAATGTAGCCCCTGAGACCCTCTTTACATACTGCCACATAGACAAGGAAATAGCAAAAAACTGTAGTACAAGTTTTAGTATAATTGCACCACTCAATAGTGACTACTAGCAATGTCACAATATCAAAATTAGTGTTTTGATTATTGATATCACAATTTTACAATTATTCATGATTTTTACACCATAATCAAATAACATACTACATTTACATGCATGCCAGAATACTGTATCACCATTCCTCTATTATGTGAACAACTTTATGAAATCTTTGATTTTAAAATGATGCAAGGAAGAGTAGCTGAAGTACTACACTGCAGATGTTAATGATAAAATAAACAAACAAACTGTAACAAAAACAGCACTTTTTGGAGTAAGTTTACTGTAAATTACTTTTTTGCTCATAAAAGCCACTTTTTTTTTTTTTTTTACTTCTTACAAAGTTATAATTATATTGTTTTTTGTATAGTTAATTGATTGACCAGTTAATCTTGAAAGCAACGGCTGATGAATTTTGAATAGTCAAACAGAAAAGGAACGCCTCAGAAGGTTGTGATACCTTCTCCAGATGAGAGATGACATCTGAAATTGGTCTCTCACTCACACATAAATATTACAGTGATAACCTACAGGACATGTGAGTGTATAATATAGAGATCTCAGAATGGACTGTGACTGTGAACCACACACTTGATTCACACAAACACAAGTCTCCGTGCTTTGGTGTCCTTCATCAAAGCAATTCAGCAGAACACACCAAGGTCCTGTGGAAGCCACCATCAGCATCGTCAGACACACAGCATATGTCCAACCTATAGGGTTTAGAGGGCAGTGCTTGGACTAGAGCATTCCCCTCTGTACTAGTGCAGCCTGGGCTTCTGTGAGGATAAAAGGCTTTGAACCGCATACGGGCTGAGAGCACCAAGTAGCAAGTGTAAATGCGAGTGCCCACCTCCTGCCTCACAGGTTTAAATATATCACCAGAACCAGCAGCAGCTGCCCCGCACAAAGCCTCTAAGGCTGAAAAGTCCTCCTTCCTCTGGACTGGGCGTCACTGCCTGAGACAGCCAGAGCCAGACTGGGCAGGGGCATAGGTGTGAATGCCACATGTGCTAGTGCCAATCAGGTCTCACAATCCACCCCTTAAATGACCCTCTCCTTGAGCCAGGGAGCCCAGCCGTGTTCATGAAGGTCTGAAATCTCACACAGACTATTCATTCAGCCCATCTTTAGCTAAGAGCAAAGTGTGCGTTCCCTTTTTCATTCACTAGATAAAAGAATACTGTGGACTGGGGGCAAGAAGGCGCGTAGGCAGAACAGGTTTGGCCAGTCTGCGCATAGTAGAGTAACACAGAGCCGTGCCTGCTCTGACGGGTGTTTAAGTGAGCTAAGGTCATACTGTGGAGGGCAACTTACCTGAGCCAAACCTGCCTGAGCAAACATCCTCATCACATATGTTTTCAGTGGTGCTTAAATAGTCTGAGTACTACCAGGCAATGGAGCCAAGGTGAACCCCATTTAATAAAGTGTATTTTCTATGTTTAAATTAACATTTTCCACCCCCATGTGGCCGACAAGTTGGACTTTGTTTATGTGTACAAGTGCCTACATTAGACCACAGCAGCCTCGTCAGGTATGTCAGCTGCTCTGCCGCCTGTAAACAAGGACTGACCCTCAGCACTGCTCTCTGTTCAACCTCTCCATAAGTCTGAAGTCTCACACAACATCAAAAAACAGTCTTTAATCCAAATAATAAAACTCAAATAACTCTGTGCTGCATCTGGCTATTCCAGTCTGTTCCACACAGGAACAGCCTTGGCTCATTTACACGGATGTCTTTTTGAAAAACACTTTCACATTCTTCAAAAGAATAAAGTGTGTGCCCAGTGCACTGTGCTCGCCTATGTCTATGCCTGCACTCATGTGTATCTGGCTTCATTGAACACAGAATCTACAAAGTGAAGGATTAGCAAATGATTTCAGACCATTCCTGGGGCAAGACCAGGCCCATCCCACTTAACATCACACCTGGAAAAGACCACTTTCCTTTAGGATCAGTAAACCTCCTCAGGCTGGCTCCCTTTTATCAGCACTGTGGACAGCCATCCCAGCACTAGTGTGAAGCTCCTAACATATTCACAGTAAACAACCTGACACCACACGACACACCATGAGGTCAGCTGTATTTAAAGACTCAGGCATTGAGAAACTGTGACACCAGTGCCACCCCTGCGCCCACCGACGGAAAACAGGCCTATTTGTAATAGCCCTGTGCAAGGCTTACCTTGGCCCCAGGGTGAAGCAGCTGCCAGCAGAGGGGCTGCAGGGGAGGACTCACTCATCAACAGCAGATCCACAGAGGTCAAGCATCAGCACATGTCCATTCATCACTGTCACTATTAAAATCCTTCCACATTTGTCCAAGGAACAAGTCAACTTTCTTAATGGCTCAGTAAAACACACTGCAAGTCCACCAACTCACTACATTTTTACTAGACAGTAATTTTATCTCTGCTCTGTAGTATTCAGTGTAAGTTTGTTTGAAAACCATTAATTTATTAATAGTTTTATTAAATACATTTATCGAAATGCCTGACTACAACTTGTGTGTGGCATCAGGCACTTGAAGGACTTAAAAATATTAAAACAGCAAATATGACAGTCTGTATTATGCCAGTCGGATGTACAGTGCAGTAATCATTTTAATGAGGATTTTTTTTTTAAAATAATCTTATCTAATTAGCAGTTCAGGCACACCTCACTCACATCCTGGCTCAGATCTGGAGAAGTGTCCATGTGATGCCTACTGCCAATGACTGCCAGTACTTTATTTTGACAGTCTAAGTGTAACCTAGAGCATATTTTCATTATTTTATTATTTTACCAAAAATGTAACGGGTAGCTGTAAACAGCTTTAATCAGTTAGAAGAATTGTGCCACGCATTGCAACATCTAAATCAGACAAAGAAAAAACTAAAAGGAAGAAGAAAAACTAAAAAAAAATCATGACCATGAGACCACAACTCGGCAGATCCATTCCAACAATCTCCAGGAATGTGCTGCTCTGTTCGGAAACCTCACCAACTTAAACAACTGTTCTAGAGCCTGGAAGAGTGTGGACTGAGGAAAATCCAGAGCCACAGTTCCCCAGCAGCGCCACAGCTTTCCCAGCACAGATCTGCAACCAGTCAATGAAGGAATACATGGAGGAATACATGGAGGAGGGCCAACACCATCACAGTGTTCCTCTGCATCAGCGACTTCAGTCCCACCACAAACTAATACTGCTTTCCATCCGCCACATCTGTCTCAGACATCTGCACAGAAGCTTCCATATTGAACAACCTTTCTCTGCAAACTGGCATCAAAGACATTGTGAGGTAATATACAAAGGATGATTAAAACAGGATACCACAAATCTATATCTATCTGAAATCTACATTTGTTTAATATAAAAATAAAACCAATGCATCACTCCACGTATTGAAATATAAATTGTATACATGCCTATAATCTGACATCATTCCTGGCTATAGGATCTACTAGAGTTATGGTTTTCAGAAATAAAGCCTTGGCTTTCTGCACTGGGAAAAAATGTGCAATCAGACAAATACGGCCATTGTCTGTCAAGCCAAACTACTTCACTCAACAGATTTCAACTATTTCCACATCAATAAACAAGTGCTCAAGAATGACCTATCCATGTTTGTTTTGCTGTGCATCACATTACCAATCTTTGAATGGATTTACTAAAACAGCTATTATAATAAATGGAAAGGCTGTTGACAGACAGCTGATTAGAAACTTGATGCTTTATTTGTTGATGTGAAACAAAATGTTTAATGACTTAAAATAAGGAGTCTTTTTTTAATCAAGCATTTGTTCATAATCACAGAACAGCAGTTGAGATGTGCACCCCATCACTGTTACTACTTTTAGTTTGCAAGCCCTCATTTTGTAATGCAGCTTAATAAATGTATCCTTATGTTGTAATTGCAGCGTCTTGTCTGTAGAAGTATCATTTAAATAAAGTACAGCCCCGGTACAGCATGTACAAGTTGTAGGCATGTCTGAATATGACTATGGGTCACAATGGTGGGACCTTACCTGTTGGATCCCAGTGGAGAACAGACTGGCAGGTTTGACACTCTGCTTCTGGTGCTCGATCTCTGTCTCCAGTTGGGCAGCACGGGCCTTGTGCTGGGCCAGTAAGATGGTGGCAGGAAGCTGAGACTGTTCCTGGACACACATAGAAAAGACTCAGTTTCCATGTTGGCACTTTACTAATGTCATTTAAAGGCACTGGCCACACAGCACATTTGAATGAAAAAGCAAGCCCACAGTGTCTTCATTGACACTAAATTCAAGGTCAGCTGTTTGGGCAGCTGCCAGTTCAGACGACTGAAGAGTCTGGACACGTTCAGGACACAGATGACAAGTGGAAAGCATTGCCACGGTAGTACCATTTTGTTTAATCATGTCAAATTAAAAGTATGAAAGCAATAGAATTTACTTGATCCAGTGGCAGCATTATCTTTTAGAATACAATGATAGAATAATTCAATTCCAGTTCCTATTTCAATATATTTTTTAAATCATCAGAATGGATTTCAAGAGTTAGCACGTGAATAAAATGGCCACAGTTAGATGTGTTTTGGAGCCACAGGGAGCTACAGATGACAGAGCTCATGGGAGCCCCCCTGGAGGACTACAGTCAACAGCCCTGTGCTTTAAACAAACAAACACAAGCTTTAGCCTCTGTTTCTGGTGACTTCTGCAGCCCACTCCCCAGGAACAATTATTTCTAAAGACTGTAGCTCAACACAATAGTGCCAAAGGGCTCTGAAATTAGAGTGAGGACAATGGGGCAGCGACACAATGAGCTGTAATAAGCTCTTAATGAACCCTGAGGCAAGGGAATACAGTCACTCTCCTCCTGACACCTGTCGCCTGTGCAGGTATCTCATGAGTGTGTGTGTGTGTACGTGTGCACGTGTGTGTGTGTGTACATGTGTGCATGTGTGCATGTGTATGCTCACCAGCTCGTCCAGCAGAGCCTGCTTGTTCTTCCTTTTGGCTTGGAGCTGCCTCTGCTCCTCCTGCAAAGCTTCCAGTCTGCGCTGCTCATTGCCCTGTTGTTCAAGGAGCAGCAGCTCCTCCAACTCCTCCTGCTCTCGAGTCTGTGGAGACAGACCTGTGAAAACTGACTTGTTACACAGACTGCTCTCTGCTGCAGTTTGTACTCACTAGCTTGGCTTTATTCCTCTGGATGATATCTCGGTTCTCCCTCTGGTACTGCTCCATCCTCTGTTTGGTGTTCTCCACATCAATATTATTTGTCAGGCTGAACACTGGCAAAGACAAAATAAATTATGTATACAACATAAAAAGCATAGCTTTCCTTATTTCAAAATGATCAGCTCAAAACCAGGATTGTTTGCACATGTGCTGCAGTTCCAGAACATCTTTATCCCAAAGACAACAAAGTGACAATAGCGAAAGTAATGCAATGCACAACTGTGATAGGAATGGAGACCTTTAAAATAAGCTGTGGTACTGAATGCTGGTTTGGCAACTTTCAGGTATGAAACTTTGGAGCTCTTACCTATATCCTCTATTTGCTCCAGATAATCATTATATTCTCGCAGGCTGGGAAAGTCAAAATCTCTTTTGTTATATCTGTGAGGACAGAACAACATGAAAACTATAAGGGGAAAAATACAGACATTAATAACCCCCATTAAATCAACCATTTTATAACAGCATGTCTGCCTGCTGCCTAACAGACACACATTAGATGTCAATTAAGGAGCTATTAAAGAGCAGATGAGAGACAGGCGGGGAGGGGCCGAGGAGTAAAAACCTGGCAAGGAAAGAGCCTTCCCATTTGAGCCCCCCCGGGGAGACTCATTGTCTACAAAACAAACACAGTAATGAGAAAGACAAAGGTGGCTTAAGAAGAGGGAGGAGGCGCTGGATCACACATAAACTGACCCCACCCACGGCCCTCACACGTACATCTTCAGCACTTTTTTGCGGATCTCCACCTCTTTGTCCACCGTGGGGTCTTCGAAGAGCTGCACGCGGAAGTTGCTCTTCCTCAGGGGCGTGTCACATTGCACACAATTCCCTGATCCCCGTACAAACAGCATCTCCACACAGTTCTCACATCTGCAGACAAACACAGGGGTTTCAGGTGAATGTCTGCCGGCACCTCAAGCAGCTAAAGCTCATTTCAGTGCAGGGAGCAGAGTATAGTGCCTGAAGGAGTGGAGGATGCCGTGGGTGCTAATGGGCTGAGTGCTCAGAGAGGGTTGGGGTTATGATTGGAATGTCGATTATGCTGCTGCCGCTCTCAGACAGAAGGAAATTAGTCTGACACCGCATCAGAACAGTGTCTGTGTCCTCCCTGTTTTTTTTAACTCAACATAGAATTCATAATGATTTAGGAACACAGCCAAGGTAAAGGAAAAGTAAAATCCTTAGATCTTCACCAGACTGAAAGAATAGATTAAGATGTTAGAATGAATATACACATGAATTGTATAATATTTCAGGATATGCAAATTAGAATATTAAGCATAGTCTATAACAAAGGCTACAATAAGCGCTTAGTAAAATAGAAACAGACAAACCTGCAGGTTCAAGTTTCAAAATAAGGGTATAAAGTAATTTTACATGTTATGCCATACTTGAACCCCAACCATGACATTTACAGGCACATTTTAGCCATAACGTCTGCATGTAAAGCAATTACTATTCTACAATCTGCCTTTAATCTGCCCAAAATTGTATGAATATTGCCACCACAATATTCGGAAAAAAATCACCCACACTTAGACTGAATCAAGAACAGAGAATGAATAGTTGACTGGTACAGAGGTCAAATTCCACTAATGGGATTTGTTTCAGCATTGATCATTAATATGAGAAGAACATGCTCATATGTTTTTTTCCAGCATGCATTACATTCATGAAACACATTACTAATGGCAAAAAAATGCCATAGAAGTTGTATGCCCTAAGCACAGCCATCAATCAGCTGTCCTGTATACAGGTGCGTTTACCCATCACAGTGCTCCTGGAGCTCCCTGATGGGCCTGGCCTGAGGAAACGTTTGCACAGGGAGAGCTTTATTTCAACAGGAGATCCTTAATGCTGCTAAGCATTAGCCACTACCATCTACCACAGGAGAAAACACTGACTTTAGGTCTTATTGTGTTTTGGACAGAACAACTATTAGATTAAAATAACACTGAATATTTGTCTGGCCAGCCAAGAATACACGTTTTTAGGATTTCAGTCTGGGTACCAGTCCAACTGAATACAGAACTGTCAAGCACCTTTCAAAAGTGTCACCATACAGGCTATTTCATGTCATCAGCAAAATTCAGAAAGCTTGGTAAAGTTAAATGTGCAGAGCTAGGCAATTTGGTTGTTTATGCAAACATCTCAGATAAGGGTCTCAGTCAGTAAACCACCTCAAAACATTACACTGAGAATAGCCTGAATTTACAGTTATATTTAAAATGTCTTCCAACTTCAGCTCAAACTGATCTACAGTGTGGTGTCCAGTTGGTGGAGCAGGAGGAGCTGCAGGAGGCAGATGTTCACAGAGCCCCCAGGCAGGAGCAGCAGAGCTCTGCCATATGGAGGTAGACAGGGGGATCCAGCTTGTTTCCACAGGCCCACAAAGAGCCCATTCATCAGGACAGGACAAGGCGCGGGGTGTAGCTTGCCCCTTGCCCGATAAATGGACCACACAACACTCTCCATTGGAGAAATCCTGTGCAACTACAGAGCAAAGAACAGAGCCCCTAAGAGGCAACTGGTCGTCTTTTTTGTGAAATGTACTCTCAACATAACAAACAGAGCTACTATTTCAGGCCGGAGCTCAGGGTGCGCCTCTCTTACCTGTCCCACAGTATCAGTCCCATCTGCAGCTGTCAGCAGCTCCCACAGCGAGGGGAGGGGAAAGGAGCAGCGTCTGCCCAATCTCTGAGCACAACCATGGACAGTTCACTCACCTGTTTGCACCATAAACCTGACCAGCTCAGACTCTGGGTGCAGCTATAGTTTACACACAAATAATGATGATGTGAAGCTGCTCTAAACATGTCTGAGAAATCTCTCAACAAAGGACTTCCACATTGTTTTGAACTTAACAAAAGCATTCACCAATATTCCCCACAAATAAACAGTCTGACACAAACACCTGTTTAACCAGGTAGGGATGGAAGGGCACAATGACATGAAAAGAATGCATAGCTCAATATTTTTCAAGGAATATTCTGATAGCAATATTACAATGCCATTATGGCAATGCCTGTAAAAGTTGTGGTTGAGGTTCAAGTAGCCTATAATAGTTAACTATTATAAATATGGAACTGCAATGAAGCAAAAGATTTAACGTAACACTAACATTGTATTTTACTTTATTTTTTCCAAGGTAGTGAAAGTGCACTGTATACCTTTTCTGGTGGAGAGTTCACCACCTGCTTTTCTTTTCTAGGGAGAATGCCATATTGCGGAATATTCTGAGCAAAGCTATAACAGCTGGATGATCCTCCACCATAAACGTTACATACAGTAGTTCACCTTTAGCTTACAGTTGGATCTCAGAATTTGATGCAACTTCCTTCATAGTAGCTAAGACAATCAATTAGTACCAGTGGGCTGAAAATGATCACGGTCACGAGAACCAAAATGGACCTTACTCCATATCTAAGAAAGCCTTTTGGCTGGTACCATCGTAATTAATGCAAGAAAGAGAAAATGTAATAATTAATCAGCAAATATTTCTGCATTAGCTCATTTTAATTACTGAAAGCGTTACAGGGATGAAGGTAGCCATGAGAAAGGCAGTTTTTGTTTTCCACAGCCTGTTTCTCAGTGAGGATCGGCAGCGCAGTAGTAACTCACAGCGTGTGTCCGCAGACGTTCACCATCAGCTTCAGAGACGGGTTTCTGTACTTGGTTGTTTTGCACCTGGGACATCCTTGGTCGTCCATTTCTCTGACACATAAACAAAAACTTGAGAAAAGCGAATGAGAGCGACAGCCTGTTTACAACTACTTCCGGATGTTCGTTTCACTAAATGCGGTCCGGGTGAAAACGCAGTGTCTGGAAAGTTCCTCTTCACCGCCAGTTTGAGCGCGCATCTCTTTCAGTTCACACAAGTTAGCCTGTTTTAGGAAAATTATTTTAATTCATCACAAAAATAGAGAACGTTTGCACTGATTTGGCTCAATACGGTATTTACATCCCACCCAGAGTCAGTCTAGATGACCGCTAATTCAATTGGTTAGATGGGAATTATAAACGCACAATCGAACTGATGGACCCGGCCCTAAGCTTTGGTTTGGTTTAGTTTAGTTTATTGAGCGTGTTCATATTATGTGCACACGCTTAAGCGAAAATACAAAATAGGCCTAAATAATAATAAAAAAGCCTATATAGCAATTTCAAGTTAGGATGAAATTTCAACCTAATAGCAGTGCCCTGTATTATGCAATTTAAAAATGTGTCAAAAGATTCTGCAAGTTACCAATAAACCAAAGCCGATGTTAACTCTATAATCCAATGCCCCAATGTGTAACTTTACGGATGCCGTTATTCACTCGGCATTCGTCTGAGCCACAAGGATATCCCATTCCCTCAAGTTTCCAGCCCGCACCTCGAACAGGTGAACTGCGGGTTAGACCTGAGTCATGAGTGACAACCCAAAGCTTAACAGCGCTGGTCTGGATGGCGCTCGCTCCTCCCACACGGGCCCTGGGCGGCCAATCATGTGTGTCCCGCAGATAGACCCCAGTGAGTCTCCGCGCGGCTCAGTCCCGCAGAGGAAAAGTCACGTTGGGTGGAACAGGCAGCGAGTATCTGCTTACAGCCGCTGTCAGATATCTGATCACATTCGCATGGCGAGGAGGTAACCTGAGAGAGCTGGGAGGAGTGACTTTTACACAGAGGGTTCAACAAAAAATGTCTTCCTCTTCTGCCGGAGTAGTCACAAGAGCAACAGACATCAAGAGAGAAAATGTAAAAGAGGCGGAAAAGTGCATCAGGCTTGAGGCGCTGGACGCGGCGGAGTTGTCCATGGAGCGCGCTACTCCCAACGCGGACGCGGTGCGGGCAGAGCTGCTGGTGAGCGCCGCGTCCTCTCTGGCCTTTTCCCCGGAGCAAGTGGCATGTGTATGTGAGGCACTGCAGCAGGGGGGCAACGTGGAGAGACTGGCCAGGTTCCTTTGGTCATTACCGCAGAGCGACTTGCTTCACGGCAATGAGAGCATCCTCAAAGCGCAAGCCCTAGTCGCGTTCCACCAGGCGCGCTATCAGGAGCTCTATAGTATCTTGGAGAATCATAGTTTCAGCGCCACCAACCACACCTTCTTGCAGGATCTGTGGTACAAGGCCCGCTACACCGAGGCCGAGAAGGCGCGGGGGAGACCCCTGGGCGCCGTAGACAAATATCGGATTCGAAGGAAATACCCTCTCCCCAGGACTATTTGGGACGGAGAGGAGACCGTATACTGCTTCAAGGAGCGTTCCCGAAATGCGCTCAAGGATCTATACAATCAAAACAGATACCCGTCTCCGGCCGAGAAGAGAAACCTGGCCAAGATCACAGGACTCTCCTTGACCCAAGTGAGCAACTGGTTCAAAAACAGAAGACAACGGGACAGAAACCCTTCGGAGGCTCAGTCCAAAAGGTGAGGCACACCCCAAACTTCCCCTATAATTTATTTGCTGCGCGTAAAGTGGGAATTAATAACGTTCTGAAAGACTGCGTAAATAAAGCTGCTTTGTGGTCTCTCTCTTTACGCGTTTCAGCCTCGCGCGCCCATTAGCGTTCAATCGGTGTTTACAAAGTAGGATAAATCCTACTCTTTGTTTATCTCCAATAAAGAAATAAAGAATAAAAGTAGGCGTATAGTCGTAAATAGTTCGGAGCACGCCTTTAATGTTTTGAAATATGAGGCTGTTGCCCTTCAGATCCGGTTTCAAGAGTGTAGGTGCTGGGGGCACGGAAACCTATAGGCAACAAAATTACTACTGCCTTATAACCTCTGACACAAATGAGGGTCAAATCGACTTTGCTATTAATTTTTATTTTAAGTGTTACGTAAAACACATTACTAACAATGTCGTCCTCAAATCAAAAGTTGGGCTTTCATAATCCAGGGCTCAAACTCACTTTCATCATGCCCTCAGAAGAGAACAAAGCGTGCGCACCTGGTGGCGTCAGTGACCCTGTGTGTTTCACACACGCGCTTAGCACTTTGATTTCACTTCGAACATTATTCAAACTATTAGATATTACATATTTAACTCTGAGGAAGACTCCAGTAGAATCTCTCTGGCCATATGTTTTGTCGAGCCACCCGTGCTGGCATTTTGTCACAGCTGAATTTATAGCGCCAAATGGTTCCACGCTTGATGTTGTTTGAGTGTTGGTGTCAGGGGCCTTCTTCACATGGGGTAAGGGGGTGGGGCATTCATAACAAGCAGTAAAGGCCGCTATAGACTTGGGAACAAACGTAAATCTTACTCTGCGTGGCACGCAGATATGGAGTTTATTATGCTAGAATAATAAAACGAAAATGAACTTAATTGCTGTTTGTAAAGCACTTATTGCCTACTCTTCACAGTGAGTCAGATGGGAACCACAGTACAGAGGATGAGTCCAGTAAGGGTCAGGAGGAGCTGTCTCCACGTCCGCTGTCCAACTCCTCAGATGGAGTGATAACACATGGAACCCTGCCTCTCCAGACGGGAGGCTTGGACACTGGGATGGTAATCCAGCAGATTGGGGACATCAAGGCCTCAACCGGTTCTACCAGCGGACCTCTATATAATGGAAGTTTGGTTAGCAGCAACAACTCCTTCCACAATGGTTCATCATACCTGCACTCACCAGGAAATATACTGTTCAACGGACTTAGCCTGGGCATTCAACCTTTGCCCTTCAGCCCTCTGCGGCCCTCTGGGGGGGTGCTGCTGGGGAGCTCTGGAATGGACATGCACATGCAGACAGGCCAAGACAAAGCTGAGGAGTCTGCTCTGCAATATGGCACATACACAGGCTGTGTAAATGGGACTGAAGTAAAGCTGGAGAGCATTCACAACATGGGCTCTCAAAATGGCCCCTCTGCGCTCTCTCTGGGGGCATACAGCCTGGTGCCGGTGCCCAATGCAGTAACAGAGAATGACAGCAGCCCTCTCCTCAGCAGTGACGTGGGTCTCTCTCCGCTACAGCTGTCCTCCTCCTCCACTGTGGCTCAAGGTACACCTGACCAACACCTCCTTACTCCTAAGACCAGACTTTTCACACTCATATTTGACTCTACAAGGTCACAAAGTCACATGTAAATGTACCAAAACAGGACAGCCCTAGCCATGTTTGATTGTTATCCTTCCCTTCAGCTGCATGGGGTTTGATTCACCAACAGGACTTCTGTGTTGGTGATGGACTGCATGACTAAATTATATTCTTGTCTCAGTTAAGTTAAAAAGTCTGTCCTGGGGTAGTATGTAACACCCATGTGGCACTCTTTTATGTTAGACAGGGAGAGCTCCTCTGAGGGAGGCCTGTGAGCTCTGCAGAAACAAAAGAAACCTGGAATTTCACAAAAGAGGTGTTCTTTTTAATGTTCAAGCTACAGCCATTCTTCACATCTGCAGGTAGATTCACTCCCAGTCCTTCTGCTCTGTGCTGGTCTGTCCCAAACTAGGCCCCACGCACAGAGGTGCTCTTTGAACCCTCCGGAGAAAAATGAGTTGTTCTGAAGTCAGCATCACTCATCATCACTGCTCCCCACGTTCCCAGCAGTTTCATAAAATCAGGCCACCCGACATTAACCGCTGCCATTATGGCGTCACTGATATAGTACAGACTATACTTGTCCAGTAGGCTTATTACAACAGGATTCAGAAGGACAGGAAGGTCAGGCCGGGAGTCAGACAGGGATTCAAAATGGAAGGTAAAATTCTGTGTAATTGCCAACCAAGTGAGTTTTTTGTGAACAATGTTAAAGCAAATCCAATCCAACACAAACTCATCTAAAATGATCTAACATTATGTTATTATCTTGTTTACCACAAGCATTTTATCATCTTTTTCTTGGTCCAAAGCCACCCACATCTTTATTACCGGCAGCCGTTTATTGATTGTAATAAGGGATAGAGTGAATGTGAGCGGTCACTGATGATTCCTCTCCAAATGTCTCCTGTGGTAACGCTGAGCTTCTTCTGTCCGCAGCCTCTCTTCCTCTGAACAATGTGTCAGTGTCTTCTTCCAGTGCTGAGATGACCCTGGCATCCCTCCACCACGGCACAGTTCTTTACAGCATGGGCCCCAGCACTCATGGCTCCATCAAGAAGGAGCCTCTGGATAGCAACGTGTTCTCCTCATACCACCCCACCCTCCAGCTCGAGCACGGCACTCACATCAGCTACAGTGGCCCCGGCCCAGACCAGGGGGCCCACAGTCAGGGGCCCAACTCTACCTCAGAGGGCACAGTGGTAAGCTCCAGCTCTGAGCCTGAAGTCTACACTACTCTGACTGTGAGCACGCCTTTGACGGCCCACAGCGACCACCTTCAGTCTGCAGAGTACCTGGGGGGCCCCGAGGTCAGGGCCACACATCTGATCAGCTCAGGCAATTACATTAACTTGTCTGACAGTAAGTCGGAGGACTCAGGGGCCGTGAGTGAAATGGTGCGGGTCATGTGCGGGGAATCTGTGGAGGGGAAGGAGCTGGCCAAACTCCAGACTGTGCAGATGGAGCAGGACATGGCCGACCTTTGACCTCACAGACATTGCCCACCCAGCTCTATATTTGTGTGAGAGTGTGTGCGTGTCAATTGATTTTTTTCTTTCTCATTCTTATTTTATGAATGTTAAATTATTTGCAAATGTTGTTATCATTTGACAGTTACAATGCACTCTATACAAACACAAGCCTTGAGTGTGGACATTAGCATTTTAGTTAAATGAAAATGCAGTGACATATTAAATCCAAACATTGAAGTTACTTGCTACTACAGTGGAAAAAGCCTGCCTCTGTGTCCGAGCCACGGTTAAATGTACATTTTTATAGACGACACCTGTTTCTTCCTGTTGAGTGGATGTGATGTGTAGGAGCAGGTGCTAGAATGCCTTAGGTCATGTGACTGTCATGTTCCTTCAAACTAAATGTATCATCTGCGTCACACCAAAAAGGTCATTTGGAGTCTTCGCACAAGTTTTATTCCTAAAAAGGGGTTTTGAAATAAGAAATGATGTGCCTTTCTGTTTCTTGGCATTTGCACTAAACACATGGCAATGGTCAGAATATATTATAAAGTATGCTTGTGCCTTTGACTTTGGCGTTGTGAATATTGTGAATGTCGCACTCTGCCTCTTCAGGAAGTCAGGAGTCAAGCTTTAACCGCACAAAACAAGACAGGCAGAACACTTAACTTTTAGTTTGGAAATTACTTAAACTGTTATGTTTGTTAACTAAAATTATGTGAATGTATTTTTCTAATCCTCCACACTGCAATAAAACTTTATATTTATAAAAAAAAAAAAACTACAATTATAAAGGTAATCTGTACAATGATAGAAGTGTTTAGAAGATGTATTTTTGAGTGAAATAATTTGATAACATTTTGTGTGAAATAGACTGTAGAAGTGGGTGAGTGGCGGATGGCTGTGATGAGTTGCACATGCCTTGCAACCTGGACTTCATTAGCCTTCCTTCTCTCGTCCAGCCACTGTAATTCAAATAAACAGAAATGAGATTTCCAGAGGTATAGCTCTTTTGGGTGGGGGGTCCAGCCCATCGGGTTTTCCCCGTGAAGGCCACACTCCCTATTTCTCTTAGATTTCATTTAGAACATGTGGACAAGCTGTCAGTCACATCCCCCTCCAAAACATTGTATAAACTCAAGCCCATGAAAGATGATGCATATCCAGTATATAAGTGCTTGTAGCTCAGACCAGCCTAGAGAGAGCAAAGTGTGGATTAAAGACAGACAGGCCTGTGTGTGTCGCTCTGATGCCCTAAATAAACAGTGGCTGTTTGTCTGTGCTCACCATGCAGGAGGAGGAATGGGAGCGACTTAGCGGGAACAGAGGAGGGGGTTGGATAGAGTTACCTGTGCACAGGTGACCTGCTCGCTATGGGCAGTGGATTAGCTGATTGTCAGGTATCAGGTGACTCCTCCTGTAATATTGAAGAGGGTGAAAACAGCTTTGTTGGAGCCCAGAACAATATCCCATTGGCATCAGGAGCCTGTAGCGTGTAGCTCTCACGGGGAGGGGGCAGACATAACCCGAACCTTTGTACTACACCTAAAGCGAAACTGGAGTTCATTTCTATGAGAACAAAGAGTTACTGACTTCACTGTTTCCTCCAGGCAAAATGCCGGTTCATATAGTCACGTAGACTATATGTGAAATAAATATACTTTTAATTACAAAGTTAAACTTCATTCCAGAGCAGAAAAGGTAAGGAATTTCCCCATTGTGGGACAAATAAAGGTTTATCTTATCTGAACTACCTCAGAAGTGTGGCTTTCTTAAAGACATGACCTGTGCTCCTTTGCATGGTTTCAAAGCTGACATTTAATGCAGTGCAGTGGACTGCAGGCCACATGTAACCTGAGAATGGAGCTTCAGTGCCATTAATGAGAGGTCAAGGGGCAGGACTCATGACTGGGCACTGCTGCTGCAACAGCACACATTCTTAGTTATAGTTTCTTTCTGAATACTGCCTATATTTGTAAATGAATGCAATTACCTATATATAGACAAAGGTCAATAGACAACAGCATGAGGTAAGGTTTGATAAGAGGTGACACCTCACGGTGAGCATGTCAGAATTCATGTACATTCATGTCTATTTTCAGCAGTCTGTGTTCATTAAGAAGCACTTAAACAACATTTTTTTGTTGCTGCTCTTGATGTTGATCATGATGACAAGTAACACTGTCATTCATCTGTCACAAGCGGTACCTTGCAGCCATTAGAGCATTGTGCTGGCGCCCCCTTTCTGTTTGCTCACCATGCAAGTCTGTGTGGGTTCTGGACTGGTTTCTCTCGGCCCCGGAACACAAACAATTTCGTAAAACAACTGTCCTGAAAGTGGGCGTGTTCTGTGGAGCGACCTGGCTGAAGTTAGCGGTGTTTGAGGGGAACATCAGTGACTGAAGGCCCGGCCCCGGTGCACTTATGACAGGAAACTCTGTTAAGCTGATAATTGCAGCTCCAATTTCATTGAACTCACTCATGTCAACAGTTGTGTTGTGTTTAGAGAAAGTTGCGTTTTTTCACTGCCTCTCACCTCAGCCAATAAAAGCTCACTTTTAATCTGGAACACATGGGCCAGGATACCGTACAAGCACTCAAAACAGCGGACAATCACACAGACAAACCACCAGATTCACATTTCAGTGAGAAGTGTTTGACGTTTAAAGGACCGGACACATTATGCGCGTTCGGGCCGGAGGTGTGCGTAAGGAGGCGAACTTCTGCAGGACCATCTGAAACAGTATGGCCTAATTACTTTCTGACACAGACTAGTCAATATTAGCCTGCCTATTAATTATTAATTACAATAACTGCATAGGCCTGCATACAGCATGGGTTCGTCTACTGAGCTGGCAATTTGGCCAGTGGTCGCCTGTTGCCTTTTTATGACCACCATTTTATTTTTTTATCATCAACGGATCCTTGTAAAATTGCTGTGTCCCTATCCATTAACATGTGGTCTTCAAGCGCATTCCACCTGTAAATCTTCTAGTGCAGGATGATGTGGCTGAAAAGGACAATGTGCTCACATATGAATTAATATTGCTGCTTTGTGACAGCTGAGCAACGCAACTTTGGGCAGAGGAGAGTCCACATGTTGAAATAATCTTCTCGCTACCCTGGGGCTGCTGGGGTTAAAGGAGGAGGCGCGCCGCCCGCAATGTGCTACAGATATTAGCGAAACCCGAGAGGTGCGCAGTGAACAGCTCATTCTCAGAGCGGCCTTTTCTCAACACCCACAACCTCATACAACCGGAGCACAAGGACACATCCACTCTGCCACATTCGTTCACAGCAGGATTTGTACTTTACGTATTGTAGCCTATATAGAACGCAGACTCACTCATAGAACACAACTTGTTATTTAATGGATGAATTTAAAAAAAACAAACAAAAAAAACATTTTTTTTTAATTAAACACACTGCCAAATTGCCAAAATAGCAGTTAATGAATTAAACAAAATTGATGAACAATTTCTAGGCCTAGTGTAATCACCACAATTAATGGCCTTATTTTAAAAATGAATATAGACTATCCTTAAGAATAATTAGATATAAACAAATGAACACAAAATTAGAAGCGAAAGATTGGCCGCTAATTTTCACGACTGAGTCTCTACAGCCATGTTTTTAAAAGGTCCTTCATTTTTCTGTAGGTCAAATCGCGCTCCTCAGCACAGAGCGCGGAGCGGACTCTGGTTTCACTTTGTTAGAGATAAAGAAACGTGATCTGTCCCTTAAAACCAACAACTGCTCCATGGAGCACCACTGTCGCGCACAACTCATTTACTAATGGAGCGGTTTCGGGTTTCCGACCCCGCTGCAGCCCTGGAGCCAGCGCGGTGCCCATCTAATCCCTGAAATAGGCATAGACCTACACGCGGATAGTAAACACGTGACCTCCCATCCTTCTAAAGAGACAAAGAGCTAGAAATCATGCGACAAACTATGCTGTTTTTGCCGCGCAAGGTTTCTCTCTGTGTGTGCGCCCTGAATGGCGAGTTTCATAAATTGATTGAATTATGTCACCTCGTAAAATAAACGTCCTAGTAATGAACACGCGAGGCCACCGGGCCTGGCGTTAATTAAGGACCGGGCGTCACAGGCCTGCCGTATTACTACGCATATGGTACGTTAGGCCTACTGTGGTACCCGGTTAACCCAAGATCGGTCTACGTTGAGACTTGGACTATCGTGGAACGTATGGGGTGTATAGATTAGTTTATATGCAAGTAGCCAACAAGAAAAAGTAGCCTAGACATCCAGATAAACTAACCTTATATACTCAGAGGAATAGGCCAACGTTAAACTATGGAAGTCAAGTCCAAAAGAGAGGCTGTTAATTAGCTTAGTAATAAATGTGACATCAAAACAGACTCAACATCAAATCAAATAGCAATCATACTCAGAGAGGCTGTGGTTTACGCAGGAGCCTCCCACATCAGTGTCCCTACCAAACGCAGTTTACTTTATCCATGCTTTGGATGACAAACGACAAATCGGCTACAAGAAGTGGCACATGCTGCCTCTCCTGACCCACACATTTTGAAAGTTTGTTTTGATGATGATGATGTGCAACTGGTTTTGTATAAATGATTCCTTCCTGATTTGAAGGATTTTGCGAGGACAATAAACCCAGAAATCCAAACACATTTTGTACCAAGGTTTAAAAAAAAAGAATAAAAAATAAAAAATAGAGAAAGAAAAAAACATTAAAAAATAACCTTGTAACTCTGTAAATAAGGTGTGTAACAGCATGGCAGAAGCTATAGCAGTAAAATTGTACTGATGATTTTAATTTTCATTTGTTCATAGAAATGTCTATCAATAGAGCATGTTCTTTATACACCAAAGGGAAAGGATCATTGTCCTATAAATGTAAAGCATTTTATGTCTTTCCATTAGGATATTTGGAGCCAATATGGGCTGAGAATGATATTTCCAATATTCCCATATAGCAGTGGTGAGCATCGTGTGATTTTCACATGTTTTCAAGAGCCTACTTTAATTGATAAGTGTATCTTTCATAGCAGTTTTTTCACTGTGCGCTGGGGGTGGATGTTGGCTGGTGGCGGAGGGGAGAGCGCTCCTATTTCAGCCCCTGACGCACTGCCTCTGGGGAGGAAACGGAGCTGCACAAGTCAGTCTTGCGCTCTGCAGAACGGGGTAGTGGGCAGAACGGAGAGCCAATCACCGACTGCACAACGGCTTCAAGTCTGACATATCTGCAACAGGAACAAATTGTCCCAACAATCAACATCCGCGATCTGTCGCGCAGCACAAGGGCCCACAGGCGGCGGACCCTGACGCGCCAGGACCGGACAACGATTGTGAGACAAAATAGGAACTCAAAATGTCTATTCTGCCGTCCTTCGGCTTTACGCAGGAGCAAGTAGCGTGTGTGTGTGAAGTACTGCAACAGGGAGGCAACCTAGAGCGTCTCGGCCGCTTTCTGTGGTCTCTGCCGGCCTGTGACCATCTCCACAAAAATGAGTCGGTGCTCAAAGCCAAAGCCGTGGTCGCTTTCCACCGGGGAAACTTCCGTGAGCTTTACAAGATCCTGGAGAGTCATCAGTTCTCCCCGCACAACCACCCCAAACTGCAGCAGCTCTGGCTTAAAGCGCACTACGTGGAGGCGGAGAAGCTGCGCGGGCGACCGCTGGGAGCAGTGGGCAAATACCGCGTGCGTAGGAAATTCCCGCTGCCTCGGACCATCTGGGACGGAGAGGAGACAAGCTACTGCTTCAAAGAGAAATCCCGGGGAGTGCTGAGGGAGTGGTACACGCACAACCCATACCCGTCTCCCCGAGAGAAGCGCGAGCTTGCCGAAGCTACGGGGCTCACCACCACGCAAGTCAGCAACTGGTTCAAGAACCGGCGGCAACGGGACCGGGCTGCGGAGGCCAAAGAGAGGTACGGCTGAGGGCGCACGCACATAGTGCGCGATATAACTTCAGACACGGATTTCCATGTGTTTACATAGTCTACCACGAGCAATGAAAATCAGTGTCCACTTAGCCTACTGAAATATTAGAATAGAACAAATACCCTAACAGACACCAATAATTATTCTATAGTCTAAACATTAGGCTACATAATAAATCTGTGGGGAAAAAGGAAAATAATTGTAAAATGAAAGTAGTTATATTATTTTTTATGTATTTATTTTTTACAACCACCACGTATCGCGTAGCCTATAACATTCATTAAAAAAATGAAAAGTGAAAATGAAAAACGATAATAGTTTAATGATCTGACCTTTAGCCTATTGCTCATGCGCGCAATGCAGGAGCCTATAGGATCTCTCAGAAAAAAGGCTAAATATTTAGGTTGACTATCTAGGCTAAAACGTCCAAACATAACACACCGAGAAATTGGATTTCATCGCTCTTATTATTATCATCACATAAATAGTAGATAAATAAATAGACCTAAACAAATACAGAAAACTGTAGGCCTGAAATCAGCAATGGATGCGACTATTGAGCTGAAATATTCTGCCGCATTTATACTTTTAGCTTGTTGCTGGGTCATGTTCATTCATCAAATTTTTTTTTACCAATTAGTAACCAATGTAAGGCTGTAAAGTGAAGCAGCCTACACAAAACGCGCCTGTTTTAAATTGGACTTTTTTGTCTCCAGAGAAAACAGCGAGAACAACGGCGCGGGCGGGAACAAGCAGAACCAACTGTCGCCTCTGGACGGAGGCAAGTCGCTCATGTCCAGCTCGGAGGACGAGTTCTCGCCACCGCAAAGTCCGGAGCCGAATTCGGCGCTACTTCTGCAAGGAAACATGTCCCATCAGACCGCCTCTGCGTATCCTCTCTCCGGCCTGGGCGCGCCTCCGCCGGTGCACGGCATGCACGGACACGCGCACCAGCTACAGGACTCTTTGTTGGGACCTCTAACCTCAAGTCTTGTGGATCTAGGTTCTTAAAGGACGCACGGAGTTGCGAGCAGTGGACTGAGAAGTGTATCAGATATAAGTATGTATGATTCAATATTGTAGCTACTTTAACCTATAGATGGACTGTCTGTCGTTAAATTCGGCTATAAAACAGAACTCTTTACGCGCTTGAAAAGGTCATCCAAAACTTTTTTTCAACGAAACACTTGGGGTATAGCACCCCTTTGCTTATTTATGATTTTTTTTTTGTTAAAGAACTTTATCAATTCTCCGAAGGAAACTACGTTTTTTCCCTTTAAAGTCATGGTTAGTTTCCAATAAAACCAAAAGTCTAAATTTGTGTCTGTGTAATTTCTACAAAATGTGACCAAATTATGCGAACACATAAGCTAAAGTTCACATTTGGACCTCCAATCCGTTCTTTGGTAAAATCCTTATAAGAACGGAGAACGGAGCTCGCGAGTAAAAGTCTTAGGGATAAAGAGCGACACAAAACACTGGGAGACAAGGGCTGGAAATCGCAGGGAATTTTTTTTATTATTTCAAACCAAAACAAAACTACGAACTTAAATGGAACAAACCATAAAAGCAAATATCTCAAACAACCACAATTCTGTGAGGACAGTGCGAAGGAGATCCGCGCCCCAACCATGCGCCCGGGCTCATGTCAGCCTAAACTGTTTTGAGCAGAGAGCACCGAGGATTTCCTGAGCCTAATCTGAACCAGTCGCAGTGCGCATTACGCGCTGATTACTGCGGAGATTGGAGGTCTGAAACGGAGGGCCTCAGTTTGAGGGCCCCATGTGAGGACACTCCCAGAGGCCCCACTCTTATAACCATCACTCGCTCAATACAGGATTCCTTCTGGAGCCTGTCTGTCCTCAGCAGACCTCAAACAGTGCTGTCTAGAAGAGCACACCTAAACTCAACGAATATCAGCGGATGGACCATAGGACCATACCTATACCAATATTTCATGACAAGCCAGTTTCTCTTACTAAACACATGTGTATATTGCCTAGTCACAAGAATGGTTAAGCTTAAACATAGAAATGTTGACATTTACTACAAAGACATCTGGCTTTACCGAAATTAAAATCAATGCTGATTGACCAGTGCAAAGGTCCACCAGGCCTCACTACAAGCCTCTCCCCTCCAGCTCCCTCATACCTATAGCCTCAGTGTGATCTGAATAGTGCCATGTTTTTGTATGATTCTCATCATACAAAGCTGTTTCTTGGCTCTGGATATATGCATATTCACAAATTAACAAACAGGTGAACACAAAGCCGCCTGTTAATCTATTGATCCCATGCACAGCAGCAGGAGTGGCAGTAGCTCTCAGGGTCACCTTGGGGATGTGACACTCCCTGCTCAATCCAACACGGAAATTCACTCTGTACTTTTAATAAGGCCACAATCCCCAGCTTCAGACAGGACTTCCAGAGTTGTGTGTCTCTGGCTGCACTGGAGGTGCCTTGTGGAGCTGTGCACAAAGGCAGAGGCACAGTCTGGCCCTGCTCAACAGCTGCTGAGGGCAAACATACAGCGTCACCACACGCCCTTTCATTTGGAGGAGACTGAAGTGGCACAGGCTCTAAATCAACAGCAGGAAGGTTCCTAATGTGTGCAAATAAACAGGCCGAGTAGCCCGCATGAGCCTCACACACTGCACAGGTAGCTCTGTGCCTGCCAGGTATGTGTGTGCGCAGAGGGGACAAAAGGATCTTTTCAGGTGTAAGAGCCAAACAAGGGGGGCTCCAACGCAGAGGAGGGGGGCACTAGGATTTTCTTACCAATGATGCATGGATCTGACAATGTTCTGGTCTCAGTGCCCACAGGCGTGTGTGTGTCTTACACAGACCTGTCTCTGTGGTGTTCTGGGGACTCTAGTCACTTTACTTATTGGTGAAAACTAGTAAAATAATCACAATGAACCCTAAATCTTAGTATACAGCACGCTGCCATGCAGAGCAACAACATATATTTGCTCTCTATATGCAAAATGCAGCAAAGGACACTGTGAGACCATCGTGTCTATGACTAGCTGACCACTGCAGAGTTGACATTGTTTAGGTGAAAATCTCAAATCCTTCACAACACCACGTCACCTGTCCCAGCACTCACCTGTCTCATTCTCATCTGTACTTTGCACCCACACCTCATGTCCAAGGACTCACCCATGCTGGAAGGCTTGACTAGTTTTTTTATCTGCCCACACCTGAGTGAGCTTGTAACCGAGCTACTCTGAGCCCCTTACCCCCCATCCCCTCAATCACATACACATAATCTATGGAGGTCTGGGACAAAGAACCCGTCCTGGTTCCAGTCAGGAAATGAAAGTGGAAACCTGATCCAGTGTGTGCCAAACGTGTCTGTGAGCAGGGACAAAGCTGCAGAGAAATGCTGCCTGGTCCCAGGCGCGAGAGTGGGGGCGTCCAGGTCCGGGTAACGCAGAAACACAATCCAGTACAAACTTTTTTTTAAATGACTCATACCGAAAAAAAAAAAAAAAAAGTTGGTAGTAGGTAGAACAAAGAGTATAGTCAAATTTGCACTAAAGAAAGATTTGGTTTGTCGGTCCAGTTCCACTTTTATTAATCTGAAGCCTCTCTGCTACATTCAATTATACCAAATAGAAATTAAAAATATAAATATGTACATCATTTAAATCCCTAGTATATCTGCTAGTGATTACGACTTGTAGATGTAGTTCTGCTGCTCTAAAATATTCATCACCCTCTGAATGTGTGGTGACATGAAGGTGAAAGTATGGAGAGTGCTCCCACTCCACATCCACATGTAGTATATCCACACACCAAGCAAAATAAACTTCCCATTCCGGCCTCTCTCTCCTGAGAACTCTCCCACTGCTCATGTACAGTCAGAGCTGCACTCGAGTGTGTCCAGTGTGAGGGCAGCGCAGAAAGACACACTTTTGATGTTTAACAACCACATCGACAAAACAACACTCAAAGCCTTGTTTGCCTAACCCCCAGCTATTTGTTAATGGAGCAGGAGAAGGAAAATAAAAGGACAGATTCCACTGGCGCAGAGGGCTGTGGGTTTGGTGTACTGCTACAGTGTGCGGGACATCCTCAGCAAAGGCCAGTGTGTTTGGTAGTAGCCAAATAGTGAGAACTTTCAGAGATAGCACTCACTACCACTGTGAGGACAGTTTTAAAAGACACACTCAGCTCAGTTATAGAATGTGGGCAGCTCCTGGACAGGACTGCTCAACACCCACAAGACTCCTGACCTACATTTGTGTCTTCAACTGTTTTTATGTCCTTTTTGTTGAGCACAAACACAAACATCAAACTCCTTTGGAGGTTGTGATTCATATCTGGCCTCTATATGCTTGAAAGAGGTAAAAAAAACAAAACAAAAAAACCCCATCTAGTTAGAATTTGTAGTCAAGATGAAAAAAATCAAGATGCAAAATTGACTGCTCTGACTGCTTCTGTCCACAAACACACATGAGGGTAAAATCATATTCTATAGTCAGTATAAAGTCATTTATTAAATGTGAACATAAAAATTTCTCTTTATATTTTGACATCAATAGCATCCAGTGAATAGAGAGTAGAGACAGTGAGTCTGTGAGAGAACAAACTAAAGGCTGAGCAAATTAGAACCCAGGCAGAACACACTCTGCCACTTGTCATTAAACGGGGCTTTTTTTTTAAAATTTGGCGCCTGACTCTTCTACACAGCTCACATTTTCTTTCCTTTCAGACTTTTAGTTCAATAGTGTTAATCAGGGTATTTATAAAAATATAACAGACACAATTTGCTAAGTGCAAAATGACGGGAAAAAGGTTGTGTGCAGGCGTCCTAATGCTCAACTTGAACTTGGCTTCAACAGCTGCAGAAATCAGAGAGTGTTTAAATATAGGGCGCACTTACACTTGTACCTTTAGCTCACTTCTGTCCTCTAATTCACACCATCACACCATCAGAGGCCAACAGTTCACCAACTCAACTGTTTCATAATAATTTTCAACAAAGTAAGAAAAACAAAACATTATTTGTATGTTGTAATAGTTCCAAAATGATTAAATAACTAATACATTTATTATTTATGTATTACTGTTTCATTTGAAGGCCTCCAGTTTCATAAAGAGCTCTGTGACACGCAGGTAATGTAACCAGTAATCAGGCACACCAAAGCTCATCATCACGGATATGCAGCCATTTGTTCCTCAATTCTGGGTTTGAACAAATATTGCACAGAGGGATGTGGTATGTCTGAGGAGGAGTAAAAGAGAAGTTTTCCCCTCCATAACATCATCCTAAAATATCAAACATGGGGGCAGGCACATAATGCTGCCGGGCTGTTTTTCAGCCAATGAGCCGGGCAAACATGTTATACCATGAAGAAGAAGAAGAAGAGTGCATTGAGATTTTGTAGAAAACATCAGACAAAAACAATGTGGGAAAAGATCAATGATCAGAGAAGTGGTAAAAAAAAAAAATCCTTGTTGGGTGTGTCAATATAGAGTGGATAGAAAATAAAGGATTTTCTAAAAATTATTGAGAAAATCGATAAGAAAAGTAATAAAACAAAGTAGGTTATATTCTATAATTGTGCAGTTTTTAATCATTTTTGTAGCCAAGCCATTTATTACATTACGTAAAACATTGTCTTTAATAAAAGGTACCATTGGTATAAATATTTTTGGGCTTTTATCTTTGATCTAAACATTTTAGTTAAAAAGCTCCCACTTCTCTCATTGCTAAAGATAAGCAAACCTTAGGGCCATAACTGAGGCTAATTCCGCCATCTAGTGGTGAGAAGGCAACACAACAAATCCCAAAGAGTGGGACTCGCGAACGCCGTTTGAGTGCCCTTTGACCTTTGACAGGCCTGTAAGGATCTATAGACCCTTTAAAAGTCTATAAACAAATAGGCCTTCACTCTAAATTCCATGGAGGCAACTGGTGGCAAAAATGAAGTGTAACATAATGGCATTTCATGGACAAATTAGGATTAGAATATCATAAAAGGCAAATGATAACCACTCTGTGGTACTGTCACCTGGTTAGAAATCATTATAATAGTATTTTACCTTATTTGTTTATTTAATATTTAATTATACACACTCAGCTGTTGATGAATACAAAATCGTATTTTTTAGACAAATACAGAAATTCTGAATTATTATTATTATTTTAAAATACAGAAAATCAGTAGATTAGCATATTTAATTTAGTCCTTGGAAATCTGTCTCTTTAACTTTTGCCTCCATTCTAGAATTTTGAACATTCATTATCTTTGTCATGTATTCTGTGTTTAGTATGCTGTCATTATAATAATTTTTGAAAAATAAATACATAAAAAGTAGCCTATAGGACGAGCTCATCCTAATAGTAGTTATAATACTAGAATTACTGGGACTTCCAAATATATCCTACAGTAAAGAACGGCCTCTTTTGACCTTAATATATGAACTCTAGTTTAGGTTATTCCAGTGGTCCCTAATTCATCCCAGACTCAGGGCTCTTATCAAAATTCATTATGGCCAAATCACACAAGCTCTTTAATATCACTATATTGTAATCTACATGAGCTGTATTAAAGCAGGCTCTTTGCCACAGAACTGCACCATTTTATAAAAACCTACAGGCGACCACAAGGCCGCCGGGGTACCAGCCCTTTAGTGCTTTGTTTACACCGCGTTATCAACAGTCAAATCTTACATGAGTCAAGAGCTCCATCTAGTGGTCCACTGTAACTTCATCTGTTAAAAAGAACCCTGATTCAGTTCAGTTTAGGCAGAGATGGTGAAGTAGTCTTACTCAAAATCTGTAGAGCACAAGTTAAATAAAAGTATAGTTTAAATATAATCAATTTTATAAAGAAGTAAATGACATAATGAAAAATGCTTATTTGTACAAATTGTATCAATAGGAATAGATTGCGTTTCGGTGACTTCACAACATTGTAAAATGCCTATAGCAGGACAGATCAGAATTCTATGGTGGAATTTAATGCTGATCAGATTTATGGTTAATAAGGTTCAAAAGTTCAGCATCTTCTCTGTCAGCATAAATAAACAAAAGGGAAATACTTTTTTCACCATAGTCTTATAGTGATACCATTAATGGGATTGTTGTCAACTGAAAGGTCTTTAGGTCCGACATTATCAAATTAGAAAGGAACCTATCAATAATATTAATAGTATATTACCACATGTTTTTTTTCATCATGTTGATTTTCCTTTGAAATCTTGTATTTTACAGCTGTTGTATACTGTATATATATATAACTCTTTTAAAGATGTATTATGATTCTACAGATAATCTGCTCATATATGCAGTGCACATAAAGGTACTACTGGCAATAGGAGAAAATCAATACATTCATAATAAAGGGATTTTGTCCTAAATTTGCAATGGGTCACCTCTAAAATTATAACACTAAATTTGACATTGTGATGATTCCTAACATAATAAAAACAGTGACTCAGACAAACACTGTCATGTTAGTACTTTCTAACTGAGATCAAAACTATAATTCTTTATGCATTAAAGATGAGCCTGTTCTCCATTTTCTATAGTTAAAGTCAGTCTCCAGTTTAACCTGTTCTCCTCTGTAGCCTCGACATCCAAACACACCACATTTACTGCTAATGCATTTAGTAGCCTCTTTAACAGGTTCAGGGCTGGAACTGTGGTAAAACTGACACCATCCAGGCAACCACCTTGAAAACTGTGACTATAATCCATATCAAATTAAAATGTGATTGTATATTTATTAGAATACCATAGGACATCAACTTTTAACCTTGATGTCCTATTTTTAGCTTTAACTATAACATAAATAAACTAGGAATATACATATACATAAATGCACTATGTAACTACACCACCTGTTTGTCTTTATCAAAGTTATTGTGTTGTCTGGAATGTTTCACAGTATGGCATTAAAACTATCCAGCTTACCTTCATTCAATTATGCGTGTTAAAATAAAATATATATATATTTAAATACATAGACCTTAAAAACATGCTCCACAGATCTGGCTGGTCATTTGGTTTATTCCAGGTAAAGCATTATCTCCATGGATATAAGCAGGTGGCGAACACTCCATCTGAAAAGTTACATAGTGCAGCTTTAATGCTTTGTTTGCTCTTACAGTATAATAGGCCTAATTCAGATGAAATATTGTGAAAAATTAAGTATGGTTAGGCTTGAGGTGTGCAGAACAAACATCTAGGTTCAAACTAATGTGTTTCTTATTATTTAGTCCACATCAGCTCATTCGTTTCTTTAGTCTATACCTAGGTCTAACTGACACCTACTTATGCTTTTGTTGAAGGAGCAAAATTATAATGGCTAAACTAAAAAGAAAATCAATACAGTCAACATAAAGGAGTTTTGGTAACCTTTGTATTTTTACTCCTGTCTTTGTGAACTGAGTGTATTCTGTGTAACCAACCAGGGGTGGTACTGCTAGTGCACGGCGCATACAGGTTAACTTTGGGTGAAAAGTTGGTTGTGCTGGAGTATTGACGAGAGATGAACTGTCTGATGACTTTGAGATGGACAAATATAATTGCACTACACTAAAGGTAATAGCTTCAAAGGTGCAGTGAGCAGAGCGCAGAAGATCAATGCCATGATTGGACACCTCACCAACTGCACAAAGGACGTCAGGTTCTGGAAGAAAAATCTCTGCTGTTCAATCAAAAAAAAAAAAAAAAAAAAAAAGAAAGAGAAAGAAATTTGGGCCCATTTAGTGTAACAAGTAAAATTTAGAAAACTAGTTGTCAAATATGATCAATGAGCAGAAGTAAATATAAATTTCTATAGGTGCAAGAAAGAGGGATGAATTTTATAGCTTTTTCGTTGTGCGTTGTGGAGTCTATTGACAGTCAAGGTTCTTGTAGTTACCTATACATACTTAAGAAAGCAGCCAGAAAAACATCTCCTTTTGTCTGTACTGAATGCGTACAGATCAATGCTCTCATAAGTGTGAGTGCATACATTTGACAAGTCAATACTGTCGCTGAAAGGACATGGGGAGTTAGTGTGTGTTATGGCATAGGAGGGTCAAAAGGTACACTTGTAGATGAGAGTTATATCTGTGTAAAAAGCCAAAAGTGTGAATAAAATACAAGATTTACTATACCTGACATAAGCTGCCTTCAAAAGCAATGGGGAAAAGTATATGGCATATATTTTCCATCTAAATTAATAGTGAGGTACAGATAAGATGGCATCATAGGTTATGTGTAAACATGTCAGGAGGGATAGTTCCTATAATAAGTCATGAGGACGTGGCAGTAACATGGTGGAAGACACAGCAAGTGTTGTGTTCCCCTTTCGACATTGCCATACAGCATAAATGCTGTAAAATATCGCACTTGACTTGACTATTTTGTCAGTGAAGTATTTTGTATATGTGAAGTGTAAGCTGTTCTATAGCTGGTAATAGATTTTTCCTCCATGGGGTTTGGTCGTGTGGTAACATTTTTGTTTTCAGAATAAAAAAAAATATATATATACTTGAGGAGATAATTCTCGTATTAAAGCCCAATAGATTTTTTTTTTTTTTTATATTGCAGTGCATTGTGTACGTTCATTCTGCAGGTTGAATCAGCATATTGTTCCTGATAATGTCATAGGGATAGATTAGACACTATCTTCACAAAAATTTGGGAATGGTTCAAATGCCTAGGACACATTTTCCTTTGATGACATGAATTGTAACAGTAATATTTAGTCTACTACCAATATAATTAACCAGTAATAGAAACTGAAAATGACATTTTTATTTCACAAAGAATCTGAAATGGGGAAGTCTGATGTAATAAAGTCACCTTTAAGCAGTGTGGATGACAGGGAATTAAAGTTTTCTTTCTTGGTGTCAATAATCACGACAAACATAAATGTGCAATGAATCACTTCTCTGAAATTACAACACTAAATCTGACATCGTGATAATTCCTAAGAGTAATAATAACACTGAGTCAGACTTGGAACTGAAACAGAGCGCACATTGTCTGGTCACTGCTTTCTAACTGTGCTCAAAACTATAATTCTATAAGATTAGTACTTCCTCCATTTTCACCAGTTTAAATCAGTCAACCCGTTCTCCTCTGCAGCCTTTACCGCCAAACACATATTGTATTTACTGCTAATGCATCGCATCAACCTCATTAGCTCAGAACGAGTGGGAGCCGGTTCAGGGCTGGACCTGTCCATGGTGCTGAAACTGAAACCATCCAAGCAACCATCTTCAAACTGTGACCATAATCCATATGCAATTTGTATCTAATTGTTTGTTTATTATTATATCATAAGACAATAACTTTTAAACCCATTTTAACATTAATCTAGTTAATGCACAATTGAATTAAAGTAAGTATACCGACCGCCAGCAGGGGTCCTCTCTTACCCGTCCCCTGGTCATGGCGGTGTTTGAAGATTTCAGAGACAAATTACAGCAGCACTATAAAAAGACTGCGGTATAATCTATAATTTTACAAGTAATGTGTAGGAAAACCCTACAGAAAAAGCATACTTAAACGTGTAAGCGCGTACAAAAACGTTCAATTCGCCCCGTTCCCATTTCCAAGGCCGGGAAACACTTTGGGAAGGCACTTTGGTAACCTGGACCATTTCGAGGCCTTTTCACAACGAACGGCCTTAGAAAAAATAAAGAAAATACGCTATTTTCTGAAAGTGTATTTACTGCAAGTGCTCAAATCCAAATTTTGGCCAGAGTTTGCTTTACCTTGGATCAACGAGACGAGTAATTGCCAATACAGTGCCTCAACAGTACGGGGAGCACAATGTGATGTTATGGCCAGTATTTACGGATGGAGGGATTAAACAGAAATCATGTAAAGTTCCATAAACAGTTAAATCAGACAGGTTAATAGTAATAAAAAAAAACGAAATAGCAAACGTGTAGCCTATTATGGTGTTTATGGTCACCTAAACCCTATGGTAATATTTCTCAGCAAAATTTGGAGATGTACCGTCTTGACACTGCAGATGACTCGCAGCTATCAGCCGAAACATGTCATGAAAGTAATTACATATCCTATATTTTTTTTCAACAATAAAAAAATACTACTATTTCTGCTGATGACAATAAAAATTAAAGAAAAATAATAAAATAATAATAACGTTTGTGGATACACAAAACTATTTTTTAAATATTACGTGTCTTTTCCATTTTTCCCCATTGTTTTCGTTAGGTGAAGCATATGGATTAGAGACCATATACCAATGGTATAAAGTAGTCTTTTTTTCTTTTTTTTTTTCGTCGCCATCCCTCCTTATCAAATAAATATAATCTAATGTTAGAATATCACAACTCATTCAGAGGCCATAAAACAAAACTTCTATAGTTTTGCATGCTCAGCTTTATTGCTATTATTTATGTCTAGTCTCTTCGACCAAATGGATATGGATCTTTCATTTAGAAGATGTGGAACGGCACCATTTCTTACGTGCAAAGGAAACGCTGGGAGTATGTCTTGGAGATGCTTTGTGCTAAAGCTAACTAGCCACGCACTCAGGCAGGCATTCAGACACAATGGAGACAGATCCATGTATAGTCAAGGCTACACGGCGCCCTTCAGCGCGTATCAGCCACTAAAGAGTTCTGCTTACACATACTAACAGCACTTATCTGACAACTCTTAACTTCTTCTTTGTCCGCGCACTCTTGACAAAGGCGATGTGGAAAACACGCCTGTGTAATGAACGGAATGTCTCTGTTAACAACAGCTTTGAAGAAAGCGAGGAAAACACAATGACACCGTTACAGCCTCTGTTTGAAGCTGCGCACACTGGCATTTATGAAGTTACTGGGGCATGTGTGATACGCCTGTGAGCCTCGGCACAAGACAATGGTCCGGTAATGAATGCTGTTAATAGGCCGAGGCTGAGCGCATGACATGAGCCGGGTCTCCGTGGCGAAGACCTCCGCCTATACACGCTGACAGCAGGCTTTCACGGTACAAAACAGCGCAGGGAGCTCTTTGTTCGCGCGGGGATCCCAGACCCCATCATTAGCGCTCATTACCGCTGACCAGTTTGACAACCTTATTGACTCTCGTCCCCTGCCGTCCTTGTTCTCAATAGAAACGGAAATATTCAGCCATTTTGTCCTCCCCAACTCAAAGAGGAGCATGCACTTGTCCAGCAGGCTACACATTTAGCCTTTGTGCCGCTGGGTCTAAACGCTTTGTGCGCCTCCAGATACACGCCCTAATTGACGACAAATTGAATAAAATCAGGTGTCCCAATACTTGCAAAAGTTAGACTTTAACCTTGTCTCATGCTTCGCTCATTTAGTGCCTAAGGTTTACGTCAGTACATGGCAGTCACACGGAGGATGCTGCTGGGTTAGAGTCGAGCAGGTGCCACAACCTGACTTTGAGTGACAGACTGATTGTCATGGGTTAAAAGGACACGGGGGTTAATCCCAGATTTACGCAAACATGCAACACTAAATATAATGGTGCAGTTATTTTAGGGAGCAACAGTATACATAAACGTGTGGTAGGCTATTAGGCATATCGCATTTTGTTGTCATTTTAATAATAATAATAATAATAATAATAATAATAATAATAATAATAATAATAAAAATCTTAATCCGTTTGCTTGTACTTTAGTAGTTATTATGCACACATGCAAGAACAAAAGCTTACTCAAACCTCCCTCGTCTTAAGTGCGATAAGGAACGCGTTTGGCACCATTAATCAAACATGTAGACTGAGCTTGTTTGTAGGAGAAAAGCGGTATGCTTCTGTATGATTAGTAGCGGGAGCGCTAACTAATTTCCACCATTTGGGGCTGCTGAGTGTGATCTGTGCGCAAATCATCCGGGTTAGTGCGCCGGCCTCTCACTGACCTCTCGCTGTCAGTCCGTATTACAGACGCAGAGGATGCCGGCCAATTAGGCCCGCGTTCAACGTGTCAGTGCGGCATCACCGCGGCGGTGCAGCCTCACCAAACACATAGGCAACAAGATCTGCTCCACACGTAACAAACTCGCGATCGACACTCTTCAACAATGCTTTATTAAGTTATCTTTTCTTAGACTCAAACACATTTGACTAAAGCGCGCATGCTCCACAGGTCACCTGTACAAGGTTGGCTAGTATTAAAAAACACCAAGCAAAGATCAAGTCCATGACAGAGCAGATCATCGTTTAAATAGACAAATAAACGTTATTTATAAAACTTTAAAAGAAAGTAAAAATATGTTCTTTTTCAACATGAAATACGCACGAGACACTGGTGAGGCGCACGTGGCCCCTTTCCCTTTTTACATTGACTCTGTCTGTGGCTCGTGGTCCGCGAGGGCTGCAGTCCAGTTTGGGTCCACGTGGGCAGTCAAAATAGGCAGTCTACTCCGGTTGGCTCGGTCCCGTTAGTATGAGGCACTAGTCTCCCGCAAAACCCGGGTTCTGGGCCGGTTGCTCAGATGTCACATTCGCTGTCGCTGGAGGTGATAGAGATGGCGGAGGCCGCTGCTTTACTGGAGAGACTGGCCTCCGGGCTGGAGGCAGGACCCAGCCGGTCCACGGTGCCGTCGTCATCCGCCAGAGAGCGGACCGAGCCGCCTGACAGGACCTGCTGCTGCAGCCTGGCTCAGACAAGGGAACAGAAAGCACACTAGTAGCGTCCAGATAACATTTATTTTTATTTTTTTATCAATATATATTAAGCTAAATATGTTTTTAATGTGTGAAGCAACGTGCAACTTTTGTGACAACAATATCAAGTACAAATCTGTTTCTGCATAGGCCAATAATTAACTATACAAGACCATAAAATAAATACAAAAAATTTATGTTTGCACACAAAAATAATAAATAAAAGGGTTGATAAAAAGGTTATTTTTTTTGACAAATTATTTAATCATGTGTGCACCATTTTAAATAAAATTAAAACATTTATATTTGCTACAGACATTAATAATAGCTGAAATTATATTGTTGTAGGCTATAATTAGCCTATTATTGTACCATTTAAAAACGCTCCTTTTTACTTCATAATTAGGCTGTAAAAACAGGTACCAAATTAAATAAAATAGCCTAATATTAACAATAGCTCTAAAGTGTCTTTTTCTTTGTTTTGTTTTGTTTTTTGAGTAGATGAGCAAAAGAGAAAAAAGAAACTAAAACGCCTGAATTTCCTCTCAACGATAGAACGACCCTTGTGTAAGATGTGCGCAGAGCCGGCTCTTTAATGTGAACGTAGCTAGTACCTGTTTTTGGCGGCCGCCGCTCGGTCCCTCTGTCGCCTGTTCTTGAACCAGTTGCCCACTTGCGTGGGTGTGAGTCCAGTGGCCTGGGCCAATTCTCTTTTTTTGCTGGGGTTGGGATAGGGGTCCTGGAGGTACCATTCTCGAAGCAGGTGTCGCGTGCGCTCCTTGAAGCAGTGAGTTTTCTGCTCTCCGTCCCAGATTGTGCGTGGCAGGGGAAACTTCTTGCGCACGCGGTACTTGTCCACGGGCCCCAGCGGACGGCCCCGCAGCTTCTCGGCCTCCTGATAGTGCGCCTCCAGCCACAGCGCCTGTAGCTTGCTGTGAGACTCTTTGGTGAACTTGTGGTTCTCCAGGATGTGATAGAGCTCGCGGAAGTTGCCGGTGTGGAAGGCGACAACGGCGCGCGCACGCAAGACCGACTCGTTTTTGTTGAGGACTTCGCAGGCCGCGGGAGCCACGGGCAGAGACCAGAGGAAGCGACCAAGACGCTCCACGTCCCCGCTCTCCTCCAGGGTCTCGCACACCCCGGCCACCTGCTGGGGGCTGAAGTTCAACATGGGCAGCTGGAACATTCCTCTGCAGCTCCGCCGTGCTGAAGCTCCGCGCGGCAGCGCCACACACAAGGCGTTCGCAAAGTCGGCGGCGAGAGACAGAGCACGGTACAAGGATGACTTTACCGCATCCTTGGGCAGCAGTCCTGGGCAGGCAACGGACGGACGGAGTGAGGTGTCGTGGTGGGCACGTATTAGAGGCTGATTAAAGCCAAGGCAAGCGGGATATTTTTTAAAGGAGAGAAAAAGACAGTCAGCCTCCAAAGAGCTCCTATTGGACTTGGCAGACTGGATGCGCGGTTACCATGGATGCACGTCAATCACTGTCAAGTTTGTCCAATCAGACGTAGAGGAGATTTTAGCGCCTCCCTTTGCAAAAATAATCTAAACATTTTGACCTTTTTACGTGGGAGCAGCGTCTTCTGTCGTTTCAGCCTCGTCCTGTTTCTTTGTGCGACGATCTGCAGCTAAGAGTGAACAGTATCAACGTGATGAGCTCAGTGCACATTTAGAGCCCTTCAAACACACGCGCGCACGTGCACGACGACACGGCTCTTTAGACAGACTGATTTTTACCCATCAATCTGCAAGTTATTCAAATGTTTCAATACTGTTTAACCCAACAGGCCAATATAATAGTATATATAATAGTATACATTGGCATCAGCAGCACTAAACAAAATGGCCTCTATTAATAAGTCTAAGCTCCAATAACGCGGTGATTCCGACTTTAAGAGCAAACACGGAGCTCGGAGAATTCTAGCCTAGTGCAGCGGTAAAAGAGCTGTCATCGGGAGGATACTCTTCGGCACTGACACCGCAGCGAAACGCGCTCGGGCCTGCACATTTGCGTGATGTGCGCGTGACCCTGCGTGGTAGTATCAAGCACAGTCCGTTTTGTGCGCGAGCTGATTTAGTAAATAAGAGGGAGGATAGATAGCGCAGATGGTTTGAAGTGTCAGGTCAGATTATTTCAGGGCTGCATACAGTAGGAAAGTTCATTCTGACGGAAAAGCCTGATATAATTCTCACACATCCACCCCCACCTCCACAGATCCACAGAGTGCATGTCTCCAACGGACTCCCCCTTGGGCTCCTCATACATGAATTATAGAGCTACACCGTGTAGATGTGGGCTGATGAAATGTCTCGCACACAAAGCCGTTCCTTCTCTCACCATGGCTCTTAAAACATTCTATATTCCTACAGGATATTTTCCCAGGAAAACTCTTGGATCCGACAGCCACACAGTAGACCTAAATCAGCGTGTAAATAAATAGCCTAACAGCAGGAGAGAGAACAGCGACTGACAAGGTGCAGCTCTGAAATATTTAGCTGCGCGTAAATGTTTTATCCACACAGCAGCAAAGGCCAAACTATGGAAGCAAGCGTCAATAAAAGATGAGTGACTCTGGGATGTTTTAAACGGACTGAACTAACACTCAGACGGATACTGCACTGCCAGGCCTTTATTTATCTTACTAGCAGACGAAGCAAGCTTTGTATAAAATAAAATAAAAATAATAATAAAAAAAAATACAATAAAACCTTATTTACCTTATTTAGTAATTCGCGAATTTATTATTAACATACGTCTTTGTTTAACTACAATGTTAATAGCCTAATTGTAAAATAAATAAGCAGGCAATAGCATATAGCCTATAAAAAGTATGCTCAGTGTGAGCATAATAAGCCCTGTAGTGTATTGTATAATTTATACAATTCCGTGGCGCTTTATTAGAATAGGCAATGTTCACTGACATTTTGTTCTGATATTTTGTTATAGCCTATATTCTAAACAGGCTAACAAACCATGGCCTATTGTGACAGGTGTAACATTTTAGTTAGTTATTAAAGTATATAAATATGTTTATATTTCTCTTGCTGTCTATGTTAGTGTGGGCACATTATAAAAACATAATGTGGCGGTATTAACTCGTTCTTATTATTATAACATAAAGATAGTTGTAGATGAGAGTAGTGGGCCCAGTGATGTCAGGCCTGTGTCAGTCTCCTGACACCAGTATCTCAACAACCGCAGTACAGGGAGCCTTTTGACACACACACACACGCACACGCACACGCACACACACACACACACACACACACACACACACACACACACACACGCACGCCTCCAAAACATATGTCCTTCTCATAACATCTATTATGACCTGTTGGAATATATACAATAAAATATACTAAGCAAACAAAATGTCATTGTATTCAAATGAAATAAAAATGACAATAGATCTGTTTATATTGTCAGCGTTCTTGGATGTAAACATTGATACAGAAATATAATAAATATTGCAATTGCAATGCCAGGGAAATAGCTTGAAGATATTTGTCCAAAATCATTCAGTAAAGCTTAGAAAGGCACCCTCAAGGTCGAGCAGAAGGCTTGAGCAGTATAGAAATGAATGATAGTATGAAAGTCTCAAAATCATGGAGAATAGCTCAGTGTGAACAGGTTCATGACAATAATGCTCACACATCTTTTGTGATTGTACACTGACAAGGCACGGTGGCTAGCTGCTAGCATGTCATGTGGACATGGCTGTGGGCTGCGGCAGGCGGAGTGGGCAGCAGTAGCAGCAGGGAGCAGGCTGGAAGTGACCCAGATTCCCTGGGATCAGTGGAGCAGACGAGACGCTACAAGAGCCAGTCACCAACAGTCCTCCTGCTCCATCCACACACACCCTCCCCCACGTACGGTCATGGAGCCACGCAGATGTGTGCAAACACGCTAAACAACAGCAATGCAAGCCCCACAACATCATGTGACCTGCTCTGTCATAGCAGGGCGGCCCAGTGTCAGGATGCACAGTAGAAAATGACACAAGATAATCCTCTCCGAATATCAACATTCTCAATAAAACCACAACCGCACTCAATTGACAACCACATTACAACCACATTGTGAATGTACATCCAACTTAGACCTAAATATGCAAATATTACATGCTCCACAAATTGCATATTATTTCTGAATATAGATCATAGCAGATATGAATAAAGATTTGATTGTAATAAGGTTAAAAAAAAAAACAAGTCCATAGACTGTAGTATGGGCACTAGCAGTAGGAGTGCATATGGCAGTACACACAGTACTCACAGTGGCAGTGCTCATGTAAACCAGAGCTGCACAAAGCTAATGCACAAAGCTAATGTACAAAGCTAATGCACAAAGCTAATGCACAAAGCTAATGCACAAAGCTAATGCACAGCGCCCCGGGCCACTGCCTTAGCAGCCAACATGGAGGCCGTAAACACAGCGTCTGTTTGCTTCATGTCACTTTGGCTTTTCCCGCTGCATGACAGACTGTCCCAGCCCAGGATTAACTTTCCAATTAAGATATCATGTTAGTAACACTCACGGTGACCCCTGCATGACCCGGATGTGTTCAGGGCCTGGCTCATCTCAGGGACTTACAGTGGACTGTGGAGCAGCACAGCACTGACTTAAGGGTTAAGCTTAAGCTGTGAGCTGTGTTTTCAGACCCACTTAGCCCCAGGGCAGCGCGGCTCTCAGTGCAGTGTTTAATCTGTGGATTTGTGGTAACAGAGAAGACTTCTTATCCACTCACCCATTGGCCCCCCGTGAGTGTAATCCCTCCCCCAACACACTTACCCCTCCCCAGCCATTGTCAGCCTCTACAGAGTCCCTCGCCCACCACACCACTCTTGGGTCTCATGAGCTCTTCTGCACTGTTTATTGGAAGGCAGTGATGACCACAGTGGACTTGGGCAGCGCACTAGAAGTTATGTTTAAGGACTATTACTCATTATTTGCATATTCATATGTATAGAGGCGAAAGTTCCAGCATTAGTCAATCATGGCATGTGGTTATAAAAAGCATGAGCAGATGGTGCTAGGCTTGTATCTGCAAGTGCAGTGAAAAAGACAGCTGTTTGTAACAAGCTAAAAAACAAGGTCTGTTAGTGCAGCATTTACTACACTGATTAGAGGAGGCACTGCCATGATCAGAACACATTTGGGAAAGATGTCTGGACTGGGACTGAGCAATATATCGCAATCAATCGAAATTTTGAGTTGGCCCAATTATCAAATCGCAAAAGGTGCAATTATTTAGATAATAGAATGTCCTCTGCTTATAACAAAATATTCTTAGTTTTTCAATAGAAAAATCTTGTTGTTTAGACCTCTACAAACATTTTCTGACATGCAATGCATTTCTCCTAAAATGTTAATGCTCCTGGAGCTGTTAACAATGTGCACAGAATCCTACTTTAAAAATATGCATCACAAATCTAATTACAATAAAATTTTTCCTAAAATTGTACAGCTCTAATCTGGACTAAGACTATGGGCTTCATTCATGAGAATGACTCATGTGAAATACAGAGAAGCTGACAGGTATTTGAGTTCTTTAAAGGGGAGTAAATATGCAGAATTACTGAAAGACATGGTTTTAGATAAGGACCAGAGGTGGGTAGAGCAACCAAAAATTGTACGTAAGTAAGAGTACAGTTAGTTCTTATAATAGGAATAATTATTCACGTAGAAGTGAAATGAAAAGGCCTAAGAAATGAATGAGATGAAAACTACTGCTTGAGTAATTGTAAAGTAACTGTCTGGACGTAACAGCTGATTTAGTAATTTAAAGGACCAAAAAAAATAAAAAATAAATAATGGATAGTCCACTCAAAAAAGTCAATTTTGCAAAATATAGGCCTTTGAAGCAATACAACTTACTTGCTTGGAATTGGATGCAGTTTGCTCAAGAGAAGAGAAACGCATCTGTGACTCCCATAACATAAAGTGACAACTTCATTAGACATTTCTTCTGCCACAAAACAAAATGATTCTACATGATTAATCAAATATTATCAATGACACATGTTGGTAAAGGATCAGGGTTATTAAACAAAAGAACCAAAATACATTTTTATTATACTTATTCAGTAACTACTGTTTTTGACTTAGACAAACTTTTATATAATTGCGCTTAAAAAATCCTAAAACCAATATGCAGAAACCCAACACAAACTATTTTCCATTTTATTTACACTTATTTTAGTATGATTTAAAGCTATTGATATCTTGATCATAAATACATGTAGAATCCCTCAGTCGTCCAGGTAGAATCCATAGCAAAAGGATTCTACCTGGATTCACCAGAACTGAAGAAGCAGTTTGGATGAGCTGCGAAACGTATTCAACCAAATAAACTCTGTCCAGTTGACAAATTAAATTTCTCCTTTTGCTTTGATCATAAATAGTTGCATCCCTGTATGTCAAAATTATTTAAGCAAGTATATCACTGGGCAGAGGGCAACGAGAACACAGATCCCCATCGTTCTATTTACTGTGGCCTTTCAAAGCTGCTAATGTAAGCTCTTCCTCACACTCCATTGTGTCCTCCATGTTTCACTCCTGCTGCAGGTCACAAATGTAAAATGTAAGCCACTGAACTAAATGTGGCTCAAAAGGAAAGCCAAAGCAGGCGAGAAGCATCCTTGGCAGAGAGCCATTAGGAATACCTTGAATCTAGCCTTTTTGTAAACAAATTTACAGAGCATGTTATAGAGTGCATGCAATTATTAAATCCATTCCACTCTTGAATGCAGTCAATTTCAGTGCAGATAAAGGGCCTAAATGAAAGCAGGTCGAGCCCAGCGCACACCACACAACTGCTCCATATTACTGCTATTTGTGAGCCTTGATACAACCAGAGACATTACAAATGAACAAATGCATATATAGCATAGGCACAACAAAGTGATCATATGTATGCCAGCCAGTCTCTTCTGGAGCTAAAATTCCAATCAGGTAATTATGAGCATAAACCTCTGTGGTGTACAGCCACACAGAGTGCGCTCCAAAGTGAAATTGAACATAGCATAAGTGATTTTCCACACACAAATTAGAGCTGAAATTGGCATCCAGCGGCGTGTTTTCTTTTGGCTTGAACCCCCTGTATTCATCCGCATGAGGCTGTGAGTGTGCAGGGCTGAATGAACAAGTGTTGTGCGGACGTGAGGGACAATGACACAGTCTTCCATACCAGGCAGCTCCTTTATATTCTTTATATGTGGATGTTCGTTTTTGTTCTCTCAACATAAGCTTTCACACATCTCACCTTTATTTGTACTCAGTAGCTCAGTAAACAACATTTACTTTTATTGTTTAGCTGATCTCTTTTTCATCAAGGATAGTCACAGCAAACCAGCTACTTTGAGCAAGAAAGACTGTTCAGCACTGATGGTAAATTTTCACCAACGACGACTTGCTAATCCTCAGTAATAATAAAAATAATGATGTATGTGATACACATATAGCGCTGTTTTGGACACTCGACTTTACAGAGCATGATTCATTCTCTCTATACTCAGTGGTGGTAAGCTACAATTGTAGCCACAGCTGGCCTCTCTGCTCGGTTGGCGCATCCGACTGCCACCAATATTTACACACACCACATTCATGCAAGACAATGTGGGTGAAGTGTGTTGCCTAAGGTTACAGCCACAGTTGCCCCACAGTGGCACCTGGTGTTCCCAGTGATAGGCCTGTCATGATAATTACTCGACTTATCGTTCAATATAAATGGAACAATAGTTTTTGGGGGTCAGTATTTATCATGGGAACATTTCCTTTGTAGTACGGGTATTTTTCTTATTTTTATTTATTTATCTTTTTTTTTTACTACAACAAAATATGAGCTGTAGAGGGTTGAATAAATATTTTTTTAGATACAAACTAATTACTAAAGTGTCTCATTCTGCTATTTATTTATTGCAGCTCATGTTTCATGAAAGTTTTTGGGGATAATCCTGCTTTAGGGTGATTGTATCAGTAGCATAAATTAGTTTCAGTATTATCGTTTATCACCTAATTTGCACTTCAGATTTTATATTGACAGGCCTACCCAAGTAATAACCAGGACATGTCTTTAGACAACCAAGAATTTCTTTAGTTGATGAAAAGACCAAACTTTGACAAGGAGGTTTGGCCACTGAATAGTAACTTCTGTGTTATACATAACAATTCTTGAATCTAATGTATATCTTAAGTGGTTTGTCAAACAAGGCCATTCCAACAAGACAATGCTGAATTATCAGGGTTAATTGCGTTCATCCCTACTTTATATAAGGCAAAGTAATGATTTTTAAATGAGACCCATGCTTGTTATAATAAAATAATAGTTATAGAAAATTCACCCACACATTGAAACAATAAAGCAACAGATGGATGCTCAGACAACATTTGAAGGCCTACTTGTCTTTTTGAAAAGCAGAGCAGTGTTTTAGCTCAAGCTATACCAAGTTTCTGTGTTAAATACATTTTCACATATTGTACAGTGCAGGTCAATGGGTTTCTTTGCAATAACATTAATAAACATAAACATGAAGGCCTTCAATAAGTCATATTTATTCAGAATCCTGTCCTTTACTAAGCTCTATCTGAATGTATTATTTATTTATTTCTCTGATAAGAAAATAAAACAAAGTAAAATAAAGGTATAAAAGTATGAACCTAATTACCATGAATAACAATTTTAATATGTGTGCTGCTGATGTAGATCTGAGAGAAACTACTGTTGTGTTGTGCCTAAGACCAGACCTGGTAATTCGCCAACCACCCTCCCTCAAAGACAGAAAAACTGCTCATGTCAATATATCTTACAACACCCAAAGGTGACTGGAGTCAAGCCATATCATGATCAGTGCGTCCTGTGGCAGTGGGCAGGGCTACACTCACGCTGCTGTCAATAAACATCTTCAGCTGCACGCTGCTCTTTTGTCCGCAACATCTTGGCTTGTCCGACTGCCACCTTCACTCTGTCTACACCACAGTCTGTATACTTGATAGACCAAAACAACAGCACAGTTCTGTTTAAATATATTTCTTAAGCAATAATCCACTATACACCTTGTAATAATAATTATTCGCTATATACCTTGTAATGGGAGCAACAAAACATGCAGGAAAAGAGTCTGAATCCTGTCCATTAGCTCCTACAGGCTGGTACACAGCAGCCTCTCACGTGTTCTGCTCTCTGCACAAGGATGCACAAGCTACTTCCGCACTGATTAGTTGCGGTAAATTGTTTCCTAAGCCAGTGTTGTATTCGTCAACCACAGCCGAGCAGTAATCGGAGTCAGGAGACTCGCGAGTCATTGTACAATGACTCAATCACGCTCACTGTCGAGTCTGATCAGCTACGACTGTGCTGTTTAATCAAGGGGCTCTGGATGGAAGCCCAAAATAAAAGATATGATATCAGCCGCTCTCCAACTCCAGCATCAGACACAAAGCAAGTGATCAGCCTGCTTCCAATCCCAATCATAGTCTGCATGCATTTTCTCCTTATTTGAATGACACATCAAGTACAGACAGAGCAGAGATGCTAAACAGAGGTGGTCCTATCTCATTTGAATTGCTTATTAGATTTGATTTGAATCATCAAAGAAAGTAAAATTATTACACATGTTAATAATAGCTATTTTTATTGAATAGGACTGTTTTATTTTAGCTTTAAAAACATTATACCAAAAATGTATTTTCAACATTCATTCAATAATATTTGGTCAATTCACAATAAATAATTAATTTTTTATTAATTTTGTCTTTATTATAAAATACATTTAAATTTTCATGTTTGGAGCAAAAGTCTTCATTATTACAAAGTTCCACATGTAGTGGTGGTGGGGGTTAGGTTTAATAAGATTTAGTATTATTATACTAACTAGACACTAGAGGCACACTTTGCACAGCTCAGACTAAAGAAACATATTTATACAGAATTGATTGACCTGAGTCTGAGTGTGTGGACAGGGGCCCTCACAGCCTGCAGCTGAACTGACAAGAGCGGGAGCACAGACACTCAGAGGGACGGTGCTGCACTGGTCTGTCAGCTTGGCCTCATGGACACCGTCTGTCAAATGCCAGTGTGACAGAGCTCATTAAAGTGACACAGCAGTGGAGGTGAGGCATAAACAGGCACACACATAACTGCACTGATACTGGGCCCAAAGCCTGAGACCCAGAGTGTTCCTCAGGAGCCCGGGGCTGCAGGATGTGCCTATGTCTCTGTTCCCTGCTGCTGTCCACACAGCTCTCCACCACTGGGGTCTGTACTCAGCGTGGTAGAATATAAAAAAAATTAAATTACTTTTAATGTATTTTAAAATATTACTACTGGAGCAGAAACCTGACCAAAATTATTACTGCAGTTGAGAGTGGTGGTGAATAATGCATTCCCTGAGTATAAATTGTCTCTGCATTTTGGATGAAATGTTTTACATTGATGAGATAGATAAGAGGTTCTGTTTCAGAACTCAGGCCTCAAGCCTTTTCCACTTTTCTTCACAAATGGTAACTTGACTGATGTAAAACAATGATACATATTTACCTCTATCCCACCAAACCAAGTAATAATTGGAAAAACATGAAAACCTGTCCAATGCACATTAAGGTAAAGGGGTGGTATGATAAACACATGTCCTTGTGAACAGATAACACATTGCGAATTATATGGTGGAATTTGCTGTTTAAATGTCAGATTGCAAATCTGTTGACCATGTTTTAGGTTAATATCTTTGTTACTTAGTTTTATTGGTCTCCCAAAGAAAAAATGTATTTGGAACAGAAATGTTTCTGTGATTACTGGGCCACATGAAACAAAAACTGGAACAAAGTTTAATATCTTCTGTGTCTATATAGTATAAATAAGCAAACGTGACTTCAGTAAGTGGTGCCATTATTTAACCCACAAGGTGATTTCTGTTAGTTGAATTGACTTTAAGACATATGATTAATGTGGTTGGTGGAGCCATTCCCTTACAAATAATTAATTACAATAATAAATAAATAATTACAATAATGATTAAGTTCACTATTTGTGGCTCATGAGTTTGGATATTTCTTTCAATAACAGTGAATCTCCCATGTTGAGTTGTAGCCCCCTGCCCTCCAACTGACATTATATCGTCAAATTCTAGAACATGAACGCAACCTAAATGTCCGTAAATGACTGTCCCCAGTTGCTTGTTTTACAGGGCAATGGGGCTGTCATTTTCATTTGGTGCAGTGGTACTCTACTCCTGAGTGAAGAGGGCCAGTGCCTGATATGGCTGTTTGATGATGTGAAGGCTGTTATGTGACATCCTAATATACTGGTTAAAAATGCATGTTTGGAGGGCGAGTGAGAGCACTGCTGGGGATGCTCTGTCAGCAGACATCAAATCAGAGAGGTCGTGATGAGAACCGGGCCAGAACCTGGAGTCAGCACCTCTTCCACAAGGCCATGCAAGGTTTATATATGGGTTTCTAACCCATCGTAATCAGAAGTACATACAACTTGGAGTAAAAATCGGAAACAGAAGCGTAGAGACCTGCAGCAGCCATCGCTGTGTTTGTCTTGTCTTTTGAACAGAAAAGTGCCTTTTCTCTGCCAGACGCTAAATTACAGCTGCTGCTCTACACTGTGCACAGAACACAACAAAACACACAATTACAAGAGGCGACAGAGGGACAGAATACAAGCAGCAAATACATGATGAAGAATGTAAAAGGTATCAGTTTAATCTTTGTCTTACACATATTACTTTTAATATGACGCCCATGCATTTTTATAAAATTTATTAAAAAAAAGCTGTATTGTGCCAGTGTCAACAGGTTAATGTAAAAATTCTGTGGTGGTCTATAGCTGTAAATCTTCTGTTGTGTAAGGCAACCGGTATTCCCGCTTCCATTAAACACAACATATTTGACATTCTTAAGAGCCTGTACTGAATATGATGCATATCAAATATAATGCCTATATCTCATGGCATATAAATGTTGGCCTTCCACATATAAGCTATTGTAGATCTCTCCTTCAATGCAGTTTTATCATCACCATTTCTAATCTTGGCGAGCTTTAGGCACACAGGCTGTCATGGCCTTGTGTTCAATAATACGCTTTAGAGAGAGCAGGGGAATTTTCCTTAGGGCACAGGTGTGCCCTGATAGTCTCATAAGCCCTGGGCACACAAAGGAAGAAAGATGCCGTCTTGGTGAAAGGGAATCGGGAGGCATGAGGTGCACAAACAGATCAACAATAGCTCTTTGGTTTGGGTGGATTTGGTTGTGACCTTCAGAGAGAGCTTCAAAATAAATTCCACACTGAGGGGAAATCAAAAATCCACATGACCCTGAACAGCACAGCCAGCGCAGCAGGGAATGAATACATGACGTTAAAACGAAAAAGTCCAAGTTTGAAAGTGTAATGCTTTTCAGACACACTGGCAGAAGCTGAGAGTGCCGGTAACGCCTCTCCACAATCAGTCGTACCAGCTGCTTTATTCATAGAGCAACACGTAAACAATCATTGTACATTACACATGTGACTCCAGGCTCCCGTCTGCCCACACCAAAACTACTAGAGACTACTGTACCACCAGATGATGAAAATTCTCTAAATAAGTGTGGCAATTATTATTGGGCCAGTCACACATTTTGAAGTGATATATTGCTACAAAAATTATTATGATAAACGATAATACTGACCATTTTATGCCTTGGACACACAGTAACCCTAAAGCAAATAATTCCAGTTAATCTTTTTCTAAACAAAGTGAACCATATCATAACAAACAGGCGCAGCAATAAATGAATAAATAAACAAAGCACAAAAACATCTATTTATCATCTATAAGGCGTCCCATATGTTGAAGAGCTCCTTTATTTATTATCCCTAACTTTTACCACCTTGAAAACATGAAAAGCAGAGCAAACTAATTCTAAACTGTTAGCAGCAGTTAAATTCATTCCTCACTTTTTAGTACATTTTTTTTTTTTTTTTGCATTCTTCAATTACAATTTAGCATCTAAATCTTCACCATGATGAGTTTCTAAGCACGTTTCACAGCTTTCAGAGACCAAAGGGAAGTTTGGGCATCACTGCTCACAACAAAAAGCCACACACACACACACACACACACACCCACACACACCCACACGCACGCACACACACACACACACCCACCCACCCACGCACGCACGCACGCACACACACACACACACACACACACACACACACACACACACACACACACACCCACACACACCCGCACGCACACACACACACACACACACACACACACACACACACACCCACGCACGCACGCACGCACGCACACACACACACACACACACACACACACACACACACACACACACACACACACACACACACACACACACACAGCAGCTCTATTTTCAGGATTACAACTGATACTTTGACATTGTTTCTAATTTATTGATGATATGTCCACATGTAAATATTGTCAAATGTATTTTATTTTAAAATAAATGTAATGTCCATATTGAGCATGGCCACACACAGGGAAAGTGACATTTAAGTTGATGATCCAGATGTTGCTTCAACATGAGACTGATATTCACAGAGGCATGGTGCTCTTTCAGGAGGCACTCCTTTAGCGCAGACAGCAGAGCCAAGAGGGAAGGAGCCTGTCCTTGCGTGTGCTTTATAACTCCAGGGAAAGACTTTTTTTGCTGAGAGCACAAAAGTGTCTCCATGAGGCTAACGCTTTATGTCAGATTGAACCAAGAAGCACATTATCGCCAGGGACTCTACCTTCACTTTCTCCATAAAAGCCCTTTTCCCACACTACTTACTGCTGAGGTTTCTTACGAGTGACACGGCTGAAAAACGCAGGCGGCTCCTGGATGGTGCCGAGTGGGCCGTAGAGTCTGCAGCACTCATGCGCTTGTCTGTTTTTGTGCTTCAAGAAAAAGAAAAAGGAGAAAGGAGTGTGGGGCAGTGAGAAAGCTTAGAAAACAAAACAAAAAAAAAACAAAAAACAGAGTGCCCAGCTCTGTAGACTGGCATGTGCAGCGGGCTGCTGGTCACCTAGCAACAGGTCACCCCACCACCACACCCCATCTCCCCCCTCCACCCCAGCTCCTGCTGCGCGCTCTAATTCAACCAATCTGCTCCAATGTAAGGCTGCTCTTGCAACAAAGCCCTTGTGCTATGGGGGCCCATTGAGCAGGCCTTTCGGAGGGGCACTGAGCGCCCCACAAAGAGCCTAAAGCACGCTCCCAGAGAAAACAGCAGCTTCTAATTGTGTTTGACTGCATAATGAAAATGATGTTCTTTTTGTATTTGGGCTTGTTAAGGCCACACTATTTTGCTGTGGTCACCTGATGATTGTAAAGACATAGTCCTCACTTGGCCTGTGGGCGGCTGGGGAAACACTGCTCTCTCTTTACTCTAACCCCTCTTGTGTTTCAAGTGTTCTCTGGCAAAAACATAAATATGTGGCCCCGTTCATTACAGGACAAGAGCAAGTATGCTACACAGAGTTCTCTTTTGGGAAGTGGGGGAAGCATAATGGCAGTTGCACACAAACACAAATGTGAGCGCTGCTGTGGCTGCCCTGAGTCGCGCAGCATTGAGAAGGTTAGCATTCCTGCTGCTACTTCAGTGAATCAGGCCATTAGTGGGAGCATCAGGCTCGCACCCAAAACACCGCTTCAATGGACACATTCACATCCAGTGATTATTTGCACTTTTTAGCCCCCAATTTCCTGTTTTATGAAAGTGTATTTTCCACATTCATCTCCAGTAACCCTTTTTCTACTCACTGCTTGGCTGTGCCAAAGGTGAGGTGCAGTCAGGTGAATGCCAGGCCTGGAACAGAGCACAAAACAAACCCCTTTATTCTATCACTAACACCGTATGAACGGAGTCTTTAACCAGATTAATACAATTAAGCAGATATAAATGCTCTGCTTGTTTTTGATCCATGGCTGTTCATATTTAAAACCAATAAAATGAATGTTGTAGCACCATAGTGTCTTCTGAATTCTCAAGGCTGGCCAACACCCTCCGAGTGGAAGTCTATTGAGTGATTTAATTAGTTTGTGGTAAGCTCATTCTCAGTTGCTCCACAAAATAGGACTGTGGCCTCGGGTCAAAGGTCAAAACAGACAGGGCGCATAGGCTCGCTCTCACTCTGGTGGATATGCCTATGGACTCAAGGCCAGGTCATGACCTCTACAGACATCCATACACCTGTTGTGTTTGTCTGTTGCATGTCAGCTATACTCCAGTTTATCTACGCAGATAAGTAGAAGAAATTCTCACAAACACAGAAGTAAATGTCAAATTATAAAAAATAAACTTCTAGGCTATCACAGAAGTGAACACAATTCTTGTATGGTAAGAATCACTGAGGCCTAATAGCTCCAATTTATGTTATCTAATATTAGGAAAGAAAATATGCTTCTGCGACTCTAGGGCGCAAAATACTTTAAGCTGGTATTGGGTCTGATCAGTTTTATGCATTTGTTTCTATTGTTTGGAGAGGTGGTACATTTTGGCTATGATGCTTGATCACAGTTATTGTGATAACCCAAAAAACGAGCAACGTAGGCTAGGCTAATACTATTATTTATTTGACTTCCACACCATTTGAATTTGTATAAGAAATAAAATGATCATTAATTCCAGGAAACATGGGGCCGTGCGGTTTGCACCGAGAAGGGGCCCACAGCATTAGCACACTCAGCAGTTTATTATTCACCACCTTTAGGGACACATTTTTCGAGATATTCTGACCTAGCCCACCATTAGCAAACGTACGCACTCTTGTAGTAAAGAAGACAACAAACGGATCAACCAAGTCCCAGTTTTTAGCCTGTGCAGAGATTGTTTTAAGTGTGGCGCTCTTACCTCGGAGCGGAGATCCGTCAGCCCAGCGAGCCCAGCGCCGCGCGGGAACGGGCCTCCTCCTTCTTCACGGCGCTTTGTGGGTCCTCACGTTAATTGGCAGCAGTTGAACTGTGAGCCGTAAATCAAGAAGGGAGAAGTGTATAAACGAGTGGGACCAGACCACCCAAGTACTATTTAGTGCACAGACTGCACGCTTTTCGGGCGGACAATGCGAGGACTCGAGCGCGCGCTGACCGGGAAACTCGGAAGACGCTTTCCCTGAGAAATGGCTCTGGATGTGTAAGACAAGCTTGGCATAAATGTGGGGAATTTATACAGTTAAAATATAGGCTTATATCATAACTTACTGCAATGCAGTTCTGAATAGTAACTCAGCTTAAATTTGCACTGATTTAGAATTCAGTTTTAAAACAGGTTTAAAACCCTAGAAACCAGACCTTCGTTCTAAGGGGAAAAATGTTTGTTTAAAGAAAAACACCAGAATTCTTTCTCGTAATAATCTTTCTACAAAAGTAAATCTTGGCACCAAAGTAATTCTTAATTTTCTTCCATTATGACAGCTCACAAAGCTAGACCACTGGCTACTAAAATACCAAGGTTAATCTTGATTAAATGTCTTTCCGAGGCACAAAAAGCATATTTTACATAAAACATCCTTCAAGGGGATTGAAGTATGACATTTAAAATATATAAAATATTGCTGATGGCAAGGCCAAGCATCCCACCTCTCAAATGAAAAGTATCAAAGAGAACCATAAAAACCATTAGAAATCAGCAGCACATTAATATGGCGTAGTGTGTCTGCTCATTATCTTCTCCCTAATTCAAGTCACTCCTCTCTGCAACTTTCAACCTTTCTCAAAGTGTATTTTCCCATTCTGTTTGAGTCTTTTCAGCACTGTGCTGCTGCACTGAGGCGGCCACACTCAATGGTCAGGCCAGCAACTTTTGTTCTCTGGGCCCACTCTCTGCAGGAACATCCTCTACACCTGCTGCTGAAAGCTGAGGCACATGATGAGGTTACAGCACCCGCAGTACAGCCTCATGTGGATAAGACTTAGGAATCTTTGGGAATAGGACTGACTGGACATACTGTTTGCAGAGTTGTTTTGTCATAGGTATCAGCCTAGTCCAAAAGACAATATTAAGGGGTTAATATGATGTAATGACAGTTGCACTCCCTCTAATAACCTTAGAAAGCATTGTTTGAAAACTGCATTTATTATTATTTGCATTCAGGTAAAGAATGGGAGGAGAGGTGTCTGGTGTCTCTGGTCATCCAGCTCCAGCATGCCTGGTAAAGCCTCCTCTAAGGCTGTGTTGAGGCTCCCATGCACTGGCCTTTAGAACATCCTGCTTTAAGAACCGCTGTCTTTTAGAAGAGTACATGTCACATTCACCTTTAAACCACCACTGTGGAGCAATAAAAGGTGTGAATGATAGAAGGAACAAAGTGACTAACCTCGGTGCTGATCCTTCGGTCTCACTGTAATTAATGTAATGACTGTCAAGCAATTGTTTTGACATGGAGTGGAGAGCACATAAAACCATGTGAAACAAACTCAGAGAGAATGCAGAGTTCAGAGTGTGACAGGACATGGGGCTGTTCTGTACACAAAGGCACTGAGGGGCTCGAAGAACCACAGAAACACATAGTTGACCTTTTACTCCATTTCTTATGTTTTATTCAATTTTATATATATATATATATATATATATATATATATATATATATATATATATATATATATATATATATATATATATATATATAATTTTTTTTTTTTTTTCTACTGCTACTGTTTACTTGTACTTACTTGCAATACTGCAATTTCTCGCTTTGGTAACAAATAAAGGTATTCGGATCATCTAATTCGTTATGAAGCAAAAGGGAAGAAGGGCTTTTGTGTGTCCCTGTTTGTTTATGAGATTTTAGCTTTTTCTTCCACATGGCAGCTGTGTTCCCTTTAAGTGGAAATTACCTTTTGATTTGGTCACAAGATATGAAACATTCAAAGCTTTCTCTTCACCTTTTTCTGTCATTTGTAAAGAGCAGTGTTTTTGTAAAAAAAAAAAAAAGGGTGTTATCAGTAGTGCCACAGCACAGCATTATATTTCTATTTGAGGTTTACTGTAAACTGCAGTAAACTCCCTACTGCTTTTGGGTAGGATACTGAGCCAGATAAACTAATACAGAATGGTTCAAAGTGGATTGACAGTGTGAGCTTGGTGACTTTATTGGTCTCATTCTTCTGTATGGCACAGTGGGAGCTTATGGTGCACTCTGGATGTCCTTGTGTTCACAAGTGTCCCGAGAACAGCTGGTCCACAGTGAGGATGGGCTTTAACTGAAACCACGGAAAAACAGGATCTCTGGGTCCTGAGGAGAGAGCAGGGCGCATATGAATGAGATGTATGGGGAGATAGAGGCATGCAGCGTGCCACCCATGGGTGTTTATACAGGACACATAGCCACACCCACAGAGGTGCCCATACAGGATCACTCACAGAATGCCTGAACCTGGGTTTCTCCATGACAGACTGGACACAGACAGCAGACAGCATGCATCTACGAGGATAAGGTGGGACACAGCTGGGCTGGAGACAGGCACTAGGCTCCCGAATCATGTCTCAGTAAACAGAGCAGCTCCAAAGGAACGCAATCAGCGGCATCAATACAATTCTCAGTAAAGGACAATCATGTCTCAAAACACAGAAAACCGAACTGACTGGAAATGAATGAACACAAAGGCACAATAATAATTGGATAATTAACGTGTGCTTTATTTGTAGGTTTGGAATTCACACAAGATGGATTTTAATTCAGCGTCTAGAACAAATCCCATTGTGAAGAGTACTGTGAACAGCCATTACTCTTGTCTTCAATTTAATTGCCGTGTTTATATTTGATTTTCCTGCTCATTATTGTTTAGTTCAGAAGTTTGAAGTCATCTACAGAATACAGATGGTTACATGATTTACCAGAAGACAAATATCTTGCATGCATCTCAGACTCGTGTATTTTTGGTCAAAGACAAACACGTGTCCTTCTGTATGATACTCAGTTCATTTTGTTCATTCAGTTGAAACTTATTCAGAAAACACACCCTCTTTTGACCAGTTGTGGGCAGACTTATTTTGCCCATGTAGTTTTAGTTTAGTTCTATAAAGGCAAACCTTTCCTTTCCATTACCTTTAAGTCACAGTGTGTGTAGAATCCCTCAGTCGTCCAGGTAGAATCCATGGCAAAAGGAGAAATTCAATTTGTCAACTGGACAAAAGTTTATTTGGTCAAATAAGTTTCGCAGCTCATCCAAGCTGTTTCTTCAGTTCTGGTCAGACGCTGGTGGACACTGCCTTATATCTGCCTGAAGGGAGGAGCTAACTACAATGAAATAACTCTGAGAATACCACACCTATTTGTTTACAGTTTCTGTTAGTTAGCTAGGCCTATTGAGTATGCAATGAGTGTGGGGTCTTGTTAGCAGAATCATTCAGGGCCATAATGGGTGTTTTCACACATCTGGATCTGACCTGGTTGCCCTATTGCTTTGTTTGTTTTGATTTAGGTTTGAGGATAGAGTTATAAATGGGAGACAAATGATGTCTGAGACCTCCATTTCTGTTCAAGGATTCTCTTTCTTAACTCCCCTCTCAAACCAATTCTTTTCTCTGGCCAAGATCTGGACCTCACTATCGTCAAAGGAGTGGCCCGTGGCTTTTAGGTGGAGATGTACGGCAGACTGAAGTCCACTCTGGCTCTCTCATCTGTGTTGGTACATCCTCTTGTGAAGTGGCTGTTTTGTTTCTCCAATGTAGCGCTCACTGCAGTCTTCACTACACTGAATGGAGTCGACCACATTGCTTTGTTTGTGGCTCAGTGTTTGGGTGGACCAGTTTCTGTCTTAACGTGTTTGTGGGTTTGAAATAGACTGGGATTTCATGCTGTCTGAAAATTCTCTGTAGTTTTTCAGAAACACCAGCCAGGTAAGGAATAGTTACACCCTTTCTCCTGGATTCTGATTCTCTGTTGTCTTGTTTCTTGGCTCTGTTAGTTTTATTGAAATCCCATTTAGGATATCCACAAACAGAGAGGGTTTTCTGCACATGTTGTTCTTCTTTCTCCTTTCCTTCTGCGCTTGTAGGAACCACTTGGGCCCTGTGTCGTAATGTCCGAATAACTCCTAAGTTTGTGCTGCAGTGGGTGGTGTGAATCAAAAAGCAGATATTGGTCAGTGTGGGTAGGCTCCCTGAAGACCAGTCTTCTCCTATCGTTACTGCACAGTCTAAGAAAACCAATGTGTTATCCTTGGCATCTTCACAAGTGAATTTGATGTTCGGATCTACATAATTGATATGTGCAGTAAAAGGTTCCAAATCTTGAATTTAGATTTTTGAAAAATTATCATCAACATAATGATACCAATGTGTGGGTGGAGTGCCTGGATATGAGGCCAAGGCACTCTGTTCAAATTGTTCCATGTATAAGTTTGCAGTGATAGGGGAGACCGGTAAGCCCATTGCACAGCCGTGGATTTGTCTGTAGAAGTTTCCTTAAAACTGAAAATAGGTGGTATTTAAACAAATTTTGAGCAGTTGGCAGATTTGGTCAGGTGAAAGTTGGTTCTCTCTTCTAGCTTAGTATCCTTCAGTAGTCTCCTTCTTGTTGCCTCCACCGCTACCAATGTAGGGATACAAGTGAAAAGAGCTTTCACATCAAGGAAACCATTGTCTCATCCAGGTCAAACTGGAGATGCTTGACTTTGTTCACAAATTCGGTTGTGTTCTCAATATGGTGCTCCGTGTTACCCACCAGAGGAGCCAAGTTTTGGTTTTTAGGTGTTTGGCCACATTGTACGTGATGGAGTCTGTGCTACATACAATGGGTCTGAGTGGTACTCCTTGTTTGTGAATCTTTGGGAGGCCATAGATGCAAGGGATGCTCAGTGCAGCTGTTAATTTCAGTCTAAGGTCTCCAGCTTCTGTCTTCGTGAGCTTGTTGTTCCTAATGGCGGTTTCTGCTGCTGTGATGTAATCCAGCATGGGGATGCAGTTTCCCATTTATAACTCTATCCTCAAACCTAAATCAAAACAAACAAAGAAAACAATAGGACTAGCCAGGTCAGGTCCAGACTAGTGAAAACACCCATTATGGCCCTGAATGGTTATGCTAACAAGACCCCACATTGCATACTCAATAGGCCGAGCTACCTAACAGAAACTGTAAACAAATAAGTGTGGTATTCTCAGAGTAATTTCACTGTAGTTAGCTCCTCACTTCAGGCAGATATAAGGCAGTGTCCACCAAGCATCTGACCAGAACTGAAGAAGCTTAGATGAGCTGCGAAACATATTTGACCAAATAAACTTTTGTCCAGTTGACAAATTGAATTTCTCCTTTTGCCTTTAAGTCACAGTGACTACAGGTTTCATTTTCATGATACATGAGCGGAGTATGTATAATGCAACTATATATAAAGTGCATAAGATAAGATATGCCTTTATTAGTCCCACAGTGGGGAAATTCCAGTGTTGCAACGCACAGTTCAAGAACAGCAGGAAAATGGTAACATGCAATAAAACAAGATAATAAATAATGGCTTAAAAATAATTTTAAAATAGACTTAAAAATAGACTCTAATGTAACACACTGTTTCGGTGGAGCAAAAATATAAAATACTAAAAAACTATTATGTACAATAAAAGTAGCAGTGCAGCATATGAACAGAATAAATCTCAGTAAGTGACTTCAGTATATCATAATGTTATTTACAGTAATATGACTATGTCATATTACTGTAAATAACAGTAATATGTGTGCATTCTGAGGTGAAAAGGCAGTTGTTCTTGGAGCCTGCTTAAAACAGTATGCATGGAGAGACTGTTCACGTCACAACACATTATTCATGTGTAGATCCACAGCTCACCAGGCCTTTGCCTCTGGCTACAGCTGACATTAATCCTAACACTGGAGCCTGGCACTGCCTTTTTGCCACTAACAAGGTAAGGTTGCACCACTCATGACAGGATCTGTGAGGCGGCACTTCTTCAGAAGCCCGGCTGTCCCAGGGCAGCTTACACAAGCACACACACACACACACACACACACACACACAGACAGGCCTATGTTATGTATGACAGTCTCAATGTGGCCTGCAAAGTCATCTGCAACTTCTTCAATTATGCCAAGGACAGTGAGATGTTGAGAAAGGCTTGAGAAGAACACCATCAAATGTTATTTAAAATGATATTGCCTTTATATTATAGTATCCTTTTGTTTGGGGTTTCTCAGTGGTTTGGGCACTCATCCACCATCTCGATGGTCGGAAGCACAACCCACGCTTAGACTAGTGCGTATTGTTGTTTAGTCCTTGGGCAAGACACTTAACCCAACTTTCATATTTATGACTGAGTGGTGGTGGTTGGAAGGGCACAGATTGGCAGCCTCGCTTCTGTCAGTTCAACCTAGGGCAAGTGAATACATAACATAAAAGTACAAAATTGTAAAGAGACAAAGCCTTATTATTACAACTACTTTTAAAATGTGCAATAACTGATGCAAAAAGAGAGCAAATATTTCACTTTCAAGAGATTTAATCAGCATTTTATCAGCATTACTAGGGTTCCCATTGGTTGAGGAAATTATGTGATATCAGGGCATAACTTCTGCTTCATAGAAAAGAACAACCCTGTCTGTGTAGAGTTTGCATGTTCTCTTACTGTCTAGGTAGGTTCCATACACTAAAGCCTTCTAATAATAATATGTTAGACAAGTTAGATTGAAATTATGAGGAAAAAAGGTTAGTGTGTGTGCAGGTGTGTACTGTGATGCCCAGAGTTACTATGATGGCTGGTATTAACTCATGTGGAGCAGGATAGTGACAACAGCTGATCTGTTAACTGCTGACCACTGAGCAGTGCTTGAACCTTTGACCTTCTCACATGGCTCATGACATTATGTTGACATTTAATGTAATCCCTCCCACAGTTCTTAATCCTGGGGGCCGTGCACTGGTGTGACCCCTCATCCGCTCCACAGGCTCTTCTTGTGGAGCACATATACACCTGTATTCTACGCCTTCATATGAACACTTCAGGACAGTTGTGTTCTTACTTAATAAAAACAAACTCGTTAAACTAATGAAGTCTCCAGGCAAATGTGCTACTTGTGCACTTTAAAATGTAGGATTGAGAGCCAGTGGGATTTGAGAGGAGTCTCTGTAATGAGTGACTAAGCCTGAATTTAATGCTAAAACATGTTTCACATGTTAAATCAACAAATGTACTCTGCACAAACATTTTATTTTTAGCAGTTATACTGTAGATGCAGTTACCAAAATATTTTATTTACTAAAGTAAAAGTAGTGGTCATGGCAGCGGAGTGGGTGGCTGCTTTTGAGACTACCTGGCTCACACACTGAGCAGTTTTTCAAACTTTTTTTTTTAAAACATCGTATCATGGAATGTTAATGAGCTAAGAAGTGCAGCATGTGCAGTTCAAAGAGCACATGCATGGGACTGTTGGATTTTGAGAAATGAGCGGTTTGTTTTACCTGTATCCATGGAGTCTATGCAAGAGACTAGTTAAGGAGCTAGCTAAGGACATTTGAGACGGTGCAAGCTTTTTACACCATATGTGGCAGTAAATGTGGTAGATCTTCAGAGGAAACACTGAGGGAATGGACCATTTCGTCACCAACCGAAACACCAGAGCGGAGTAAGAACAAGGTCTGTTGTGTTCACCTGGTTCCCCCTGGACACTGCTGTGATGCTTCAGGACACAGAGGAGGGACACTTTTGACTCTTCCACAGGATCTGCTGACCCTACCTGATCAGTCCTCCTGTTTAACTGCACTGAGACCTTTGACTGAGACACAAAGGCCACTGAGACACGCAGTGTAAATGTTGCAGCAACATCAGCTGCAACAGTTTGCTGCAGCAAAACTTGAATTTCCCTCAAGATTAATAAAGTATCACACACTCTCTCTCTGAAGTACAAATGGTGCTCTGAATCTGAATCAAAACCACAGCCTCCCCGTCACATTACTCCCAACTATTTCACTGCTTGTACTGTTAATCCTGCAGTGTTTCACAGCACAACTAGAGGAACTCACAGATTCAGACACTGCAACATGATGCATGCTGAAGAATGGACACATCTTTATTAGTCCATGTTTTATCCAAGAATGTTTACTGATTATGAGTCTGACAGTTCATACCAGCATGGCTAGGTTATCTTCACACAAATGTTCTTTGCAATTGTGGAAAGTTTCACTTGTGCAAACAGATGAAGAGTGATGAAATAAGAGATACAAGATGACAAGCCATTTATTTAGTAATACATTCTGCAAACTAGAAATTTCTTGAAACTTCAAAAGGATAAAAAAAAAAAAAAAGAAATGAAGGTAAAAGAAGAGATGTAAGGAGCAGGGAGAAAAATGCATCAATTCACAGGCAAGGAATGCAATTTGTTCAATTGACAACACAAATAGTACGATTTAGTTCAGGGAACAAAGCTTTTTTAAACATGTTTTCTATTTTTCTCTGCCATTCCTTTGGAGCTAAAATAGAATACAAAATATACAGTTATTGAATGTCGTCAAATCACTCACAGAGGCCTCTGACAAGCTTTTGAATCAACATGACAATATTTATCTACAGCACTCTAAAGCCATTTCTGCATGTAATCGGAGATATATCCAACATGAACGCATGTGTGCACATCATCATGAGGTTGCCATGTTAACACTTGAATTGGTATATCACCTGAGGTTAAAACTCATTTCAGGTTTTATTCCTCAAAATTCAAAAACATGGAAAAAGAAGAGCTTCCAACCAACCACAGGCTGGAAGCTTGTACCTTGTTGAACCAGGACAGTCTCTTTGCAGAGACATGGAAACACACACCAACACTGAAAAGCCAAGTTCCCATCGAGCTACAGCATGGCTTGTGTTCACTGACAGAGTTTCAGACCTTTATGGAAAACAACCCTGTCCATTTTTATAGAAACATATTTGATTTATTGGGTTGGTTTTATTTGCTGTAGAAATGGATTGAGGTTCGTTACCCATTTAAATTTAAATGGGTATAGAAACTGTAGTAGGTCTGGCCATACAGTCTCTGGAAAATGACTACACAAGCCTTACAGGTGCTGTGCTGAGAGGAAACAGGGCCGTGTCTGTGGTGGAGCACACTTTGAGGGAATACAGAACATCAGGTAAGGCAAATCGGTGAGCTTATCTCTGAGCGGTGGGGAAAGAACCACCACAGTTTGGGCAGCACAGTCAACCACACAACCCGGGAACATGTTGGTTACATGAAAGAGGACAACCTTCTGACAGACAGCCTTGTGCATTAGATAACTGGGCACAGGCAACCAAGTCAGCATCAAAGAGCTTAATACATTGGTTAATATCTATTTTTTTCTGATTTCATTAAGTGCATGGTACAGTCATTTATTCTATTATTAGAGCTAATATTACACTTTGCTAAAACCCCTTAACCCTATATTTGCAAGTATCACAAATAGGACGCCATATTTTACCAAAGACCAAGAGCGTTTTTAGATGTGATATATAATACTAATCATATCAACTCTTTACTTTAATATTGGAACAATTCAGTCATCACAGGAGAACTAGGGTGAGGGGCAAACTACAGTTAGTCTCAACTATTTTTATTGACACAAGCACAACATTATGAGGCAAAGTGAAAAAGGAGAGGGCAGATTTGTTGTAAGTTGCAAATTAGTCAAAGTACTACAGGCAAAATCTCTCCAATAACCACCAACAATTAGGATATGGCATTAGCATTATATGACATATGACATTAGGAGGAATTGGGTTCTTAAGAAGCCAGATGGGCCTTTATTTTGAAACTGGGACTGCACAACATATTGTAAATATGCACTTAACTGAAATAAATTATTTAAAAAAATAAAACTTTTAAAATGAATGTAAAATTATTACATGTTTGTGAAGTGAGACATACTAAGTAAAAAGCAGTGTGCGGAGTGAAGGCAAGAGTATTTGAATAAAAGAATGGTATTTCTATAGGCTGGGTTTACAGCAGACATATGCCAGACTCTACAGTGCAAACTAAAACCCCACTTGTGGAAAGAATTTACTCTTGACTGTGTTACGTTGATATTTGTGTTACGTGAGCAGAATGGCTGCAGTAGCTTATACAGGCCTACTGAAGCTGGTAGTTAAGTGCATCCTCAAAATCAAGACACATTTCTGACCAGTGCTCAATTGCTCAGATCCACTCAGCCTTCAGGATTTGCATTCTTGTTTTTTTGAGTTCTTGTTTTTCCTTGGGCATTTGTAGTAAACAGGGTGAAGTTTACAGAATTACCCTTTACACAGCACGGACCAGCACAGAGCACTACTGTCTTGAAACCAGCTTAAGAGGCCAAAAAGAGCAGCAAACGCTTTAATACTTTTAGGCCATTAAAAAAAAAAAAAAAAAAAAAAAAAAATCAGTTCAATGTGCTCTCTGACCCTTTTGCCAAAAAGCAAACTTAAAGTAGGTAAAAGAATGTATCTACACAAATCATAAAGGGTCACGTAATAAAGGTTAGGATTGTCATCTAAATTAGCACAATAGGACTTTAATATAACGACTGACTATAGATATACACTGGAATCATCCTTTGTCTATGGCAAAAAAGAACTAGCTCAAGCAACATGATTTATTCCTTGAAAGTCAAAATATATACATACATGAATCTCCAACAATGGTGTTGCAAAAAATAAATAAAAAAAAAAGTTAAGAGACATTTTAATAGATTTGTTGAGACAAAGTGAATGTCAATATGGGAAAGTGTATTACACAAAAACACAAGAGGCAAGCTGCAGCATACTGCTCTGTGTTTGAATGTAGTGGAAGGGGCATAGCAGAGAATTGTGCTAAGAAAATGAAACATTTGTTCTTGGGTTAAATTATGAAAAATACTTGATGATCATGGCTATTTGACATATTAACAAAGTTTTGGCAACAAAGGTTGTACAAAAGGGGTAGTTCAAGGTTAGGTTTATTATTATTCAATTCAAATTTGATTAGAAGTTTGGATTTATTATGTCAGGTGGTCAGGTAAATGTATTAATCAAAGTCACAACAATATTGTAGCTTTAAAGGTTTCCACTACCCATCACAAAAAAGAAATGGGAAAAGGCTGTCATAAAGCATATGTTGGCAAACAATCGCAAGGTTAGATGGAATCGCTGATCTGCATTGATCATGAAAATTCTAGTTAAACCATCACAATGTTTTGCTACAAGTAAAATCGAAAAATTTTGAAAAAAGATCTTTCTCGGCTGAAGTATGTCATATTATGACAATTTTTATGAGAATCATTTAGGAAAATTGTATGTCCTTATTCACAGTGGCAGATCAGGGATTCCTCAGAATGATGCAATCCGTTTTGAAGCATTATTAAAAGCCAACAGCTTGTAAACATTGCGCTCAATGATGTTATGGAGGACAGAACAAAAGCTGCACATTCAGAACTCCCTTTCTACTGACACGCTTCCAAGGCTCTCGCAACAAAGTTTCAGTAGAAGCATGTTGAGAAATGCACATAGAAAAATAAAAATACAATAAAAGCACAGGGTTAATGGTGTGATACAGAGAGCTTACTGTGCTGTCAACTATACATTTACCCGTTTCTTCAGAGTACAACTGTTCAAATGAAAAGGAAAGCGCTGTGTGGCAGAAGGGCAAGCAGAAGTCTTCACTCAGACATTTGGAACAGTTCCAGAAGGGCAGAAAAAGGCAGACAGTGCATGGAAGGTTCTCTTTTTCATTTAACTTAAAATCAAGCTGCATAAATACAGGCCATTTGTACACGACAATTGCACTTCACAAAAACAGAAATATACAAACACACACAAATAGAAATGTGAATCAAATTAATTACAGCAAAAATAAACTTTCTACTGAAGCGGATAATTGAACCAAAAATAAAACCTTGAGGACTCACTTGTTATGGGTTACTTTAGAGGAGAGTATAAGGTGAGGACAGATGGAGACAAGACGCTGGGGATCCTGAATCCAGAGTGGACTGGTGCAGCACTTAAGACGTTGGTGTGCATGCATCTCCGCCTCCCTCCTCTCATTAATTTCCCTTCTTGAAAACCCAGAGCCCAGAGGTCCAAGGGCCTCTGAGCAAGCTGCTGTGGTCTGGAGAGGTGGTGCTGTGTAAACGCTGTGTTAGTGCCAGAGCTTGGGTTACCACATGTCGTCTGTGGAGGCCGAGTCCTTGGTGAGAGAGGGAAAGCAAGTAGAAAGTCTTCAGTCTTCCTACTAGTTCTATTCACAATTACAGACAGCTTTGTAAAAAGAGACACAGACACAGAGGTGGCTGGACACATGGGGTAGACAAGATGAGTTAACAATACTGTTACACTACATGGACAGGATGATGGAAAGCAACTATTCAATTCTGTGGTCAAAGATAACTAGTAACATTTTTACACAGAAAGTGTAGCACTGCAGCATAGTTTGAGTCTTTGATCCTGTCAGAGAGTGAAGCGGTCAAATCAGCACAGCACTAGTTACAATAAACACAACAGTCTCTGTTCAGCCTCTTGAATAAAATGTCTTAATCTCAAAACCTAGACCTTAGTGATTATGGCCAGTCAAGTTTAGAAACCATACAAATATAGGCATTGTCATGGTAATCCATATCCAATCACCAAATCATTTTCTCCTTTTTGACCTTTTGTTATTTTTTTGGCCTACCTACAGATGAAAAACTCTACAAGAATGTACAGGCCTGAATGCCTCTTGCTAATGTCAACACATAGCATGCAAGAGCTATGAATTTGTGAAAATGTAATTAAGACATATTCAACTTTTTTCCCCTGATATTTTATAATAATGCGTAATACATGTAGGTCATTATTTAACTCTTTCTTCTTTGTACACCACTAAAACGATAATAGAACAGGTCCACTATTTTCCTGTAAATTACTCTTGCCCCCTCCATCACTCTGCACCATCTCAACACAGGGCTACACTGCCATCCCATAACTCTTTTCAGTTATTTCAAGTGAAAGCTTTCAATAAATAACAGATAGCACAAAAGAATAATCGAGTTATTACATTATTATTATGGACAAAAACCTTACATTAAGTAAAAGATAAAAGTAACTCTGGTAAAATTCAGTAATGTAAGATACAAATGCATGAAAAGTGTGCTGGTTCTGGTTAAATTCTACCAACTGCCCTAATGTAAAATAAATCACAGCCTTCAAGGTTAAGTCACAACAAGAAAGTAAAAAATTCCCAGTGCTGACCTAGTGCCACAAAGCCCTGAATACAGCCATTATGGCCCTGATGAGACACTTTCACATTTAGACTTAGAATGTGAGCAAGCTGCACACCACAATATTCCGCTCGTTTTTGTTTAACAGAACCTTCGTGGTAATTGTGGTTTAGGACTGGGGTTGACACTGAAATTATTAAGACTTTTGATCATAATAAATCATCAGATAACTATTTATATTCAACAGAATACTTTGTCACTCATATATGCATGACATTAAAAAAGTAGTAAAAAACAAAACTGCCTAGCATAATTTGCCACAAAATTTTAACTTGGCTTACCAGGGTGCCTATATTGGTCACATTTTCAACCAATAACAATAGTCATGGTTAAAGACATATTTGTCTTTTCGCAGGTACTAACTAGAGCTGTCAAATTCAATGAGTAATATAATTAACAGAATTCAATTTTTTAGGGGATGTATTATTGCAAAATGTACCTTTTAATCACTCCATTTAAAATTTCCCCTGACTGCGTATTGGAAAATGAACCTGGAATTCTCTTGTGCATTAACATTTTAAGAATATATGATGTTTTTTTTTTCTTTTGGTTACTTTTACACATTTATTTGTAAGCATTAAAAGCAACTAGAAGTGTGTATTTAAAACTATTACTGTATAGGCCCCGATTGATATATTGGTTGGCTGATATTATCGGCCGATATGGGCAAGTGGAGACATATCGGCTATGGGCCGATAGTACACGTGGGCATGTTATACCTCATTATATGATGTGCTACTGCATCTGAATGGACCCCCAGTGTCATGTCACGTGACGTTTACACCACAGGCTCTCAGCATCCGCTGAGACCGCACTGAGGCTTTAAATGCTCTTGTGTTTGTTCAAAGATACAAGGCCCCTTCTTGCCCCCCCCTTCTTAGCGCTTGCATTAACGAGGGGGCGTATAAACAGCTCCAGAGCCCCACGATGCAAGTACGCACCAGAAGAGGCGCCAGGAATATAGAATTTTGGATGGGTCGTGACAGAACTGGCTGGGTTTGTGTTCCGAACACCCCTGTAAGCCCTTGCACACACACATAAACCTTTAGTTTTCTCTGCATTCCTCCGTTCGTTTCCCTCCCATTACGCAGCAGACCAGTATCTATCTCATGCGCTCACGGGTGTCCACTGCATTTGGTCCCACACAGGTGGATGTCTCGCGAATTATGGACTACATTTGTCATATAACCGTTTCTGATTTTACCGCTTTGTGCACAGACATGGCTTAAACCATTAACACACGGGGAGGGTGACTGCATGACCTGCATTTGCCCCGCACAAGTGACTGATGTGTGCATAGGTGTCTGTACAGAGCAGTGCTCATGTGCACTATACACTGTACAAAGCTCTTCTGACCGCTGCTGCTAAGAGAGCAGCACATACGAGAAGTGTGCCTGCTCTGCTCCGCAGTCACAGCCCGTCAATGAATGCTCGCGCTGATCCCTGTCAGAGTCTGGCCGCTCCATGGCTCCGTGCAGTTTTCTATGGTTCTGAAGGTTGCCTATCTACTGGCGACTAACTTTATAAACTAACCAAAGCGGCACAATAGGAATAATTTGGTCACAAAATTAAATGCAGCGGATGACAGAAAGGGTACGAGAATGTGAGGAAATCTGACATCGCAGCATTAGGACCGCAGCAGGGTAATAAAACACACTTTAGGACAGCGCTGCAAACAGCCTTATGTGAATGAGCAGCTTTTGTACAGATCCAGATCAAACCAAACTATAGAGCAGCGCTAAGCCGATACAGGAAGCAGGCGAGGGGCTGTGTTCTGCTGCAGGAGGGCATTCGGACGGTTTACTAACATCCCGCTCAGCACAACACAATACGAAAGTATTTATCATCCTAATATAATTCCAAATAAAAGAAGCCTTGACCATGTTACGCATTGTTTTTCAGTGGACTTCTGACAATTCTCTGAACATGGCACACCACGCCCTCAATCTGCTCCACTCCACCCGAAGTCTACATGCATTCAAAGCTCTGACCCCAACGCTCTCCCAGTGTTGGCTGTGTGCCCCTTGCCATTAATCTGTCTGTTGCTCTGATTAGTCAGGGCTGTCACTGTGCTCCTTGTACTTGCACTAGAAGAAGAGCATTAGAGCACAGGTACCAAACATACCAAGCTGAACTGCTGGGCCATTAACTCACAGCCATGTTTAAACCCCAGGCCTCCTTACAGAGACGTTTATTTTATCACAGGAAGTGAGTTCCAAGTAGCAGAGCACTGATATCTTAAGACTAAAATTTCTGGAAGATTTACAGTATTTTGCAAACAAGACTTGTGACATCAAGAGGGTGACTGGTTGAGCTTTGAAGACAAGGGACTATGCAAAGAGGTTGCATGTGCGAGGTGAACGCACACACACCTCACGTCCGCTGCACATAGAGCAACTAAGGAAAGTCACCAAGGTCCAAAGCAAAATCAGAGCACAGTTAACTTTAGCACTGCTTTGTTTAAAGTCCGAGGCTTTTGTCACCAAATTTTTCTGGCTCTTGTCGTGGGTATGTGGTAAGCTTGTCGTGGGCAGGTGAGCACAGCTAGTAACCCCCTGGACAATGCACCGTTTTGATGCATGTGAGCTGAAATTCAGGCCGATATTAAAATTCTTGTGTGGCTAAAATTAGTGTAAAAAATTGCCAAGGGAAAATAGGAAATTTAAGGAAACACAGTAGTTTTCTGAAGTAGACGGGACAGTTGTGCACAATTTTCAGTGCAAAAGAAGCCTTGGTGCATTCTATTTACGCCTTTAGTTCAGACTTCACTTTATCCAAATGCACTGCACAGCCATGTTGGATTTTCTAACTCTGATGTTCTGAAATGTTGCCCTGCCCGGGTTTTCAAGTATGTATTGAGATTGAAGGGTGTTCCAGTTTGAATTTACAAGTTGGAACTCAGAGAATTGGGCCTCTAATAACATCTGCAAGGCAGCATTATTGTGAAAAAAAATGACTGATAATGAATAACTCATAATGCCACTGCTTGAGTCTGTTTTAAAAATATTTTTCCAAAGCACATTTCTAGATAAAAAAAAAAAAAGCACATGTTAAATGTTTTATGTTAAAAAAATAAACTGCAACTTAACTATTGGCAACCAAGCAAATTTCACACTTAATCATTAGTTGAACTGATTTTCAGTTTAGTTTTTAAATTGACAATCAATGTTCTCATTTACAAGACATATTACAATAAAAAAATGCAGGCATGGACAGCATTAGAAGAGGTGTGGGGATTGATCGATCACAGCTCAGCACTGTCTGGGAGTTCAAAGGGTGCACCAGGATAGGGTGTGAACTTCATTATCTCCTCCTGTGGCTGCAGTCTTACCTCCCCCTTTTTATTCTCCCAGTATAAGCCATTTACTTTGTGATCATCTTGGTTTAGTGTGGGCACACTGAGAGGAGTTCATCAAGGGGGTATGTGCTGCATTGCCTGGAGTTTAACTGTGCTAAAACTGTCTGGTTTCAAGTCTTCAACATTTTGAATGTTACTGTTCGAAATCTTTTGTGGGGTTTTTGCAATATGTTTAAACTTTCTATTCAACAACCATACCAGACAATGTATACATGGTGTTCATAAAATTGTCATGTTTTTAAGAGCACAAAATGCGCACAGTATTTGAACATCCATAAAAATGTTTTTTCATTATTATATTTAACATTTTTAGGCTCATTCTTTTCATGTAATTCTGCTCTAAATTTATGTATAAAATATTTTGATATTTTTCCAACACAGTATTTACAAAGCAGATAATTTCATGCCATTTTCTTGAAGCCTGGGGCAGGTCTATAACTGCATCAACATTTGTTTTTGTGCATTGCAACAATGCATTTGTGTAATGTGAAATACACATTAAGCACATAAAATGTGCATTTGGACATCCATAAAAAAAATTTTGTTGATCATATTTCTCACTCTACTTTCTCATTCTACTCTTCTTTTCAGCTACTTCTGCTCTAAATATTGGTATAAAAACAGTAGAAATTTGTAATATTTGAACCATTTAAATGCCACTTTTGTTTTGAATTGACCCTGATTTCAGTTCAACATTACACAAATGGATGATTTCTTTTCATAAAGGATTATCTTATTTTATAATGTGAAATGCAAAGCAGATTATTTTATTTTATTGCACCTGGTTCAGGTCAATAATTAGCATCAACAGTAGTTTTGGTGCATTATTTTTTGTGTAATATAAAATACTCATGTTTGTACTGAGCGTCTGACTCAAAACTGATAATAATTATGACTAGGGCCCGAACAATATATCGGCTGGCCGATATTGGCACTTGAAGAAATATCACTATAGGCCTAAAGCTAGCCGATATGGGCCGATAGTCCATGTGGGAATGTTATACCTCGTTATAAAGGTTAGACTCTCTATATAATTCGTCCAATCCAATTTACAGACAGATAAATGTCCTAATATTTGGGCCCACATCAATATTTATTAGAGGAGTAATTTGTCTCTGTCCATGACTCTGATTAATTACTGCGGTGTGCATGCATTTAGGTTAACAGCTATAAGCTAAGCGGTAGTTGTTTACTTTGTTTTCTAGAATGTCATGCAAAAATGCCATTAGGCCTACCTATCATCTTTAAATATGACTGTAAAGAGTAAAATAAGAGTAAATGTATCCTAAATAAACCCAATTTAAAATCTAATAAAGCCAAACTCAAGTTTTATAATCAGGTGAAGATTTACAATGAATTTTTACATCACTAAATATATCGGCTAACGGCACCTCCAAAGCCTGTTTTATCGGTATATCGGATTAAAAAAAATAAAAAAAAATCCATATCGGTCGGGCCCTAATTACAACTCAACCATATGACACATTTTTGAACATGTCCAGACTATGTCAAAGAAACCATATTTTACCAATTGAAATGCATTATATTGATAAGGGACCTGTCATCAAATAGTGTCGTCAATTACTGGTCATGACTGTTTATTTAAAACTGTTTTTTTGGGGTTTTTTTGTGCCCAAAACTATTCTTGAACATCTATCAATGAAGATGATTTTCTGTTTTTTTTTGTACTGTTGTACTCTATGACAGTGTCTATAGAAAATTGAGCATAAAATAGCCTTTTGAAGCTCCTTTAGATGGGGCGGCCACAGAGGCTGTAGGTGTAAACCTGTTTCTCTGACGTGCACCACGCTCTCTGACTCCTCCTCTAGGAGGAAAGGACCTGTACTGGGCCTGGTGTGTGCAGAGCAGCAAAAAACACACTTGGGGCATTGGATGTGTGGATGTTCACTTGTGTTCCAAGAACATATCTTTGTACTAGAGTGTGATTCGGGCCGAATTTTTCTGTCCAAGCCCAGCCCTTATCCGACAGCAGTGATCGAATCTGACCTGAGCCCGATAGGCATTACAGTATTTGTGTCCGAACCCAACCAAACCCGACACAATTAAAATCACACTATTTTCATAGACCTACTAATGACACACGTAGCATATTGTTTGTGTGGCCTCTAACAGACACAGAGACGCAAAATACAAACTCGGGATACAGCGAAAATAATGAGAAGACTATTACTCACCTCTCATAAAGTGGTAAATTTAAAGTGCAGCATCTAATCCACATTATCCATAAAAATTGTCCTCCACAAATAATGACATCCAGTCCACAAAACCGCGCTGTTAATCCAATTTGAGGCGTTATTTAAAAGTAAAAAGGCGAAAGTTCACGTGTGTCTGTTTACATCCACACAGTGCACGGATTGAGGTGAAGCTGCAGATTCGTGATAGTGCCTCTAATTCCTGTGTACTTTATCGCCAGTCCGACCCGAGCCTGAACACAAGTTCTAAATATTTGTCCGAACTGGGTTCAGACAAATATTCCTGTTGGACTTCGGTTGGGTTTCCATGCTCTACTTTGTACATAGGCCTGTCACAATAATTACAATATCAACTTATTGTTCTATATATGAAAACTGGCTCAATATTTATCATGTGTACATTTTCTTTGCAATGGATAGATACTTTAATATCCAGAAGGAAATTCGTATTTCAGGCAGCAAACAATACATAATATAATACATAACATCAATTTATATACATTTATGAAATTACAGTGAAGCGTTGAATAATGGGAAGATTTTCTAACATTTTGTGTAATCTGGTAAGATTTGAGCAGTACAGTGTTGAATAAGGAACTTCTTGGCTAATTATTGACTGCAATATATTTGGAGCATCTGATCAGATGAAGTATCTAGTCTTTTTAATGATGCATGCATTTTTTTGGGATTATCCTGTTTTATTGTCATTTTGTCAGTGACATAAAGTAGTTTCAATATTATTGTTTATCGCAACAGGTAGCAATACATCGTGCTTCAAATTAGTTACCGTGACACGCCTATTTGTACATAGCTTAATCAATGCTTGTTCAAATTTCTGGATGAGACTTGGGATCACATTAGTTTGATAATTTCTTGCAGCAGGTTTTGAACTCTTCACATGTTTGAATTCTGAATTTTAGTTGCAGAAATTTTAAGTGTACATTTTCAAAGTGTTTAAAATATATATATATATATATATATATATATATATATATATATATATATATATATATATATATATATATATATATATATATATATATATATATATTTTATTTTTTTTTTCCAAGCTCTCAAATTCAACAGTCAAAATTCAGAGTGCAAAATTCGCAGTGAAAAAAATTTACAGGAAAAAATCCAAGATGCCAAGGCATAAGCAATGGATCCAAAGTGATCCGATCTAATTTAGTAACAAGCAGTAAATGGTGTAGTGCAAAAATCTGATTGGTCAGAATTAGCCATCAAAACATCTCTTGTATTTCTTAAGTGTAAACCCTGCCCACAGAAGAGATGGGCCAATAGGAAACAGCCTCTGTCCTCCTCAGTCACACATGATCAATTGCTTTTGCCCTGGCATCTTGGATCTTTGCTATTAAATTTTTCACTGCGAATTTTGCCTTCTGAATTTTGACTATTGAATTTGAGGGCTTGGAAATATATGTGCTGAATATTTAAAAGATCAAATTTTTATTTTGCATTTGAAACATTTTGAAAAAAGTATACTTACAATTTCAGCAACTAAAATTCAGAATAAAAATAATTAAAAAAATATTTTTTCAGAGTTAAAAAATTCAAAGTGAGAATTCCCTCACTACACATTGGTCAAAATGGAAAACTTAAATTTGTCTTTGGCATTTCCTTTTTGTAGGCTGTGGACACCAGAGCAGTCATGAAAAGACCACAAGGAGGTCTCTCAAACTCTGCTGGAGGTCTGTGCATACTTTGCATTGTCTTTTGACAAGCACAGATAGCATTCTTTTTGGTATAAAAGAAATGCCATATACCACAAATGATCCCAAGACACTTACTTCCTCACCCATCCTGGGCTGTAGCGGTAGTGTTTGCTGCTCTTCACAAATCAGGCCCAGTACAGGTCCATTCCAGTAGTCAGAGAGTGTGGTGCAAATCAGAGAAACAGGTTTACACCACTCACATCCTCTGGCTGCCCCATCTAAAGAAGCTTCAAAAGACTATTTTATGCTCAATTTTCTATAGCCTTATTTACATGCACAAACATATGTGCTCACATGTACACACACCAACAGTTATTTTGGTCACTGTCAGTACATGTTTAACCTCCGTGTTTATGGTTTCTGACAGCCACACGGCTGTCAGAGGGGAAAAAAACTGTACAAAAAAGCACAAAATCAGGTTCACTGATAGATATTTAAATAGCAAAATAAAAAGACCAGGATCATGTAGAGTGGGTTAATATTAACATTTTAAGACGACAATGATGAGGCTCACTGCAGCAGTTACAAAGAGAGGGGTGAAAACTTTTGAATGTAATGACAAAAGCCGATCCCATACCCACCTCCTATTTGGAACATGGCGGCTAGCGTGTTAGCTATGTTCATTTATATATACAGCCTATGACTGGGGCCAGCAGTTATAGGGGCAAATTTGGGGAAGAGTTCCATATGTGGAACTCCCCAACACGAGTATCATAGCAACCGAAGAGCTAATCCGGAGTGAGGCTGGTGAAGGTAATGTCCCTTCCCGCCCACAGTGCTGGGTTGGCAGGGGACGGGCGCTTAGCAATGCTGTCAATGAAACCTGTTGCTAATGCTAGCAGAAGCGACCTTGAGAAAAGGCGGCAGCTGATTTGGCACTTTTTAATAGAAAATTAACTGGATACAGAGTAGGGCTGCCACAAACGATTATTTTGATAGTCGACTAATCACCGATTATTTTTTCGATTAGTCGACTAATTGATCCGTAAACTGACTGTAAAACATACAGCTTATCGCACCAGCATGCAGCTGATCAGGTCATTAGCTTTCTGCTTGAAGTAGGGCTTTGACTTTTGCCCAAAAATCATATTCGAAGTTTGTTTGTTTATTAATATTAATATTCGAATATATTCGAATATTGTATTAATATTTTGACCATTAAATGCCTTCAGTAAGACCAGGGGTCGGTAACCCGCGGCTCCAGAGCCGCATGTGGCTCTTTCATCGTTCTGTCGTGGCTCCCTGTGACTTTGGAAAATAATAATGAGTATTTAATTACATTGTATTTTTATTTTAGTTTGTTCGTTTTTAAATGTAAATCTAAAATTGTAGATAATGGTAATCTTGTAACATTTAAATAAAACGTTTTTAATATTTTTGTCGCTCAAAACATGCGTCAAAGCCACCGATGTGCGCCACCCGCACACGCTGGCAGCCCGGACTTACCGGCACCTACATCAGCAGTATGATTTTCAGCCCAGTGATGATAAATCCAAGAAAAGGAAAGTTTCTGAAGAAAACAGAACGCTTATGCTACGTGGGCAGATTCATTTGCTTTCGCGGCTGATGAGACTGGTACACGCGGTACACGCGACAGTGGATAATTTAAGTTTTGATTTTTATTTCCTACGAGAAGGACTCAAATAATAATGTGTTTAATGCAGCTTTGCGCACATTTGTTTACGTTATACAGAAACGAAACTTAAAACCACATGGCTAATTTGCATAAACTAGAAGGCTCCTTGTGCCGCTGATGCGGTCAGCTTCTGTCGGACTAAAGGGCAGGACTCAGTGGAATATGCGTGTTCTTTCTGTGACTGAGGGATGTTCTGCCTATGGTGAGTCTGTTCTGTGCTTCTATCACGTTGGAGATGGTTCATGTTAATTATACGTGTGCAGGTCGTACGTGTGCAGCGCAGTTCTTTATTTCACTCATGCACTTTATTTATGTTGCTACTGTTGTGATGAAAAGACTGAAAGGTGTAAATAATTCTCTTAAGACTCGCGCTTATGAGCTGTAGTGGAGGATGGTGCGCGTGTTGTAGTTCCGTCTGTGTGTTCAGTAGCAAAAAAGCATCGTTGTCGGAGTCATATCGCACCTTCAGATCGGCTAACATTATTGTTTTCATCTCTTTCACTCCTGTCGGGTCATCGGTGGAGGGCTGGAGTTGTGTCAGAAGCTCATACTGCAGGGGGAGAACCGCAGATGCTGTTGGGTAGTTTTCCGTTGACAGCGCCTGGGTGGCTAATGAGCTCCCGATTTACAACTTCACCAGGTGTGAAAAAACGGAATCTTGAATCGAAAACAATGTTTACAAGCAACCACATTTACCAAAAAAAAACGGGTTCGAATATCGAATATCTCCATTTTTTGAAATATTAGAATTATATTCGAATAACGAAGTTCGGAGTCAAAGCCCTACTGTTCACCCTAATATTGGCAGCTAACTACCCGGTTTGCTTACCGAGACGACGGACCCTCTTCAGAATCATCCACAATGACATGCTTTCTCTTCAGATGCTCATGCATAGCCGTTGTGCTACCATGATACGCAAGTTCAGCTTTGCAAATGTTGCACTGCACGCTTTTCTCACCACTTTTCTTAAACTGCTCCCACACTTTGGAGCTTCGTTTCCGTGTAGCCATGCTACTGTTATGGTATCATTTACAGTGAAATCAGGACTGACGCCAATTACCACTACTGCGCATGTGCGAACGTGTGTGTGTGCGTGGTATGTGACAGAAAGGCAGACGCGGCAGTGGAAGCTGCAGCCACAGTTTCGAGAGAAAAGCGAAGTAAAAAAAAAAAAACCCCAAAAAACGATGCGTCGACTACTAAATTAGTTGTCGACGATTTTGTTCGTCGACATAATCGTGACTAATCGACTAATCGTGGCAGCCCTAATACAGAGTCATGGAGCCAGAAGCGTGACCATGCTCATTTCCTATTTGGAACAGCTAGCAACTTAGCTATGTCCATTTATACAGTCTACGGCAACAACAAGTCAACATTGCACCAATTCCCTTATTTGCTGTCAAGATCAACAGCCCCAATGCAAAATAATACAACCTGAATGACGACACCCACAGCAACTTCCAGAATAAGTTGAGTAGAAGTTTTTGCACACAAGCAAGGCAGAATAACAGCACTATCAAACACCTAAGCATTAAAATTGCTCCAGGCTATAAATTTAGCTTCTTGGATAATGATTATTAACAAAAATGTCTCTCATGTAAATGTGGCAAATGTTTTAAATGAGATGGACAAAGATTGAATTAGATCTCAAATTGAGATAGATCAATATGGAGGATCCCATATAGCCCAGCCCTAAAACCGCATAAAGTTTTTAGAGAAGTTTTTATGCTTTTCTATAAGACTGCCGAAATCACTCCAGACATATATCATTTGGGTTAAAGTGTTAGCCTAGGGAAAGAAGGTCCTTAGTTAGACTCCCTTACTGCTTGGGCCTTTCTGTTTGGAGTTTGCATATTCTCTCCCTACCTGTGTAGGTTTCTTCCAGGTGTTCTGGTTTTTCCTACCATTATGGACAATAGGGTCCCCTCTGGGCCCCGACTCCCCTGTCCTGATTAAATGAAGAATACAAAAATATATTCCTGCAGGTCACGGTGGACTCTAGACAGCTCAGATGAGCAGAACAAGTAGCCTAGGGTGACACTGTCTTAGTGGTTAGAGCAATGGTCCTCAACCCAAAGGTCGGAGGATTGATTCCCACATGGACTAAGTCCTCTTCGTTGTGAGCTTGGGTTGATATCTGAGATCGGAAGCCATGTTTCACCAATTGTATATGGTGGTTTTTCTTACCATTTTATCTTTTCAGCTTTTGTTCATTTGAAGTTTTTATGCTTTGGGGTTAAAATATCAGTGGGATAAAGTAACCTTCTGGCTTACAATTTCTCAGTTTTGTGGAACAATACAGTGTATTTCAAGTTTGCTAACATGACAGGCCTACTTGTGTGTACTTGTGTTATCCACCCATCTATTACTTCTTAAAGTGGCTAGGTTGTAAGCGTCTTTAAAAGCAAATTCTTTAATTTTCAATTAGAATATTGATACATTGAAAGGTCAGAGGGCTTAATGACCCAATAGTCCCATCATTTCCATTTCCGTTGACTCCATGTGCTATCATTTACCATTACATAAAACAAACATTTTTACTATTCAAGGACAGTTTGGTTGTCAAAGACAACACACACTGAAACACGAATGACCTACTGCACTTATACAACTTAAGTAGTAGTACCAAGTTTGAGGGGTTCACACTTCTGAAGTAATCCTTTTCAGTGACTAAAAAACTTATTTTTTAACAAATTAGGCTCATGTGGTTCAATGATAATGAGGGGCATGCAAGTGCTATGAAGTGGTCAACACATTAAAACATGCCTGCAAAGTGCTACTTTGTCAAGACAGGCTCTTTACTTACCGTGTCATCACTTCGATACGGATTCAGTTTGTTGTATACCGCTTCAATTACACTTCGCCTACACAGAGAAAATGTATAATCAGTTTAAAGGTTAGGATAATGCTGCAGATACTAAATCTGATTGCAAATTAAATGGTCCCACATTTAAAATAGCAAAGATTGTAATTGTTTAGGGAACAAGAAAATACAGAAAAAAGTGCATTTTTTTCTGTGTGTGTTATATACCTAAATCTGTGGTTAGTGATCTCGAGCCTCCAGCTCCTCCTAAATCCTCTGTGCTGGAGACCTCACTAACTTGAAGTGGATAGCTTTAGCCAGTTGTGCAAATAATTGGACTTGAGCATTTTTTAGTTGTAAATGTCAGTGACTGACACATTCATTTGTTGAGGTTTATCTCTGTTCAGAAACTTATTACAAAAAGCCACGTTCATTTGTTTTTAACCAAGAGGCAACATGGAGTTTTCCCAAGGTTACGGGAAGGTGAGTGGTATGAGCGCATTAAAAAAAAAAAAAAAAAAGAATCTGGACAAACCAGAGAAAGTGTTCCTGTAAAGGACTTAAGAGCTGAGCGTGAGAGTGCCCCACAGGCACAATGCTGTGCCTTTAAGGTGTGTCCAAACCTGTCTATGTGTTGGACAGGGTTAATATTGTCAGGTACAACTACTGTCCCAACTCAAAATATAGTGCTGACAGGAAATCCAGGGTTTGGGCTTGACTATCCTAATTAAGCTATGTAGCTCTCTTCGTAGTATACCTCCTGGGGCCTGGCATTAGTTTAGAATCAGTTAGCATGGTTAACCTGGATATAGAAAGCTAGATGATTTTTGGAGTAGATGACAACATACCCCAAATTGTTAACTTGTTCCCTTCAAAACAACTCTTAAAAAGCTCAGTTTTTTAATTAGATTGGGAGACGCAGTCCTGTTATATTCTCAAGTACTACTAGATGCTTCTATCATTACATGCCAGCTTTGTCCTGACAGAAGAAGACCAAAGAGTACAGATGAGCCTGAACAAAGGCCAGGCTATCTGCTAGTAAAATTATTTTATAGTAAACTGGATATAAAACATAATTATTGTAATTATTATTTTATAATACCTATTTTTCAATAAAACCTTGATTTTGGTAAAATACTACTAATACTTGACCCCTGACATAAACAATCCTGTTTTCATCAAACTTACTTGCTTGCCAGCTCTCCTCCAGGTGGAAGGTTGGGGATGCTTTCAGATGCTAATGTCCGCATCACATGGACCAAATCTGGGACTCCTTCATCTCCTTGCTTTTTGAGTATTTCTGATGGAAAACAAACACAAAGGTAAAAGGTAGTAACTTGTTAAAAAAAAACAACAACAACAACAACAGTGTCAATGTTTTTTGTCATTTTACCTTCTACTCTGGATTCCAAGTATTTATCCAGCTCAAATTCACGCTTCACTGCCTCGGGTGAAACCTTGGGTGCCCCAGAAAAACAGACTAGCACAACACTCATATTGTCTCGACTCCCCTGTCAATACAAAAACAAATCTTACTATGCTGTACTAAAAAAAAGAAACAACCTAATTTACTAATAAGTACATACCTTGTACAAGCAGGTGTCAAGGATTTCATTGCTGACTCGTTCAAGGTCATCTGTCACCTCTAGCCTTGACCTGACAAAGTCACAGAGTTGTTCATTGGCCATAACGTCCCAGATGCCATCACATGCTAGAATTATAAATTCATCTTCTGCTTCACATCGCTCTATAGCATAAACTTCAGGCTCAGGAGACACCAGTTGCTCTGTGGGGCCTTTTCCATGCACACATTTGTAATCGAAGTCTCCAAGTGCTCGGGACACAGCCAGGGAGCCGTTGACACGCTGGATCATAACAGAGCCACCAGCATTCTGGATCCTCTCTTTCTCCAAGGGATTATTAGGTTTGTGATCCTGTGTGAAGAAGTGCACTGCCCCAGCCCTGCTCAGCAGTGCACGCGAGTCTCCACAGTTGATAAAGTACACATGAGTGGGAGAAATTAACACTCCCACTGCAGTCGAACCACTGCGGTCCACACCATGCTTCTTCTCTGAGATGGTTCGCATATGTTCATCAATCTGCAGGAACCCTGTCCGGATCCCATTCTTCACACTGTCTACACAAGCTTCCTCCTGTAGAGCACTCTGGAAGTCTGAATTGGTTGTGATGTGCTCAAGCAGGTGCTCACAGCAGTATTTGGCCACCTGAGAGCCTGCATGGCCATCATAAACAGCAAAGAAGGACCAAAGGTCCAGCCCATGAGGCAGACCTATTACTGCCGTGTGCGCATCTTCCATCTCCACTCGCCAGCCCTGCATACTGCTTAAACCATACCTCAGGCTATTCCCCTCACCATGAGAATTGTATTTCTCCATCTTTGGTTTATCCAGGAAAGCCCCCATTGTGTCCCACCTGGAATTATCAAGAAAAGAGAAGGACAGGTTACAACAGTATAAAAAAACCCCTCAGAATAAATTCATGTTGTGTGGCAAAATAAACACCACTACATGTATGCAAATATATTACTGTGCACTGACATACGATAGACTTTTTGACACAGAAATGGGCTTACCTTGAATAAAAGGTTAGATTATACTATATCAAATTTTAACTTACAATAAAAATGTCTCGACTAGTGTGACAGACAGTAATGAAAACTCAAATGAATAGCAAGAGACTTTCATGTAGCATGGGTTGTTATATAACACATGCTTCACTGTTTAATCCATATGTCAACAAGAGTTTTGTGTCAAATTTATTATAATACTCAAATAAAGACGCGGGCCCACTGCCGCGTCCCGCAATTCAACGTGTGACGGGCCTCCTTTCATATTTGGTAACGTAGTAGTCAAGAAAGCAGCCCAGGGCCTTTTTATGTATTACCACTGCTAGCCTAGCCAGCACCACACTTACGTCAACATTTAAGATTGCTTAATATCAGCGACTTACCAAAAATCCAATTACGAATGGACAGGAGCAAAACTGCAGAAGAAAGCTGAACAGTGTTCTAATTCGTAGCACCAGAATGGGTAACCCGATGAAATTATAAATTTACGACGGCACAGCTAGGCTAGCTAGCCTGTTAGCAAGTAATAATCGTCACTCAGTACAAAATGCATCTAATTATAGTTACGAATGTCTCTGTTGACGTGCGCCCGTGAAGAATTACATTATCCCAGCTGACGACATAAACTATGGCTTACAATGAATTGTGGGAAAATAAATGGCCGCGTTTGAGTGGCCAAGCCAGGGGAAGCTGAAACGTTTGTCCCAGCCTCTCCACTTGACAGCTTGACAGCTTGCTAGCTAACTTTAGCCACAGAGAGCCTGGGCGCAGGGCCCGGATGTTGCAGGCTGCGCTTTGGGAACACATGACGTCACCTCAGCAGAGCCGCGCGCGCCACAGGGCATCGCAGGTTTACAGATAGGCTACTAATAAATATTTACTATTGTTAAAAAGCCAAAGTTTCCAGCCGCATGGTTTACCTATTTAACTAAAATTGCACAAAACTCTTAGGCTACTTTTATCAGAGAGGCTACAAGCCAATGACCTTAAATAGGCGATTTACAAGTGCTCACACACCCAAGCTACAGAGAGCACACTCAAAATTTGACCAAAAAACTAGGCCTACAGCAAAAACCTTTTGTCAACAAAATCAGCATACCTACACCTGCAATCCTCTAAACCATTGGCATCTGGCCAACAGGCATTGTAGACCATTGTGGCTGGGTCCATCACTGCACAGTTCTGTCCATGATGTAAAATGCACTGGGCATGTCCACTGGGTTTTATTTTCAGATAAATAATAATTGTGTGTCCCCCACAATGTCACCTTTAATTCACTGTTAGAATTTGTGAACACTAGACAACCTAACTCTCTATATATTTGATCTATTTGACTGAGGGCTACATTTTTAGCCACTGACTGCATGTGAAATGTTGTGTTACTGTAGTGTTTTTGGATGCTCCGATACTATTAGATATGATGTGGTGTTATGTGGTGTTATGTCGATTCCAAAATATCTGTTCAGCCAATATCCTGGTTGGGCCTACAAATTAGATATTAGATATTAGATATATTAGGTATATGCCTAATAAAACCATTTACTGGCCATTGTTGCCCAGAATGCCTCATAATGTTTTAACTTTAATTTATGTTGTTTGCACTGTACAGTAAGTTTAATGATAGCCTTTTGTGATGAGTGCTACAAAGTATATTTTTCTGAATGTTAAAGGAATAAACAATGCCAATAAACGCAAGAACATACTAACCTGGTTTAAGAAGGAGAATGTTAACATAGCCTTAGTGCAGGAAACTCACCTTACTGATGCAGAGCACATAAAACTTAAAAGAGAATGGGTTGGACAAGTATACTATGTGTCATTTTCTTCAAGTAAGAGAGGAGTGGCAATACTAATTAACAAAAATACCCCATTTACCTTGGTAAAGTGCATCAAAGACGACCAGGGGAGATATGTTATTATTATAGGTCATTTGTACAGAGAAAGTGTACTGATTGGCTGCGTTTATGTGCCTAATGTTTACTTAAAAGAATTTTATTCAAAACTCATAGCTGAAATGTCTACTAACTTGACTGCAATTAGTATACTTGCAGGGGATTTTAACTGCACCATGGATCCTGAGGCAGACTAAAATCCTGCATCCAAAAATGCAGTATCCAAAATGAGAGAGGCTACTAGAGGATTGTGCTCTGACTTGCAGTTGTTTGACACAAGAAGAACATTATATCCAGGTGAAAGAGATTATACATTTTACTCAAACCCGCATCACAGTTTCTCCAGAATTAACTATTTTTTCATCTCAAGAATGGTGCTGGACAGAGTGTATGTATGTGATATTGGCACATGAATACTGTCTGATCATGCAGATGTTCATATGGTTGTGTTGCTTCCTCAGACCCTCCCAACTTCACGCAATTGGCGACTGAATCCTTCACTTTTAAATAATCCATTATTTGTGACTTTTATCAGAGAACAAATTGATCTATTTATGTTGACCAATGATAATGAGAACACAAATCCATCAACACTTTGGGAGACACTAAAGGCCTTTTTACATGGAGCCATAATATCTTACAGTTCAGCAAGGAAAAAATAAGTTAGATCTAGAAAAAGATTTGGCCACATTGGAAACTCACCTTAAGGTGAGTTCACCAGCTTTGTTTAAAAAGACAGAGGCCACTCGCTCAGCTTTAAGTCAACTCTTGACCCAAAAGGCAGAAGCTAGTATTTTCTATGCTAGGCATAGATTGTTTGAAATGGGTGACAAACCAGGGCGATTACTGGCAAAGTTGGCTGCTTATCCTATATCATCATTAAAAGATGAAAAGGGTCAAAATCATTACGAAAGCAATACACTGCGTTCCAAATTATTATGCAAATTCTATTTTTCTCTGATTTTGCCATTTTGCCATTGTCATAATTTTCAAGTCAGCAAGCTTTAGAGTACAATTTGAATGTTACTGAACAAACCTCCCAAATATAACTTAAATATAACAAATATAACTTAAAATGCACTGTTCCAAATTATTATGTACAAGAGTTTCAAATCATGTTATTGTTGTAAAGAACTGAAAATGGTAATTTTCAATTAGAAGCATTAGCATATTACTGAAATCAAAAGCTATTTCAATCAAAACATCTTAACAGGTCAAGTTACATTTTAACATAGGACCCCTTATTTGATAGGAGCTTCACAATTCTTGCATCCACTGAACTTGTGAGTTTGTGGAGAGTTTCTGCTTGAATTTCTTTGCAGGATGTCAAAGCCTCGCTTCCGTCAGTCTGCCCCAGGGCAGCTGTGGCTACAATAGTATCTTACCACCACCGAGTGTGGAGTGAATAAATAATGCTCTGTAAAGCATCTTTGAGTGTCCAGAAAAGTGCTGTATAAAACTGATCCATTATTATTATTATTATAGATCAGTCTAAACCAGGGCTACTGTGCTGTGGTTCCAATAGTAGCTTACCGAGTATATGGAGATCTCCACTACCTTAAACCCTGGCACCTGCAGCACAATGTCCATATAGGTCACTGGGAATAATGTCTATATATAGGCTACTGAGAATGAGGAAGGCTATGGCCGTATCTCATTTCTCTCTCCTCAATTCTCCATTTTTCAACTATCAATCAAATGTGTCTTTGGTGTCCCAAAGAAAACCAGGGAAGGAAGGAGTAAACATGAGGGAGGCTTCAGGAGGCAGATATCAGATAAAATAAAATAAAAAAAATCAAACTTTATTGGTCTCAGTGAGATGTTTATATCCTCTCTCCTCACTTTGCCATTTCCTGCAGAATTGAGGAGAGGAATCAAGGAGAATGAAGCATAGAAAGAGAAATGAGAAGCGTCCTATGTGTCTTCTATATGCAGGTTAAGGCTCTGGCAACCCAGGTGATTATGTGATTGTGATTATAGTAGGCTACTTTTTAAAATTGTTCCACAAGCAACATACAGTTCCTTTAATTATTGGTACTTTGCAGCTGATGTCGACACAATTCCCTAGGGGTGTGATGCTGACTGTAGGCACTGCGCTATCTGAGGTTTGTTATACTTTAATCTGATAACACAATCTGACCACAAAAAGCTGGTTTAGTTAGAAACTGTTACACAAGTCTCTCACACATTAAATTACAGTTACAAGCTAGTTAGCATTTGCCAAGAGTTTTTCAGTTAGTCACTCTCACCTAAACAGGACCATGGATACTTGTATTGATCACAGGTTCTTGAAAATGTGCTGTTTAGTATGTATCTTAAAACTTGTTAAAAAGTGTTTGCTTATGTGTGCATGGTGTCACCATAGTAACGCCATAGATATAAACGTAGAACACCCCCGGCGTGATGTCACTGCAAACAGCCACCTTAGTCCAAAACATTGTAAATGATAGGTTACAGTTACCTGCAATTAACAGGAGTACTTTTCTGTCTACTCTGTGGGTTTTGGAGTCCTCTTTCCATGCCCTCTTCTGAAGCAGTTGCTTCAAGAAGTGACGCATGCGCAGTCTGTCGTCCACGCGAGTCTGGAGTGGTATCAGTTGGATGCATTCGGTGGACTGGAGCTCCGCAAAATGGACTCGAGTCTTGTCTCTGTGCTATGGTACCTCGTCCCGCTGTACGCGATCGCGTCTCTGGTGTACACGGTGTTCGCAGATGCGGACATGACCTTGCTGTGGGCCAGTGTGGCGGGGCAGCGGCCAGGTGACGATTGGAGCTGGGGTGTTGAGGGTTAGCTTGCTGTGCACATATGCATAGAAGCTGTTCTAGAGTGGCCATAACAAAAAACCTTTCCGACGGCTACTTGTAATAATGGCCTGAATTACATTGATCATAGACATCTCCGGAGACAAAAGTACAGATAAGGTGGTTGTTGTTGTTGGAGCAGAGCGTATGAGTTTTGATTATGTCATAATCAGTCTACTTAGGCTAGGCTACTTCCGGGTCATTGGGAATATGAACAAAGCAGGTTACTATATATATATATATATATATATATATATATATATCCAAAATGAATGAAAAAAAATAATAAAATTGTTCTTTTCTTTACCATTTAAGAAGAAAGTATTTCTTTACTTTTTCTTAACTTTTTATACAAACAGACTTGAGAGCAGCTGTTTTGCACCCATCATATTGTCATTATCATACCATTAGAGATGGATAGTTCTTTTTTCTGCAAAAATGATTTTGCATTCATTAGTCGTCACACATTTTTTTAATCTCTTATGCAAAAATCCCCTACAAGCATTAAAATAAGCAACACCGACCCCATTCTGTTTTTGTTGAAGAGAAGAGACTAAAGGGCCTGGTGGTGTGGGTGACTGGAGCCTCAAGTGGCATTGGGGAGGAGCTGGCATACCAGCTGGCACAGTGTGGAGCTCACCTCATCCTCTCTTCACGTCGGGAAAATGAGCTCCAAAGGGTCAAACGCCACTGTTTACGTAAATGGAAATAATTAAACATGCCATAAAAAGTGAACAATTAAATAATTTTTGTTTCTTTTAGAGTACTCTAATCTACAAGATGAAGATATTCTTGTTCTTCCATTGGATTTGTTGGAGAGACAATCCCATGAGGCAAAAACTGAAACAGCCATTCAGTACTTTGGACATGTATGTTTGTGGTAGAGGTCCAGACTGTGCCTCAATGTCCACAGCTCAAAACTCCTTGTTCTAAAGCTTTTTCTTAATTTCTCACAATTAAAAAAAAATCATAAGTTACACATATCTAAAAGGCAACTTTTTGCCGTATATTTCAGATAATGTGTACATGTAACAACAATTTAAGTCAGGTTACGATTTTGTATTTATGTTACAAATTTTAACTTTAAATTAAATCATATAAATTATAAATTAACCCAGTGTTTGCATGAATGCATAAATAGGCAATTTTTTTTTCAGATCGATGTCTTGATAAACAACGGTGGTCGAAGCCAGCGGTCCCTGTTCTTAGAGACCACTCTTGAGGTGTATCATGCGTTGATGGAGCTTAACTTCCTGGGTACAGTGTCTCTCACAAAGCAGGTGCTTCCTCATATGACAAAGCGAGGCTCTGGAAGCATTGTGACTGTGAGTAGTGTGATGGGGCTAGCTGGGGCCCCTCTGGCTACAGGGTACTCTGCAAGTAAACATGCTCTCCAGGTAAAGAACCACAAACAGCCCTAGCACTCATTACTTCTGAAAGGATCTTAAATATCATGTATTCAACAGGGCTTCTTCAACTCGCTAAGGAATGAACTGTTTGACTATCCTAACATCCTCATCAGCATAGTGTGTCCAGGCCCAGTGCAGTCCAAAATAGTTGACAATGCATTCACGGAAGTCCTGAATAAGGTAAAGTGTTAAATATTTATTTAAAATATTTGTTAAAAATCTGTCATTGTAAATTAACACCTGTCTAACACTTTCACTTTAAGCCTGTGCCCAAGGTTGGGAGTCAAGAGTACAAGATGTCAACAAGGCGCTGTGTGCGTCTGATGTTAGTGGGAATAGTTAATGGAGTCCAGGAAATGTGGATTGCTCAGCAACCTTTCCTTTTGTTTTGCTATGCATGGCAGTATACTCCTACTTTGGCCTGGTTCATCACAAAGAAGCTGGGCAGAAAACGGGTGCAGAATTTTAAAGGTGGTCTGGTAAGTAACTCTAAGTTAACTGTTAAACTCTTGGTTTGTCAAACCTTCCTTGGTACATGGACCCCAGGTCAAAATTGTACTGTTTGTAGTAAAAAAAAAAAAATTCACATTCACCAAAAAAGTCTAAATAGGAAATGAGCATGGGAGCACTTCTCGCTGCATCAAAAAATGGTCACCCCTCTCTCTCTCTAACTGCTGCAGTGAGCCTTGTCATTTTGGTCTTAAATTGTTCATATTAACCTGCTCTACATGATCCTGGTCTTTTTATTTTGCCATTTTGTCCGTAAAAAAATTTGTTTCTAATATGGAACTCGGCTCCAAATTCGCTCCTGTAGACTATAGGAGAGTCTCGCGAGCTGTGTTTACTGAAGCCAAACGCTATGAGTGAAGTCACACTTCCTTAGTCCATTCAGTCTATGGCTGAAATACAGCAAAAACTAAAGTGGGCATTTTGGACCAAAATAATAATTGCTATGTTCGACATCATCCCAGCATTTTGAGTTCCATAAATCCTGTTTATATGCACCATTTTTTGATAATTGATATGATATATTTTGCTTTGAATTGTTAATTGCCATGGCAGTGGTACTAATTTTTCATTTTAGTCTAAAAGCTGTGGTTAGGGACCTACTCTGAACCTCCTGACAGAACTGTTTTAAACTAAATCATGTTTGTGGATTTACCCGTTTTTCCAATAAAATGGTGTTACAGTATTTTTATTTTAGCCCTAAAATATAAATGGTTAAAACAGTACATTTCTAAATGGCTGTGTTTTTTTCCCAGGATGCAGACTCATCTTATTTCAGCAAACCCAAAGCATCATGAGACGGACAAAGATGGCACTGTACATTTCAAAATTCCAAAATTTTCAAAATTCCAAAATATTTGCCTATCTTCTGAGATAATACAGCCCTTAAAATGTGTTTAGGAAAACTTTTCATTATTTCTAATAAATGTATCATGTATCCTGTTGGGTTATTTTACACCTGTTTTTGTGATTTTCATGCTTAAATTGTAAAATAAAAAAAATAAAATAAAAAATTTGGCCAGAATTTACAAATTTGCTAGCCCTATGTACTGTTAACTACTCCTTTTGGGCCACTCAGTTAAAAAAAAACTGTAAAAATGGCATTTTGCTCAACTCTCCTAATCCAATTCAGTTTTAACCATATAAAAATGTACTAAATTTGAATGGTCAACAAGCAAAGTCACACAGGTCAGTTAAAAAAAAAATCACACAAACCATTTTAAAGATCAATAACATTTGAGGTTTTCCTCAACTCTCCCACAGAGCCTTACATTCCAACATTTTGGATTGCTCTGCCATGACACTATAAAATTGTGAATTCCTGATTTTAGTTTCCCCTTTTCAAAAGAGGACAAATGTGTGATTTAAGAGTTCATACAAAATCCGAATCAGAATGACAAAATTACTCAATTTAAAACAAGTCTCCCTATAGAAGGGCATAGTTTTCATATACCATATGGTATATATGTATATATATATATATATGTTCTGTTTTTATTTTAGGATGGTAATTGAGCATATAGTGTGGGGGGCAGAGAAGGGTGTTAGATTTGTGTGTGAATATTGGAGAATATGCATGTTTGTGTCTTTAATAAAATTTTGTGTCTTTAATTATTTGCTTTTTTGTAAATAAACAGTCATGGAAATATTAATACATCACAGATACAAACACAGATATTTTTTATCAAATAGTAACTTTGGTCAAAACTAAAATGGATTAACAGATCATGAGCAAAAGGTTTGAAAAAAGGAACATAATACAACTATCAAAAACAGTAGCATAGAAGGGACACCAAGTTTTCTCTTGCTGGTCACAACACAAGGGTTAAATGATCTAAAGAAGACTAAAAATATTGCCAGGTCATTTATTATAGTACATATAAAAATACAACAATTATACCTATAAAAATACAATAAAGGACTGTGGACAAAACACTTAAAACTGATCCTAAATTGTAAACAAGTGTATTGTAAACAGAATTTCAGCACAAACACATTACACATACGTGAGGATATATTTAAAAGGCACAAATAGACCCTTTGGGAAATGTAAAAATGTACAGTAAATGGGAGGTATTAAGCCCTTGTCTTCCAAAGGTGGGCAAATGTCATTATTTTAAGCATATTTCTCAACATTAAAATGCTTATCTAAAAAGTGTTCTTTTACGTATTCATAAAGTCTGTTCAATTTTGTAATGCCACAACACTTCCACTCAGACATTTCATCCTATTTTTTAACTTTTCTCTCGAGTCTTATGCAAACAGAAGTTTTCCTCAAGTTCAACTTTACCTTATGGGTCAGAGGCTGGGGAAATGTAGGGGAACAGAGGAATAGATGGGATACCCTAGAGGAGGGTCTGCTGCCTGCACTGTCAGGTTTCGAAGTAGGAAGGGGTGAGCCTGGATGCTGTAGCGCTCCTCGTCATCATTAGTAGCATACAGTAGCTCCCAGGACAGGTTGGCCCACTGTCCCCGAACTCCCTCCCCATTCAGACGGCCTACCTGCACAAGCTGCTCTTGGAGGGACAAGACGCGTCCTGTGTATGTGCCCTGTGGAGAGATCAGTTCACTCTCACTGTTGTTTCAAGGTCACCTGCATCAGCACATGCTCCATCATCAGTGTATACATTAGTGGAGATTGTGATATATAGTAACACTACCTATACTAGGCATAAATCTTATATCTTAATCTGTGCCTTAGTTTAACAAGTCTAAACCACAACTGCAAGTCTTGTCATTAAGGAGGGGTATTTTACTTCTGTGGGGTATTAATTGCTAACACATAACATACACTATATTGCCAAAAGTATTCGGTCACCTGCCTTGACTCACATGAACTTAAGTGACATCCCATTCTTAATCAACAGGGTTTAATATGACAACGTTTCACCCTTTGCAGCTATAACAGCTTCAACTCTTCTGGGAAGGCTGTCCACAAGGTTCAGGAGTGACCTCAACCCGACAGAGCACCTTTTGGATGAATTAGAGCCTTCTCGTCCAACATCAGTGTGTGACCTCACAAATGTGTTTCTGGAAGAGTGGTCAAAAATTCCATAAACACACTCCTAAACCTTGTGGACAGCCTTCCCAAAAGAGTTGAAGCCGGTATAGCTGCAAAGGGTGGCCCGATGTCAAATTAAACCCTATGGATTAAGAATGGGATGTGATGGGATGGGATGTGTTCATATGCGAGTCAAAGCAGGTGAGTGAATACTTTTGGCAATATAGTGCATTTAAATCTCCATGTTACCACTTATTGTTTTGAAAATGCTATATTTGCAGAAAATAATGTATTAACATGTGATGCCAAGTCACTCCCCCTTCAGAACACAGCACAATCAGCATTATGTTCCGTGTACTTTGATTTTGCATAATGCCCTCCCTTTAAAAAGCCCTACACTGAGTACAAGATTGGAATGTGTTACATACTACTACGCGCATACTACTGCACTCACCATTGTTAGGTCATGTCCCAGTGAGAACAGGAATGGCTTCTCTCTCAGAACACTGTCATGCCAGCCCTTTTCTGACACCAATCCGATGTACCAGTCCCGCTCGTATTCCTCCAAGGCGCTGAACAATTCTTCTGCGGACTCCATAGGCCCAAGACTGGCTTGATCAAACAGCAACTTAAAACTGAACCTAAATCAAGAATATATTTATATTTATAAAAAAATATATATATATTAAAGTGCTCTTATACTAGTTCTGATAGATATAAATCATTCATACACTTAACTTATTCAGTAAGGTTAGTATCAATTACTATATGGATATAGATTTTTGACAACCATAACAGGGGGTCAACCTGTGGTACAGATGGGATGTAATGACTCAATTCACTGATAGTAGTGTTAATTTCTTCTTTGTGACTGGGTCTCTGAATGCTCTCTACATCACTACATTTTTATAACCATTCATTTACAGAAATATTTCACTATTCAGTAGCATAAACAAAAAAAAATTGCCCTGTTCATTTTACTTTGTGAATTTATACTGGGAGAAAAGGTCTACTTTACAGAGTACTAGAATAACATTAACCCCAATCCCTAAAACTTAATAAATACCTGAAAGCTTGCAGGGCAATCTGGTAGAGCTCTTTACAGGAAGAAAGCCAATCCAAAGAGTCTGTCCAGGGTATATCTCCACAGTATAATCTATAGACATAACTGGGGCTGGTGAAGACTGATTCGGCCCCCAGAGAAACCAGACAGGACATGGTGACATGACAGTGCAGTTCCTTTAGTGCTTCGTCCTCTTTCAGAGCTTTGGTCATATCTTCTGTGGTGTCACTTTGAACTGTAGGCCCAAAGCGCCCAAGTGCAAACCGGAACCAATCCTCTGGAAACAGAGGCTTAAACTGGAGGAGGCGAGAGGGCAGTAAAGGAGCTGTCCTCCAACCACTTGGCAGGTTAAAGACCTCAGACTGTGGGCAGCTGAAGTTCAGAGGAGGCAGAGAGCCAAGTCTTTCTCCAAAGACCTCAGAGTGTGGTCCTCTGTCTGCAGCAGGCAGCCCGATGCCCAGTCCCAGAGGCTGTAGTGGCTGCAGTGCAGACAGAGCCATGTTTTCAAACAAACTGTCCATTTCCACAGAGCCAGGCAGAGAGGCTCCTGGCTGCAGAGCTGCAGACCCACAGTGGGCTTCCGCTGTCACCAGAGCCACAGTGCGCTTGGCTGTTTGAGGCCCAAACAAGTCATCCTCATCAGACCACTCCCCAAACGAAGTCATGCTAGAGCTGTCCTGCCTGAATTTCAAAGAAGACATGTTGGACTGGAGGGCAGGTTCAGCTGGCTGCACACAAGTGGTGTGGGCCAGCTGGGAGGACTGAGACCTCCTGCCTCCCGCGCCCGAGCCATCGTCACAACTCCATAAAAAACCTTTGTGCTTCTGGACGCAGTAACGCAGCAGCAGCCACACCAAAGCTTTGAGAAAGTCATTCTGGAGTTTTCTTAGATTGTCGTGACAATCAATGATCCCAGAGAGAACATTCCTAGCATCAGAATAAACCCGGACAGTCAATGCGGCACACGGAGTGAGGGCATTTCCCCAGTGCAGATTGAAGCCTTGAGTCAAACCCAAATGTTCGGGACGCTCAAAGGCCGTTTCAAACACCTCATCTACTCTGCGAGCCTCCACTGTGTGACATGAGGTCTCCTGCAGCTCAAGTCCCTGCAATAGAGCACATAGATTAGCTAATTTGTTAAGGTGCATTTTATTAAACCCTAGAGAAAAAAAAGTGCCTATGATACCTTTATGTTAACTGTACAGTATCCATATCCCCGCTCCAGAATCATAATCCAAACCATGCGGTCCTGAAAGCGGCCAAGAAAATGAGACCCTGGGGCCAAGGAACCTAGAACAGGGGGAAAAAATATGAGCCAATGATGCGTTTAACATGTATTCAGTGTGACGTCAAAAAAAGAGGGCAAACACAGGGCAAGAAATTACCATACAATCAAAATCATGTTATAATAATAGCGATTCTGTTTATCAAGCACAAGTCTAGATGGCATGGTACTACTGCAGAATACAGCAGGAATGTTACAGACCTTAGATCAGACCTCGTGTTTTTAAGGGAGACAAAGAGATGTGTCTCTCTTTTAGCAAGTAAAGGTGGCTACCCTCCAATTGTTTACAAAAATAATTGTCCAGTGTATATTACATTATGACAGCTTTGGCCATTGACAGGCGAATTTAGCCAATCATAGTAAAGAGTAAACTCATATAGTTGTAGTTACCTCCTACTCAAGCCTCAATTGCAGGACAATACAGTATTACTCCACTATTATATCACTATTACTAACAGGTATGAATTAAAATACAACACTGAGCAAGCTAATGATCATTGTTAAAAGCTCATAGAAGTACAATGAATATTTTGACATCATCCCCACACATAGTTCCATTAGGTTCATTAGGTTTTCTCACTTTAATAATTTAAAGGTCATATCTTAAACCACACATCAAACTAATAGTTGAGAAATAAAGTTAGTTAGTTAGCATGCATGCTATATACACACACTAGTTCTCCACACCAGGTTGTAAACAAGAGAACATTTGTACAGTTTCAGATCAACAGTCTATATAATATAATTTGCCGTCCTCATCATGCTCTTCCAGATCAGGCACAAAACCAATCCTAGCAGCCGCAGCAGCTCCATTTGGCCCAAGAGTATTACATGGTTAATAGTGTGGAAACATTTGGATGAAATGAATACAGATCGGAGCTTTTTTGGGTCACTACACATGATGCTCAGCAAGATCATGCACGCTTGCATTAAAGCCAGTAACTCCAACGAGCTGCTCACAGTAACATTCCTTTTACTAATATACTACCATATACAGGGATGCCTCATTGAGCTCTGATCTGCACACAGTCCCAACTTGACCCAAAGATGAGAGCAATTATACCCGTCAAAATATTTCAAGTACTTGAATTAGAAAGCTGAAATAAATCAGAAGATTATAACGCATAGAAAATCAAACATTGTTAAAACACAATATAAAATTATTATATATTAGGTCAACAGTGGCTCGTGATAAGAGCAGTCCCAAAGATTGGTGATAAAATTCCAGCTGAATAGCGCATACTTTTCATTGGATCCTTGAGCAAGATACTTCACCCACCTTGGCCACACCCAATGAGGTGTGTGACTGTCAAATTATATTTTATAGTAAAATATATTGCCATGCTGTATAAACACAACATAAAATTCTGATCTTAGCTTGCAGAATCATATATTTGATTTGGAGTTGTACATTTAGGACAAAAGAATGACTTTAGTCAACAAACCCAGTGATCCTCTTGCGAAAGCCATCCTCAGAGCAGAAGCCAAGCTTGCACTCATCTGTTGGTAAAAGACTGAGTCAGGACAGGGACAGGCTGTGCCCACAGGCCCAGGCCAACTGCGCTGAGGCCGAGGAAATCCCACTAGGAAGATGGGCAGAGTGAAGAGGGGCAGCAGAGGGGCTGACAGAAGGGCTGAGAGGGTCACCACAGCCAGTAGCAGCGGCCACAGTGAAGCATTCAGAGCCAAAAGTGTGCCAGCGGACTGTCTCCGCTGCTTCTTCTCAGTCCATGATGTGACCAGAACAGTCACACTGAACTTCAGTTTAGAGAGAAACTGGCTCAGTCTGTCGACCAGAAGACCAACCTAAGCAAAACCACACCATAGTTAGGCACTTGTATAGTGTTGGTACAGTGGTATAGCAAGGTACCAGCAGAAGCTGAATGCCTGTTCCAAGGCTGTCCCATCCCTGCAGCACTTTGTCCCCAGCTATGAGCTGCAGCAAAATAACTACAACCATTTGGAGCAGAGCCTCCTCTGTGCTTTGCCAGACCTGGAAAAAAAGTTAACAGGTCTCTCTTGAAAATAATACATAGCCTATAAAAAAGAATTAATAATTTTAAAATGTATGGAGTATTTCTTCAGTTATTTATTACTATTTTTACATTCCCTAGGAAGTCCCTAAAACTTTTAGTTATTTGGGGTTCAACTTCGAAAAGGAAATTGTTAAGACCCACCAAATGTCCAATCTACTGTCTACATCCCTACAAACAGCCCCCCACGTTCACGCATGGGTTAAGCCAAGCTTCAGGTTTTTATGTCTTTTGTCAAATACAGTTTATTTTGTTTCAAAACTACTATACAAGTTTATAATTGAATGTATACTCACCACTCTGAAAGCGCGTGTCAACCCAATGGAATGTGAAGCCTTATGCAGTTGTAGAAGAGATTGATCCATGGCTAGAAAAGCTATCATTGCCAAAGGTGACACTGTAAATAAAACATATGAGTAATTTGTTGAAAAACATCAAAAGGTAAAAAGGGAGAAACATACTCTACCAAGATTGATGAGGACTCTTCTGAGTGCTGCAGCCATGTGAAGTCCCTTGTTGCGCTGCATAAAAGTCTGGATATTGGACATCCCTTTGGGGTAAAATGGGTTGAGGAACAATCCTCCAAACACATATGCCCCCTGAACCTCTCTGAGCACCCAGCTGAGGCAGAAGACAACAAGGAGGAGATACCCCACAAGGGTCTGGGGTCCAGTGACAAAGCTCAGAGACTGCACTTTCCCCAGGAAGTGATGCAGCAAGCCAGCCTCAACCCCTGCCATCAACATCAGGATCATGTACAGTAGTATCTCCCTGCAGCCAAGAGTCCAGCCAAAAGACCTAGGAGGAGGTGGAGGTGCTGGGGACCCCCCTCGACATAACTGATCTCTGAAAGCCTCTGAGGAACCTTTACAAAATATTCTTGTCTGGCTGAGATCCAAGCTCAAGAGAAAACCCATAGAGACCGAGAAGAGTAGCAGAGTCGTTGTTGAGGGAATGAAGTAATTGCATACAGCTACTCCAGAGGACACACAAAACATCAACAGCAACCTAGGAAACAGCAGGCAACATTTGTATATTTAGGTAGTTGTTATGGCACATTAATAATCATGTTTTTCTTACAATTAGTAAAAATAATCAAAAGGGAAATTAACTCTGAACAACATTACACTACCATCGCACAAAAATAATTCAACACTTGAGTGATCATACAGATTGTTGATGAGATTTAAATGAGATAGTTAGATTATTTTATGGTGGTTAACTGAAGTGTCCAAAAATTATTTTCAATGACAATGTATAAAAAACTGCTACTTTTGACCTCTTATTCTTTCACACCAAATCGGTCACAGTTGTTTTTGTGGTTTAATTAATTGTCAGTATAGCAACATTATTAATAGCTACTTTGTTAAGTAAAACTCTCAACTTGTTAAGACGATACTTGAAAAGGGAACTTGTAAGTCAGTGAATTCATGGGCCAAGCAACAATTTGGAAATGTCCCATTTACCAATATCAATTCACCTGAGGTTGCTGGACATGGGGGAACCGCCTAAACCAAATACAAGAATCTGCTCCATAGCCCAAAGGAGCAAGGCATCCAGAGGAGGCAGCATTCCCAACGCCCAAAGAAGAGGTAGAAAGAGGAACAGCACATGCAGAATCTGGCTGGCCAGATGTAGCTCCGGAACAGTTCCAGAAAACCTGAAAGAGATTTTCAAAATTCTACAAACAAGCTGCATTTTCAGTGAACGTCTGTTATTAAATGTTTTACCTTTCAGCCAGATCCACAGAGATAAAGATGAATATGTATACGGGCCGGGTAAGAGGGGTGATCTCATAGGTGTCCTGTGCCTGGAAGGTGGCTGTCTCTGTGGCTGTATTAACGATGAGGGAATACTCAGCAATACACAGAGTCACCCAACTGAGAACAAAGATAACCAGGGATGCACCTATGCTGTTGTAGAGAGTGGCGAGTCGGCTGAGAAACATATACCATGTGCCAAATCCACACAGCACCCCTGCAAGAACTGTATGCAGCACGATATTCAGGCCAAACCTCTTTCCAGGGGCAATGAAGTGCACAGTGTCAGGGCTGACACAGTGGGTGAACTCCACCTCCTCTTCATCAGTCAGGATGTTGTTAACCCCCAGTCTCTCCACAGTGGCATTTTTACGAACAGCATATAATGCCAGGGCCTGGACACCCGCTGCCACCCCAAACATCAGCAGTCCAGACAGAACTGCGGCATGAAGCTCCTGAAGAAGCTGCAGCTGGCAAAGCAGAGTACTGATGCCTCCGAACAGCCATGGTGTTAGGAACAGGACAGCCTGGTTGACATACACATACAGTGGGGCACAGTAGCCCAACTTAAAGCGTGGACCACCCAATACAGTCTGGGGGAAGCGCTTCCAGAAGAACTCCTGCTTGTACTCATTAAGAAGGGGCACATCTGGCCCCATTCTGACCATTCCCAAAAGGGTGGCAGGTCATCTCTACACAGCTGAAGGAGGTGGGGCACTCATCCTCCAGAGATGCTGCCTGCAGAGAAATCATATTGTTTGCAACTATCAACACAGGCCATTGAAACTGAATCAAACATTAAACACAACGATTTTGCTAGCGTGAAACTAACTCGTTAACATTACAGACTGAGCCTTACAGCAATTCGTTTTGGATATAGTTAATATTTTAGCTTGTGCCAATGACAATAATAATCTTTCCAAACACTGACAGACGGTGTAGATTAGACAATATACGAGCCATCCTTTTAATGCTACATTTATGCGTAACTCAGGTCTTCTCAGGACAGTCGCTTTTTCTTCTCGTTAGCTTGCTAACGCTAAATTCAATGACATAGCATCATTCAGATGAATATTTAATAACATACCTTTAACAGGACGGGAGGCTGCGTCCATGCCGTTTCACCTTAAAGTATATATCTTCACATATACTTGTTTTTAGCCAATGTGATAACAAAGACTATAGCCACTAGCTAACTAGCTGCTTTGTAGCTAGCCCATCGGTATGATGTACAGACCAGACAAAGATTGTTGACCAATGGAAATGTTTAACCCAAAACAAAGAGTACGCGGATTGGCTACACTACTCTGCAACCAGTAGGACCCGCCCATGTTTTTCTTTATTTTCATGAATATTTATATTTTAGATTCTAACTGATGGCATCAAATTATGAATTAACACATAGAGAATTTAGAAAAAATAAATAAATAACAGAAATAATAAAATAAAATGTGAAATAACTCAACTCTTACTTGAAAAGAAGAGAAACTAACATATAATGTTAAAATCCCCCATTCCTTGCTTTGCTTACTGCTTTGCACTGGGCATTCCGCTAACAAGCTATGACAAGGCACACACTGAAAACCATTTCAGGAGACTTCATCATGAAGCAAAGGGTGGTCTGAAGGTCTGCAATATAAAATATCTAAAATACAAGACATATTTATAGTTATTTAACATTTTCTTTGCTACATAATTCCTTATATTGCTTCACACAGGCTATTTGATGTCTTCGGTATGCTTTGTATCCACAATACAGAAAGTAGTAAACAGAGCCAGTTGTAATATATAAGCCTAAGTTTTCAAAGAGTCATTATTTGGACTAAATTTTGATATGAAACCAATCCATGAGGCCTTAAACATTGGCATTATTATTAGTGACAGAAATCACTATAGGGATAGTAATAACGGTGACAGCAGCAAGCCTACAAATTGTATTGAGAAGGTGCGTCCAAACTTTTGACTGGAAGAGTATTATTTTATTTATTTATTTATTTATTTTTTTATAGAAAATAATAATAATAAACATGTTTACTGGTGGCAGCCCATTAGAGCTCATGAAATAACAAAAAATAGCTTTTGTGTTTCTTGTTGTTTCTGTAAGTGAAATAATATGATAAATGATGCACAACTTGAACACTGCAATAAAAGACATGCAGGTTCAGAAATGAGAGGTGTGCTTTCACCCAAATGTACTGAAAATAAAATGTGTTCGACATTTCATCCTAATTGTCTGTTTTATCACTTGCTCCATTCACCAGCCGGCTTCAAAGGAAACAAATTACAAGAAAATGACAGCAGTAACAATAACTCAATGACACATTTCAAAAAGATAAGCAATACAGCGAGATTGGTTCTGTACGGAGGATGTTTATGACAGTAAAAAATAAACTCAAGACATAATATGTACTTTTGTAAAAGAAAATGATTGATTCATGTTGACTTGGACATGTTATATCAGCTGCTGACATTAAGCATTGTGCATGTGGTCAAATATACAAATATTGTTTGGGAATGTAGGCTACCTTTTTTCCTCGGGTAAACAATCAGGCATCATCATCCCAACACCATCAACCCCCAACACAGAACCTGAGCAGGAACCACATGCTTCATTGAGCAATTATTCAGCGTCTTGGACTAATGGTGTTGCAAATGCACACATAGCACATGTGGGCAGTAGAGCAGCAGTAATGGCCCCATACAGAGCATGTGTTCACTGTATATGAGTCCATGGCTATATAATCCAACAAGCAGAGCAGATTAGATCCACAGCCTCCACAGGAGAGCAAAAGTCTTCTCCCCAGCTCCCTCTTGAGGCTGGCACTATTTCGAGCACATCAAAACAAAACCTGGCTGCCACAATCCATCCTATTGACAATGTGTTCCCCTCAGCAGCCCAACGTGGGAAGAGACTTGTATATCAGGCAACACATTAACTATTTATATTTTACAGCTGAAAAAGAAATGTTTTATATGCAGTATTATACGTCAAGATGTTTCATTCAACACCAACTCTACTACACAATTATGACATGTCCAATTATCCTTTGCATTACCTAATGCATTCAAGCGCTCTCACTGAGCAGCCAAATCTGTGCATTAGCTTCTTTTTTCACTGGAGTCCATCAGCTGCCATTTGATGTCAGCCAGAGCAAAGTAATGACAGTGCACTCACAAGAGCAGTCATTAGCTGTGCGTAATTCTGGGAATTAACACAAATTAAGTGAAGTTAAGTACATGCATTAGAGGGGCTTGTTTGGGCAGAGCTTGTCACTTTTGCCATGGACAAACACTCTCTGCACGCTATACAAAGGCTTACAATCATAAAGTCCTTAAGAGGAAGACATATTGCCCTTCTTTATACTTGTTGTAAGGGAGTGGTTCAATGGGATTAAATGAAATATAAAAACTCAAATGGACAAAAATTTCACTGTACACAGAGCTGTTATAGGAGGCTCTTTTATAGGAAACTTTTTTCCACTAGCTGGTTGCTGGCTTTTAAAAAGAGGCTACATGATTATACAGTCTCTAAAATGCATTAGGGCTGTATTCCAGATTACATCTTTATCTGAGCATCGACAGATTATTGTCCACAGAGAGGTGTGCTAAATCTGGATTATCCCCTTGTTGGGGATCCATTTGACCTCTCAGGATGAAACAGGCCAGCCGCACACACCCTTACATCTGTGGGTGTTTTTGTATTACTTTTTTGAGCCACCAATGGCAAAGCAAAGTGAATGACACTAAAACCCTTCATCCTCAGATTACCACATCTAGTCTTCTGAAGTAAAAACAGACTTGTAAATTTTTCACTTTATTAAATGTACCGATAGTTTACATTACTACAAAACACAACAAATTACACGTTTGGAGGTTTAGCACCATTCGAGAACCTGAAAAATCAAAAACAGTCATGTAAAATGAGATCTATGATAACACTTGATCTTTGGAACTTAACTGACCTGCCTTCCTGCTCTGGTTGGGCATATGACATAGTTAAACCAGTGCTGGATGAGCTCCCTCCAGTTCTACGTGTTGATCTCATCTCACTCCTAGCTGGATTACAGTGTTTGTGCTTCTTATCTGGGGTCATACATGCGCAGGGTTCAAATCAGCATAATAATAAAGCATTCTTCCAAAGAGGGGTACAACATAAGTATATAGATGGAATGATATCTTAGCTACATAGTCTGGATCCCAATTAGCCATTACCTTGACAATGGCTATTCTTCCTGGAATTCTATCAAATGAAATTCATAAAATTACATAGAGGATTATAATAAATTGTACATTGTACAAGTAAAATTACATGTTTTCTCCCTCAACATAAAAAGGGATTTTAAGTTTAGTGGGCCTGTACCTTACTTTACCAATTTTTGTGGAAAATATTAGACAGAATAATAATGGCCATATATTCTAAAAATGGCATTTTGTGGAATGAAAATCATACAGAAGCATCTGCATGCAACTAGACAGTTGTTTCTCTGTCATGGTTCAAGACCAGAGAGAGAAGGTGGTTAACAGAAGAAGGCAAAAAGTTCTTTCTGAAACAAGCTCTTCATTCATGGTTCAAATTTTGTGTACACTATGCACCTTAATATACCACACTTACACTTGTAGCTGTGATGTTGTGGGGTCTCATCTGCAGCAGTCAATGAACCGTCCTGTCCGTGGATGAGGTTCTGCAGCCCTCCACTTACGGTGGTTATGGTTCTTAAAGTGTTGCGAGACATAAGTGGCAGCAGCCCAGGCAGGTTTATCTCAGTGCTGAACTGTGGGCATGGCTGTGAGAGATGATACGCATTCAACTTCTATGGTATAAGACCTTTGTGCCAACTGTGGTTACTATTGTACAATAAGGCACATGATGTTTATATTTGTAATGAGGAAACTCTGTGCTCTCATGATCAGATTTAGCTCAACGTGCAGAGGGGGTTGTGTTGACCTGGCTAATAGGGGCTAAATCCACGGGTGCATTATCGGCCAGGCACATTTCATCTAATCAGCAGGATGATGCCAGTAGGCTTAGGCTGCTTTTAATTCAGAGCTTCCAGAGAATTACTGTGCTGACTCTTATTACACCAGCATGGAATCACTAACACTCTCTGAGTCTGATCAGGTTATTCAGATTTATGGGAGCCCGCTGTTTACATAAAGTGACAGTGCTGCAGTTTACATGATAGAGTCTGTCTGTTTTAGTTAAAAATGAGGGCATGTTGAAGTAGGAATGGTCGTACAGCCTAGTACAGTCACCAGTGATGCTCACCGAGGACTCTGTGTTGAGCAGTTCGGCTCTGGTCCTCTCCTCTACAGTTACAACTACTCCATCCAGAATCTGCAGATGTGACAGGCGCAAAACCACGGCTGCTCTGTGCAGGGAGTTACGGGCAACCTGCATACACATACTTAGGTTCATTCTTTCACAAAGCACAAATGCATTTAGACTTTAGAAGTTATTTCAACTAAAAGCCGCATTACATTTAAACCAGGTCAGAGATACAGGACCATTGACAGCTGAATGCACGTCTTGAGAGACTGAATGTAACTTTACTTTTGTTTTGTAAGTTCTAAACTTATCCCCAGTGTTAGAGACCCATCTGATTGGTCTGTGCTCAGCTCAGCCTTTAGCCTCAAACCTGGCCCAGCCATCCACTCAGAGAACTGCCTATTCTAGCACAGGGCAATACAGTAGGAGAGCATGCCAGGGGAAGTTCAGCTGAGAGGGCTGACATTGGCTGGGTCACAGAAAAAGTAATGATTTAATTTTATGTGGTCAATAGGTTTATACACTATCTCATGGGTGGCCTTTGCCTTGTGTTTAAACCCCCAAGGAGACTAGGTGAGACAGAGAGGTTCTCCACAGCTGTGCATAGGTCTGTCCAAAAGAGGCCTGATCATCAGTTGCATGGCATAGCTGTTGATATATTTAGTTAGCAGATTTGTATGTCAGCCAGTTTAGCAGACCAGAGGCTACATCATGTGGTCAACAAATAATGGAAATACATTTATGGAGTACTAAAGCACTGAACTTATCATGCAAATGCCCTTTAATCATAAGGGTTCATTTATACATTTTCTCTTGTTCTCTGTTTAAGTTGTATGTACTCCTTTTAAGTTACTCTATTTATACAATGTTCAAAAAAAACACCCAGGTTCTGTTCAGCTAAAAAAAGTGGTAACTCAGTGCTAACACCATGCTCCTAATTAACATATTAATATAAAATAGACTGTTCATTATAATAAAAATAAACCCCCATATGAAGACATGAAGCTGGAGTTTAGTGACATTCTGATTCAGTCAGTGTTGCTTCTAAGCAACAAAAAATGGCCAGTCGCCAATACACTCTAATACAGGGCAGTACTTGAAATAGTGCAGCTGCATAGAGGCAATGTACCTACAGACCATCTTTCTGTTTGATTGAGAAGGGCTAAGAAGAAGAATATGAAAATAAAAAGCTAGGAACATTAAAGAGATATTGTGACAACAGTGAAATCTGTTGTATGCTCTCAAGCTGTGTATGTGCCAGCCTATGCGGGGAGAGCAAATACTTACGGGGTTGCCGATCACACAAAGCTCTGTCAATGAAGGGAGGGCTTCTAGTTTCTCCAACTCTGCAGTATCCTGTCAAAGAGCAGATAGACATTATGTCCACAATGTATGTAGAGGAGACCTGTGCCATATGCAGCACATTTCATTTGTGTATGATGGACAGCACAGCTGAGGCACAGATTACATGTGTGAGCCTGTATTAATCTCATGAGAATCTGGACAGTAGCACAGAGTGGGGGGGCTTTAGAACTGAACTTGGCTGTGATTCAAAAGAGGCCCCCACTGGGAGAATCACTATGCTGGGTGATTGCTGTCTTTTCCTAATTGAATGCATGAAAACATTAAGGCGGTGAAGGAGAACAGGACATAAAAGTGCAAATGACTTGTGCCCATTGAGGAGGAGATACAGACTGAGAGGCTGATTACATGTTATCCTGATTGTCTCTCTCTGTCTTCATACATACATCTGTGACCTTCAATCAAACTTGATTCTGCTTAATGCTACCCCTCGCATGCAACAGCGGGTTGGTAATGACTCATGATTACTATACTTCATGTCTTACTTTGCAAACACCAAAAGTAATACTGCTCCAATTTGAATAAAATGCATTCTCAAACATCTGACCCATTTAGCACAGAAAGCAATCAGTAAAAGTTGGTAGCACTGTGACCTTGATGGTCTCTTTAAGAAATCAGTGCAGCGTGAGTCATTCAAGCATTCCCTGAAAGCTTATAAAACACAAAAGGCAGGCCCAGAGGAGAGGAGTACCTGCAGCTTGTTGGAGTCCAGGGAGAGCTTCCGGAGCTCTGTCAGGTGCTCCAGATGGTTGAGCTCGCGGACACGGTTCTCTGACAGGCAAAGTTCTAAAAGTGCACCCTGCCCAATAAAAGAATTCTCAGAAAAGACTTTGATTCGATTTTTGTCCAGCACTAGTTCTCTGAGAAGGTGGAGTCCTTCCAGTCCCTCTACTTGGCTGATCTCATTACCTACAAACAAAGAAAGACAAAATAAATATTTAATGTTAACAAAATAAATAGTACAATTATGAATGCAAACTGTGTAACGCATGCTACAGCACCTTCTGCTGCACTGATGCCACTATATTAAAAAAGTAAACTAACTGCTCTATCATTTTGAGATGTGTGAAAGTTTTATATGATTTTTGTGGTAATGCTGGTATAGGATTTAACAATCTCCTGTAGACAAAATAAGTCATCAAAAATATTCTTCGAGTGAGGGTTAAAGCCCCATATTGTAACTTTTTAGCACAATAAAATGACAAAAATAAAGCATGTTTTTTGGTCTGGAGGAGAGCCTGCTTGTCTCCATAGAAATGCTGTTCCTATATAAAATCTTCCAATGCATTGCATAAAACATATATACAGTGGGTACGGAAAGTATTCAGACCCCTTAAATTTTTTCACTCTTTGTTATATTGCAGCCATTTGCTAAAATCAGTTAAGTTCATTTTTTTTTCTCATTAATGTATATGCAGCACCCCATATTGACAGAAAAACACAGAATTGTTGACATTTTTGCAGATTTATTAAAAAAGAAAAACTGAGATATCACATGGTTATAAGTATTCAGACCCTTTGCTGTGACACCCATATATTGAACTCAGGTGCTGTCCATTTGTTCTGCTCATCCTTGAGATGTTCTACACCTTCACTGGAGTCCAACTGTGTTTGATTAAACTGATTGGACTTGATTAGGAAAGCCACACACGTGTCTATATAAGAGCTACAGCTCACAGTGCAGGTCAGAGCAAATGACAATCATGAGGTCAAAGGAACTGCCTCAAGAGCTCACAGACACAACTGTGGCAAGGCACAGATCTGGCTAAGGTTACAAAAAAATTTCTGCTGCACTTAAGGTTCCTAAGAGCACAGTGGCCTCCATAATCCTTAAATGGAAGACGTTTGGGACAACCAAAACTCTTCCTAGAGCTGGCTGTCCAGCCAAACTGAGCAATCGGGGGAGAAGAGCGTTGGTGAGAGAGGTAAAGCAGAACCAAAAGATCACTGTGGCTGAGCTCCAGAGATACGGTCGGGAGATGGGAGAATGTTGTAGAAAGTCAACCATCACTGCAGCCCTCCACCAGTCGGGGCTTTATGGCAGAGTGGCCCGACGGAAGCCTCTCCTCAGTGCAAGACACATGAAAGCCCGCATGGAGTTTGCTAAAAAACACCTGAAGGACTCCAAGATGGTGAGAAATAAGATTTTGTGGTCTGATGAGACCAAGATAGAACTTTTTGGCCTTAATTCTAAGCGGTATGTGTGGAGAAAACCAGGCACTGCTCATCACCTGTCCAATACAGTCCCAACAGTGAAGCATGGTGGTGGCAGCATCAGGCTGTGGGGGTGTTTTTCAGCTGCAGGGACAGGACAACTGGTTGCAATTGAAGGAGAGACGAATGTGGCCAAGTACAGGGATATCCTGGACGAAAACCTTCTCCAGAGTGCTCAGGACCTCAGACTGGGCTGAAGGTTCACCTTCCAACAAGACAATGACCCTAAGCTCACAGCTAAAATGACAAAGGAGTGGCTTCACAACAACTCCGTGACTGTTCTTGAATGGCCCAGCCAGAGCCCTGACTTAAACCCAACTGAGCATCTCTGGCGAGACCTGAAAATGGCTGTCCACCAATGTTCACCATCCAACCTGAAAGAACTGGAGAGGATCTGCAAGGAGGAATGGCAGAGGATCCTCAATCCAAGTGTGAAAAACTTATTGCATCATTCTCAAAAAGACTCATGGCTGTATTAGCTCAAAAGGGTGCTTCTACTAAATACTGAGCAAAGGATCTGATATTGATGTGATATTTCAGTTTCATTTTTAATAAATCTGCAAAAATGTCAACAATTCTGTTCTTTTCTGTCAATATGGGGTGCTGTGTATACATTAATGAGAAAAAAATGAGCTTAACTGATTTTAGCAAATGGCTGCAATATAACAAAGAGTGAAAAAATTTAAGGGGTCTGAATACTTTACGTATCCACTGTATATCCATGGAGAATGTTCCGAAGTATGGTTTTAACTTTCTATTTCCATGGAATCATGCCGGTAACGTGCCACCTCCAGAAAGTTAGATTGTAGCTTTAAATACAAGGGCATGCTTGTTTTCCTCAGAAAGAAGTACCAAACAAGTTTTCAGATCAAGCATTGTATTTGTGGGACAAAGCCAGAGAAAATCCCATAAAGGTGTAAAGAGATTGTTAAAATGTGTTGTTTTGTCTAAGGTGGACCCTCGTCTATGGGAGGTCTCAGGCCTTTTCACTGTCTATAGTCGATAATAACAGGCTTTGTGAGAGGGGCACTATGTCAACCATACATGCCTTGAAGAAAGAGTGCCTTCAGATTGGTGAGCCTGCTGAGCTGAAGATTGGCCATATTTGAGATGCCATTGTGACTCAAATGCAGCTCCTCCAGACTTCCCATCAGCGGCTCCAGGCTGCCAAAGGGTACAGCTTCCCTTAAACACCAGAAGAATAACAAAATAAAACAGTGATAACAACTGTGCTGAAAGAAACACGGCGCACTCTCCTGCTGCCTCATTTCACCCGTCACAACTAAACATCTAAAAAAAAAAAAGCCAACAACTCCAGAATAATAACAGAAGAGAGCGGTCACAAAAGGACTACAAAAGGAAACTGTATTGGTTTTACTGGTTACACAACTAAATAGGTGAGAAAAAAGAATGGCTGACAGTCTCCACCAGAGTGTCTTCACTGCCATGTGTCCATTGCAAAGAGATAAATAAGAGTAACAAATACTTACTCAGTTGCGCTTTGCTCCTGGCTCTGCACCTATATTATTGCTTTAATATTATTTAACTACATATAAACAATATTTTGACAAGATAATATTGGCACATTCAGGATAAAATACTGTATTAGCGTAGGCAGAGGGAAACGTGGATTGGAGAATGCTGCCCTCTAAAGGTACAAGACAAAATTACAGAATTTAATATGTTCTATCAACTGAGAACACAAAGATTACTAATAAGGGCAGGGGTAAGGAAAATCTAATCTTGAAGCTAATGAAAATAATGAAAACATCCAGTCGATTGATGTCTTGACTCCATTATGGGGCTTATGCATTATACAGGAGAGTCACAGACACGACAGTCTATCTACAGTCTACAATTTCAAATCAGATTTCATTACTAAGGAATAAACTCAAAACTGATTCCAATACCACAATCAGCAAAAACACTTTCTTTACTTTCTTCTTTGTGAATGAATGATAGCACTTTATTTTATATTACAATGTGGTTTTGTAGCTATGTAATCCCTCAGGTTCCATAGTGGTCCATGGGTGTATACTAGTCTATCTGCTCTTATACTTTTCAAGAAACGTTCAATTCTGTCCTGTGAATGTGACTTTTCTAGTTTCGATACTTGTTTTAGTATGAATTAGTATCTGATATTTGATACTTTTGACAACTCTACTACATATAAAACCTGGTTTGTAAAGTCTAGTAGGTTGTACCAATATTAACCTGAACTTGAAGGTAAGCTATATACTCGAAGAACATAAAAAATATCAATGAGGAATTATTAAGGAATTAAGTGAGTAGCATAATACCTGTTGCTCTTGGTCTGTCCCTGCTGGCCGTAGCCGCTGGAGTGGACTTTGTTGTATAGAATCTGTCGGTTTGTCAGGTGAGTTTGGGCCTTCTGTCGCGGCAGGATGGACTCAATGTGGTTGTAGTTCAGACTAAGAGACTGTGAATGATAATACAGAATAATCAACATTTTAAAACCCCATCATGAAACACATATGGATGTTTTTTTTATTACTTTTATATTAGGCAGGCAGATTAGGCCAGAGAAGGAGGTGAGATTGTTGTGGTCCAGATTCACATGTTGCAGGCTGTCAAACAAGTCAGATGGGGACAGATCAACCATTCTGGAAAAGAGGAAGCCAAAATAATTACAAAATGTTGTTTACATTTCTGTCTGTAAACCCAGGTAATCACCTTATGGAGCTGGACGCCATGGAAAGATTTGTAATTTCAGAGTACTTTGAATGGCCCAACTTCTCAGACACCATGTCCGATGTTAACCTCCCACTAAACATGTCCTTTGCATTTTCACATTCAGTTGCTTCCTATAAAATAAAAAATATATTAAAATAAATCACAAATTGTTGTTTAAAATTTTGTCACCTCTTACCACAGCGATGCCATCCAAAGCTTTCAACGAAGATATTTGAAAGACTACATAAATGCGATAATTTTCCATTTTCTCAACCAGTGGATTTCCATGCAAATCCAGAATGATGAGGTTTGTTAACCCCTAAGAAAAGACATACAATGACTTAAGAACATGAAGGAAATATTGCAAGAAACAAATCAAAAACAAACCTTCAGATAAAAGATATCCCGAGTTGTAGATATGTGGTTGTTGCCAATGTAGAGCTCCAAAAGTGATCGGACTCTCTGAATCCCATGGAGAGAAGCAATGTGGTTTTTGTCCAGTGAGAGAAAAGTGAGGCTGGGCAGCTGCTCCAAAACCAAAGCTTCTAGTAAAGTCAGTTGATTTCCATCCAAACTCAGTCTATTTAAAGAAGTGAGTTTCAATAGACCTACAAGAAATACAGGGGATTTAATATTGTGTTTAAGTCAATATAGAACCTATAATATTTCATGTGTCATATCTCTCACCAGTTACAGTAGTGATGTTGTTGTTATTTAGTGAAAGTTCCTCTAACTTCAGACAGCAGTCAAGTCCTTCCACTTTGGTGATGTTGTTATCATTAAAGGAGGCCCAGCGCAAGTTTACCAGTCCACTAAGATTAGACAGCTTCGAAATCCTTAAGCCATCAAGGTTCAGAGCTGTTATCTATGAGACGATGCATGACAAAATATATTACAAAACCATAGTGAATTATAAATATCTAAAACATGCACATACATACTGAATATAATATGCAATGCATCATCCAAAAATGCATGAGTATATGACTTTATTTGTCTATTATACAAGTTAAAAAGGCAAAACTAGACAGTGGCTTAAAACAATACTAGTGAGTCACCTTAGACATCCAGTCTGGCTGAAGACTGTTCCACATATTGTGACTGAGTCCGCACAAGAAGTGGGCTGTAGAAAGCAGACTGAGGCTTCGTGGGCGTTCAGCATTTGTAGAGGAGTGCACTAAAAGACAAGTCTGTAATGACAGTGCACCAGAAAACATTACAAAAACAACAATCTAATCTGACTTGATTCATTTTTGTTTTCAAGTTTCAATTTTATTTTTTTTTTATTTTTATTTTATTTTCCATTTCTACTGAACTTAAGGTAAAAGTAGCTGTTAACTTGAAAACTACCGCTACATGACATCACCTACTAATAATAAATGGTTAATCAAACATGTGTAAATGAATCAAAACACAACACCAGCTATATTTCTGATGGCGGAACAATTCTGTGTAATATATTAACCTGTGTGATTCTTGTCTCTGCAGCTCCAACAGACTCATTAGCTTCCTCCTCAGTGATAAGTTCATCATCCAGGTGTGTGAGTGATTTCAAGCCTGTCAATATGATCTTTCGAACTGACTTTGCCTGTAAGACACCAAGAGTTAATGATAATGAAGCAGCAATATCTGTTAGTCTGTTTTCAGCACCAACCCTTTTCCATGGGTTGTGTCTTGTGTCCAGTCTTAGTAGAGCTGGTGTGTGTTTCATCAGAACCACTGTGTCTTCTCTGGCCCTGGTCAGCTTGTTCCACCGCACATCAAGGTCTCTGAGCTTTGGCAAGCTCTTCATTCCTTCGAGGGTAACCAAGCGATTAAAGCTAGCATCCAAAAACTCAAGATTGTGCTGAAATATTAATAATAATATGATAATAAATGGTTTATTTGAAGTTAAATTATAAAAATTAAACATTTGGATCAGAATAAAGCATGATTTTAATCTAACTGGAATTGGGTTTTTGACTTTATGAATTGAACACATTCTTTACCATGCTGCGGATGTCATCCAGCCGTGTGAATTCATTAAAGCTGATGCAGAGGTGTCTGAGAGTTGAAATGCGACCAATTTCCTTCAGCTTGCTCAGACTGTTGCCATGCAGGTTCAGCACCTGAAGTTTTAATACTCAAATGTCATTTATGCAATTAATGTAAAACACTGGTATTATAATTTGTATTACTTGATCAGTATTAATACATTTTATTGATAATGCATAGAAACTTACAGTTATCTGACTAGAGATATTTGCCTGAGTCACATTGAGCAGCATCTTGTCATCCACGATCAACAGTTTGGGCTGTGCCTTGAGCACTGGCTCCATGTTAAGCACTTCCCTGTCCACAGTTATCTCACTGGGAGAAGTACCATTTTTCTCTGTGTTATACATATGGTTAGCCTTTTCTTGATTCTGTTAAAAAGGAACATTGTAATTGATACATGAAATAAGCTTACATAATAATAATTATCCTAATAAAAATAATACTAAAACTATTATTACAGAAATAGTTACCGTAGTGACATATTCAAAATATATTATGTACTCTGGTAGAACAAGCTCATTGTCAAATATGAACCATTTTCTGTGTTGACGACAGGACTCATGTGCTCTAGGAGAACTAGGCACTTCTGAAGAAAAACAAAGAGTCTTTTATTTTTAATACAGAAGGAGTACTTTTAGTGGATTTGATATGTTTCTTTACCTTCCGTGGTTGTTTTGTTTTTTGTGCCAATGTTTAGGTACACAGAATGTGCTGTGGGGTAGTTGTTTTTTTCCACAGATTCACCATTTTTTATTGGTGTGCTGTTTCCAAGAAATACTTTGGAAAGTATAACCCAACCTATATTTAACGAAGATTAGAATTATAGTCATTGTGTTACAAAGGCAAGTAAAAGTAAAAGTGAAGTAAAATAAAGTAATGAATAGTGTTATGTACCATGACGGAGAAGGCTATCATCCATGATATGGAAAGAACTGTGGCTGGTGTCAGACATTACACCCTCAATCCGGTACTGTTCACTGAGATACAGGCTGTTGGACAAAGGAATAGCCTCTTCTCTTCCTAGAGCCTGATTGATGTATTAGACAAAATGACTGAACAAAATGTACTCTATTCACTTCAAGTTATTCTAACATTAAGATTCATTTTTAATGTACTTTATTTTTCCATTTCACTTTTTTCAAGGTTTTGTGTGACACTGGTCAATGGTCTTAATTTGAATGTGAACTTTAAATTTACAACTGTGAAACTGCTCTAGTGTATTTTTATTAATTCTGTGTTTGTCCACCAAAAACACATTATTGTAATATGTCTCAATTGACTGAAAAATGTATGAACTAAAGATAAGGTTTGACTGAGGTGAAAGTGAAGAAAAATCATTTACATTTACTCTGAAGGTGACCAGCCACCTAAGATTGCATACATACTGTACATACTTTGAAGTGTTCAGCAGTTTTAAAGCCATTCTCTAAAATATGCAAAAGGTCCTCCTTTTCAGGTACTTTTGCTGGGTTAGGAACATAGAACAAATGCTCCAGTCTTCGTCTGTAATTCCTGTTTAAGAGAGCACAGTTTATAGACTATACTCTTTTCCAGTAAAGACATTATTTCTCTGACCAGGACTCACTGGGGAAGACATGATGATTCATCACTGAGCAGCATCTGCAGTTTCTCTTCAAACCGAAGCCTCAGAGCAGTGTTGTGAATACGAATCACTTTGTTTATTTTTACTCCAGTAACATCATAGGCCCTGTAATCTGAGTGACAAAAGCGCAAATGAAGGAGGTCACAGCAGGAAGAAAACCTGTTGAAAACAACAAGCCAAAGAGTTAACCGAAGGCAGACCTGAAAGCAGTAATGATCATTACATAACATAGTAAGTACCAGGGGTCTGTGGAACAGCCTTCCTCAAAACGAATGTTTCCAACACTTTCTAGTTCCATCAAGAGAAACTGGATGGCATATTCCATGCAGCTTGTGACATGAGCAACCTCTCGTTCATGGAGGGCTTCCACTCTGAAAAGAGGAACATGCTTTAATAGAGGTAGAGACTCAAGACACATTTATCCAAAACATAACATGACCTTACTCATCCATCTTTTTTCCCCACAGTGCCAGTCTCTCTCTTATTGAGGCCATTTTCAGGAGAATTCCTTCTTTCAAATTTGAATCTAGACTGATGCCATTATTTTGACCTTCAGAGTGTACTCTAAGAGACGGGGCTTCCTCTAAGCTGAGTCCTGTAGATATTTTGCTATCACCAGTCAATCGTGAGAGCTCTCGCTCCAGCTGTACAGACACATAACAGCGCAATGGTACAGTAACCAATGTGGTTTTGTTAAAACGGAAAATCTAAATATTTTCTATAGTACATTTTTGAATGAATAAGTTAACGTCCTAATGCTTTCTTCAGGGATCTGCAGCACAGTTTGCTTTTTCTCCACCAGTCTGTGCACGGTCTCTGCCAGTGTCCTCTGAACCATGCGCACACGCATGTTGTAGTACATCATTTTCTTTAGTACAATGGACTAAAAAGAAAACAAATCTGGACAGTAACACAAAAGCCAAATGTATTAAAACATTTTAGAGCTTACCTCAGCAACTTCCTTGACTTGACTGTTTGACACATGATAGGTATCAAGGCAGAGGAGGCCAGGCATGTGATACAGAACATGTGTTGCATAGTTACAAAGCATACAGACTGGGTTAGGACCTGAAGTTGGATCATTGAGGGCTAGCTCTGTGAGTTGTGGTAAATGAGCAAGGTAGGTCAGTTCCTGAGGCAGAAAAAAAAAATTGTTACGAAAGAAATTATAATACTAGAAGCACTACTATAAATTTACAAGTAGGAACTGTGTGTGTTTATTAGAACGGTAATGTGCAAGGCCTAAACAAATGGAATGACACTTCTATAAAGTATTATCTATATACTATATCTGTATCAGTCTTTGCCACTTGAAAAATGCAAACTCAGTTCCAATCCACAATTACTCAACCAATCACTAAAATAAAACTACACCAAAGTATCTAACAGTGCATATTGTCAAATTTCCGCTGACATAAGGTTCTAAAAATAAAGTATACAAACTGACTTTTTCTAGATGGATGTGACTTGGTTCTGGGATGCCTTGATGATGAAAAAATTGTGACAGTTACAATAATATTTAACTTTACCTTAAATGATTTAATTCGGTTTCCAGACAGGTTGAGGTTTTGTAGATTAACATTAGGCTCCAACAGACGCCCTGAAAGGTTGTTACATTTTTTTAAATTCAATTTAGAACTATCAAGGACATATGGCATGAGTCTTACCAATTGTTTCAATGCAGTTGTCAGCTAGATTTAATTCTCTGAGTTTTTGAAGGTTATCAAGCCCCTAAAATGGAAGTCAAAAACAAATTCAAACAATGTACAGTATAACATGAACTAAAATAGACAACAATAACCAAAGGGGCACTAAATAGACCATTCTACTACAGAGGACCTGTATCTCACTGATGCAGTTGTTGTTGAGCCACAGGACTTGTAGATGGACCAGCATTTGCAAATTCTGTATCTTGCTAATTTGATTATCATAAAGATAAAGTTTCTCCAGTTGCAAACAACTCTCTAGGCCAATAATATCCTGGAAAAGAAACATAAACATAAGTTGTTTGGATCATATAAGTACAGTGAGGTTAACAATGAGTGATAGGCCACTTACCATAACATGGCACTGAACTACCCAGAGCTCACGGAGCATTGGACAGCCCTCCAGGCCTTCAATGATCTCCAAGCTCTGGCCTACTATAGTCAACTGACAAAGTCTGGGGAAAAACGAAAGTTCAACCATGCGTGGGAAACCAGAGAAGAATATCTCCAAGGAGCTGACAGATGTTCCTTCATGTGCAATTTTGTCATAAGATACGCCATTGGTCATGCACTGTTAGATTGAACAATTCAGGGGTCAGTCAAAAAGTGTGTTGACAACATTCAGAATACTAAATGTCAATTATATATATATATATAACTAGGAGGTTCATTTCTCACCAGTTCCTTAAGCACCTCATCATCACCGCGAAACTTGAGTTTTTCATTGTGGCTCATGATGGTCAAAGCAGTTGAGGATTTTACTTTTCAACCCTGTCCAAAGATCTGACAAACACAAATACAAAATAAATGTTTGGAGAAAGTTAGCGTCATCTTTTCTAGGTAAGCAGCTTAACAGTTAACGTTAATTAGCTTAATAAATAGAAAACGTAACATGATACGGAAGCATGACCTTATAAAAGAATGCTAGGAGCTAGCCAATCAATTTGTAATACTCCTACCTGTAAATAAGTTGCATATTGTTTCTTGATGTAGTAATTTAGCGGAATTCAGTTAAACTATAGTATACATAATGAATGAAAATAATAATTTAAGTCGACAGCTGAAATAGTTGTTAAGTCTTCTCTCTCCGGTTGCTGCTCTCTCAGACACACTACTGTGTTTGCATCAGTATGCGCGCGAGCGTCCGGTTGCTAAGGAGCCATTCAACGGGCAGATCCACCGAGGGCCCACGAGATGGCGCCAAACTACCGAGCTTCAGGCTTCAGAGAGACAATAATTAAATAAATAATTTGATTTCATAAAGGATTTTTTTTTTTTTTGCTTAAATAAAAGGTGATACTTTAAATTTGACAAACGTATTGCGGATGATTGCCACGGGCAATTTACTTTTTCCTAACTACAACTGTCTGCGGACTCAATATAATCCATCCATTTGTCATGATCACCTGTGTCCAAGATTGGTCTCATTGTGCTCTTTGTATCTGACCGTGGCCCATAAATCGCTCCAGTACCAATACCAACCCCAAGCCACACGGACACCATGACGTCACCGCTGGATCACAGAACTAAAACAATCAACCCTCGCTCTTCTGGCTTCTCATCGACCGCCTAGTTCGTAGTGTCGCCACTTCGCCTCAGCTAACAGACGCCAGCAAGCACCCGCACGGTCTGTGCACATCCCCGGATCCTCGCGAAATTCGATTTAACTGAGAACTCAGCCATCATAACCTCTGTCCGTATACACCACAGCAATAAGCATGTCTGCTCAGCCCAGTGAGGAGATAGGACCTGAGGGGAGGTGGTTTGGGGATGACTTTGGGGAAAACGGCCTGTCCGGGAACGCTCCGAGCCGGTTTGACGGTCTACGTGATGAGTTTAAACCTAAAGGCAGCGTGAAGACAGGCGACCTGGACCAACCATTTCGTTCTTCTCAGGACGAGGGGAAAAGGCCTGTCGTTGCTATGGAAACTGCATCTACAGGTAAACGAGCAGTAGCTAATCACTTAACGCTAACTGTGTGATAGCATAATGTGCAACCTAGTATGTTTGTGCCATGGACTAACAGGGTATGCTAGATAAGATGCGCGAACAAGCCGAGGGTATCGTTTGAGTACTGTCCGAGTTAGTCTACGCAGTTAATCTGAAACATGATGTCTATTTTATTCGTTAGAACTTCTAACTACTGGTTAGAAATGTAATACTGTGGACATTCAACTGAAAGGTTAGTCAATATTTTAGATGAGTTGAGATCGGATCACTCAAATGTCTGACTCGACCAGGTTTGTTTTTTATGTAACTTGGATGTGAACTGTTCTTTAAAATGCCACCACTGTAAGCGTGTCCTCAACTCAAACATTTTGATGTATGTAAGATGTAACCGCAGCAAAACATTTTAGCTTCTGCTCCAGGCACAAGGCCTTTGGCTTCAGCCCATTAGCTAAGAGACATGCCGCAGAAGTCAACTTTTTAGTGTAGTTTGACATAGTTGTCAAGTATCTGTGCTTTAGTTATCTGATATACTTGAAATTGTGTTTGAACAAAAGAAAAAGTCTGTTGTGTCCTGTTGTAGGCCATATCTAGTCTGTCATTTCTGCTTTTGTGGGAACCGTGCACAATAAGTCACACAGGCACTGTGCATTTTCCGCTTGACCTGTCTGTAGTGTCCACTCTCTCTCCTCCATTGTAAGGATGTAGGCCTATCCCTTACCCTGATAATGAAGCATCCATCTCGTCTCCATCAATACTAACTAATCACTAATATGTGCATAGCTGTTGAATATGCCTTTGAGGTAAGTCGAATAAGTGATCATTGCTTGTCATATCCCCTTGACCACTGATAAACTCTATTGCATTTCCTGGGAGGAATCATTTGGTACGTGCTCTTCTTGATATGAACCAAAACTTGTACAGTCTATGTAAAAACTGATGAGAATTACAACAAAACATTGTCATGTCATTGTCATTGTCATCCCCAGTGGGGCAGGGGCTGGACTAGTGTCTGAGGGGGCTTTGTTTTCCTGGGATCAACATGAGACAGAGATACAGAGATATTCACTCATGCCTCTTTCTATATCTAAAAAACAGAAGCACTTAACACACTATAGCTACTCTGACTCCACAGTGCAGATCTCTGGGTGCTAACTAGTTGAAGTAGGACTGCTGTTTGCTAAGCAATCTGTTGTTACACTTAATCCGTAATCACCAAAGGCCAAGGTCAAGGTGGTATAGCCCCAAACTGCGAATGTAGCCACTATATCTTATTTTGTCTGAGGTGACTACAATTTTGAGTTTCTAATTTACACAGAACACGGAACATACAAAAGCAGACACTAGCTCCATTAAAGGACACAATGCTTTTATCATATCAATAAATCCATTTGTTTTGACCTCATAGGTCAAGACTCAGAAGGGATAGCGTAGTGATCATATCCTCAAATGCCAGTAATTTTGTGTCCTCTCTTCTGTCTCTTCCGGGAAAGTGAAACGCCATGTAGCCCATTTCGCTTTAGATTGACATCTTTGAAATAAAGTGGACAGGCTGCCGACACTTAGTCTGTATCCATCCACTTCTTTCATTCAGCTGTCCAGCTAAGAAAAGTACCACCAATATTACACAGCACTACTTTTAGCAGATAAGTGGCAGTGATCTAATCTGGGACTGCAATATTTGTTCTGATAAAAAAAAGTAAAAGTAAAGAGTTTTTTCATTTGTTCTGGATCAATGCTTATTGTCATGCCTCGCTGCACTGTTCCTTTAATGACGACAGGCTCATTGGTTATGGCAAAGAGCTAAAAATGTTCTTATACTGTTTACTGAAAGTTTTTGTGGATTAATGGCCTTAGATGTCATTACTTCTAATCTGCAGGCAGCTCCCTCAGTTAAAGTGATGCATAGTATCCCACTAGTGTTCCTCCATGATGCACAGAGTAACATTAATGTCATACCATTCATCTACGTTCTTGATCCAGACCTGTCCCTTTTCTTTCGTTCTTTATAAACACTCCCCAACAGAATGCTGTAGACATGAAACATTAATGACCATAACAGGGTCATTCAAAATTCAGTATGCGCACAGTATCCGGGCGGTGAGGCCTATACTTTAAGTTAGAATCGTTTACTGTGAAAGAATCAAATATAAAATGATTTTATTTGATCATTGATCGTCTAGACTCATTTTACAAGGTCATGCAGTGAAAGAGAAGCCTTGTAACATGACCCAGCAGTGACAGACTCACAGAGCACTGATGTACCAATAGAAGAAATACTGTATCTGTGTATATTATGCAAATGTGTGTAGATGTGATCAAAGAACATTGGCAAATGGTTAGGGTTAGGGCTTTGATGAATTATGATGATAATAATAATTCATACCAAATGTGTTTATGTAGTGGGTGTAGTACATTTTATTGAACATTCATGACATACATGCTTTAAACCGGAATTTTCATCTGTTGTCCCGGATTCGCATTCACAACCACACTTTAATGCCTCCAATCAGACCAATTCTCCTAATGATGTGGCTTTATCATAGGCAGTCATTTTTTTTTTTTTTTTTATATCTTTTTATTCAAGATTTTTCATTAACAAAGGTCTCAGTTTACATATTCAGCAGCATACATGTTCATATCAATGATATTGCCAGAGACAAAAAACAAAAAAAACAAAAAAACACACACAACAAAACACCTGCAAATAAATAAGTATTCTGAAAAACAGTTGTCTTATTTATACACTATTAAAATAATCAATAAAAGGTTGCCAAGTTTTATGAAAAAGGTCCTCTTGTTGTCTGAGTGCTTCTTTAGTTGTAGGTATTGCATTGTATCCTTTAATAAATTCAGGTGAGTTGGAGGGGCTCATAGGCAATCATTTTTATAGAAAAAATAATTAATTCTGCCACTGTAAACTCAATAACACAACATTGCATTGATATACAGACCTATTAATACAGACCTATTCATGTTTTGAGCCATATAAAGCTATGGCGGTTCTGTCAAAACTGTACCCATCTGAATGATCAACTGTACTGACCACCGGTCTGTGGCCCTTTGCTTCGAATATGTTTTCATATGTGGCACCAGCTGTGGCACCTGATATTATAACAGATCCAACAATGCTTAGCTGAGATGAGATGAGACTGGGCTTTCACAAGGTAGTATGGCCTTGTGGTTTGAGTGTGATTTTATTTCTTAAAAGTGTGCAACTCAAACTTGTGTATTGACAGTAGAAACATGCTAAAACTTCATTAAATAGGCAATTATTAAATAGACCATCATTCATTTTGTTAAGAGAATGTATATTTATAATTGTTTTGAATAGCTGAATAGTTCTTGTCATAAAGTGACTTCTTGCTCTGGGGACAATTACCAGATCCGCACCACAGTCAAAACATGACAAATGACACATAATAAAAGCCAATAAGGAGTAGCTTCTTTAGCAGTAATCTGTGTGTGGCATTTGAGACTTCCAACCTAAACCATCTGTAACTCTGGGTGTGTGCTCCTGTTATTGTTCTGTAGTCTGATATAGTGTTAATGTGAGAAGAGCATGAGGCAGGAGGAGCACAAGGAGCACACTAGTGAGGCTCTGTCCCTCTCTCTCCTCAGGCCTACATCCAGCCCAGCAGCTGGACTCACACTATTTATAGCCCACTTACACAGCAGCACTGCCCTGCACAGACAGGGACGGGGCAGTAAACACAACATCCAGGTCACATCATATCTGCTCTGTCAGTCACTGATCTTACCTGACTGTTCCCATTCTAGACCATCCTTTGTCTCAGCGACTAATAGTGTTGTCACAATACTAAAAGGATACTAAGAAATGGACTCAATAGTCAATACTGATTCCAATTCCACAATGATAATGAAAAAAATAGACAATAGAATGTGAATAGGAGAATAAGAGTTATACTTGTTCTGATACAACTCAAGAAAGCTATTCAGGAAAGGTTCATTTCTGTCCTATGAATGTGATACTATAAATGTTTTTTAGTATCACTACCTCCTCAAATAAGAATATAATTTTCAGTACTAGTTTTAGTGTCGATTAGTATCTGATTTTCCATACTTTGGCAACCCAAGTGGCTAATAACTACAACAATGTTAATGACACATTAACATCTGAAAAGCAATTCCAGTTATTTATGTATTTATTTTAATAATGCAATAAGAAGAATCTAGCACAGGTTGTTACTGTGAAACCACACCTTCTTTTGGAATTTTTAGCTGAGAACTGGGACATTTTTTTATCATTTTACCATTTACCTTTTTGTAATTTTCCATACAGACTAGCAGAGAGTGATGGACCCTACAGTAACCATACATTCAGAGCAGACTGAATATGCATGTTACTGCTGCCTCAGTGCCCTTCGCCTCCAGGGAGAGAAATGCACACAGGCCAGAGTTAAGGGAGTAGACTACTTAGGGTATCTGGAAGACAATTTCCTGTCACATGGCCAACTAGCATTATATGTCCACAATGAGTACTGATAAGGCTATGGAAAGTGCTGACAGTATTATGCTTTTTTTTTTTACAGATGACCTGATGTCCGGACTTTTCAAGAAGGGTTTGACTGATGATGATGGAGATGTGTACACCTCCCTGATGTCCAATCAGAGCTACACGTCCAGCTATGACTCCTCCTATGTGACTGAGACCACCAAGACCTTCTCCACGGACTACAGCTTCAGTACAAAGAAGGACGTGCTAGATGACATGTCCAAATCATACAACTACATGGACATCAGCCACGGAGAGGAACGCAGTGTAAAGCATGGCCTCCTAGACTCCCCTGTACGTGATGCCCTGGGAGGCTACATGGACAAGAGCCTAGGGAGAGGTGAGGAGGAAGAGGAAGAGGATGAAGAGGAAAACCTGGGTCCTGCTTTAGGCTCACACTCCTTCCCTTACGTGGAGGAGCCATCGGATGAGGAGATGTCTGACTACCGCTCGTACAGGAACCTGGGGGGCACACCGCAGGCCAGTCCCGTGAAGATTACCCTGACAGAATCTAAACCGGCCCAGGCCAAAATGGAGCCCCAGCAGCGTCCTGTCCCAACAAGTGCTGTTGACACTGAGAACATCCTCAGTGTGGGGGTGAAGGGGGTCCCAATGGTCACCCTGTCAGAGCCAGAGGACGAGAGCCCCGCGTCTACTCCCAGTGCATCACCAACACGTAAGTACACTGCAATAAAATAAACCATGTTACCATTGCAATCACACACCACCCCCTCTAACCCCCAACTGAACCAGAGAATTTATTTTCTCATATCAGTAGAGATAAACCCAGCAATTTTATATGCTACTAAGGGGGAGGGATGAGTATTAGGATTAAGAACAGTTTTAGAGCTAAAGACAGATGTTTCCAGATTAAGATGGTCTGGTTATAGTCAGAGACAGGATAGTAAATATGTTTGTTGAAGGATGCTGAGGTGAGAACCAGGGTTGTCAAAAATGTATACCTAGGTACTCATCATCAATACTAAAACTAGTGTTGAAACTATTTACATGTTTGAAGTATGGACATTGACGACCAATACATCAGTAGGACAAGGTTTGATCATTCTTGAACAGTTTTTCTTATATTCAAACTATCATAAGAGCACATTATAATATATATATATATATATTTTTTTTTAAGTTGTAATCTCTCAGTTGTCCAGGTAGGAAAGAAAGAAAATTTATATTCTGTCAACTGGACAGATGTTTTTTTTTTGCATCTCATCTTTCTTCAGTTATGAAAGTAATTTTTGAAAGTTATTATTTTTGTTGAAAATGTCATCCCTTTGTTTAGAAAGATGACTATGAAGATTTTTGCATGTGTTGGAAAACATTTTTAAACATATAACATAAATGGAGGATACGGTTAGATAGAGGCAATGGATTTAGTAAGGCCTTGAAAAGAGACCTGACATCAAATTACATTTCAATTTATTCCTGAGGTTAGAAATTAATAACTGCCTAGTAAAACACATACACATTTGAACAAATAATGCAATTAAAGTGCGTTAAATTTTGTCTACTTAGATAAAGAGTTCCCAGTGAAGCCAGCAGTGGTGTCACATGACGCTAGCAGTGCAGAGAGCGGAGACTCCGAGATTGAGTTGGTGTCAGAGGAGACTAATAAGAAAAGCACAAACCCATTCAGCCAGGCACCCAGGAGCACCCCCAGCAACCCCTTTGACCACGCCCCACCGCCCCACAAAGGAGCGCTGGGCCTAGGGGGTACCCACGCTGCGCCCCCCACCTACAGCATCCTGAGAGAGGAGAGGGAGGCGGAGCTGGACAGTGACCTCTTCATCGAGTCTGCGTCTGAGGAGAGCCCCAAAAGAGAGCAGGGATTTGGAGGTCCCAAACACATCCCGCCATCCCCCCTGGTCCCCACCACCACACCCCCTCGAGCTGTCGCAGAGTCAGGGCCGGTCCTGTCTGTGAGCGCAGAGAAGCCTACAGTTCAGGTGAAAACTGAGGAGGAGCGTCCCAAAGTGAAACCACCCACGGCTGCTGTAACCCCTGAGGTGAGGACCACCGACAAAGCTCCAGCAGCTGAAACGCAAAAGGGAGAGGTGCAGAAGACCAACATCGCTGTCTTCTTCCAAGGATTCAGCAAACAGAAAGGTAAATAAGTTCAGCTTTTGAGACATTGGTGTGAAATAAGGCTGGAGTCGAGTTAACTCTAACCCCTTGAAGTGACTGAAGTGAGTCATTGTATTTTGGATTGTTGTTGTAGATGTTGTTGTTGTAGTTGGTCATATTTCAGACCTCAGTATTAATTCATCATATTCAGTTTTCTAATTTTTGCAATAAATAATAATTCTTTGACTTCCCACTGAACTCCAAAAATCTGTTACGCAAACTTGATTTTATTGAGTTTTCTACCATGTTATAACATTTTCTCAACATGCCTGAAAAGGATTTAGATGCATGCATGTTTGAGTAATCTAGCGATCTCACCCTATTCGAATCTTCCTTGATTAGATCCAAAGCCCACATCACCCATGCTTCTGCCATTATCCATGAATATAGGTCTACAAAAGCATGATACAAAACAATACACTACAACTTAACAAACCTGGGATGCACGATGATTGTGTTGTGATCATAGACTGCATAAAGAAACCTATGGTTGTGATAGTGCTCTGAAGCGAGAGTGAGGAAGGGGAAACTCAGATCTTCAAAAATGAAAGTGAAACTTATTAAACAACATGGCAAATATAGCATTTTCAAAACAATTAAAGGTAACATGGTGATCTAAATATGTTGTGTTAGCGGTTAATACCACATAGAAGTAAAATGCCCCCTCTTTAATAATCAGATTTTGAGTATGCATGAACCACAGCTACTTGTCAAAACAATGACAAAACTTAAATCCTTAATTTATTTACTGAGAAGATGCCTCTTTTGAAAACATTTTCTGTCTTGTCCATGAGCATGGTTTACTTTCAGTAGGTGTGCTGCCCCCTGCTGGTATATAGTTGGCAAAAGTGCAAAAATTATCTTGACATGCCCAATACTATTTCCCCTGTAATCTATTTCACAATGCCCTCTCTTTGTCTGAGGGTGTATGCCTGTCTAGATTGATATTAGCATCAGGAAATAATGTTGACTAAGATGCTTTTATTTAGTATATGGATTTATGTATTTATTTACAAACAGACGTGATGATGACTCGGATTATACGCTTGGATTGACCCTCACCTTTTTTCTTCTCAGAATAACCCATATTCCCTCTCTGCAGAAGGTTCTAGAAAAACGCAAAAGCAGGTCACTTGTGTTTCTTTGCACACCAGTAGAGGGCACACCACACAAGACTCATTACTCACTGGATATAGGCAGCACAGGAGAAATTGAAAGCTCTGTGTGTCCGCCTTCTCGTCCGTTTCCATAGTGACAGTAAGAATGGCATGCTAGGGTGCCCATGCTGAGTACTGGCCCGATAGAGCCGCTTTGAACAGACGGTGTGAGGTGTGGTCATCGTTCGGCCATGTGGGTATCTGATGTCATCAATGTTCAGTGGGTGATATTGGTTTTGGATAACCCTAAATGCATTTTCACACACCCCATGGGACTGCTGTGTGTTTCTTGTTGATGAATTATTCAGTCAAGAGCACTCTGAAATTATGTGTGAGTTGGAGTGGAAACAGCTATTTACAGTGCTCTATGGTGAGACAGAATAAGAAAGAGATGGAGGCGTGCCAGATTTGTGCTTAATAACATTGGCTTATGTCTTCCTACCACTGGAATGGAAAATACATTCTATATGATCCAATGGTGACATCAGAATATTTCAAGACCACTATGGTTGGAAATCCCTTTTACATTTACACAGAGGGCATTACATTAACAGTCCATCCCTCCCAGCACACGTATTCAAATGTGTTGCTTGTATCCCAAACATATGTGCATTGATCCTGGGAGTGTCTGTGCCCACCCTCTGGCACCCCCCGGCTCTTAATCATTGCGCGGTGGCTCTCTGCAGCAGCACTGTGGTGTTAGCAGTCGGAGCACCCTCCCCCATCACTTGCTGTGGACTGAGCAGCATCAGCGCAGCCTCACAGCATCAGTGAGCCTGTATCTGAGCCAAGCCTCTCTCCTCCCTCTTGCTCGCTCCGTGCCTGCGTCTGTGTCTCTTTCCACCATTCATGCCACTCTGAGATGAGTGAGCGCTGCTGCTGAACAGGGAGAGAACCACGACAAAGACAGAAGAACAGAGCCAGCGGACAGAGATAGCAGCATGCAGGCCACCGCAGACAGCAGCAAGAAGGATGGCTCCTGGAGTGGCTGGAAGGGCCAGGGTACGCCTTTTACATCTCTGTTCATGTGTTTGTGCTCAGGCTCTGTGTGCGGGCTGCTCGGTTTATTGTGGGATCTTTAGGCCTATATACCTCACTATGTTTTAGACTGTGAGGAAGGTGGTTGGTAAAAATGCGGAGTATCTGTAGCTGTTGTGATCTGGCAGGTGTGGCTAGCCTTTCGTTAGCTGTAGTATACAAGGGCTTCAGTCTGTTTTTGTCTGAGGAGGTGGCTGAAGCATCAGGACCATCCTGACAGACCATCTCCATGGTAACCAGGGCACACCCATCCTCATTACATCAGCCTCTGTACTGCTGCCATGGCACCGAGCAGCCTTCATCCGGGGCTTTGCAACACACTGGCCCTGGAAAAAGAGCTGAAAGAAGATGGCGTCTCTCAGATGCACATTATTCTATCTGTGTAATACTGTGGTGTGGGCTCAAACAGCCCAGTCTTGTGCTTCCACAGTGCAAACTTACGGAGAAAGCTGTGACTTTTCTTTACTGTATGGAAAGGCCGAGATGAACCGCTGAGTCACAAGCCTTTGTTTGGCCTGATGCAGCGTCACCTTGCACCTGATCATTTTTCTGTTAAGTCATTGTCCTCCAGCAGAGAGCTGCAGTCAGCCACATCAGTCTTACAATCACAGGGATAATAATACAGGAAGCCTTGTCATGCCATACATCATCTTTAGAGGGACACACTACATATATTAATACTTGAATAAGAAACTAACCTCCCCACACTCACACTTTACTCACACTTATTTTAGGTCCAGTTTATATACAGGCCCTGCAGTACCATGTAATGTCAATACAATCCAGATTTTACAACTTCACTACACTGCTCCTTACTCTTAATCTTCTGTAAAACCAGGATCATTTGAGAATTTATTTTATGCACTTTTGATCATTTATTTTATGAGACTAGATGTCACAATAAGTAGCATATCTAGTTATCATTCATAAACATGAGATAGAGCCATATTTTTTAAATATGATATGTTTATTAGTGAGGATTTTTTTTTATTATTATTTTTTGTAGTACAATGTATAAATAACTTATTACAGATAATTACTGACTGCTTAAGAGTGTCATTCTGCTTTATGTATTGCAGATCATGTTTTTTTTGAAGGTGTGGTTAATTTAGAACCAGTTTCTTGGGATTATCCTGCTTTTGGGTTATTGTGTCAATGGCAAGTAGTTTTCTGTAGTATTATATTATTATCAAAATTACCATTGAGACAAGCCTAGTAGAGGCAGGGCTTGTTAAAACAAGACTTGCAATATGTGCAGCTTTTAACATTAATCTCATGGATAAAATGTTGAGAATACAAGTAGCCAAACTTACTCCCTGTCTGTACATGCTCTGGACATGTTTACACTAATAAATACTCAAATACTGCATTTTGGAGGGAATTATAAATGGCCTCAATTACTGCATTATAACAATGGTATGGATTACAATGGAAAAGATTAAACTGTAAGGCTTGTTCTGATTATTATTCATGTGCTCAATGAGAGGAATGGCATTCAGATAAATGTGTCCCTAACTGTTCTGCTCTGGGCCAGTGGAGTAACTATGGTTACTGCATCAGGCAGGTTCCTCTGGTCATCCTAAAACTGAGAAGACTGAGGATGTGTTCTCTGAGGACACACTCGAGATGGGCGTTGCCACAGCTGCTGTAGTGTTTGTGACAAAATGTGCTTCTCTGGTAACCCTGCCTACTCGCCCGCCCTTATCACAAAAAGCTGCTGTGATTGGCTGCTGTGTGTGTAGCTCCACCCCTCTTTTCAGCCAGCCCTTCCACTGCTCTCCTTTTGTCTGTGGATAAAGCAGCTGCCTCTCTCTGTTTGCCATGGGAGCCACAGGTCAGTACTACCTTCAGTCTATCATTGTCATCATGTGGCGTGAGGCTTTTGTGTGACCCCTCAGAACTCAGGTGTGCTGTGATGGTGTGTTACCTGTGAGAGCAGAGATAGTGCACGAACTGTCCAAACCACAGTACATAGAACTGAACTAGCCAGGTGCTTTCTCTCTTACTACATTAGACAGCCACTCTTTTAGTCACAATGACTTCCACTAGATTCCTCTGGCTCAGAGTAAAGATGGCCGTCATCACTATGCTGCTCACAGCTCCAAAGCTAAAATTAGAGCTGTCTGACCAGCAGGCAGCCCACAGAGGAGAAAACCCAGGAGAGCTGGAAGACAAAGAGAGAGAGAAGTGCATGTTAACTCCTGCCTCACGTCATGATTTAGACCTGACATGTATTATACAGAAGATGTGTGGCAGAGATGGTCAGTCTAGTGATATGTCTCATCCTGATCCTGATTTAGAACGTTCAATTAGAAGCAGGGAGGGTGACAGGAGCAGACTGGGGCATGTGCTATATTGACAGTGTGGCTCATATTTCAGTGACTGTAGGGACACCTCTGATGCCCAGTCACCCCCCCACCCACTGTTTGTGCAGGTCACTCCAAGCTGTTATCAAAGTGCTGATAGTGTTCTATTTGTGCTCTCACTCTCCAGCGCTGGCCAGTCATCACAGGCCCCAGAGGCAGCAGCTGGATGTGTGTGTGTGTGTGTGTGCGTGTGTGTGTGTGTGTGTGTGTGTGTATGTGTGTGCGTGTGTGTGTGTGTGTGTGTGCGTGTGTGTGTGTGTGTGTGTGTGTGTGTGTGTGTGTGTGTGTGTGTGTGTGAACAGGGCAGGTGTACTATTGAGCTTGGAGGGTGAAGAGTTCTTAACAAGTGGATAACACTGTGTTCAAACTTGGGGCTCTGACTGTTTGAAAAAGTGTGGTCATATTGCCTTGAGGTCAAATGAAAAAGGATATTTTTAAGGGACTAGGGCTAAGCCTCATAATCAGTTCTAATGGAGACCAAAGATATAGGTCTAAACCTTTTAGATTAACAGGGAAGTTGACCCTGAGCCCTTTTCATGAGATTCCTGTTATAGGTGACACTGGACTTCAGGACTTTTTACCATTAAAATATATAATATTTAGTTTTTAAATTGTTAATCAATGGTCCTAGTTTTTTTTTTTTTTTAATCATCTTAAAACCCATGGATTGGAAGTGCAAATCAAAGCCATGCTATTTTGACATTACGTTTTAAGTACATTATTGTTACATTTATATATTTTCTGTCAATATGAGAAGCAGAATTATCTACCGCCAATAATCTGCTGTCCTTTTTGTTTCAACAAAGTCTGTTATTGTATTGTTTTATTTTCCTGTGTACGATAATATCAATATCCCAATATTGAATTTGTTGAAGCTGGTTGTTTCTTTGATCCCAGTGTGGAGTGTTTAGAATACTCAGTCTGCTCTTGTCTTGTGTCTCCCATAGCAATGGACCTGCTTTACTGGAGGAACATGAAACAGTCTGGTGCGGTGTTCAGCAGCGTGCTCCTGCTGCTCTTCTCCCTCACACAGTTCAGCGTGGTCAGTGTGGCAGCATACTTGGCCTTGGCTGCCCTCTCTGCCACCATTAGCTTCAGGATCTACAAGTCTGTGCTCCAGGCTGTACAGAAGACTGACGAGGGACATCCTTTCAAGTGAGTGCAAGCAAGTTAGAGCTCAAGAATTCAACTGTAGTTTTATTCAGTTAGCACAAATTTGTGCAAAATCTATGTAATTTTTTTTCAAATTCAAATTTCTAAAAACAAAAAAGTGGGCAAAAAACAGTACTTGCTATTTATGAGTTTCAGCTTCCTGCTTATATGTGCCATTTTAAGGAAATGTAACTATTCAAAGATGGAATGTTTTGTTTTGAATTGTTAATTGCTATGGTAACGTTGCTTTTTTTTTTTTTTTTTTTTTTTCATTGCTTGGAAACCCATGTATTGTATGTCTCTTGCCACCCATCTGAGAAGACTATGATTTGTGACATGAGCCATGTTTTGACCTCATAAGTCCTTTTTCACACCAGAGCCTACCTGGAGATCGAGATGACTCTGTCCCAGGACCAGATCAGTAAATATGCAGACAAAATCCTGCTGTACGCCAACACCTGTATGAAGGAGCTGCGCCGTCTGTTCCTTGTGCAGGATCTGGTTGACTCACTGAAGGTGGGTCTCATTCAGGGTTATCATCAGAGGCCTAGAGTCACAGTTTAAAACAGTGCATGTGTGTGTTTCAGTTTGCTGTTCTGATGTGGCTTCTCACTTATGTGGGCGCTCTCTTCAATGGCCTCACACTTCTCATCCTCGGTGAGCTCTTACATTTCTTTTTTTGTGGCCTTTTTTAAAATGCTTAACCTTAATTTGTTTCTCTAGGAGTGGTTTCCATGTTCACAATGCCTGTGGTCTATGAGAAACATCAGGTAAGTGGTCAGCTGCAGACCACAGTGCTCACAGCCCAAGTCTGATTTGGTTAAAGGTTAATTTATTGTTATCTTCTTATTGCAGGCGCAAATTGATCAGTATGTTGGATTGATACGGACACAGGTCAACGGTGTGGTGGGAAAGTGAGTTATAATATAATGTATAATACTTTATGCAAAGCACACTCAGTGCAAATACGTCTTGTTTAATGTTCAAAGGTCTGAAAATCTAATGAAGGTGGTAGAAGTCTAACCCTTCAAGTTCACGTTTTAAATGTGATCAATTTGTGTGTAGAATCCAAGCAAAGATTCCTGGGGCCAAGAGGAAGGAGGAGTAGTGCTGCATCAGAGAAGTCATCTCTGTGTTAATCCACTGGACTTCACCTATCAATAGCAGTTCCACACTAACACACAATCACAACTACATCTGTTTATAGACACAACTTGAGGATAAGAAGATAACATTTGTGTTGCTTATTATGACGTGCATGAAGTCAAGCCTTGGATAAAATTGATCTTTTGTGCAGTTTTTCATGCTATATTTTTGCTTTGAAATGCTTACCACAGACGGGAATGTTAGGCCCAGAGCAGCTTGTGTCCATGCACTCTGATGCCAACAGAAAAGCTAAATGTCAACATATTTCCATTTGATGTTGCCAAGCACAAAATAACTCAACAATAAGCGTCTTATAGATGTGGTAACTGTAAAGTTTGATTTTGTATATTCATAAGCTACAATACACATTGTTTTAGGTACTGATGTACTACTATGACAACAAGGAGTATCTGGTGATATTTGGCTTGTTTGAATAACTGTCCATCTTTGTACTATGTTTAACTATACTCTGTAGTTCTTCAAGACCCTGGACTCTTAACTATTTGCACTTACAGTATGTATTTAATTACAAGAAAATAAATGTTCCTAGATGTAAGGCCACCTGTGTTTCTGTACAATTCCATTCTGCTTCAACCAGTACTGAAAACGACCATGCAAATTCAGGCTAAGCAACGTGGCAGTCTGTGCAGACACCGTGAGCTAAACACAAATGGAAAAGCCTGTATGAAAATAGGCAAGGTTTTAGTTTTGTATATGTATTAAAGAAAGAAAGACATCACTGTTTGGCGTAGTCAGACAGATCCCTTATTAAAGTGCCACAAAATGAAATGAACAATCACAACCAGCTTTTAATAAGATGCTCATCACCAGCAGGTATTCTTATATGAGCTCAACAGAAAAGATCAAATATTTAAATGACTGCACTATAAAACTATTAAATTACATATTTATGAACTGTAAAATAAAATTAGCAATACACAAAACTAGAAATAACAAACATCTTCCAAATATAGCATGAAAACTTTCAGGTGTTCAACAATGTAACAGGATGAAGCTGGAACAAGACTCCTCTGGATTTCTTAGACCCTGGTTGGACTATATCCATTTTGAGAGACGGATCCACCTGAAAATGAAGAAAAAGGGAATATTTGAAGTAAAATCACTCAGCAGCAGTCGTGTTGTGTGTGGCCTAAGTTCTTTGGCCAGATCATGAGTTGCACCTGATTCCATTTTTCCTTCAGGTTGTAATACACTGGAGGGGTGTGCTCTCGTGCTGGGTATTTACTGAATAGTCTGCAACACCAAAATATTTTGAGAGGAAAATAGAGTGAGGACATTATTAGACCCAACTATTATTTACAATCCAAAACAATGTCAACTTAAGAACCTGAGCAGTTGCTCCCTGCAGTCATCTTGTAGCTGGGCTGTCTGGTCAGGGCCAAGGTGAAGTGTCCCACTCGGCCCCTCACATGCCAGGCGATTTACTGCCATCCGGAGAGCATTGATCTGATAAGGAAAATTTACACCCTTTATTACTGCACCATAGCTGAATTGGTAAATGTGAAAGATAAATTCAGGCCTAAAACTTCATATCTCAGACAAAATTTCAAGTCAGGCTTTGGCCATGAATCAAAAATCTGGTCAGCCTTTCCCTCTAAACAGACCAATAACATAAGATGAAAAGTTGCATTTAGTGGTATAACTCAGGACAGGACTCATGTCTGACTCTAGCAGATGAACTCTCACCTCCGTGATATCTTCCACGTCAAACTTGACATCAAAGGCCAGCTCGATGTCACGTTCCGGGAGGATGCCTTCCTGTGTGTCACTGTTCCATCCCAGGCCACACAGAGCCCCAGTGTACGCAGTGCGCTCCTCGTTGGTCCTGACACAAACCCATAGTGTGCTTAAACTGTTTCCATAGTTACAGAAAAGCTGCAAGATGCTGATGTCACTCACCGAAGCTCCATGACGGGAGTGAAGAGCATAGTGATGAGGGCAGGCAGACCAGGGATGTCTGGCATCAAAGTGGTTTCTCTCAGAAGAATACGAGTACCTACACAAAGATTCAATATTCAAAAACATCAAACTGGTGCAATAATTTTCTGATCATCTGGAGGCAGTACCAGTGGAGTTGACAGACACTGTTCCAGCAACCAGCATCCTCTCGTGTTTGTAGTGAGGATTTTCATTTATAGTCACAGAGTTCATACTGGTCCTCTCAATGGTAGCACTCCTGAACAAGATCACACACAACATATGAGACGTGGACTTTCTGTTGAAACTTTCAGCAGAGTCCACTCACTTGTACAAAGTCTTGTGGTTTAGGCTGTTGAAAAAGATCTTATTAGGGCTATATGGTCCATGCAAATGTACCTATAAAATAAAGATCACATACTCAGTCCAAGTCCATTCAACACAGGAACACATAGGTAAAATGAGCATGTTCATTAAATACAATATATACATACAATATATATTAAAGCCCACTACTGCATTTAACAAAAAACATAAACATTTAGAGTCAAGATCAAAAATCTGTGTTATGTGGGATCTAGCCTTTGTCTTGGAGAAATTCAGGTGGGCTTTGCTGAAGTGTTCCAGGAGACTGTTAATCGCTTCCTGTTCCTCTCGTTTGCGCTCTTGCCATGATGTACTGGTGGAGTTGCTCATGTAAGTGCCATTCTCCATGTCTTTATACACAGACATGAGCACCTCGTGATTTAGCTAAAGGTACAGAAGAAGGTGCAGAAGAGTCAGACACCACTGTGTCCACCACATGGTCGTGCCCTTTGATATGTTTTTGCAAACCAAATTCTTCTTTACCTTGGACTCAAAACTCTCTTCAGCCTTCTCGGCATGCCCTTCCTGCACCAGAATGTCTCGGACACTGGACTGTAAGGTGTCCGTGCTGAGGAGCAGTTCCACTCTCATCACTCCATGGAGGATGGAGTAGAGTGACACAATTAAGGAATGGCCCTTCACCAAAGTGACAAAGCGATCCCGGGATCTGCTGCTCCATGGATTGCCTTGAATAATGGACTGGGATGAGGGACGCATTCCCATGACCTGGAACTCTTGGGCCTGAAAGGAGCATAGGGGCATAGGAAACATGTAGAAGGAAATGACAGAGTACAGGAGTTGTACCTGAAATGGTTCAGACAGAAGGTCAGGGGGTAACTCTCTGAGACTTCTGCAAGGAACCACCAATGTGTTTCCAAAGTCCATGAAGAACACCTACAGGGCAGATTTACATGTTTGTAAAATATATTTATAAAGGCATCTAAAACCAGATCTACCTCTGCAGTGTTTCCACGGATATGCAGGATCTTGGCACGGTAATACGTATACTCCGTACTCTGGTCGTTGACCTCAGAGTATGGAGCCAGGCAAACAAGGTTGGAATACAGAGACACGGTCACCGGCTGGAGAGGACGGCGGTTTATCTCTGAAGTCATGTGACGCTGCTTCTCCAGGCTGGGTTCATCTGTACGGAACCCCCAGAAGTGACCCACCTCCACCACCTGATTCATATCAACCAGATCAGTCAATCAAAGAGAAGTCATCCCGAATATATATAAAATTTGTTAATGCATGTATAGATTAACCTCAGTGATGCTGACAGCAAACATGTGGTTTGAAGGAAGTTTTTCAGGGTCAATTTCACCACTTATGAGCCCCACAGGGGACACGCTTTGGGTCTGGAAGTCCACATTGACCCTAGACGATATGCACAACAGATACTGTTCTATTTATCTGTCACTGTATATAACAGTGATTTCTTTCAAGTTCATGTGTGATTGTGTGTGTGTGTGTGTGTGTGCGTGTGAGATGGAGGGGCTATTCAACACATTGTGGGGGCCAAAAAGGAGGTCCCCGTGAGGTATATCATTCAGTGTAAGATCATACAACATAATTTAAAATGAAAAGTAATGTATGGGTTAAGTTTAAGGTTAAGGTTAGGCAAGAAGTAAATATTGTTAGGAACGGGAAACAATGGCAAATCAATGCAAGGCATTGAAAACCAAAAATGAGAGTGCAACTAGAAATTTGCAGCAATGATGCCCAGTAGTTACAGGATTCTGGCTGGTCTACAACTATGTTTACATTTGAGAAACAAAAACTCATGAATATTAAACACAAATAAGTGTGCTCTGAAGATTACCGTCCATGTTTGAGGTAAGTGATGTCCCTATGCCCAGCAGACATTTCGATCTGGTCAATGGGGTACACAGACAGCTCAAGAGCAGGACTCTGCTGGCACAGAAGGAGGGCCAGGGACACGTCAGGCAGCACTCCAGAGGCCTGGGGGTGCTTGGTGAACTCTACATATGCCCTGAAAACACCCACACTGTCCCAAACTGAGGCTGAGCAGGGAAAGACATTGTGCAAACATACCTGGAGTTGTCAAAGGAAATGGTTTTGACCAGACCGCACAGGCGAAAGAGGGACTGCAGCTGTTTGTAGTAGAGAAAACTGTACGGTGGAAGATTCCTCATCTAAGAATATTTAGAATAATGATATGGAAAAGGTAAAGATAAAGTGAACTCCAAACATTATAAGCATTACCATTACAGTAGTTCTGGGACTAAAGCCACTCAGCTCTCTTGAGGCAAGGTCTTCCTCAATTTCCCCCTGAACAAAGTAGTTGGGGTAGTATGCTCCAGCAATGACCACCTAAAACCCAGAGATGGAACAGCAGCATTTAAGTATCATCTTGTGAGATTCATGTTTAAAAATGTATTGTGTATCTGCCCAAATGTAGGCACAAGGCAGTAGCTAACCATGCTAGCTGCAAAGCTCACCTGTAGAATAAACTTCTGCTGGTGTGTGCTGGTGTAATCCAGGGGCTGGCTGCTCTCAGGGATGTGCATGTTGAACTGTGACACACGTTGCTTCAGATCTTCAAACAGCTCTGCCACCTGAACAGAATTACTGTTATGTTATTAGGCATGTTTACAAAAAACAACCTACTGCCTCCTGACATGAAAATACAAGATGTAATAAGAAAAATTGTTAGAGTTGGATTTTTGTGTTAAATGTAAAATTATATTGTAAAACATAAAGCATTATTCTTAAACCCCTAATACTGACAAACACAATGATGACAAATGATGATGGGAGAAAACATTGGTGTGCACAGGTCCTTAACAACACTAAACAATAAGGTTAAAATATGAGTACCTCTCTGATTCTTTTGATCTGAATGAAGTTCTCCTTTCCCCAGTCCAGTTCATCCTGAAACAAACATAAAAGCAAGAGCACCAAATTCAGTAATTTTATGGGATGTGACTGTACTACACAAAATATATTTACAACAAAGTTTTATTTGTTATACAAAACTATTATTACACAAACCCCAACTACACAAATATGTTCTCTGTTTACCTTTGGGTGTCTGAGTTGTCCTTTCTTTTTAGCAGTATACCAGGCCTAAAGAAGCAATACATTTTAGGATTATTGCAGACATTTTTCAAGTAACAGGACTTTTTGTTCTACCTTTTGTTGACTTTACCTTGAAGGCGTTAACAAATGCAATGGAATCACTTGATGTGCCACGTGCAAAAGACAACTTGCTCCTGTGATAAGTATGTTTACAGTTGTATTCACAAGTTGAATTGTTATCTCCAAATTCAAACAGGACTAACTCACCTGTGGCCAGCGAGTTGTTGCATGGACGGTATGGCAAAGAAGCTTTTCAGAGACTGAGAGGCAGCTGGACAAGGAAGAAGAATAACTGTATTCAGTAGCACTTTACTTTAGGCAGTAGGTAGCAGTAGTGGACATTAATGCACTGACCAATGATGAGACACTCTTCCAGACATCCAAAGACATGTCCCAGGACAATCAGTTTTCCCAGGTACAGGTCCACAGGCAGGTGAGCCAGTACTCGGCCCAAAAAGGTCAGTTCCCCATCTTCATTCTGCCAGCAGGTCTCACTGATGGTTGACAACGCTCCCATCTATGAGAAATGTATTCCTGGTTAAATCATCTTAGAATTACATGAAGTGAAATGAGACTTTTCCTGTTTTCAGTTTGCTTGCCTCCTTAAGCTGCAGTACAGTCCTCACAATGTCGTCGTGGTTTGGAGGCGAGAGAGCTGTGGACAGAACAGAGCGGGGATCACCCATGTCCAGGAGCTTCACCTTCAACAATATAGTGGCCAAGGGTGCAACCTGAGGGAACAGTCAAAAGTTTGAGACTCCCGTTTATACTAAATCTAAAAACACAACAACAGAGGCTTCTCACCAACATCTCTGGAATCATGTAATCAGGAATCTCATTCTTCCAGAACTCGCGGGTCACCAGGCGGTAGCAGAATCCTTTTGACACCCGGCCAGCTCTGCCTGTAACGAGAACAGGGGCAGTGTTTAGAACTGGAAAAGGGACACATCGACTCAGTGTATTACCTTTTCGCTGATTACAGTTGGTTTTGGATGCCCAAGTTAGTCGCAAGGACTGATAATTAGTTTCTGGATCACAAACCAGGTGACGTGCCAGGCAGAAGTCAATAACTGTAACAAAATGTTAAGAATTATATGAAAATAATAGAAATACCCATAACATTGGAAGCACATTAAAAGCATGCTGACCATATTTGACATCTGGAACTGTGACTGAACTCTCTGCAATATTTGTAGACAGGATGACCTGACAACACAGTTCAGAAATTATACATTACTTCCATGCTCAAATGCAGTAAAGTAACATGCATTTACCTTCCTGTATCCAGGTACAGGGGACAAAAACACCCCATTCTGTTCCTCCAGGGTCACACTGGAGTGGAGTGGATATACCTGCAGCCTGATGAATGATTTAAGAATTAAAGACATGATCAAATTCTTCCAAAGTGATGGTTAGGGGACAAATCAATCCCACCTTTTATGGACAAACTTTGACAAGGCCTCCTGCATGTAGCATATCTCATATAATCCAGGGAGAAAAACCAGCACGCTGCCTCGCTCTGTGGAGGTTCCTCTGGAGTCCACTTGACTGTCATAAACACATTTTTTACAGTTTCATATTTGACTTTTTCAGTGCTCTGAAAGTGGTACCTGAAATCTTTACCCTCCACTTCATCAAAATTCTGAATGAGGCTGATGGCGATGTTGTACATCTCCACAGAAATTAAAGGATCAGCAGGGTGAGGGAGGTCAGTCTGTGAGAACAGATTGTCCTTAGTCTTTGAACACAAAAGAATAGGGCTAATTACAGCACATACATACTCTATACGGAAACAGGTGCTGGAGGTCTTCCAAATAAAACTCATCAATAGCATATGGAGCACCCTCCACTTCAAACACATAGGCGGGGTTCATTTTGCCCCAGACTGGGGCGCCAAAGTATTCAGCAAACTGTTTGCAGTTGATAGTGGCAGACATGAGGATGATCTGTCAAAGCATTATAGCCGAGTAAGAAAGAGCCATGTCTTACAAAATAACAAAACATAATGCTACATTTACCTTTACATAACGAGAGTTTGAGTGATGGAGTTTTCTCAAAACCAGAAGGAGAAAGTCCATTTCCTCTGTGCGCTCATGAACCTAGTACAGTCCCAAGACTTAATTGTTGATTAAGTATTCAGGTAAAGACATGAACATAAAATGGTTTACCTCATCCACAAAGATGTGGGTGTATTCTGTCAGACACTTTGCTCCAACCAGCTTTTGGAGCAGCACTCCAGTGGTCATGTAGATCAGACGAGTGTGCTCTGTGGCCATCTTCTCTAGTCCCACCTGACAGGAGCCAATGTCAAACTTTACAACTGTTACAATGCTACATACATCAAAATATGAGTCAAGTAAAATATGCCATTTATAATACTTATAATACTGACTGTTATGACCTAACATTTTAGAAATTCGACATCAGTCAATAATTGATCTTAACACAAACCTGATATCCAACTAGACTGCCTAAGGTGCACTTCCTCTGAGAAGCCACCCATCGGGCAATGCTTGTAGCCCCAATTTTCCGAGGCTGGGTGACTACAATGTTGCATGGGGCATTCTTCTCGTTGTAGTGGTCCAAAATGTACTGTGGCACCTGGGTGGTCTTGCCGCTGCCTGTGGCCCCTCGAATGATCACCACAGAATTGTTTTCTATGAGGGATATAAGCTATAGAGCACAAGACAGAAACATATCATCAATGCTGTTAGGCTGGTCTTTATCTTTAGTGGTTCATGAATGCCTCAAGTCCAACTTATAACAGACTCTAAAGAACTCACTGTCACTATTTAGAGGAATAATAACATTTCTATCCACTATTACTTTTTTTTTAGAAATACCATTATAAAATATTTACCTTCTGTCTGTTTTTGGTGACTGGCAGGCTGGGGTACTCATAGCTGGTCAATGTAGGTGGCGTGCTACCTGATACATGATATGATAATGAATTTCCATCGGGATAATAAAGTCTTTCTAGTCTAATCTAATTACGTCACAATATTAATTTAAAAGACCAACAAATATACCAAATACTTACTTTTCTGAGGCTCTTTTATAGGAGAAGTTTGAGCCTCATTTTTTGAGGTTGCTGTACTCCCTTTATCACCATCTGTAGGACAATCTCTGGGGGGTGTCTCTGGGGTCTCGGACTGCTTCCCACTATTTAAGAAGTGAAGTGTGTTATAGCCTAAATCAAGCAATGCTTTCGAGTGGGTGGTTTAAAGTTAGGGAGATTTATGCATGGGGATTTTTAGGTTAAAGAAAGCAGCTTTGCTGTGCTATTCCTTTTTATTAGAGAAGTGAGTGTATTTTACCTAAACAAACTGCAATGGATGCCTCTCTTTACTGTTGGTAGGTATCAAATTGGTCAAACATTGGGAAATTTCTTGTACAAAACTGGGACAAATAACTCGTTTTGTTTTATGGTCATTGGTCATCAAGCATGGCTTTCTGTATGTTGGCGAAACAAATGACGATTTATGCCCCTCTTTACCACTGGCGTTTTCAGATTGGTCAAAAATAGGGACACTTGGGACATTCTTGTATAAAACTGGTACAAATCAATGGTTTTGGATAAATCTGTTGGGACAGGGGACACGGGCCTCAAAAATGGGTCCTGGGTAATTCGTCTTCAAAAGACCTTCATAAGACCATAACCTTCATAAGATGAACATGACAGTGGCATGCATCATTTCTGTATGAGCCATTGTCTTTAAACTGACACTCATTATTAGCGACCACGTGTGGAGTTAGCTACTTCACTCACCAATTTTCTTTTGCTTGCAGTTCCCTTCCAATAACTTCATCTGTAAGTTTGATGTTGGCAAATGTGGTTCCAGACGTGAACCAGTCCGATATTTGCTCTGCCGTAAAAACCTTCTTCATTGTTTTAGAAAGATCAATATTCTGATGCCAAACCGCCAAGCATCACACGTGCAGGGCTAACGAGGGGGTGGTTCGACCAGGTGGTCAGTGCACTTGACCCAGAGGCGCACATCCCCACCCACTGTTCACTCACAGAACTGCACCGTGCACACGTCTGAAAATAACATGCAGCCTTATAATACCAAATACATAGAATAGACCATGCAAAATGTAGACAAAAATGAAATGAACTAAACACATATTCACATTTTTAATGTTGGAATACTACTGTACAGCGCCACAGTTTAATAAGTAAAAACAAATGCCCTGTAAAAATATATTTTAAAAAAGTATAAAAAGAGTAATCCCAGTTTTATAAAACAAATTACAACTCTGCTGGCAGAGCTGGGAGACATCCAGTGTTATCTCGTAGCAAACTGAGCTCAGACCTCAGCTTTTCATTTTCCTTTGAAAACAAACAATGTGAATATTTATGTTAATGAACAAAACCAATATGTTAACAAAAGCATCAGAGCAATCCACCATACCTCTTGAAGCTTGGTGTTGTCCTTCTTTAACTTCACCAAATATTCTATCCTCTGTTTGTGATTTTTGTGCCCAACAAGTTTTCCATTTTCTTCTGATAGTTGGACATTCTGCTTACGCAGAACCTCATTCTCCTGTAAAATCCCATAAATGAGCCTTTATGAGCAGTCTGCTGGTTAAAGAGGTCAGTGAGCCGTCTTTACGACTTGTGTCTGACCTGGAGAAGCTTCTCCTCGTCGTGCACCCTCTGGCTCAGCTCCCTCAGCTCTAAACAGCGGTTCCTCAGCTCAGAGGTAAGCTCTTGGACGCAGGTCTGGGACTGGGCCAGCAGAGTCTCCTGAGCCTGCATTCTGAACATAACAAGAATGCAGACTCAGGAGTATGCAGGACACAAACACAAACTGCACATGCTATGGCAAAACCAAGATCTAACTTACTTTTTCTGCATGTCTGACAGCTTCTGCAGTATAGTGTTCTATTCAACAGTGACAAGACAATGTGAGTTTTGATATCACATTTAAAATAATATAATTAGATTTCAAATATGCAAACCTTATCTGCTTTCTCATCTTGTAGTTCTTGTAGGATAGACTTGTTAATAGCTTCACTTAACTCCACACTGTAATAAAAAGAAGTTAATGGATTTGTCACTGGGTCTTCTGTAAACATACAAATAAAAGAACCAACCCATTAGGATCCATGTTTTGTGTTTGCTTGGAATAAAACTGATCCACCAACGCCTGAATCTCCAGTCGTACCATTTCTTTTTCAGTTAGTTGAGTCTAAAGACAACACATTAAAATTGAGAAAACATTAAAATAGTAAGAAAAAAATGACATTATAATGGAGATTACAGCGACCTTGAGCCTCTGGATCTCCTCATTTTTAGCTGTCCTTTCAGCATTCAGCTCTGCCAGCAGGATCTCCATGGTCATCATGGAAGAGCGGCGGTTTTCCAGCTCCCTCTCCTGGCTCTCCAGAAACTGGCTCAGATCTCTACTGAAGCTGCCTGGAGTGCATGGGGTCTGAATGGGACAAATATTTGTGTTATGTGACTTTAATAAGCATTTTACTCCAGACTTACCCGAGATGCAAACTTTGGAGTCACAGTCATTGTTGGGGTGTGTGGCTGAGGTATGTAGTTTCTAACAGTTTTTTCTACGGCTTCCTGCTGTTGTTGCACCTTAAAAACAAAATATAACCTGAATTATAAATCAGCTCTTATTTCATAATTCATTTTCTACTCATATTGATGAGGGAGCATTGTGGAGCGAGCATACAAGATATAAGAAAAATGTTGCTAACAAGTCTATTCATTTTGATACCTTTTGCTCCAGGCCTTTGATGATGGCATCCTTCTGGGTCACTTGTTCCTGAGAAGCCTGAAGGAGAGCATTCTGCTCATCTAGGACCTTTGTGAGCTTCTCCACCTCTTCTGTGGCATAGGCCACTTCCTCCTGCAGCACCTCCACCTGAACATGCACACACATCAAGCTGGAGCCCAAAGGGAAACAGCAGCAAAGAGAAGAGATTTCACACACTTCTATCTTATTAGATGCTTCTCTCCTGTCGATAGACTCCTTCAGTTCCAGGGATTCTTTTTGCAATCTGGCCTTTTCCTCACGGATATCCTCACGTTCCTGGCACGCACCATTGTACTTAATCTGTAAAAACATTTTTAACATCAGTGTTTCAGGAGTTTTTTTTTATATATATTATTATGGATTGATGAGTAAACCTACAGTGATCTCCTTTAAATCTTCAGTGAGGTGAGCGATGGTAGTGCCTTTTTGGCTCAGATCACTGCGTAGCTCTCTGGTTTGATTTATCAAGTCTACCACAACATCCTGAAAGAGTAAGACCAGTTATTTTCAAAATAACAAATAAAGCTGTCAAACTGATGATAACTTAATATTTCATATTTTTACTTTATCCTGTTCCATCTTCAGCTCCAGGCTCTTTATTTTGTCAGTAGCAGAAATTAAGCTTTGCTCTAGAGTCAAAAGTCTGGTTGCCTTCAGATTTGAAAAGATAAATAAATTAGTGTTAGTGGTTAGTGTGATTGATCTGCTATAAAACAAACATCAGTCATCATTAAAAATACCTGCTGCTGATTCTGTGCAGTGAGCTCTGAGACCTGTTTTTGAAGTTGTGCATTAATCTCCACTGTTTCCACAAGTTCTCTGGAGAAATAGAACCCATTTATACTATATACTACACTATTCACATTTGGTAAATTATCTTAAAAACATACTACTCACTTTAATGTACTCTCTTTGTTTTCTCTCATTTGAGACATCAAGGACTTGGTGTTTTCTTGTTCTACTTTCAGAGCATTAACCAAATCCTACCAAGTAACATAGATACAGTTTCATCATCTCAACATCTTATCACAGCATGCAGTATCACTTTGCTCACAGTAATCTTTGTCTTCAACTCCTCCATCTCTTTTTGGCTATCATGGAGCTGCTGCTTAGACTGGTCAGCTTCAAACTTGGCCTCAGCCTGATTTTGATCAAAACAGTCCTGAAGAGCCCGGTGCTGCTCCAGGAGATGTTCCCACTCCAGCCTGTGACACACAGACACACACATGAGGAAGGAGCAGGACCACAGAGGCCAAGACAAGGACCATGTGACACTGACTGGACTTTGTCGAGCTGAAGCTGTGTGCTGATCAGAGTCTTGGACAGATGGCTCACTTCTTTCTGCTGCTCTGCCTCACTGCTCATCAGCTGCTCTTTAACAGAGGCCAGCTCCTTGTCTGAAGATTGTAGTACCAGGCGTAGGTCCCAGATCTCATTCTGTAAAACTAAAACAACCAACCACAGTCCCAAATGTGGATTCACCAGTTCATTTGAAATGTTCATACAAGCATTTATACCTTCTGCTGTCTGCTGTTCAGACAGGACACTCTGTTGTAGACGTGTGATGGTTTCCTGGAGTTGAAGCTGCTCTTTGGTCCTGTCAGCTCTCTCAGAACAGAGGCGCTGTAATGAAATAAGGGAAATATGGTGTATTTATATAGCACAATACAGAAATTTTGTTAAAATGATTATATTATAAAAATGTATTGTTCAGGAAATTAGCACACATCCTACCTCATCCTTGCATTTACACTCCTCGGATAGCAGAGTAATCTTCTCCTCCAGTCTCGAGATCTCCTGTAAGAGTTTGCTGTTTTTCAGCTCAACCTCATCGAGCTGTGATTGGACAAGACCGGCCTGGTCCTGTAACACCACAAAAGCTACTTGTGAAGGATTTTTACTTAAGCACAAGTAACACATACACTCAAAACTGTACTTGGACTTGTCGTAGTTCCTCAGTCAGAGCCATTTCTGTCATTTCAGTTGGAGGCTGCTCATTCCAAATGTCCTCATTATTTTCTGAACCATTCAGGTGCTCTGGACTAGAAAAAGGCACTAGTCTGGAGCGCAGGTTGTATGCTTTGGTGGGTGTGGTGAGAATCTAAAAAAAAAAAAAAGTTACAAAAAAAGAAGATTGCATTTCACTTATTTCAGGTCTCACCTTTATGGTTTCAACATGGATTCTATTCAGCTCTGAGACCTCCTGTTTTTTGTAAGCATTTGTAGCTTCCAGTATTTTTTCTAAATGTCTGTTGGATTTGTCCAAATACCTTTTGTCTGACTCTAGCTGAGACAATTGTCTCCTGGTAAAGACAATGAAGAAGGAAGAGAGTGATAAATAGCGCAACAATAACTTCAATCAATATAAAAACAATATTAACTTACTTGGTGACTTGCTTGTACTCCTCAAAAGCCTGAAGCACAGCAGCAAGGTCTGATTGTTTCTGCAGAAGCTGATTTTTAAGTTTCTCCATGTCTGTGACAGAGGCCACATCAACTGCTGTTGGAGCTATCCACACACCAATTGTTAATAGTGTCATTCATTGTACTTTTACTGCTTCATGTAAAACAATGTAACACTTACTCTGTGTTTTTTCAGCCTCCATAGCTGTCTGAAAGGCTGCTTCCAGCTCAGCAGACACCTGGGCTGCTTCTGTATCTGCCTGAACCACAGACTCCAGAGAGCGCAGCAGGCGGTTTTCCTCTCTTAGGCTCACATTCTCTGCAGCATAGCGCGTCATCTTGGGGTGATGCTCAAGCTATGCCAGAACTGGTCATTCATAACAGATTTTTTTTCAGTAGATAAAGTACGTGTAATACCGAACACCTGTACCTGATCTTTTAAAATGCCGATTTCCTCTTTAAGCTGGTCAATGACACACTGACTTTCTTCATTTGTGAATAAGTTTTCTCCAGTTTTAATTTTTTTCTCCAAGCGAGAGATGTGGTCCTCTCGAAACTTGACAATCATGCGGCTCGAGTGGATAAATTTGTCTTTCTGACTCCAGGCCTCTTCTAGTTGAGCCACTTTCTCAAGCAGCATCTGTGGTGAGGACACACAAGAAACATTCTGTTATCAGACACTTGTCACTGAATAGTTATTCAGTGCTGCCCTTGTTGAGCATATACCCTTTTCTCCTCTTCCCGTCTCTTCCAAAGACGAACTGCAGCAATAAACTTGGATTTGTACTGGACCCAGTCCTGACATTCTGGCTGGCCAGCTGTTAAGAGACAGTTAGTGTCATAAAAAAACATTTAGCAAGTTCTTAGGTAGTACTTCTTTTACCAATTGAAACTGCAGGTCCCCCAGGGGCAATATCCATATGACTTTGAGAGTCAACTGAAACCAGCGCCAGAGCAAGCTGCTCCTTTAGTTTTTTCACTTCAGCCTGCAACTGCCTGACATTTCCTTGGGTGTCTTCATTAATGATAGCCTAAATGAGGGAAAACAAACAAATTCTCAAACTCACACAAATAGAAATAAATGTTAAGTTGTCTTAATAATAACATACTTTGTTCTTGATCAGCTTTGCTCTTTGGGCAAACTGTAGGGTGGACAGGGTTTCTCCAAAGCACTTAGAACCTGGGTGGACATTTGCTATAATATAGGTCTTGGCATTTCCTCCAAGAGAGTCCTAGAGAAAAAAGTACATTTTGGAATACCTCAAGTGATAAAAAAAAAAAAAAATAGCCGAAAACATTTTTCTCTTACTCGTAATAAAAAAGTTAGTTTTGAATCTCTGTAGCAAATATGGCGATTCTTTCCATTGGACACGTCGACTAGAGCCATGATCACCTGACCGAGGCACATCAAAGAACGGTTGATACTGCTGGCTTCCTGTAGATGACAAAGACTGCGGTCAGTACGAGTATTATTTATAGTCCCACTGAATTGATGGGAGACAGTGAACCTTGAGCCTGGATCCCTCAGCATGTGTGTCTTTCTGCCGCTCTGATCCTGCCAGGTCCACCAGGTTAAGCTGAGACATCCGGATATTCACGACCTCATTGATGGACTCTTTGGACTCCAGGGTCATGGTGAACACAGCGTGAGATCTGGAGGACTCACGGTTCATTGAAGTGGATGCCACTCTGCGATTACGCCATCCCAAAGACAAAACCTTAAAGAAGAGGTGTAATTAAAGAATATTATAAGACCAGATGAAACATTTGCCAAAGATATGGCAACCAAGATTTAACCATTTCTCATTTGATATAACATATGAAAATAGGTGCCCACATGCGTGGATAAAGACTTTATTTAATAGGTTCTGAGCAAAAAACATGGCACTAAGATGTTTTAATCAAAGTACCTGGTATGCCTCTGCAGCCGAGTTGACAAACTTCTCAACAGCACCCTCGACAAACACACCCTTCTTGATATTCTCCCTCACAAAGAGGCTAGCTGAAGCAGTGTCCAGTAGATCATAAATCTGTTCATTGTAGATCTCAATAAAGGAACATTTGCAGAGGAAACTCTTGGATTGTTGTGACTAGAAATTAGAAAAAAAAAACATTAGCAAGGATACTATCAACTTTTTATATTTCAGTGTTCAAAGAAACTCACCCTTCCCACTTCCCGGTTAATGAGAAAAAACAGATATTCAAAACTGCGTGGTATTACTCCCCGCAATTCATCAGTAAAATTATCCAACTCTGATGGACCTAAAAAAGGATGTGATTAAGAAATTGTTCCATATTCACCATTGTTTAATATACTGCTCAAAAAAAATTTAAGGAACACTTTGAAAACACATCAAACACATCATCGTTCTCAATGTGAAAAAGAAAATATACTGGATACCTATACAAATATGGACAGGGCAATGTCTTAGAAACAAAAGGATGCCACGGCTTTTAATGTAAATAAAATTTTCAACCTACAGAAGGCTTAATTTTATGGACACCCTGAAAATCAAAGTAAAATACTGATGTGGCAGGCTAGTCCATTTGGCTAAAATGCAATTTCTTCAAATCAAAATGTTTCTCAATCTCTTGTGTGGCCCCCACGTACTTGTATGCATGTTTGACAATGTTGTGGCATGCTCCTAATAAGACGACGGATGGCGTCTTGTGGGATGTCCCCCCCAGATCTGTGTAAGGGCATCACTGAGCTCCTGTAGAGTCTCAGGAGCAACCTGGCGGCGTGTGATTGACCCAAACATAATGTCCAAGAGGTGTTCTATTGTGTTTAAATCAGGTGATTGTGAGGGCCATTGAAGGTCACGATGAGACAATGGGTTCAAGGATTACATCCCAATACGTAATGGCAGTCAGACTGCCGTTTTCTAGCCGGTAGAGGTCTGTGCATCCCTCCATGAATATGAATGCCTCCCCAGACCATCACTGACCCACCACCAAACCGCTCATGCTGAACGATGTTGCGGTAGCATAGCGTTCTTCTTGTCTTCTCCAGACTCTTTCACATTTATCACAAATGCTCAGGGTGAACCTGCTCTCATTTGTGAAAAACACAGAGCACCAGTGGTGGACTTGCCAATTCTGGTGTCGTCTAGCAAATGACATTGGAGCTCCATGGTGCTGGGCAGTGAGCACAGGGCCTACTACAGGATGTGGCACCCTCTAGTCAACCTCATGAAATCTGTTTCTGATTGTTTGGGTAGAGACACCAGTGGCCTGCTGGAGGTCAGTCTGAAGCGCATGGGCAGTCTCAACCTGTTCCTCCTTGCACAAAGGAGCAAATATAGGTCCTGCTGATGGATTGAGGACCTTTTTTGGCCCGGTCCAGCTGTGGTAGAGTAAATCCCTGTCTCCTGAAATCTCCATGTTCAGGAGATTGTGCTGAGACACATTAAATCTGCAATGGCATGTCCGAATGTACCATCCTGGAGAAGTTGGACAATCTGTGCAACTTCTGTAGGGTTAAGGAATGGCCTCATACTCCCAGTAGTGATAATCACTCTAGCCAAAGCAGCACTAGTAGAAAACCAGCCAAAAAAGACCAAGAGGGAGAAACTCGAAATGACCTTCACATGCAAAACCAGTCCTGTTTTAGGGGTTGTCTTATTGTTGCCACTCTAGTGCACTTGTTGTTTATTTCCATTAAAATAGGAGCATCCCTTTGATCCTAAGACATTACCCTGTCCATATTTGTATAGATATCTAACAGATTTCTTTTTCACATTGAGAGCTGATGTGTTTTCAAAGTGTTCCTTTAATTTTTTTGAGCAGTCTATATTCATCCTCACCAAGCATGGTAAATGTCTTCCCAGAGCCAGTTTGTCCACTGCATAACACATTATAATTCAGTAAGTTCAATGATTCATTATTACCAGAAAGATAAGCCACATTATATCACCTACTATGCAAATATAGTTCCATTGTATCCATTCATGCAGGATTCAACAATGTTCTTGGCCACACAGGAAAACACGGCATCCTGAAAAAAAAAAAAATAAAAAAATAATTTGAAGTTACCATTACTAAAATAAAGCAATCAGCTCACCAAAACAGGAGGACTGTGCTTTAGTGTGGAAATTATAGATCAACATTAAACCTGAGTGGTGTCCATATCAGCAACATGATCATAAGTGAAAATTCGTGGCTGTGGTTTTGAGAGCAGCCGAATGGTGTTTGGAGAGGTGACGCTAAGACACAGGCTCTGATCTCCATCTGTGGTGAGCCCTGTGCCCTGAGTCAGAGGGCGCACTCGTACAAATACTTTAATGGAGTCAGTGTCACTGTCAAGAAAGCACAAGTGAACACAACAACACAGAGACAATTGAAGAGATTGATCTATTATTTAAACACATTACCAAGCCATAAGATGAGATGAATCAGCCATTCCTGCAAACAAAGACAATTAGTTGTGCAGATTTCTGTTATATTATATTTTTACAGAAAAGAAAAGCAACCAAAATGCATAAATAAAACTATGAACAAAACACATTTTCTGAACTATACCAGATGTAGGCCTATTGCAAAATGCATAACATTTATTACTCTAATGATTTCTCAGTGATTTTTAAACCAAGCAAGCAAAACAAATAAATAAATAAATAAATAAATAAATCAAAATAGCTTTAAAAAAAAACAAAAAAAAAACCAAAACCACCAGCTATTCAACCCAAAAATAAGCCTGGTGGTGATTAGGCCCTGGACCTGTTTTCTACACGAGTTTCCATTGTGATTCAGTCCTGCTCATGCTACCTGCTTAGAACAAGTTTGTATTTTGTGGGATCTTGGAATAACACCGTGGTGATTGTATGTGGTGATTGGTAAACATTTGAGGAATACAGTCCATATAGTAAGGAAGACTTATGTGCCCCATGTTTTATAGATGCACAGATGTGATATAATTTTATTAACAGTATAACTTGTTAACGTTAACTACGTGACTTGCATAACTTATATTGCGTGCGAATAAAGCAATAAATAGATTGGAAAACCAGATGAATAACAAGAACACTCAAGATTCTGTTAAAAGCCCAGTTCCCGGAGCCTAAATGACAACGTTGCGCGCCGTTTACATTACCAGGACGTTTTTTACGCTGTCCCGTGTGGTCATTACCTTTTCCACTCGTAGTCATTGTGAATATAAAAACCGCTGAGTGTGAGAAAGATCACAATTTTGGCCTGTCCCGTGTAAGCTCGGGACCAAATGTTTACATGCTCTGAAATTGGCGGGCAGCGTCACATTTCTACTTCTGATGTTTTCAATGGCAAAAGACGCGGCGGATCACAGCGCCACCTGCAGCACCATGACCGAAGGCTTGTTGTCTGGCGTCATATCCGCTCTCTTATCCCATTGGCTGTACAACCCGGAAGTGCGTTTTGTGTCATATTTCCTGTGGGTTTATTGGTTGTTTTCGAGACTTTTAAATTCCAAACCGTTGCCTTTCGGAGAAGCTGCAGTTTTTTCAGCACATTTCTTCCAGCGTTGCATGTTACGTTTGCTTCGAGAAAAGACTTATTTTCAACAACTAGGGTTACATGAGGTACGTAACTATATTAATCTAATATACTCTATTTAGTATCCTATATATTTAATAATCCTATAGCCTCTATGTTACGTTAAATAATGAGTTAATTTCAGTACTTTTAGGATGGAAGTTATTTTTATGAATTACATTTGTCATTTGACGAAGTACTCTACCACTCAGACACTTAAAAGACTTTTTTAGTTTGTTTATGTTGATGTTATGTTTTTTTTTTTTTTAATTAATCTAATTCTAAAAGCAGCATTGACTTCACTAACCATTATCCTCATGACTTTATTAGACAAGGCCTTCTTTCTTTGGTGTTCTTGAACAGACGTGTATGCAACACCACAGAAAGTTACTCATACTCCAAATCAAATGGTCAGCACATATTTGATCATGGCAGATGGCCATTTTATATATATATGTGTGTCTTATTATAGTAGAGTAATGAAAAATGTACTCAAGGAAGACTACCTTTACTTCATTACTTAATAATTATATTTCTTAAGTAGTTAACTGCAAAGTAGCGGTCAAAGGAATAAGGGTTTATAAAAAAAAAAAAAGATTTGGGGAAACTACTATTTAAATAAACTAAGATATAACTGTCTGGATACAAGATCTGCATTGTAATAATTTAAACACATACATAGGAAAGAAGATGGCAATCCTGTACACAATGTGTGATTTTTATGAACATGAAAATTGAAGACAAAGATGCAAGAGAATCACAAATCTTCTAATCATTTTATATTGTCAACATAAAACCTTTTTCACTTTTAAACTTGCAGTGGGAAAAGTAACAAACTTTGACTCAAGTAAGAGCACTATATTACTCTCAAAATTATGTTACTCAAGTATTGTGCCTGGAAACTACTCAATTTTATAAAAAAGAAAAAATAATAATAATTAATATAACTGAGTTCCAACCATCTATGCAAATGACCTCTAGACAATATAGCACTTCCATGATTGTAAATGCAACTCTGAAGTGACACCCATGCTTCAGGAACCACATGACCTCTGTGCCTTATCAGCTGGTTGCCTATTTGAGGTGGACTTTTCTCTTGGTGCAGGTTGTGACTCTGTTTGTGTAGGATGAGCTCTGTGGAGGTGAATGATGAAAATCGAGAGGTGGTGCTCCTCGGAGGAAAGCACTGTGTCATGAATGATGATATTTTTATGGTGGCAAATCCAACTGGAAGGCCCTCCATCCTGCGCCAGACTGAAAACCTACCCAGCAACACTGTGCCCAAGAGCATGAAGGTCAGGGGGTTCATACTTAGACTTATTTACTGCATCACACTACAGCATCAGCATTTTATATATGGCATACGTTTGAATTAACTGACTACCATCTATGCACAGGTTTGTTTTCAGACTCCAAGGAGAGACCCAGTCACAAAGAGAATTCTGTCTCCCACTAAAACATCTAAGATGATGAGTGTTGATGAATGCACAAAAGCAATGGAGTCATTACATCTGGATAAAACTGAGTAAGCATACTGTCCAAAGTTTGTTTTTGGAAGGGCAATTTGTTGCAGTTCAAACTACACTCTGATGGTATCCAACTTTTTAATCTTCTGAGAGCTAATTTCAGAAAACTACAAGACACTTTTTCTTTTTTCTTTTTTTAATCTTTTCTTTAAAAATAAAGATGTAAAGCATTGTGAAAGGTGCTGACTCGATCTAAACATTAACTAAACTGAGATCTTTTTTTATATAGGTCTTCAGTTCATGATGCAGCTGACCAACTTGTACCAAAACAAGGTCACCCATTTTTATATTCATAATTTTTTACTTTGGGGAAAATATATTTGAAAACTTGTGAATTACTATTAATCTACTCTTAAATAATTGTTATTTTTTATAATCCTGTCCAGAAAGCGAAATGCCACTTCCAAGCAGCGAGTACCAAATGAATTTTGAAAACCTTGACGCTATCAACCCTTTTCAATCGTCCAATAAGATGGCTCTGTCCCCCGTGACGCCTGCTGCTGAGACTCCCCCTCCGTTTCATAAAGATTATAACAAGAGAAGCCCCAGCCTGTCTAAAACAGAGTCTGCTTTAGATGAGACGCTGCCTTTTACGCCATCTGTGGAGAACTCCCTTAATGCGACCACAGACATCAGCTCCACAGACAGCAGTGTGGTGCTGGTGATCAAAGCTCCCACGGAGGGTCAACAAGAGCTTTGCACAAACATATCTTGTGAAACACAAGAGAAACCTTCTGTGGACTCTCCTTTGCCAGCAAAAGGCTTATACAATTTTGATTTTGACAACCTTGATGCAGTAAATCCTTTCCAGACAGGTGGTTCTAAAATTCAAAATTCCCCTCCTGTATGTAAACGCTCACCACCAGAAAAGGATGTATCGGCCATAACACAAATAAATTCCACAGAAAAGGTCCTGGAGCAAGAAATGTTGGATCAACCTGAAGTAAAACCTGTAGCCACAGTTGCTCCCATCTCTGCCAGTACTAATACATCAAGTAAACCAGAGGCTCAGCCTGATTTGACCATGGGAATGGATGGCCCCATTAAACTTGAGTTTAATTTTGATGACAATTCGTACAAGAAAGTAAAGCCACCGCCAAAAAAATTAGGAGTCAAAAGGCCACCAAGCCAGAAAACTGCCAAAGAAGTGAAGCCTGTGCACAAAGCAGAACCACAGAAGGAGGCAGAGGAGCCCTGTAATGAGGTCCCCATATCCAAAGGTGCATACTCCTTTGAACTCAGCAAGTTGGATGACCCAAACTTCAACCCTTTTGGTTCAAAGTCTGGCATCTGTAATTCCCCTATAAGTAATGTAAAGACTAGTCCAGGCGCCACTAAAATCACCCAGGAGAATGTCAACGAGCCTGTACAGAAGGAACCCATCTCTTTGGAGTGGTATGTTCATCAGATTTTTAAAGTTGCAAGTAGTCTCTGCTGAATGCTTAAACATGATATATTTTCTGTAGCACGACTGATTGTGGACCTGTTTCGCCCAGCATTGAAGAGGTTTGTAAGGATAATGAACTTTCCTCGTTTAATTTTAACCTGAACGTTTACTCTTACGTAAAGGATGTCCCTGTGAAGGCTGTCTGTGAAGAAAGCCTTCCTCCTGAGGCTGAACGCATGAGTTTTTCAGAGCACAAATCACAAGGCAGCCTGATGGAAGAGGAGTTTGTTCCGGGAACAACATGTAAGCCAAAGAAAGCTATTATTCTTTGTTTATGATTTGCCCATCAGTCCAAACCTGCTTTGTGGTAATCCTTACTAAGTTTGGCATGGGTTGTTTTTTTCTGGTTTTCTGGAGGCTTTACTTTTTAGCAGTTTTCATCCTCAGGGTAATGGGCACTACACAACATTCCTGCACTGGACCAGAGCAGATATTCTAGTTTATGCGTGATAAATTTAGAGTTAATACTGTTATTTATATTATTAAATATAATTCCAGAGGGTTAATCCCTGCTCAAGGAATTATCACTTGACACAGTGCAATGCCTCACAACTCTCAAGTGGTCAAAGTACTACTAAGGGATTATGCTATGAAATAACTGCTGTGTTTCTGCTTTTATTTGCTCTTAAAATTACTATTCTTTTTTTCTTGTATAGTCCTGTCTAATGACTTTGACGGACAGATTGACTACCTGGAACAATTCGGGTCCAGCAGTGTAAGCATTCTTTAAATATTTAGTTTTTCTGTCTTTCTAGCTCTTTTGTTTAAACTGTCATCTTTTACAGTTTAAAGAGTCTGCGTTGAGGAAACAGTCCTTGTACCTTAAGTTTGACCCCCTTCTCAGAGACAGTCCTAAGAAGGGCCCTGGTCCTGCTGCTGTGGTTCCTGCATCTCGGCCTGCAGCACTGATCTCATGGTACATACAGCTTTAGGTTTTACTACAGCCATTTGAACATGTCAAATGGTAACTGTCTGGTTTCTTCCAGTCTTGAAACAGCATTGTCAGAAAAGGACATGAGTGGCCCACAGGTTGATAATTTCAAACTGTTGGATGTCGCTACTGAACCAGTAAGTCACTCATGGATTATTCTATCTTTTCAGCTGTAATATAACGCATCTCTCTATGGCAAGAGCGTTGCCACTTATACTTTTCATTGTCTCCCACAAGTGTGCCCCAGTATTACAAAGCCCAGTACTTTCCTTACCTCCTGTCCCCCAGCCGACAAATGCAGAAGAAGCCATAATTGAAGTTCTGAAGTACAGCCAGAAAGACATGGATGCAGCAATTGCCAGGGTCCAAGCTGAGGTAAGGCCAACTGCAAAGTTGGATTAACTAACTATGCAGTAGTGATTTGAATATACAATTTGCAACATTATACAAAAGTCTCCATCAAAATCTAAAAATGACAAGGTTAAGTCTGCACACATTTAATTTATAAATTTATATTTGGCAGTGGAGTGCCAAATATAACAAGCTACGTGACGATGGTCAAGAAATGCGGTGAGTATTGTTTGACCATAGATTAATGACACTGCCATGTACTATAGACTGACATCTTGTTTCTTTTGTAGGAAAATAATAGCGGAATTTGAACTTATGATTGCCAAAATCATGGGTATGTTCCACAGTACATCAGAGTTTGCCCGTTTATGTCCTTCTAAAATGTATATTTTCCAGCTGACCAGGAGAAGGAAAGAGAGGTGGCACAGGCCAAGCTGAAGGAGGCTCTAATGGAGAAGGATCAGGTGTCCAGTGACCTCAATGCAATGGAAAGGTCCTTTTCAGATCTTTTCAAAAGGCTGGAGAAGTACAAGACAGTCATCGAGGGCTACAAAAAGGTGCCTAGAAATACCTATACATTTTTTTCATTGTTTTTCCAGATCATGTAAACTTTTTTTTTTTTTAAAGAATGAGGATACATTGAAGGCCTGTGCTCAAGATTACCTGGCTAGAATCAAGAAAGAGGAGCAGCGCTACCAGACTCTGAAAGCCCATGCTGAGGAGAAAATTGGCCAGTGAGTTGATGTTAGTAAATCCTTTAAATCACAGGTGAGACTGAAAATTACTGATTCTTTGTGCTTTCCCAGAGCAAATGAGCAAATCGCAGAGGTGCGCTCAAAGTTCAAGTCAGAGCTGTCAGTGCTTCAGGCTCAGCTGCGGCGTGAACAGCTCAAAACGCAGTCGCTGGAGAAAAGTCTGGATCAGAAGGTCAGAAGAAAAACTAGTATCTTATGTTTTAAAAGAAATTACATCGCTAATGCAATGTTTTTTTTCCAGGAGAAAGAGGCTGAAGAGCTCACTAAACTTTGTGATGAACTTATAAGCAAAGTCCAAAAGGGCTGAACTTGTTTGTAAATATTTTTTTTTATTCTTTTCTTGTAGATTGTGGAGTTTGTCTTTTCAGTGTTTGTGCATTGAAAAAAATATATATATAATAAAATGACAAGTCTTAATGTTTACTGTAAATATTGACCCTTTTTTAGATAATAGTTTACTCATTTGGTCTTACTAAACATTTCTCTGCAGATACAGTAATTTATTTTGGCTAATGCTCATATGGAAATTTATGCAGACTGATTGTCTGGTGGGATTTGGAAAACCATATTTTGGGCCAAATAAAAATGCTTTTGTCTGGATTCTCATTCATTGTTGGTTTGTTAGTTTACAAATGAGTGATATGGGGAAATAACTTCAAAAGCAGCAATGTTTGTCAAGGGTATCATTGAAAAGTGCATTTTTCTCCAAATGTACAAATGCACCACAAGAGGGTGATGAAGACTTGTATAACAGGGAAGTATTATTTATTTTTTTACTTTAATATGTGATGTAAAAATTACATTGAAAATAGAATAATGCAGGCTAATATGAACATAAACCAGGCAGCAATTTCACATTGGTATGGGCGAAACTGGACAAATACAAAAAGGGAATATAAATTCATTAAATAGCCTGTTAGAAAATAAGTGCAGGAACCAAATACAAAGTTGAAAAAGCTGAGGCACTCAAAAAGTACAAAATAATTAAAAGCCTTTAATACCACATGGCAGATAAAATTAAAATAACGCCAATGCGTTTCGGCCCTTTGGCCTTCATTAGGGCAAACTTGAAATGGCCATCACAGTGCAGATTTAAAAGTAATAGGTGTAGGTCACATGTTCAAAGTGTGCTGGCCCACAGTCCCCTGGTGCATGATGGGACATGTAGGATTAACAGTTTTAATTAAAGGCTTTTAATTATTTTGTACTTTTTGAGTGCCTCAGCTTTTTCAGCTTTGTATTTGAGACTGGTCCCTACACTGAAGAGCACCAAAAGGACAATTTCTATACATCCAATTAGCACTCCTGCCCCCTAAATTTTTGCTAAGTGCAGGAACCACTCTTCCTAACATGTAAATCCAGTGAAAACAATTAAAATGTCAGTTGCTGCAGGTAGCCTTTACAGTGCCCACTCTAGTGTTCTATTGCACCTGTATGGAGTTGACCTTGGTCAGCACACTCCTAGTGGGAACCGAGCTGATTAAAAGGGCCAGAAGTTGAGCTCTTCTTCATTCTCAGCTTATCCTCATCCCACAAATGATCACAACAAAACAAGTGCATTTCTGGTACAATGCCCCTCTTCTTACCTGAGCAATCAGCGGCCCCTGTCACATCACTCCCACTCCGGACAATGTGTTTCCTAACTGCTCGAGGTAATCCTATCTGAAGGAGCTCAATGCGCTGCTGCTTTGGAGCTGGGGAGGCAGGAGGATCGGTTCACTTAAACGGGAGAGAGATGCTGGGCTCTCAGAGTAATCTTGCAGTGGCTGTCACTCATCTGGAAAGGACAGAGACTGCCTCTGTGTCTGAGGGACATTAAGCACCCACTGTCCCCAAGCTGGCTGTCCCCGGCCTCACCCCAACACACCACTTGACCACTGCAAAGGTGTAGCTGACCTGTCTGCAACTTTGTGTCTTTCAATGTCCTCTGGGTTCTGCTAGCTAATGACTTAATCAAATGTAACATGTAATTTACAGTTGTGTACTGCAGGAACCTTTTGCAGATCTGAGATTTTTCTTTAGTTCTGGCCATATGGGGAAAAAGGTGAGAGACGAAATCGAAATCCAGAAAATTCTAGCGACATTTTCAAGTCAACATTAGATTTCATATTATTAGAGCCATATATATTATAGGCAAACAGGAGTAACTTAAAAGAGATTTCACCAAGGTAAGTACATTACTAAACACAGTAAAAATATAATGTAAACATATTACTCTGAAAAATATATTCATTTTAGGCAAATAAATTAAATTCACTTCTGAACTGTAAAAAAAACCTAAATACTTTATGAACTGTTATTGTCTCAACTTCTTTTGCTGCCACTTGTATACAGATCAAAATAGATTATGAAATTTAATAATTCTACAAATACAAAACTTCAAGACAAATGTCTACCCCTGCAGTCTCAGGCAAGGTATCATATAGTAACATTAAAACACAACCCGAGGTGGATAGTCCTGTGGAGTTTAGTGGTCTATGCCAAAGCTCTGTCCACATTAAAATGACAAAAGAGTGTAAACTAGCCACTGCTAAGGTCAAGGGAAAACCCCAGTCTCTACACCTCATACTCAGTTCCACCGAGAAAAAACATGTTCTCCTGAAAAGTTACACCAAACTCACTGTCACAGTTTTGTGTCCTTTGAAGTGTACAATGATGCAAACATGAGTGGTGTGCACTTAAAATGCAGCAGGTATAAACATCTACAGGTAGAAAACCACAGTCACTCATGGGTGTGTTGTACAGTAATGCCCAATGCAAGTCTTTGACAAACTGCTAACACTGAAAATGGATGTGTTGGTGCTGGTGGACTTTCCCCTCCACATGGGAGTGAGTGTGTGTGTGAATGTCTGTGTAGATTTTGGGGTAGAGTTTTGGAGGGAGAGCTGCCTGGCTCAGGAGTAACTGCTGCTGGGACAGGTACTCCTCATAGTTCCTGGAGGTGATGCAGTCCTTCTCCGGTCCAGAACCGCACAACCTGTCCCGCTCTCGGTAGGCAGGACGCTGGGTGTGCCCTTGGCCTGTACCAGGGTGAGCACTGGTGGGAGGAGGGCAGTGCTTTCTGCTTTGACAGAACCAGAGTAGAACTGTTCCAAAGATGAAGACAATGCCAGCAGGGATGCCTATGACCACGGGCCAGGGCAGAGAGGTGGGGGCCGCAGAGAACACTGTGGCGATGGGGACCTTTGAGTCTGCAAGAGGAAGACATGGTTTATAAAATCAGCATCAACACAACAAACAAGTTCAATATTCTATACTGCAAAACATGCCATATTTAATGTTAAATATTGTTAAGTATGGCTTATTATAGCTCAGCATCTTCTCCCAAATGGGGATGCAGTAGGTTCACCTGGCAGCACAGTGAGGAACGCGCTCCTGAAACTGTAACCCATGGTGTTGGCTCCTAAGCAGATGTACATGCCCGCATCCTCCTCTTTGGCCCTGGAGATGAGCAGCTTGTTCAGGTAGGACCCATCAGGCCGGGACCAGACCTCCCCCGTGGGCAGCACTATGAACCTGTGCTCCCCCACTTCGATGGTGGAGTTGTAGCGATTCTCCTCATTGGACTCCACCCGTTTGAGCCACTGGATGACAGGTTTCACATCGCTCCGGACTTTGCACTGCAGAGAAGTGGTGCCCCCATAGTCCACCGTGGTGTTAACCGGGTGAGTGCCTGTTAGGACAGGCTTGGAGTTGGTTCTCTCTGCACAGACAGAAGACAGAAGCACAAACAAACAATGAGAGGCTGTTGTGTATGGGAGAGAAACACCTGGCTGTAATCAGGGCAGTCTTTAGTGATGTCACCAACTACTGGAAATTGACTAAAAAGCTGCAAATTTAAGTAGTATGCACTAAAGTTGCCAAAAAATGTCTAGGAAAAAATTTGGTGTTAAAAGTTAAGTAGTTTCACTTTAAATGCTTTGACAAACCTTTGGTGCTGATCATTATGTGATGATGTGTATAATAGGTGTGATGTGCATAATAATAACATTTTCAAACAGCGTAATACCATTTATTTCTTTATGTTGCTGGCACTGAAATGGAGCAAAGGATCATGGTATACGTAGTTCTCTGTGTAATTTTTCAACTGCTGCTGCAAATCAAGAGCATTTAAGCAATGAGTGATGGCCCATTACAATATTGTGAGACACTAAACGATACAATAACACGGCATTTCAGTTATTGTTACATTCCTAGTGGTCACCCTGGTTAGCTTTAGGCTTTAGGCTCAGAGTGCGTAAGTGACTGAGGGAGCATGTAACACAAGCCGTATGTGTGTGCTGTGCTTCCTGTCTGCTGCTGCTCCCGCCAGCTCTGGCACACAGCTGCTCTTTAATCAGCTGCAGATCCAACACTTGGGCACAGTCACATCTCAATGCAGCAATCAAGGCCGGGACTAAGCAGGTCTATGGTCCCTTCACCACAATCACATCATTTGAATGCAGACTGTAGGAGTTTGAGTTGAGTAGAGCCGATGAGCAGGACGCCACAAAACACTAGGGGGTCCAAGGCTGAATGTAGTGGAGACGTGTTGTCGTCCAAATGTCTGCTGTGTAATAGCCCTAGGTTATTTTCAAGACAATTGAGGTTGAGGTATACTTTATTGTTTCCAAGACCTTGAGCTAGGTTTGGTTTGGACTACCTAGAGCTAGAAGATTAGCCTCTTGTGCATTAGTGAAGTGTGTTAATGCTTCAGGTCCTAAAGCATTAACATACTTCATGTCACTCAAATAAGTAAAATACCTAAAGTTTAGGTAATACTAATACTAGTATTGAAACTAGATACTCATTTGAGCAAGTATCAATACTGGAAAAAAAAATCACGTGACTGGATAAAATTTTACTTTTCTTGAACAGTTGGATGTTGAGTCTTATCAGACCACATGGTATAATAAACAAATCCTGTTCTTTAGCATCAAAAATGACAATATCGTCTGAAAAAGAGGTTTTAAAATTATATAAAAATCACTATCGGATATCAAGTCTATTCTTTAGTATAAAAATCAAATTTGATATTTTAGTATCATAACAACACTGGGTAATAATACTTATTTGAGTGACAAAATAAATTCTGGTCAGGAAGTCAATTGACCCGTTTCTATTATTAAGTCATTTTAGAACAGCGGTTTACAGTGAACCAAATGTAAAATCATTATTGTTCATACTGAATACCACAAAAAAGCTTTATGTCTATGGATCTAAAATTAGTATTACAATCTCTCAATCTCAAACTCCAACTTGTGGCCCTAAAACAGCATCTAGCACAGGGTTTGCACAACGTTAAGAAACAACCTTGGAGTTTATGTGTTGTTTTTGAGCTACAGTGTGTGGACCTTGTAGGAGACCCTCACCTATGACCTCAAGTTTGTATGTGGCGTTGATCTGACCAGCGCGGTTGGACACTCGGCAGGTGTAGCGGCCGCTCTGCTCTGGGCTCAGGTTCCTCAGACTCAGAGTCCACTTCTTCTGGCGTCCCTCTCCCACCTTATGGTCACTCAGGGGCAGATCATCCTTCAGCCACTCGATGTCTGGTGGAGGGGTTCCGCTGGCCGCACACTTGAGGCGCACAGAACTGCCTACGGGACGAGCGATGACTCTTTTTCTCATTTTCGTGGGCTCAGAAAAACGGGGACGCACTGGGCACAAATGAATAGTACATGGTCAATGAACTATTCACAAGCGCATACTCCTTTTAGAAGTTTTTTTTTCCTAGTGGGACAGCAGAGTAGTAACAGGGAATCTTGGAAATTAATCAGTATGTCTGGAGTGGCCTTAAATCCTTTTTTCTGGTATTGAGTACGTCACATGCTTGTCTCTATGGAGATGTTATTGTTTTCCCTGAAATGTTCCACAGCAAGTCATTAAATATATCTAGCTAGCATCACCTGCTTGTCTCCATGGAGAGAGATAAGTTTAATGCTATACTGCTGAATTTTCTATGCAAAGTAATAACATCTCCATAGAGACAAGCAGGTGACGTACAATCCGCCAGAAGCAGGTGGCACACCTTTACCTTAAATATTTATTTAGAATTTAATAAATGTGTACAGATGCAATTCTTGTATATTGGTTCCAATTCTGCTATAGGTTTAGTTGTTTTATTGCTATTTTGTTACTGATCTACCTGCTTTTTTAGTGTGTTAATTAAAGAGCATGCGTGATGATCAACTGTGTCCTTATGATTTACATTATGTGCAATTATGTTTTAATAAGTCTGAGTCTATTTGTGATTGATCAGTTGATACTTGATCGCATTTGTGGTTGTATCTGCTGTGGATGTATTGTTTAAGCATTACAGTTTACTCTTGTAACCAGAGACAACCGTCAAAGAAACAGACAAATTTACATGACTGTGGGACAGAAGGCCTTACCCAGTTTTTCTGACAGTTCATCCATGCCAGCTTCAGATTGCCTCCCATCAGCTTTTTCTGCTGTGGTTCTATCAGAATCATCTGCAAGGCACACACACACAACATAAATTACAATGCCGCACAACAGAGACAGTCACACCCAAATAAGGTAACAATGACATGACAAAATGGAATGGACTGTAATGGGCAGTGAGCGGGGGAGAGGGGGTTGAGGGGGGAAAGGGGGAGAGACTGAGGCTGGGGTCAAATAGGAGTGAAAGATGATCACTTCTCATAAGCCCTTTGCAGAAGGAGACAGCTATGTCACCGGCTGACATCATGCAGCCAGACTGAGCCAGGTTTAGGACAAATATCAGGAGTGAAATCTAATCCTAATTTAGTGAAGGGGATCATATTTTCAACACAGGCAATGGTTAATTAAAAATGTATATTAAACACTGACCACTTGATTCTACAATACATATCTAAAAACTCCCCAAACATACCTCTAAGGCAAACATTATTGTCATAATGCAAGATTAAGATTTACGACGTGCTTTATAATAGTAATTTCTTTATTTTGGCAGCACTGAAAGAGAAAAACAGTTGGTTTATGTATTAGACTGATTGCTTTATCACAATGCAGAAACAAGTAAACAGTGCACTTTTGGCCCATGAGCAGACATTTCTGTTTGACTAAAAGTTCACTATATTGAGATTAATGATTTGTGATACCAAAATATGACCAATATAAATGACTGATTAAACAGAGCCATATTTGCCGAAAATACAGTATGTATTCAGAGTATAGCACAGACAGCACTATACATACAGCTGGGGGTAATCGATGAGCACATGTGGCCTGACCCCTACCTCCCTCCTGGACCTTCTGAAACCTCAAAGCTCTGCACTCCTCGGGTACAAGTTCTCCTTTGTTTGTCCCTGCCGCTCGGGCCCAGCCATGATGTCATGACTATTTGGAGGCTTTAACTGGCCAACTATAATAAGCCATTCCTTAAAAAAAAAAACAACCTCCAGTGGAAGAAATATTTCTCTGTAGCTCACAGGGGCTGTGTGCATTCCTGTCGGTTCCTGAGTCTCCCAATCCAAACAAGCTCCACACTGCTGCGCTTTGCATTTGGACTTAATTTTTTCCGCTCCTTTTTCCTTGTATTAAAGAACTATTGATACCTTCATAAATCTCTTTTCCTGACTCGATGGCAGTTACTCATTTTTGTTACAAAAGCTATGGCAGATAAAGGTATAGAGTTGTTTTTATTTGCAGCATGGTGGCTAGCACTCTCACCTCACAGTAAGAAGGTTCAGAGTACCTGGGCCTTTCTGTGTGGAGGTTGCATGTTTCTTCCAGTGTCTGGGAGGGTTTCCTCTGGGCACTCTGCTTTCCCCATCAACTCAAAACATGCGCAATAGATAAAATCCTTCAGCTAAAGTACTCCTGACCAAGACTAGCTCAAGATCTGGAAATGGGTCCAAGGACGCTGCACTGAAGCGCTGCACTGCTCCTGACATGTTGCTCCAGTGGCACTGAAGGATGGGCCAAATGCAGAGGAGTCAAATGCAGAGGGGACAATAAAGGCTAACCTAAACCTTATTCAAGTGGTAAGTTCTCTCATATTTTGTAGAACAAGGAAACGCTGTCCAATTGCTGTTATAAACAAACTGGTCAGTATTAATAATAATAATACATTACAGATTCAAATGTACCCATCAATAATGTGTTTACAGCAGTGCCAGTCAAGTCAGATCAGAAAATCACATTTGTCACACTTTAAGTCAGGACGTAAATGTGAGTTGCAGGTATGGACGGACAATATATCGGTGCTTTTATTTAATTTTATTTTTTTTCTTTATTTCAGTCATGTTAATGTTTCAGCATCTTCAACACTTTTAATTGGGTTTCAGGACACTGACAAAAAACAAATTTGTTTTTTACTTGTTCTAGTTGAGTTACTGAGAACTACCACTTTAAATAATGATGTGTTTGCGTATCACATTGACCTTTTCATTAACAAAAACGGTCAGTGGAAAAAGCTGGGTCACTGGTCACCGCTGAACGCCAAGAAAAGCCTGAAGATGAGGGGTCACCATGAGCTCCAGATGTTCACAGACTAATGTATAATGTCCAGGAATAGTTACACACACACTACATTCATTCACTGCTACCTCCCATGCCCTGTGCATCCATTAATCAATAAAAGGATATGGCATGACATGCAAAATGATTAGAATTTTGCCCAAAAAATATGTGCAAAGTCAAGTACCAACAGCACCTTCATAAATAAAAAGGCATTTTAAACTCACCCAGAGAACTCACTTCATAAATTGTGCAATGGTCAATAAAAATCATATAACAATACAATACAATATATAGTTTAAATTAAATAATAAAATAGATCAACTAAACAGTCGCAGTCAGAAGATCTTAGACATAAACTGCAGCTGCATGTAGTGCTGTGTGGGCCTGGAGAGTTCAGGACAGTTGTCAGGGGACCTCCCCAAACAGCCGGCCCAGAGATACAGGGGGTGACTTGTTATATTCAGAGTCCACATTCTTTGGCTCCCGGAAAGACAGACGCAGACTCTTCTCTCTCATTGTCCCACTGTTACTAGCATGAAGCTGTATGTGCTGTCATGTCTGAACTCTTCTTATGGGCCCTGCACTAGGACAGCAGCCAAGGATGAAATAGTAAATGGTGCGATGTATTGACCACTGAGCCAAACTGAAATCCAAGGAGATAATGTTGCTATGTGGTGAAAAGTTATGTGGGAGGTACAATCTATGGGAAAACGACATTGTGTTTTAAAACTAAGCCTGTTTTGTTAGGTTTATGGGTTAAGACTACACTCACGTACACAGTAGTTTAATAAATTGCCATGATTTTGGCCTATAATATTATGAGATTTATGTTTATAAATATATTGCAGCTTTATTATATGCATGGTTGGGTATGCTTAAACAGTAGATTCAGTTACAGACAATGAATAATAGGAGGAATATATTGTAAAAGGGATAATATTGCTTATTTTGTTTTAGATCTTGCCTGGAATGTTTCATAAGTTAAAAAAGCTTGAAAAAACATGCATTGTTAATTCGAGTGGTGTTGCCTCTCCACAGATCTGACCTGTAACCAGGCCTAGTAACACTACCTGTTTATCTTATGGCAATAGATAAGTTTAATGTCGTACTGTGGAAAATTCAGGGCAAAGCAACAACATCTCCATGGAGATAAGTAGGTGGCGGGCCCTCCACTAGAAAAGTTACATAGTGCACCTTTAACTTGCAGTATAATATTTACAGACAAGGATATAAAGTGATATCTATGCACTTTTCTGTTTAATTTTGCAGTGAATTTGCTTTTTGTGTGTCATACTTGGCCATTTTCAGGCATCCTACAGCACATTTCTGATGAATCCTATGAATATCTGTGAGATACTACATAAAATACTGTAATATTGTCAGTATCTTCCACCCTCATGAATATTTAGTAGACGTCTGTGTTATCTGTTATCCATTCACTAGTGCCTGGATGGTAAGTGTTCATACCGACACCACAAACAGGAGGCCTGTCCCATGTTTGGCTCCACAGTGGAAATAAACACAGGCGTCTGAGGAGCGAAGGGAAACTTCTGGGGCCAGTCCTACCTTATTTGCATTGGGGAATGTTTGTGCAAGACCCTTTCATCTTTAAAGCCCACAGAAAGTGTTAATGTTCCTCTGAAATGAGGCAATTAAAGCAACACTGCAACTTTTTCTAATGCATTTACATCTATAGGGGAAGAACAAAATGGACAGACAGAGGCTGCTGCATTGTTTCACTAAATGATAAGTATTTAAAGAAGCTACGCATTTAGGTTCAGTAGAAATTTTGTTTTAGAAAGTACTCTGTCCAAAATGATACAGATCTTATCCGTCACAGCCTGATGGATGGATTCTGTGAGACTAACAATAGACTTTTACATGAAGTGTGATGCAGACAGACGTGTCTGGCTTAGTAACAGTAAGTAAACATGGGCATTATGGTCAACTGCATGCTCCAAATGACCTTTCATTTTAGCACAATCAGGAGACACCCTTTCATTGAACTCACCGGCAGCTTCTGAGGTGAGCCCAAAATAACTCTGCCCCTAAAAGAGTCATTTTCCACATCTGTCTGATTATGGCTCTTGAAGCCTGGCTGTCACAAAACTGGGCTGCAGCCTCTTTCTGGCCCCAATTAGGCATCTTAGAATAATTAGACTAAACACAGGCTTCATGCTCCATCCAGCTCATTCATCACACGCAGCTATGGCACAGGAAACGCACTGTACGCACAGCTCCACAGGCCAGGCAAGGCCTGGGAGCTCCTCCAGGCTGCTCCAGAGCTGGGACAGGCACTGAAAGATACATGTATTAAAGCCAGTGTCGCCCTAGGGAAAGGAAGAGACTGTCATCCCACTGAGACACAGAGGATGAAGTCGTATGAAACAATATCCCGCTCTGCTGTTGACTTTGGGCTGGGAGAGGTAGGCCTGTAACACATATAATACATGAAGGGATCACGCATTAAGTCCCCAGAAAACCACTTGATCTGAGCTTGACCTCTGAAGAATAAGGCCTTACTCTTTGGTGGAAAGAACCGTGGTACAATGGACATAACCACCAAGGATAAGACTTGTGATGAACATGTTTCGGACTTACCGATAACAATTAGAGTGTAGTTGATATTGACGCTGCCGAATCCATTGGTGGCTTTGCAGATATAGGTCCCTGCATCATCAGCCTCCACTTCCTTGATCTTGAGTCCCGTTCGGAGGAAGCGAAATCGGACCCAGCCGCTGTGGATGTTGCGGCCGTCTTTGGTCCACATGATGAGGGGAGGGGGGTCACCTTCCACGGGACAGGGCAGCTTGACGCCACTCCCCAGACGCGCAGACTGTCTGTGGGTAACTTTGTGAGACACTCGTGGAGGTCCTGACAAAAAGAACATAAGCGGTTTTAAAGACAGGAAAAATGTCTGTTTGGCCCTAAAAAATTTTAACCACAGTGTCATTCCTCAGAAACTAACCAAGAGTTAACTTCCCTTGACCAGAATGCTTTTGCACTTAACTTTAATTGAAACACTGGATTTACACCCCTGATTAAATGTAATTAGCACCATGGTCAGAAAATCATACTTACAGTTATGTAAGAAGCAGACTTTTCCCCCAGACTCTCCTTCCCAACATTCCCAAGTGACTAATTTCAACCTTCCAGAGTTAGCAGTTAGCAGTGAAAGTAGAGGAGCAGCAGTAGCTAAAGCTGAAGCCATTTTCATGTGTAAAAAGCAGATTGTTATAATTAGATGTGATCTGTCATCCAGCACAGAAAGGAGGAGGAGATCAAAGTGCGTGAGGGCTGGTGCATGGTCTCAGATCTGGTGAAGTGGAGCCTGTGATGGTGTTAGAAGGCCAGCAGCACGCAGCTACACTTTAAAGCAAACAAACCCAGAGTAAAGTTTAGAAGAGAGACACAGAGCAAACCAGAGATTACAGAGCCACAGGTTTGGGCTGCCATGACAAGCACGCTCACAGTTAACCCAAATTAGGGTCGGGCGATATGGCAAAAAACATATCACAAGTTTCTGAGAGTCAGATGACAATTTTGATTTTATCATGATTTGCACTTCACTGTTTAAATCCAGCTGTCAGTCACTCAAAGCCTTACAGAAGTCAACCAAAAGGAGGAGTGGGTAGAAAAAAGTGTCTGTTTGAACTGAAAATAGTGATTCACGATATGATGATATCACCAAAAAACAGATTGTTATCACCATATTGCCCAGCCCTAACCCAAATATAACTTTATCTCATATTGGATCTTGACAAAACTGTTGACAACTGTTGATGCCGGAAATCAATGCTGTGATAACCACAGACAAGCATGTAAAACTGAGGTAGTAGATGTCCAAAACTCTTTTTCATTTTTAAAATTGCTGTTCCTTGTATTTGCACCTCTAGTGATATTAATATGTGTTACTTCTTCATTTGAACCACAGACAAGCCCCATGTATTTGAATTTATAGTCTGACTTGGAATGTTTGTATTATTAACTACTCCTCACTCCAAATTTCCAGGAGAAAGTCAAAATTCTAACAACATAACTGTTTGCTATTACATGATTATAAAATGTTACTAAAATATTCAGTAATAGCTGGAAAAGATGTTCAGGAGTGCTGTAACTGCTCATCAGACATTTCTGCAATTGTTTCTTGAGCCGTTGGTATGTGAGGTCAACAGTTGTGAAGAGATAGGGTTGTAAAAATATTTTTCATTCTGCAGTAAATTATATCCGGTGGGTAATTTTCTACATTTTTGCAAAAGCTTGGTTGAATTAAGAGATGGTTTAAAGCGAGCATTTGGCTGTGATAAAACAGGGAGCTGTTTGTGTGGGGAATGTGCACCAAATGATTTCCTCCTTCATCTGAACTCTCCAAAGCTTTGAAGTCTCACTAAAAACAAGGTATGGAGGGGTGCTCCGTTCAAGGCTGCCACTCCTAATGTTGAGTTAGGGCAGAATGACTTATACAGTTACTCTGTCTATTTATTTATGAGTAAACCTTTTGAAAATGAATTTCTAATAGTTTATCACTTCAAAATATAAATTACTGAAGCAAAAGTACAAATATTTGGTGTGTTAGGAGATACTAAAATAAATGTGAATTAGTCCTGCTTCCTAATATATTTACTCAAGTAGCTACACTTTCTACTATTGGTCAGAAGTGACATATGTTGAATATTCATATTATCTGAAGTAATGTTAAAACTGTAATCTGCACCTTACATTAGAGCTGTTTGATTTTGGAAAAAAAAAATAAAGCAATTTGTAATTTATGTTTTAAAATCAAGATTAATTTCACACAAAAATTTCAAACTTGACTTATAACTTATATAACTTGACAATATTAAAGAATAGACTCAATACTGGATACCGATTTTGATACCCAAATGATATAATATTAAAATCTTTTTTAGACAATACTGTAATTTTCAACACTAGTTCTTATAATACTCAAGATGAAACTGTAGAATCCCTCAGTCGTCCAGGTAGAATCCATGGCAAAAGGAGAAATTCAATTTGTCAACTGGACAAAGTTTATTTGGTCGAATACGTTTCACAGCTCATCCAAACTGAAGAAGCAGCTTTTGTCAAGATGAAACTGTTCAGGAAAGTTGATACTTGCTCAAATAGGTATCAAGTTTTATAGTATTGAGTAGTCTTTGATTTTCAATACTTTTGACAAACCTATAGTTTACAGGATTTTGCTTAACTATTACAAGAATCACATGCATATCAGAAGATGTTTGTAGAAGTCTAAACTACAGGCTTAAAAGATACACAACAAGGAGATAGGATACTCTGTTGTTTTTTAATTAAATTGCCTAAATTATTGTAACCTATATGAACACAGAACTCTAATTTACCTACAAAATGTCTGGCCAGTGTACCCACCTCTTTCATAAAGCCAAAGACATAATAGCTTTCGCTCACTTATGATCAATGATATTTTGCTTTACGTCTGACAAAGCGCTGAGAGTGGAGCCTGATTGTGAGTGGAAACCAATCCTCCAGACACATGGGCTTTCCGGCTGGACCCAGGCTCTGCAGCGGTGCTCGGTCCAGGCTCGCTGCATGTGTGAAAGGGATCTTTCATGGTCAGGAAGAGGAGGAGGCACTCACATAATTAGCTCTGTTTTTCTTTGCTCAATTTTGTGACGGATTATTTTAAGAGAAAGCAGCAGGTTCAATAAGAAGCATTCTTGTACTTCAGACTCACAATGTACCACTTTCAGTCAAGCTAAGTGGTAAATTAAATAAAGGCAAGCTATGTGCGCTTTGGATTTCTGCTATGTGTACCATTACACTAAAATAAAGCCTACTATTTTATTGATAACATGTAAATATTATGATAACACTTAAGAAGAGGGTGACCGCCTCAAATTGTTGGTTGTGTTAACTACTCTAACTAGGATGACCCAACGTCCCTATTTACCCAGGACAGTCCCAGTTTTGAGCCCTGTGTCCCAGCAGAGTTATCCACAACCATTGATTAGTCCCAGTTTTACACAATAAATGTCCCAGGTGTCCCTATTTTTGACCAATTTGATATCTGCCAACAGTAAAGAGAGGCATAAATTGTCACTTGTTTAGGTAAAATACAGAAAAGCATACTTGAAATTACCAAAGCACAAAGAAAATGTGGCTATACTGACTCATGTTAGTCATGAATGGGCCGAGTGCATAACAATTTTCCTTAATTACGCACTCATTTCACATTTTATTATTACCAACCACCCCAAACCGGGCGTGTTCCAGTTTTTGATTTTGAAAATCTGGTCACCCTAACAATAGCACTATGATTAAAGATATAGTGTATAGTATATGCTATATAGTTGTAATCTATGACACCCATTGATTGTTATGTTGTATTTTGGACATTTTAAAACACAATATGTATCTAAAATGACTGAAAAAAACAAGTCCACTGATTTCCAGGTTGAAAATTGCAGAGCACTTGCCCCTTTACAGTATGTCGCCGCAAAAGTCACATCACAACAAAGCACTGCTTGCTGTCGGCCCCTCCTATGGATAGCTGCAGATCATGTTAGCGAGAAGCGGAGGTTTTATATAATATTAAATATAGGAATACACATAGGGAATAGGCCTGTAGTCGACTAAAGAAATTCTTGGTCAACTAAAACCATGTTAACTAAAAAGGGGATGTGGCAAAAAGTATTACATATCTCTATGTATCTGACGCAAACTGCACTCACCTGACTACACCTGCATGGGGGTTCATGCAAAAAGAAACTATTTACACAGAAAAAAATACTAGGATAATGTAATTATATAAAGTGTGTGTGTCTGTGTATATACATTTACATACAAAACATGTTTTGTACGTAAATGTCACTTTTTATAATTCAAGTGGCATCAGTGAAAGGAAGACATTCTTGAAATAAGTGGGACATGGAACAGGGACCTAAATTACCATACAGGACAACCAAAAGTGGAACCCTACCACTATTTTGTCCTCCACACCTCTAAAGCAACATGTGTTTCCACTAATTTCACGACGAGACTTTATAGCTGCCGTCATTACAGAGAGCAATTTGATTAAAGGGCGCGGTGCAGTGGCTGTGGGCGGAGCTACAAAGGTGAGGCTCTGAGACTGTGTGAAAGAAAACCACCTCCTCTCGAGATAAACATCAGCGTACAACAGCGACATCGGGATTCAAGGGGCCGGATTTGGCAGGAGAAGAAAGCCGAGAAGTGGGGGTCTCGGGTGGTGTTGGTGGAGGGGGTAACTTGTATAGTAAGAGCTGTTCTGAAGAATATGCCTTTTCTTACACTCTCGCCATCAATACCTGTTATTTTCCCCTCTTAGCTTCCAATCAATAGATAAGAGCCGGGGTACAATGGCTCTTTCTTGGGGCCGATCTGATGTGTGCGGCTGAATGCGGGTGCTCCATGGTGGGAATGGGACAGGGGCTATTGGGTGACACTGCAGCAGACATACAGCGGGAGGTGCAGCACAGAAAAGAGGATGCAGTTAAAGGCGTTGGATGCGACCACTGTGTTAACTACACTGAGCAAATCTGGAGCACCAAGAGTCTCATCTCCATCAGGAAACTGGCTTTGAACTAGGGCTAGGCAAGATGACAAAAAAAACCAAAAACATTATTTTGATTTTTCATTAGTAGTGCTGTCACGACACTAAAATTAAAAAAATTTCAACTCGATTTCAATACTAAGGAATAGACTCAATACCAATTCCGATACCACAATGACAATAGAAAGTTATTTTCAACATTAACAAATTCCATATTGGCCCGTATAAACAATACAGACAATTAATCATTGCTATTTAACACACACGGAAACGGTCAAATTTCTTCCTTCAAAGTCCGAACTCTGCTCTAAACCAATGACTGAATCTTGATTTCAATTACAATTAGATTAACTGCCTAGCCCTTTGAACTCTACAAAGCTACATTAAACTGGGAAGACACTTAATTTCTTCCTCTTTTCTACCACCTGACTTGTTTGGCGATGTCAGCCGATCAGAGCCAGCTTCTGTCGCCTCTCAGGACATTCAGATCACCAAAGCAGCAAAAAATTACCAGCCTCTCTTCCTCTTCACTACGACCAGTATCTAGACCACTGTTAGGAAATTCATCCATATTCATAATTCGGACGGGTTCGAGTGTTGGTGTTTGGTGTTCATTCTGTATCATATAGCCTATTATTTTGATCAAGAGGAGCAGAGGCTACAGGAAACATGGTCAGTGCTTCATGAAAGACCTCTTTAATCCAAGTAATGTTCCAAGGAGCTGTATTTTTCCAGTGTATGTGTGGCCTCCATATAGAAAGATCTTTACAGGAAATCATACAGGATTCTGAAAGTTAACTTTGTAAAGTAGAAACGGCCAGCTAAAATATACAAAATAATGTAATTTTCAACACAATTTAATAATTGTTTCTTTAATATTATCACATGGTCATCATAATATGCTAAGATCATTCTAAAACTGTTCAGTCAAACTATTTATCAGATTTGTTTTGTCAATATTGATACTTCAAATTAGTATCTGTTTTTATCTTAGTATGAATTGAAGGCATTCTCCAACCATAAATGCCATCACCAACTCCAAACTTAACTGTGTTACAATGGTGAGATAGATTTGCCTTGGAGAAAGAAAGACCAAAATCTTTGGGACATCGTCTAGACTTTTTGTTGCCCAGGATTTCAGCATGCCCACATGGCTTGTGCACATGACCTCTAATATGTGATTATTTATTCTTCTGCTCTGGGGTCAGGACCACCAAGAGAGGTCAGGGCCAGTGCATGTCAAAGGTCTGGGCTCTGCAAACAAACATATCACACCAATTAGATGCTCACATGTTCCTGTCAGTGCAGATGTGTGGGTAAAGCATGTCCATAGTGTGTCCCATACACAACATGAGACAGTAGAGAGTAGAGAGAGTGACATGATAAATGATTTACAACCAGAGTCGGAGTCACAGGGTATAACCCATAATGCAATAGGATCATAACATCTTTCATACTTAGTCACAATACTGTAACATTGTGATAATGAATAATGCATGAGAAACCATACTGTATCATTTTAAAAAATTATTTTACATACACCTTTAATAAAATAGAAATACTGTTTCTCAAAAGGACATTGTACAGTGTTGTACACATTTTAAATTAGTTTGTGATACTGTAATTCGTCAAATAATTAATATTTATGTCACACCTTGATTTATGATTTTGTCATGGGCTGTTAACATGTGAGATTTTGTCTGTTGTAATGTACACTATTTGCAGCACCTTGATGACCTTTACAAGTGTCACTGTTTTTATAATGTTGTATAGCACTTCAGCCAACTGTTTTTAATAGTTGAAGTTTTTAAAGTGCTTTATAAATAAAGTTGTATGAAGATGAATAACTCACTAACAACCAAGTCATCCACACACACAGTGAACAGACCAGAGCAAGACCAGTCCTCCAAAGGCCTCAGCTCTGTTTTATATGAATGAACAGAATATCTGCAGTCTATACCAGAACACTGTGTGGTTCTGTAACTGATGGTGACGGACAAGCCCAATATGTTTGTTATGACTCACACACAGACCCAAGGCCAGAGCAGGGCTGTGTGCGTCCATAAGGAAATCCCATCAACCTGGTGCTGGGTGCAGCCTGTCTGGGAGCAGGTCCCTGTAAAATATGACTGATTAGCCCCTGTGCTCCAGAGAGGATTTTCCTCCTGCTCCACGCCTCCACAACATACTTTTTCCATTCATTACACATGCAGTCTCTGAGTGATTTCTCAGAAAGAGCAGAAATTCCAAGATGACAGCCCATACAGCTGAAGTGAAAGCTCCTCTTTTGACACTGGGGGACTGGCCTTTGCCCTGGACACACTCTTTCGGAGCTTAGTCAATGGGCACAAAGCAAAGAATGTCTGAGGTCACTCACGAGAATTACTAATGAAAAACAAAGTGGAAGTGAAGAAGCCAAGAGCCATGTGGGGTCCCATTGAAGCCCACTGGAGGTGAACAGAGAGGCGCAGAGAGCCAGTGGAAACAGGAACTGTGGAGAGCTCTTTCAGAGCTCGTTACCCCAGCAGCATTGCTCTTGGCCGGGCTTTCTGCACGCCCAGCCAGCCATCTCTGCTGCCACCATAACTTTCAATCAACCTTTTAACTGCTGGGCCATGGGGAGGGCGTGAGCTCAGAGAAGTTAGAAAGAACAACAGGCCGAGTGTAATGGAACTGCACAAAAACACATACACTTTAATGGTTTCCCACGAAGTGACCATGCTAACATGCTGAGCACATAGTATTAACAAGCAAGCCTAGCTAAAAGAACATGCAAAAAGTGTAAAGTAACAGTGCAAATCAGATTTTATTCTCTTACATCACAACAATGACAACAAGTGCCCAGACCTTCTCCATCCATGACCTGTGATAATCTCCAATGATCCTCTAAAAATGTTAGGAAAAGAAATATTCAAGTAAAGCTGAATGAAAACTAACAAGAAATCCAAGCTACTTTGTCTCTAAAATACATTTATAATCCTTTGGTGAAATATGTATCAATTATGATCATAAATGATCAATAATGCTAACATGTTTTAAGTAATAATGTCATATTCGCTGAAATGCACAAAGTAACCCTGTAGAAGTTTGCTTTAATATCATAAAGGACACTTTTTCCAGTATTATTATAGCCCTAGATTTCTTACAGTGATTGTCAGTGCCACATATAAAATGCTGGTTAGAGAGATGCAGGGGTTGAGCCTGGCAAACTTACCTCCTCTATGGGCCTTATCCAGCTTCATTAGCACCACCTAGTATTCATGGTACACATCCACTGGAGATTATAATTTCAATGGACCCTGTCTGACTCCTCTGCCTGCACTTTGTGAGAATTTTGGAAAGTTAATAGGCGCAGAAGAATTCTATTTAACTTGACCCAAATCCAGTGAACAGCAGGAAGTGTGTGTGTGTGTGGTCTGAAAACACAGCACCAGCCAAATGACTAAACAGTCTCATTGTACACAGAGGCTAAATATCAGAGTGAGTGTGTGCTCTTCTGGCATTAGCATACAGCTGCGGCGGACAAACAGAGCAGAGATGGTAATTGAAAAGCCCATTAAAGTCAGTCAATGAGGGCTTTACAAGCAGCCAGAGTAAACATGACTCCTGTCTTGGCCTACGGATCCTCAGACTGTCTGAGCCTGCACAAGACACTTCATCTTCTAACCAGACACAAGGTTTGTTCGAGATGTGCATTAAATATAACATTTGTTTAATGATGGAGCAGGAGCAATGATGCTATACTTTATTATAAACCTGTATTTTATTATAAACCTGTATCATAACTTCAGGACCACACCAAGTCTATATCAAGACTAAACTGGGATCAATCCAGGACCAAATCAATTGTGAACATAATGTAATAAATACCGTAAACTGTAAAAAGCTGTAATTTCAATTTTAGGGGAATGAGTAGTAATATTGAACCATGGCTAAGATGTTTACAAGGTAGACTGCAAAGTGAATTTATAATGTAATAATAATAATAATAATACTATTTCAATAATATTTGACTTGTCTCTGCAGAGGTCCTTCTGTTCATCTGTTACATGTGCGTGTTTTCGGAGGCAATTCGATTCAGTTGGAGTTTCCAGGAGGAGAGGGGTTTGTTTCCTGTGTAACTCTGAACAGCTCTGGTTAGAGTCCGAACTGAGTGTGCATGGCTGAGTGCTAACATAAGTTACTGCCCTGGCCCACCTCAAGTACGCCACATAATCCACTCATTGTTCTCCCCAAATGGACCAGACCCAGCGAAGAGGGGATCTGCACAGGCCCAGCAGACGGCAGGGTCAAAGGTCGACTCATGTCTTGTTTTAATGACAGCACGTTAATTCTGCGGACTTCCTCCAGTTCAAAGTCAGGCTTCTGGGTCTGGCCATGGCACATATGTAACCATATAGTTCAGTGCATATACTCACCTAGTACCTCTCTGTGCGTGATGTAACTCCACTATAAATGTATATTTCCACAAGAACAATTTGCATGCTCTAAATTTCTCCAGATGCAAGTTAAGACCACAGAATGCAGGAGGCTGTTTCTAATTAAAACAATGAAAATGTACTAATGTTTCCTCTTCGTTTGCTAGTCCCAAGGCACGCTGCCAGGCCAGAAGTGGTTGAACTAAAACTTTTTCAGCAAGCCACAGGATTGGACACTTCACAAAAAGATTATTCACTTTGATGCAACTTGAACGATAGAGACTTTAGGCTGGATTCCCTGCCTGTCCCAACCAGGCTAATACTGTAGAAGGGGTAGGCAATGTGAGTTAAGTGTTTATCACAAAGGCACCCAGGACAGCATGGACAGATCTGAGTAGAGTAGTAGGGTCTGTCTCTGGTTCAGTGGGCACCCACTGAACCTCCTACACCACTGCGACTTTAATGTTTTGTAATGTCACACTTCGTGATTGGGATGCAATTCAACTACTGAACCCATAAAACAGTGGACTTAGGTTCTCCACACATATATGCTCCTACCCATCATATCTGAATACAGTGACTATGGCCAGAGCAACAAGAGATCAACAAGAGAACAAGGCCAAGCAACAAGAGATCAACAAGACAATACATAAACCACAAGACTGCAGTCAATTAAACAAGTGAAGAGAAATTAAATCATGTTAGCAATGCATTCACAGTATGGGTAACCGATATGAACAAAAATAAAAACAATAATAATAATAATAATAATAATAATAATAATAATAATAATGACAAGCGTTCTGAAATGTGCTAAAATGCCTGAATGTCTTGGTTGAGGTTTAAGTATCACACTAAATTACAGACACCCTTATTAGAAAGATTGCGCTGAAATTTTGAAATCTGCTCTTTTTTAAAATATTTGTGCTCCAATCTAGCACATTCTCTTTGAGTTTTGATTTTGCATAACAACAGATGTTATCCTGTTTAAAAATATATTTCTTCCATCTTTAATTCACACAGTACCAATGGTAGGATAGCATTGGCTTGTTCTTCTGATACTTTTTGCTCCAAATGACAGCTTATATGTTTGTTTGTTTGTTTGCTAGTTAAGTAATGCACTGATTTGTTGACATAGTAGGCTATTTGAGAGTGCTGCAGCCCATGGCTGAAGGATGGTGTTTGTTTGCTCTAACTTCCTGGATCTGGGGGTAGAAGGTGTCCCACATTTTTCTGCCCTCTGTTGAGTGTGGGCTCCACAAATAGTGTAGTACTCCAACGCCAGTCACACATTTGTAGTTTTGTGCTATGCCAAAACAGTAAAACAATCAGCACTTACCTCTGGCACAGTCCGAAAGTATAACAGCCACAGAAATAATGAGGGCAGTCTTCAAGATGCACATCCTGACCAATAACATCTCTCCCAATGCTGAAATAGGAAACAAAACATTGAAATTCCTGGAACATTTTTACAGAGATTTGAAACAGAAAGGGACTTTATTTCGATTGATTAATTACATTTCTATTAACTCTGAAACTTGTGTTGCGGGTATAGCCTAATATCAGACATTTGTGTGAGATAATTTTGTTATATTTAGACGTATCATGTCTCACAATTCCATAGCTAGCATGCGTATCCAGAGTAGGCCATAGCTGTAATAATACTTAAAATAACTAGCCTATATGCAACAAACCTTACCTCAACAAATTGTAAGTTGTAAGTTACTCTTCTGTCAGCTTCTTGTCACGAGCGCTTTCCCTCCACATGGTGCATCAAAAAGCTTGTTTGATCACAGTTGATCTCTCCCTGAGTTAAAAGCAGTCTTTCTTTGTTAGGGGAGAACTTATCAGCTCAAACGGTAAAAGTGTAGAGGAGGTTATCATGCTGGGAGTTCGATGGTTCGCTCTCCTCTGCTCTGCCCTGCTCCAGCGCAGCAAACACAAGCGGCAACATCAGCGCTCAGCGGCGGACCAATCCCAGCGCGGCGCTCACCTCAGCGCCAATCACGTCCCACACACAAACAATATCTGCTGCATTTCAGCTCCCTGCTTTTAAAAGGACGCCTATTTTTAAAGGTGCACTATGTGACTTTTCTGGAGGGTGGATGGTCCAAAGCTAGCTCCTTGTCTCCATGAAGATGCCATTACCTATCAGCCTAAAATATCCCACCCTATGGCATTAAAGTTGTCTTTCTAGCATTATTTCAATTGTTCATTGTTTTTCAAGTTTTAATTTGTAACAAAGTCTTTGAATTCTGCATTGTAACTGTAAAGCAGGCTCGCCTGCCCATAAATCAGACCTGTAACTTGGCCTGGTGGCGCCACCTGCCTGCAGCCATGGAGATATGAAAGCAATCAATTGAGGATGACCGTGGCGCAGCCTACACCAGAAATTAATCAGCATGTTTAATTTTTATTGGATTGAACTGGAGCAGTGTGTCATTTGATTTTTTTTATGTTGCGTTGCTGTGCGCCATCCTGTGGACACAAACGGTAACAGGAACTTCGTAGGTCTTTTGACTGTACATAACCTGTCAAAAAAATAATAATAATAAAATCGTATAAGTTTCATACAATTCCATCCTGCTCATTGAGAAATAGAGAACATTTTAAACAAATACTTTTATTACATAGAATCAGCAAAGAGGTCAGCCAGGTCAGTAAAAAGCAATTTATTTACATACAAACTTATATAACATAATTTGTGTATGTCTGATTACAAAATAAGATTGATTTTGAGACAGCAGTGCGCATCACCTACTGCATATGTTTACAGTTTAACTTAACCCATATTCATTCAAAAATAGGATTGACTAGGTGTATTAGGGATGTGACAAGTGTGATCCTGAGAAGTGGAGGGTGTTCTGTGTCCTATTACACATGTAATGAGACATGTAATAAGACTGGGGAGCAGAGGAAAGAGGTTATGACAATATAAATAATATAAATAGGATCCAGTACCATTAAAGAAAGGATTTAGTGTAAACACAAATAACCTCAAGCTTAACATGAATAGCAGACTCGTGCCCTGTGCAGAGTCAGTGCAGTAGTAGCAGTATTGCACATAGTGAAGAGGACTGGAGTGTGGTGTGGTCTTTGCAGACTCCACTTGAGAAGGCCTCTGTGCTCTGAGCTCGCCCTCGATGCCCCTGGACCAAATGCTTAAAACAGCACTGGCCAAAGCCCAGGGGGATTCTTCTGAGACACCTGCTGTTGGCATCCACGGCCCAGTTTAATAATACAATAATACAGAAGAACATTCAATAATGCAGAGAATAAGGATATTGTAATAAAAATAAAACTTCACTCAAGTAGAGTGACCTCTGAAGGCCAATCTCATTATGAGAAAGCAACTGTTGGGGTGAGCAGGATTGTTATTGTCAGGCCTGTCAATATACATTCTTCGGATTAAAGCAATGATTTATGGAATCTCTGGTAAAAAATGTAGGAAGCTCCCAAAACTACAAATGTGACAAGCTTTATACACTCAAATGCATCCCATCTTGCATTCAGTTTCTCCTGAATCAGAAGACCACAGGCTGTTACTGCACCACCTTCTCAGAAGCAACAATGACTGCTCTTATCCTCCGTCTATCTAAGACATTCTTAACTGTATCACTCCTAAGTCAGCAGGAGCAATAGTCCATGTTCTTGAGCAGGGCCTGTTGCTCTTTGCATATTTGCTTGCTGCAGTGTTTGTGCTTATGGTGGGTCAGATGCCAGCCTTATCACTGTAGAAGGGAGTGACGTGAAACATATAACAGTGCGTGCACACTCTCACAGGCTTGACTTGGCCATATCTGGGCAAAGGAGCGGAATGGGAGGAACAACGAGAACAGAAGATCTGCAATGACATCATATATGATTAGCCAATGTTCCCTATATGGTTTTACAAAGACTTCATTAGACAGATGAAGAGATGTAAAAGTACCTTTCCACAACTTCTGCAGTGATGTTTTCTCCTGATGACAGTGAACGGAGCTTTGCATGCAATGCATGAGTTACATGCTTCATCTGGAACCCAGTCTGGTGGGTCTAGACACAAAATATATATTATATAATAAGGATTCTATTTGGACAGGATACAGCCATAAGTGTATATAAGAATGTGCTGACCTTCAAACTGACCATCTCTGGCCTTTGCTGCCAGTTCAGATGATGAAATGCTCTCCTGACACAGAGCACAGTCCTCCAGCACAGCACTACGCAGAATTGGACCTGATGAATTGGAAGGAAAATCAAGAACATGGTAATGTTAATAACAGATAATCCAAAAATCGTGAGTATAGGATTCATGATTAACGGAAAAAATAACCTTTTTGTTTGCCGTCGTCTCCTTCTTCACTTTTGGTGGCCATGACTTCAAAAAGAGTCTTTAGGATACTACGCAGGTCACTCGCATAGTTAGTCTGCAGCTGATCAGCCACCCCTGTATCACACATCACAGAAATATAAAGGAGAATCCCACACACTGGTATAATAAACGGAAAGGGGATGAGTACCTGATATACAGACAAACAGCCGGTGGATGAGGTCACTGCTACTGTGGAAGCGGGAGCGGATCTTGTTCCTAGCTGCCAGTTTGGTGCTGTGCAGAGGCAGTGAGGTCAGTGAGGTGTCATGGTGGTCAGGGTCTTCAGAGGTGGTTGAACTCAGGGTGAGGCTGCTCACAGGGCTGAGGGGTCACAACACAAAGCTTAGTGGTAAGTCTATCAGGTACAGCCTATATTTATAAACTGTTGAACTTTGAACACATTATGTTATGAATGAAAGCATTAAATTAAAATTAAAACACACCCTTAATCATGCTGATGCTGGATGGATGTAAATTAATCATTTTAGAGAAAGGAAAACCCATCACACACACACACACACACAAAACTTTCCCAAAAAATGTCTATTAAAAATCTAATGGCTTGCTCAGGTCTAATCAGCTATGTGGTAACTAATGACTACAAGACCTGTAATTTTATGTAAAATCTGTTTCTGAAACTTTATAAACCACCAAGTTATTAAAAACATTTTGCAGAATCTTGCATTTTAAACATGCTTTTTGGACTTAAAACAAAACCGTGCTATGGTTATTAATTACCACATAGCTGATTTGCCTCCATGATGCTATTAAAGTCTTCATAATTAATTTTTTTTTAAAGTCTATGGGAAAAATGTATGTAAATTTTACTTGAGGACTTAGAATTGTGCAGGACTGTTGAGCTCTCTTGGCTGTGTTCATATGACATCATAATATTGTACAATGTAGTGTTACAATACTAAAAATTCAAACTAGGAATTCTAAGGAATAGACTCAATACCAATTCTGATACCACGATGATAATAAACACAGCTTCTTGACATGAGCGCTATCGTCTTATTGTAGTATTACTAATAATAATAGTACTTTCTTTTATATTACTATTTGGTCTTATATCAGTGTAATCCCTCAATCGCCTAGTTAAGGTTTCATATTGGTCCATGGATATATACTGGTCTATGTGCTCTTATACTTGTTCTCATACAGCTCAAGATCATTTCTGTCCTGTGAATTATTTTTTTACTATCAATATTTGTTGATAGTATCTAGTTTCTATACTAGTTTGAGTAGTATTGATTCATATCTGACTTTTGATTCTTTTGACAACCCCACAATGCCTATAGCATAAATTTAAGGTAGAGGACAGGTCAAAATGCTATGGCAGAATTTTTGATCAGACTGATCATGACAGACTTGTTAATCTGGTTTATGATTAATATCTCTGTAGTTACTGGGCCTGTTCACATGAAACAAAATCTGGCACAAAGTTTACAGACAGTTCTCTATCAGAATTAATAAACAAAAGTAGTTATTTTGTTTACAATAGCTTATAAATGTAGATATTTCTTACAAAAACAGTACATCTCCCATAGTTAGATAAACCCTGCCTTCCATCTGAAATCATGAAATTATCAAATTCCAGAAGGTGAATCCAACATATAAAGAAGATGGGTGAGGCATTAAGAGTGCAGTCAGGGGCAGGAGTTACCTGGGACTGTAGACACTGCTGGACAGACTACAAGAGGTGACAGACACACTCTCACAGTCACTACCAGACACTGAGCTGAGGGGAGACTGCTGAAAACTACAAAACCAAAAGGCTGATGAGGATGGATAACTTAATAAAATGAAAACAAGCAACAGAAGGGTAAAAAAGAATTTTATAGAATTCAGTAACGCACCTGCTCTTCCGGCAGTGCTCCTTAGTGTCTCTTCTGAGCTCTTTGCTCATTCCTCTGTCTGTCTCTCTCTCCTTCTCCATCTCTCGGTCTCCAATGGCTCCCACTTTCCGCTCAGTTCTGGGTTGCTGCTTGGACTGGCCCCCCTCACAATCCTGCAACACCAGCAGGCACTTGTCACAGAGGGGTCCCTCTTCTTCCAGAAGCCCTTCAGAGCAGCGTGTAGGATGTGGGGTCAGTGGGACCCTCCCAGGTTTACAGTGAGGCTTGCATGACTGAGGAGGCACTCTGCAAGCAGATGATTGGATGACCGCATTAGAAGCCACTGCTGAGGTTTTACAGTGTTTGTCTAATCCAAGAGCAAGGCCAAGGCCCAGCCCAGAGCTGTCTGAGCTGATGGGGTCTTCATGGTCGTCACAGCTGCCACAGCACACACAGGAGTTCAGGAGGCAGTGAGTGGCCACCAGGGGGCCACAGGCATTCACATCAGAGGAAGTGGGTCTAGGCAGGAACTTGTCCACAGCTAGCTCCGTCAGACTGGGAGAGCGAGGGTTGAAGATGACTGTGGCAGACAGCTTCATGCCTCCCATGCGGTGAGCAATGACCTCTGCGGTCTCAGGCACACAGCCCTCCAGCTCCCAGCCATTGGTGTAGGGCGGAGGCTCGGAACCAGGGACAGAAGGAGGAGGTTTTACACAAACCTCATGGGAAATGTGGCTGCTGGGCTGCTCTGAGAGAGAGTGACAGCCATTCCCCACTGGGCCTTTTACCTGTACAGGCTTGTGCTGTGGCGGTCCAGGAGGGAGGGCAGGGGAGGTTGAAGCCACACAAACACACTCTCTGGAAAGGGCAACATCCAGATCCTCCATAAAGAAGACTCTGTCATCCTCCTCTAAATGACGAGCAGTTCTGTCCCGGCATGGCAGAAGCCTATGGGGGGATGCATTTGTGCTAGAGCCACTGCCACCTGCCTCTCTATGGGGCTGATGAGCTGGTGATTGGTCCTGACTGGGAGGGGAGAGTAGAGTGGACATCTCGTCTCCCACACGGTGCACCATCATATTGAGCTGCTCTAGCTCCTCCTCGTCATACTGCATGGAGCAGGCCAGCTCTGCCTCTTCAGCCTCCTCACACAGCAGCCCCTGCTCTGGCTCTGAGCCCTCACTCTCCTCCCAGCCCCGCTCCACCTGGGCCAGCTCTTGGCCCGCACACACAAACACAGGTGGGTCATCTGGCTCACATTTACAACCCCCCTCAGAGCTCTCATTACTGGACAAAGTATCCTGACTGGGAGCTGGTGTGGTGTTAGCAGCCAAGCCCTGGCCCATGGGCAGCTCTCCGTCCTGGGAAATGCACAGGTTTCTCTCCAGGGTCATCAGCTCGTCCTCACTCAATGTCTGCAGCAGATCTCTGCAAAAAAAGCACCATATGTGTTAACTTTCCTTACCTTATTTTAAATAATCAGCCTTTCACTTTTTCCAGCTTTACCTGATTTTCTTCAGTAAAGTGCGAAATGGCCTAAAGAGTTCAGACATGTCCTCCGATTTCCGATCTAAGTTCAAAGGTCCCTCTGAGTACACAACCAGGCCACTAGAAGAATGCAAAGGTCTATAAGTGTGTTGGAAGAGGTGGAATGGTACAGGCACAACCTGAAAGGGACTCTTACCACACGATAGCTAGTCTGGGAATAGTAAACATCAGAGCAGGTTCATAGTCGTCGATCATGTCTTGTGTGAGATAGCCCAGCTTTAAGGCCCTAAAAGAAAACACTCTTCACTTCTGAACACCTCTTTCTTTCCCCTGACAATGTGCAGTACTTACCTCTCTACAGTCTCACAGAAAAGGACAATCACCTCCTGCTGGACATAGTATTCTTTGGGAGACTTCACAGGCACCATGGCTGACACATAACTGTTCAAAATAACACAGTGTTCATTTAATAGCCATAGCATGGATTTTGTAAGCATTTGAATCAAGTGGAATCTGACATAGTTTACCTAAGTTCAAACTCAGCAAAAAGGCTGTCAAAATGACGCAATGCGTCCTTCATGCGGTCAGTGTAGAAGTTGAGGTCCCTAAGAGCCTGATCTCTAGTGATGTTGCGGACCTCCTCCAGACTGCGTGTCAGATCCTTAGCTAGGGGCCTCATGGCTATACTCTCAATCTCCCTATTCATGATGATGGAGCCAGCAGCCAAACACTGAAAATATAACATAACACAAATAAGATGGTTATTACAGACGAATTGCTTTTCAATCACTTCAAGTCCATTGTGTGCTGTAGGGAAAAGTGTACCTCAGCTCCGAACCACAACTGCCCTGCCAGGTTGTCATGGCGGATTTCCTCTGGGAATTTGACGCTGAAGTCTCGGTTGGCCCGGTCGTTAGGGATACATTCATCCATGATTTGATTGATGATGTTGAGCACATTGTCCTGTGTAAAAGAACAATAGAACACTCCTAGTATACTCAAATAATACATTCATTTTTAGCACATTTGCTGCCCTCAGAATCACAAAAATGTGGCACAGGCCAAAACCGCAAACCAAGTCATTGTGAGCTGTTCAAAGAACCAGTCACTCAATTGTAATCTTGACAGAAGCTTGCCTAGACAAATATTCAAAACAATGCATGAATATTTTTGAGTGTACTTCTACTTCTCAAACTGTGGTACATGGTCCATTGACGGTATGCAAGTCCCTTTTGGTGGTACCTAATTTAGAGTCAATTGTATTCACATCTGGTCCTCCTTTGGGTAATTTCTAATACTGTGACAAATATGTAATCCACTTTTAGACCTGGTTCAGCCCTAGACGAGACCTAGAAATGTCTTGTTATAGAGATGTCAGTACTCAGAAAGCCAAATCTTTTCTTTACGAAAAGACAATCATTTTCATTTGGCCTCCTCTGGTTACTGCCTTCTTCAACCTTGTCCATGCATATTGCACATTTCTGTCATCTCTTTCAGTAGAACTTACTGATTCGCAATCATGCCAACAATCCACATGCCAATAATCCCAACAGAGAGCCATGTCAAAGTACAGATAGCTGCAGCAAAGGGTCCAAGTCCAACATTTTGGACAGAGTGTTCTATTCTGGGAGAGAACTGCTGATCAGGGAGGCTACTCATACTCCTATCCCAGGACATGGCATTTATGTGGCAGTAAAAGTCTCTAATGTGCAATTAATGTGCATGTTCTAAAATTTGATGTCATAATACCAGATGGGGGACATGTGGGAGATTTGTGGTTTTCAAAGAAATAAAGACAGTAAAATTTGATTTCCATAATTCCCTTAATAACAGAACACAATTGATATATGAACAAGTCACGTTTTCAGCAGCTTAAGCCTTAATGCAGTAGTCAGCAGGTAGGTAAGTATATAATGTATGTTGTTTAAAAGTATTGCAATATGATATTTTGAGTACAGCCCTATCAGACAGTCTGCTCTTGTTTGTATAGGCGGCTGCAGGACAGAGCCTGCGTGTCTGCACTCATCACCTTTTGTTAGAAAAAGTTTAAGGAATTTATAACTAAGTTCTCTTATATTTTTAAATGACAGATGATGTATTTGTGATTAATTCTTTAGGTAAATATGAAAACATGGCTGTCCATACAGCTAGAGCAGGCTAGTAAACTAGATAAAGCATTCATTAATTTATCTGAGTAGTATTTATCACTTTCATTTAATAGTGCTTCATTGTATGCAACGACAAACTGTGAATGTACCTGATAATGTCTTTGGTTTGTTTATCCTTTTCATAATGGTCTCTGTAATTGTGTGTACAATTACAGCCTATTGGAGGTGTGTACTGACCTGACAAGAGCGGAACTGATTAACCAGCAGCGTGCACCTCTGAGGGTCCTTGCGTCCATCCAGACTGTCCAGCTCTGTGGCCACCAAGTTCAGCTCCTCATCTGCAAAGTAGAATTGGGCCAGGAGCTGGGGGTCGGTCCGCTATGTACACACAAATAAAACATTATAGAGCACTACAATAAAGCAGTAGGATAAAAATTATGTCTTGTGTCTAAAGTCAAAACACAAAGGAAAAAATACATTTTTTAAAATGTTGTTTCTGTGGAGGGCACACGTCTGATGCAGGTTAATGTGTTTTAGAAGAACAGACAGATCCCTGCTGACATGATCATCAGAAGGCAGTTTGGTTCTAAACCACCACCACTGCCACCCACAGCCTGTCAGTATTTTGTTGCCTTCATTCTGCTGAAGCTGCCAGCGCTTCCTGTGCGTGATGCACTCCCCATGAGCGCGGCTATTCTCTGCACATGATCCATGCTGCTGCTCTCGCTCTCATTCATTAATAATGATGACACCAACAGGAGCTACAGTCACATGTGCACAAGCCCTGCCCAGTGCAAACCAGTGCTGTCATAATATGATCTGGTTTGTGCTTATAGAAATATACAGTACTTATTTAGGTTGACATTGGTAAATTTAAAAAAATCTATATCTCATATTACAATCCATCACGCAAGCAAAAAACAAAATGAAATCAGTAAAAAGTATAATAATAATAATAATAATAATAATAATAAGTGGGCAGAGTGATGAAAGAGAAGCCATACCAACCTCCACCAATCACTCACGCACCACAAACTAGGCAAGTTGGCTGAACAGTTTTGCTATTTGTACTAGAGACACTTCTGCCCAACTGTGGAACCTAGTATTCCTAACAGTCTCCAAATCCAAGTATTAACCAGGTCAACCCTGTTTGGCTTCAGAGAGCTGCCATTCTCAAGGTGGTAGGGCCATTTATGTGTACTTCTGTAAGAATCTGGACTCAGAAAATATGGTGCGGTTTTGGTTTCTGCGTTGGAAACATTGATACAACAGTAGGACAATGTAATAGGATTCACTTGATTTCTCTGTGGAGCCTTTTGGTTTCTTCAGCTGATTACATTCAAAACAGGGATGTTATTATGGATTGACATGTCACCAGCTGGACATGCTCTAATATAGTTTTGTGTAGCATAGATTTAATGAGGGCTATACCCTCCATTTCATTCTCATATGTGTGTTATGTGTACATTACTGGAATCAAGTAATGAAACAAGCTATTGCGTAAAATTAATAGACTATGTCGAATAAAATATTTTAACTCAACTTCAAACCATTAGTAAATAATAAATTGGATATTCAGTTATTACGGAAAACACAAGCTTGAACTGGACTGTGGAGGTGGCTGGCTGTAGCCTGTGGAGAATGAGTCAGCAGATTGTGTCCCTGTGGTTCCTCTGCTGTCAGCCGTCCCGCACCAAACAACCCCTCCCATCCTTCATCTTGTTCGCTCAAGGTGGAGGGTTCAACTAGCCCAATATGCAATATGTTATGTCATTATTGCCGTAGCCTGTCCACCACAGAACAGATGAGACTTATAAAAGTACAGCAGACACTTGCTGTTCAGAGCATTATGTTAACTAGTGACTCCACACATGCAGCCATGTGTGTCAGACACTCATGGCAGAGCTGCTGTGGGCTCAGACATCCTCCTGCACATATATCCAGGAGTCTTTGGCAGGACAGTGCATGCACTACTCTCTGATCCCACACTTTGCCAGCCCATGGCTTCCTGAAGGGGCAAGGATAGTACGTAGTATAAAAAGTCATTTTTAGGCTCTCCCATACATCATTACAACGATTTGAGTCAGTTTCTCTTAAGTACATCATTGAAAGCCACCAGACTGAAGTGTAATGGATGAGACTACAGTCCAAGGCTATAATTTGGCACAAAGAGGTCTGATGTAACAGCTCAGCGCTTCAGCTCATTCAGTGCTGTGACAATAGTGTGGAGAAGCCCAGCACTTAGTCCTAAGCTCTACAATGGAGACCACAGTGCTGTGACAGCACATGTGGTTCAACAGAGGAGGGCAGTGACGCAGGTGAGTGCTCATGTCCACACCAGCACAGGGCATCAACACATCTGATGACACTGTACCATCACCCACAAGTCCATGACATGACATGACAAAAAGCCTCAAGTTTTATCCCAACTATGAAGTGGGAGATTTAAAGTGTCAAGCAATTGTTAATTGTTGACACACCTATAAATATATATATTTAAATATAATATTTGGACAAATGTCATTCCTATTCAAGCCAGCTGAAAAGTATTTGAATGTATAGACTTGGTAGTTAAACGCCCGGAAAAAGTAGGCCTACATCTACTGAAATGTCCCGTTTTTATTTTGGGCAGGTCGTCTTGTTTAGCAAGACGTTTAGTTCCTGGTTGTATCTTCAAGAGAAAAGAGAACCTGACCAAGTCAAAATGATTCAAAAAAGCTTCAGTGTCATCTTCTGCTGTGTCACAACAGATGCCTCTCTGTAACAGATTACTGAGCTAAACAAACGTGTGAAAACATTGATTAGAGAACGTGCCACTTCCTTTCAAACTGACAAAGCAGAACAATCAAGGGGTATTCATGACAGTGACAGTTAAATCACGTGAGTTGTGTTTACAGGGCGCAGTCTCTGGTACAGGAGTAACAAAAGCTCAACAATCACAAAGGCTGCTGCCTCGGTTCATACAGCGCACACACGCGGCTAACGCTAGCAGACTATGGTGATCTCTGATCAGGAACATTGATGCTAACGAGTAGCGCCGTTAGCAATGTTATGGTAAAGCATAAAACAATAACGCAATCATGGCAATGTGTTTTATGAGGACGCCTTACCTTTGGCTTGTAGAGCCATTTGCGGAAGCGGTTCATTGTTTCCTCAGTGCCGCTCTTTGTCCCAGAAGCTCCTCTTCTTGCTGCTGTACCTGTACAGTAAACGACTCGAGGCTAGGCTAGCCACGCTGGCGTCAAAAAGCACAATTTAACAAATAAAACCTCAGTGAAACAACACACGGCGAAGGCAAAGCTAACAGACAATCGTGACTCATTTCCATTTTCCCGAGTTGCCGGTGTACACGGGCTTTCCCGGTTCAGTCATCATAATTCAAGTCCCAGTGTCCAGTGTCCAGTGGAGTTTACAGAAGCAACGAGGCACTGTTGTCTGCCTCTCCAGCGGCTCTTCTTTTCAGTGTCCTCTCTCCGTGATTATAACATGATTATGCTCCTCTCTGTGACTCCGTGTCCCTCCCTCCGTGTCGGTGCTTGTCTCTTGAGACAGGCGGACTCACACAGCTTTTGCTCGGATCCCTGTGCTGCGCTGGGCCCGGGGATGGCTTTGTGCTGCTCCGCCTGCGCTCCGCCGTTTGACTCACGGTGACAACGTTGAACTCCCACTTTCCCAGGAAACGATGCGTTCACGTACAGTCCTCTCCCATCAGCAAAACATGTTTACCTGATAAGGTTGTTTTTGCGATGGGATGAATGAGAGATTAAGGTTGATCTATGCGGCACGGATTCAAGTGTAGGGTATTAAGAAAAGTACATGTTGTTTATTTATCACGTGTTGTGGGCATTTTCAAAAAATCAACATACTAGATTTATTATTATATTGCAATCTGTCTGTTGTTAATAATAATCCCGAATTCAAATTAATATTTATATCTGATTAAGTTAAGTTGTCTCTCAAATTTAGCATTCCTTTTGGCTTTTTTTTTTTTTTTTTTTTTTTTTTTTTTTTTGGGGGGGGGGGGATTTTTAGATTTGGCAGCAAGGAAATTTAAAACATGTCAACATGCAAACTAACAATGTATTATAATGTAAATTCTGCTGTCAAAAATGTGTGTTTGCCTTGGATTGTTTACGTTTACGACAGTTGGTTGCCAAGCAACATTAGGACTTGGTAACGGTTTAACAAAATTAGCCCTATGTTGTGTGACCCAACGTAGTTTATTATAATCAGGCTGTTGACCAAAACTGTGAATCCTGACATCACGCAACTATTTTTCTAGGTGCTGAAAATGCCTTCGAAGTATGTGCCACTCGTGAAATACGCCATCACGCTGCTGGACAGGTTTAGTGAGAGCAGGCAGTGTCTTGACGACTTTGTAGAAGACATCTCTAAGGATCTGCAGGTTGGTCCCTCAGAGTTTGTCATACATGTGCTAAACCTAAATTATTATTTTTTTTGTGCATCTCCACAGAGCCTGGATCCCCTGCACAAAAGTTTCATCCTCGACACTGTTTCTGGTTGTATTGAGCACAAACCATTACTTGATGTTGTTGTCAACCTCTTCTATAGAAGTGCAGAAAGCGTGCCCAAAAGTGACCTCAGCATGTATCATAGTAGGTTTACTCAGCAACATTTTCCCCCAATATTGTTATCATCTCGTGTCCTAAATTAAATGTTTATATTGCTTAGTTGTCTTCTATCTGACCACCTGTTTCTTGGATCAATTGGGACTGAAGTGTTTCGGCAGCATCGTCAAATCCCTTGGTGTTCACAAAGTACAGACAGTAAGTAATGGACATCTCACCTCAAGAGAAAGAAAACAACACTTTGTCTAAATCTTAAGTCTGTGTTTGCAGTTCTTGCTTTTCTTCTTCTCAAACCTCACCACACTAGTCCAGGAGAAGTGGGTGAGCATTTATGATGCTGAACATGTCAAGAAACAGTGGATTGAGCCTACTCTCAGGTTGTGAAGAAGTGTATTTAACATCTTTTTGTTATTTAAATATTCAACCTTTCCAGAATCTCATTGTGTCATTTTTTATGTTTATGTTCCTCACATGTTCCCCTATTAGGTGGCGTCCTGAGATAATTGCTCTCCTGGAGCAGCTGGCAGTGAAAACATCAGTTGGAAGTCAGCTGAGGAAGGCTCCCACTAAAACCACTGAACCTCAGGAGTTTGCTCTGACCAGACCAAAGCCCAGAGCCCTCCTTGTGCCTGAGATCATCCCTGAGCTGGACAAAGTGCGGCTGGTCAGTCATGCCCCAGAGCCTCTCTCCTCACCATCTACTCAGACTAACACATAATGTTCTGTAGGTGCCCAGAACCACCTACAAGGCTCCAAAAGAAATGAAAATCATAGAGAATATCAAACAAAATAACCAACAGAAGAATGAGGTTTGTTTATTTCTTGAAATATTTCATTCACAATCACTTACCATAGTTCATAAAGTGATCATAATGCATTATATTATGTGATTTTTGTCTTGTATCTATTTCATGGGACAGAGACTGCTGTACAAGGTCAATCATGCCAAACCATTTGGGTCTAGCAGTCCACACAAGTCCAGACACTACCAGGTAAAAAATCGTACTTGTATTCACATTCTTCATGTCTTTGGGGTTTGTCTGATTTGTTCTGTCATTTGTAAAGAATATATTGACTTCACAAACATCCAAACAACATGGACAGGCTCCAGACAATGAAACTTGAATAATATAGTTTGAGGACAAAACATGCTTTTGACACACATGCACAATTGAAATAAAGCCTGAAATAAATACATTAAGTTGACATAACTTAAACATACTGTTTAGTTACCATTAATCTGGGATTAAGTATGAACATGCACCAATTTAAAATATAAAGTCTATGTTCATGCATGTGCCTGCACTTGTACCCATATGCAAGACTGCTTCTATTTGCCAAAAACAGCTTACAAACTTGGCTTGTTGGAGAACACATGATGATGATCTGACCACCCCAAACAGAAATTTCCAGGTTATTCAGATTTTAAGGTCCACTTACAAGTTTAAGTTATAAATAAAGTACCCTGCATTTGCCTGGGATCCAGAACACACACTTCTTCAATACTTTACGAAGATGTGATATCCCTTTGTATAGAAAATACAGAGAGATATCAATCTGGATTTGCCAGGCAAATTTTCCAAATGATTTCCTGTTAAACTAAACCTGTTTTAGGTTCACTGTCAATATGATACAAGAGAGGCTCTAGAGTATCTCCAGTTGGTTTGTGTGAGATTGGAGGCTGCTGTATAACCCTAAATACTAATATATTAGTGGTGATGTTAGTATGGATTTTTTTTTTACTCAGACCATTTTACTTTGAGATAAGATAGACCTAATGGCTTTTAGAGACTGTGATGACAATATTGTTTATAACAATAGCTACTTATAGATTGTGGTTCAGCAGGCACAATCTGAGAATCTTTAGCACACATTTGCCAATGTTTTACACATGTTTGCTTCACAGAAAGTGGTGTCTGAGATAGAGGAAAGCATCCATTCTAAATTAAAGTTTAACTCCTTCCAGTCTACACCGCTTCCATCTACAACAAAACAGGTAAGTTCATATTATGGGTGTATGGCACATCTGTGTGATTATATGGACAGAAATAAATGGATTAGTTAATAGTATGTGAGTATATTCACCCCAACTGGTTTAAATGTTCTTCTTTAAGAAAATATATCTGTTTTGTTCAAATAAAAACAAATAACTGGTAGATGGTTATATTTATAATTTATAATACGTACTAGTATATAATTTATAATTGCTTGTCATTGTGTGTCTTTGTTAGTCCAGCTGGCATATTAAGATGAACAGTGCAGCTATCTTGAGACAGGGGGCGCTGGTTGATCGTCAGCTCAAGCAGGAGCTTCAGAGGTAATATGCATCATATTTCTGACATGCATTCATGCTCCATGTGTTACATGAGTGTGTTTAAAACAGAATGGAGTGTCTGGTGGAAGGTTCACAGGAACCTTCTGCTTTCCTGCAGTGGCAAAGTGAAATGCGTGAGAAGGACTTGCAGGAACAGTTAGCAAAAGTGGAATGCAGACGACTAGAGGGTCGCATTAGCCATGAAGAGGCAGCCTTGGTCCGCTCCCGTCTTATGGCCCAGAATCATGCTGCTGCACAGCTCAAGAAAAAGGAGGTGATAAGTGTGAAGTGTGAAGAATGAACTGTTCCAGGAGATTTGACTACAATATGCTGAATCTATAGACAATATTTGTACTGTATACAATACTAACTGTTCTAACCAACATAAGTTTCTATTGTTATTTGAAGGCAGCAGAGTTGATGCGCAGATACGCTGTCAAGAGGCTGCAGGAGGAGAAGGAGATGAAAGAGTTGGTACAACAAGTCTCAGACGGCCACAAGAATGCCAAGGCTACCAAAGAAAAGCTGTATGCAATGAAACAAAAGATCGGTAGGTCTTTGCCATATACTTTATGTACAGGGCTGTCAAACACAGATCATAGATGACTAGAGAAGTTTTACAAAAGTAAGAAAACTAAAACAAACATAGCTAGATGAACATGGGTGTGCAAAGATATCATTTCTCTCACAATGGCAAATACCCTGCATTTGTATGAATTAAACCTGTAGTGCATTTTCTTTCAGTAAGGGAGGTCTCTGAGGAGAGTCAAGAACACCTGAGTAGAGCACTGGCAGAGGCCCAGGAAGAAATGATCAGAAAATGTGACATTATTCGTCAAATTCATGCTATTGAATCTACGTCTCGCACCAGAAGTTGCAGTTTTGATGACAGAGAGGTGAGTAGATGATTCTGAGCAGTGAGTACTTAAATGTGTATAACATATCTCAACATGACATGGTCCTCAGACTGGAGGCCATGAGCTGCTGGGAGAGATGTCTCTGTGCGAGCTCAGGGAGCGGCTGGCTCTGGTGAAGAGAGCCCAGGCTGCAGAGAGGCTACAGCGACAACAGAACATCCACCAGCAGAGGCACAGGAGGAAACAAATGCTCCAACACAAGCTGGACACTATCCAGCTCCACCATAATGCGCTAAGACAGGCCACAGCCAGCAGGTCAGCTATCTCACTACTTTGCCTCCACATCCTAACCAGGAACGCAACTTTACTCAGGGACTGAAAATTGGTGTGTTTTAGGTTTTTAGTTTTTAGTGTATATAATAGATATGTAATAATATTGTCAGTTTGTGCCATAAGTTGAAGTACGCATTTATTTATCATGTGCATAAACTACAATGTACCAGAAACAATAAAAAGGTTTACCCCATTAAAATCAACATAAATGATCAGTAGCACAACAAATATTGCAGCTCAACCGTCCTTAAAGCTAATGAGAGCATGGTCCAAAAATTTCAATGTTTTTTGTTGTTTCTGTAATATATTTTCTGATAGGAAAGGGCAGACAAAGCCGCACCAGGGTTGTCCACAGAAAGTGACTGTAGATGAGTCTGTCCTGACTTTGCAGAAGAGGCTGGAGGAGAAGAAACAGGAACGCAACTCACTCAGAGACAGGGACAAGAGCAGCACCAGACCATCTCACACTGCAGAGTCATTCAGCAGTGTAAGTTATTCTTCTACACTTCACCAAGACCTATGTAAACCTGTCACCTTATTATGATCATGTTTAAATGTTAAACTCACTGCACACACTTTGCTCTTCAGAAGGGGACCTGTGAGCAGAGAGACTGGGGGGAACTGGAGCAGACGTTAGCGCATCAAATACAGAAGCATGTCTCTGTTTCTCTAATGTGATATACTAGTGCCACTGGAGGGTACTATTGGAAACCATGGTGACAATCTTGAATAATCTTTCATGTTTCATAGTTTAATCACAGGCATCAGTAAAATAAATGGAAGTAAAAAACAAAAAAGTTTGAACTTTGTCCATTTCTATTTATTTATTTATTTATTTATTTATTTATTTATTTATTTATTTATATGGATGCCACCTGGACAACTGAGAGATACACAGGTCAGGTTCTATATTATTCTCAGTGTCTGATAGTATTCTTATAATCCTGAGGGACATCATACAGTATTTGGCCTAAAACAGTGTTTCTCAAACTGTGGTACCAGTGGTGGTACAAGGGCAGCCTCTGGTGGTAAATTGGTCCATCTGCATTTGTGAGTAGGCGATTTGTTTTATCTAGAGACAAATCTAATAATGTTTTTGTCCTCCTTTTTATCATTATTTAGAACTGCCTTATCCAGCCTTAAGTCTCATTTAGAGCTAGTTTAGTCTCAGACCATATTTAGTCCTACTTTAGTCTGAATAAAGTCTGGGATTAGATCTGGTGGTACTCTGAAATCCAAATATTATCTTAGGTGGTACTTTGGCGGTAAAAGTTTGAGAACCATTGACCTAAGAGATCTTCATATTGTAGTAACATTTTTGGCTATAATGAAAATCAGCAGGCGGCAATGTCGCCCTCCACTGGCCAATTATGGCACTGTCTTGGTCAATTCCTCCTCTTTCTCCTCTAAAGCGGAATCACATGATACGTATTTGTCATATGACTGTGATGAGGGACAGATCCCACTGCGAGCAGGCTCCTCCAGGTCCTCCGCACAAAACACAGGAGGTTTGAGGATCCGTTGTCCGGGATGAGAAGCTGCAGCGGTTTATTGTTTGGAGGCAGTGCAGCTCGATAATCACGGCGGGATGCGAGACCGGGGAGCCCTGCCTGCGCTTTTCGCCGCCTCTCTGCTCGGTAAGTAAAACAAACTCTTAAAAAGTTCTGATAAGTCATTAATCGCCATTGGAGGGGTAATTCTTCGCAAATGTCAGAAAAGATGGGCCTATAAAAGTTCCTGGGAGTAGCCTTGTCAATTTGTGTTCAACTATTGTCCAGTTTGTGGACATCTAAATTAAATGTTGGGCTTGTTATTATTAGGAGGACTTTTTCTGTAAAAGTTCCCATTGCGTTAGGCAGGGCAACATTTGGATTCGTCCGAGGAGACACAGAAACCACATGACCTGCTCCTTAATAACTGCATTGCAGGAGGAGGAGGAGGCGCATATTCAAGAGCACATGGCTAATGTGATTAGAGGCACAATATGGACTCTGTGTGGCAGGCTGCGCAGGGTCACGCTCTGACTTTAGTCCAAGAACAAAAAAAAAAAGTCTATGCATTTCATTTCCATGAAAGCCACAATAATTATAAAGATTCGCAAAGAAAACATATAGGTGACATTGTGAGACAAAAACATACCTGTGCTTGTCTTACAAACAGATCAACACTTTTTTTTTTTTGGAGAATAGGCTTTTAGATTTGCATGTTGGCACCCATTTCAGTCTCCTGTGCCCTTTTCTTCATCTCTCAAGTTTAACATTGATCTGATCTAGTACATTATGGTTCCACTTTCAAGGCTTTGTAATTCTGTTCGTGTCCTATCAACTCTATGCTATACCACAGCCATTTGGAATACAGACTTTCCGGACAGAACTGTTTTTGGCTGTTGTTGTCTTTAGCTGTTTTAGGGTATTGGGGGTAAAGTATTATGTTGAGCCTCTGTGTTGAAGTGGGAAGCCATGATAATCCTGGGCCTTGGAGTGTGCTTACTGCTTGTATAAGCTTGTACAATTGTAGGAATAGAAAATGCCAAACTTAATGTGTACTATATTATTGCATTGTATAAGGCGATGAAGTAAACTGGACACACATAAGCGACCGACAATTCAGTGACATTTGTAAATTTCACACATTTTGCTTGTGTTTCAGGTCTAGTGCTGAGCCAGACTACTCTGTCCCCTGCCCTCACTGACACCACAGTCAATGAGAATGTGACTGCACCAACCACCCCCCTGACCTTCCTGACCAGTACCCCCGGCACACCCATCAGCACCACCCCAGGGTGCTCTGCCTTCAACACGTCTGCATGTGAACCATGTGCCCCGGGATCCCAGTATGACAACAGTGAGTCTCTTTTCCACCTCTCACACATCGTTTACTTGAGGCCTGAGGGAACAAATGGCAGAACTGCTAAACTACACTTTAATGCAGGGGTGTCCAAACTTTTTTCATGAAGGGCCACATATCTAAACACAGACGAAGCAGAGGGCCGATCGAGGACCATAGACTGGTTCTCAGTACAATGAATAATTTAAATATATGCATGTTTAACACATTAGAATGAGCTATCAGTCCTTTATTCATGATCAAGATCCACGAAACCACACAATAAATATTAAACATTGTCTTATCAAGGTAGATTTTCATTGCAGCCAAAACTGCTCAAGGTAATTTGTGCCAATTCACCTGGAAGCCTGAGGGCCAAGAAAAATTTGTCTGAGGGCTGCATTTGGCCCACGGGCCATAGTTTGAGCATGCCTGGTTTAGTGGCTCTGATTTAAATAGATCCTGTTCTGGGCCTTCATTCATCATAACCACTATAGTAACCTGCAGTGCCATGTGTATACCAATTGTCATTCCAGACACTCTGTTGTGTGCATGCTGTACGGAACCTGGGCTCTGTCTATTTCCTGGAGCATGTCTACAGTGCCCTGTGGGCTCCTATCAGCCTCTGGCGGGACAGCAGCAGTGTCTGCCCTGCGCCCGTGGCTTCTACACCAAGTAATAACTCCAGTATATATAAGTAATAATCTATTTGTGTGAGCTTGGACTCAAATGGATTTTACCTGTCAGTTTCACAGGGAGTCCACTGTGCCATGCCTGTCCTTTAGGGTCCTTCAACAACATCACCGGAGCAGATAGCTGCATCAGCTGCTCTCCAGGTCAGCCATTATATCTGACATGAAACAAAATGACTAATCTACAATTCAGACCATGACTCAACTCGCACTGATGACGCTTTGGCTGTGGCTGTTATCTAACTGTTCTGTTTCCTCAGGTTCCTTCTCGTCTCTGCAGAGTTCCACATCATGTTCACCATGTTCACTGGGAACCTTTTGCAAGTAATCTTAAAAATCTCTTTGCTCTTCCTGGTTACTACAGTCAACATTTGTGTTTGGAAAAGTACTTATCTAACCCACATCAGGCATCACATGCTTTGATCTCATGCATCTGTGTGTGCTTCCACACTGTGGTTGTTATTCACCAACAAAACTTTATATAGACCATTATGATTAATACATATTGGGACACATTTTGGATGAGTGTTTTGCAATAAATTAATATGTCATAGCTTCTCTAATACAAATAAAGTAAAGCCAGTTAATTCAGCCGAACTTAAAATATCAGTCTATTTAAAATAGATTTGTGCCTTCTACATTATAAATATCGAAATTTTATGTTTTTGTTTTTTTTTAGCTCATCTGGTTGCTCAAAGTGTCAAACATGTCCAGTGGGTCAGGAGGCTCTGCAGACTGGTGCCACAGACTGTACTCCCTGTCGACCAGGTCAGTCCTTTAAACTCCTTCAGCATCACTGTCATCACTGAGCAGTCAGGAGAGTGTTCTGTTGCACAGGCATGCACAAGCCAGCTCGCCAAACCATGTGCCAAATCTGCAACAGTGGCTCCTACCAAATCCACTGGGGTCAGGAGCAGTGTGAGATCTGCCCAGAGAACCACTACTGCCCTGTAAGCTCTGTACACACTCACATCTTACACTGTTTTGTATCTTGGCACTTGTATCTTGTATTTGTTCTTCAGAGTCCAGATGTGAATCCAATCCAGTGCCCGAGCGATGCGTTCTGTCCTCAGGGAAGTCTGGCCCCTGGCTACTGCATGGAGACCTTCTTCCGGAAAGCAGGGGACACGTGTGAACTGGCCCCTGTCACTATAGCTCTGCTTGTAGTTGGAGGAGGAGGCAAGTATAATATTGATGTTTAGATGATTTGCCTTAAAAAATTGTCTCAAATGTTTACTCCTATTGCAGTGGCCTTGCTCTTCATCATCCTCATGCTGCTTCGTCGGCGCAGAGACACAGATGGGGAGCTGTCAGTGGCAAGGGCCCCTCTGCTGCGTAAAGAGCGACCCCAGGGCCGATACTATGGCATCCCCTGTGATGCTGAGCCTGTGTATGCGGGCTGGTGACATGCCTTCTTTATGGACTAAGCATGATATTTTCGCTTTCCTTAATGAACTTGTGGTGACCAGGCTTTTCACCAGCCTTTGATTTCATTACAAAACACATAAGTCCATTGTAAACATGACACTGTTCTACACATGACCACTTTGTTATTGGATTATTAGAGATATGTTGGTGCAAACATTCTCTCTCAAAAAGCACTTTTCTTTGAGGTAATTGATTTATTTCACACATGAGCGTCTGCCCTCTTTATTTTATGCGAGTTGTCTGCAGAACATTTTTGTTTGCTTGAATTTTGTATTTAAATTCTGAATTTCCTAATTGTGTTCATCTTTTCATATTTTTTATGTTTTAACAAAAAAAAAAAAATTATAGTAATACATGGGGAAAAAAAATCTGAATTTAATGTTGCCCTGTCCGTTTAACACACATAATAATGGCTAGTATTCATATTACATACATTACATACATTACATACATTATATACATTATATACATTACATACATTACATACATTACATACATAACATACATACTACAACATTTTTGTATGCATTTTCACACTTAATTTTTATGTCAACAAGGACCAACAGTGACTAACAAACCAAAGCAGTGGAGATCAACATATTAGAGCATGTCCAGGGACATAGTGAAAAACACGCTGTACAGTAGGCTGCTTGTATGAATGGAGTATGCTATTGGCCTGTTAGGCATGACATACCTTTAAATATTCTAAACGATGCTGATGAATTATAGTTGCAGAATGTAATTTTGTGGTGATTCCATCTAGATGTTATTAGTTTGCCTGGAATATCCCACTCTTTGGCATCAAGCTGGCCTATCTTGTATTTATTCAGTGTTATTCATGTGTTTTTCTTCCCAAAAATACTATGGAAAAATGCATTCTTGCTTTCCACTGATCTAACATGTAATTTGGCCTGGTGGCATCATCAGCTTGTCTCCATGTTTAATGCTACTCTATGGAGCATTCCAGGTAAAGCAATAACATCTTTATGGAGAATGGCAAGTAGTGGGCCATCATCAGCCAGAACGGTTACACAGTGCACCTTTTAGTCTTTATTACATAATCATTACAATGTGTTTGTGAAATATCAAGCATGCTTTTGGTCACGTTCACACATGCACAAAACTGGGACTCAACACACTCCATCCTCATTACCACCATACCTGCCATATATGATTATATCTAAAACGTTCAGTTATTGTTTATATATATTTTTATATTGTTTTATTACGTCATCTATAAAATATTCTTAACAGTGGTTAGTGGAGGTGGTCTCAGAGTGGCCGCTAGATGGCTCTAAATGCTTGGCTTTCTAGTAAGATTCTTGGTCGCGCAGGCTTCCGTACATTTGTAGCTGGAGGAAAATATGGCTGCGGCCTTTGCAAGAAGAGCGTGCGGTTAGTATCTTACTTCAGTTTGATCCAATATTTGATAAATAGCATGTGTTATGCATCGAATCTGGATATAAGACAAAGCGTTGTTGATTGTTGGAAACACTTTGCTCCCCTGTACCTAACAGCCTCTTTATGGCCTCACATCTGCCCTGTGTTGACCATAGACCGTATATTGACATGCCCTTGGGTTTTTTGACAGGTTTGCTGAGGCCAGTCGCCGTTTCTCTGGGCAGAACAGCTCAAGTCTGTCCCCTGTTCAGCGCTGTTCGTCCCCAGCGGCTTTGTACCTTTGTCATACCCAAGATATGTGATCCTGTGCGGGCTTCACTCAGACTCACATCGCGGAGCAGCATCCTCCAAAGGTGAAGAGCAATGACAGGGCAATGCAGGCTTTAACACGTTATTAACTAAATGTGAGGATGTTGCTACAGTGGTTGATTGCTGTTGTGTCTCTTATGTCTCCATAAGCTAGTCTAGATATAAAACCAGCCTGAATACAACTGAATCTACGTTCCATGAGTCGTATTTTTAAGGTGCTCTATGTTTTCTGGTGGAAGGTTTGCCACTGCTCTGCTTCATGGAGCTGGCATTGTTTTGCCTGGAATGTTACACACTATGGCATTAAACTTATCCATCTCTATGGAGACAAGCTTGCATGCCACCAGGCCAAATTACAAATCAGATCTATAAAGTGCCAACCCAGGTCACATTATGAATGCATATTTTTCAAGGTGTTTTGTGGTAGTCAAAACACCTGTTAATGAATAAATGCAAGATAGAAACAATTAATAGCAAAGTGCTACTGTAGAACATTCCAGGCCAGGTAATAACATAGTTCCAAGCAGGTAATGGACCTTCTCCATCAGAAAGGTTACACAGATAATATATAGTAATTCTGGTGGTTCACAATTGTCAAGATGTTCTGGTCAGGCAGCCCAGTGTAAATTGGTTAGACAAGTATAGTTGATACTGATGTGCTGGATGTGTGCTTTCAGAGTGTGTCCTCTTGCTCCCAGTTTCACTCAGCAGCCAAGCAGAGGGATTACCTACTACAGTGTGAAGAAGGGGAAGAGGAAAACATGCAAGTCTGTCCCTGAAAGGTTCATGAGGTTGCACTGTGGCCTTTGGATAAGACGCAAGGTACACTCAGAAATATCAAGATAATTTAGGTTGTTAAATCTCTATGGACATTCCTGTTGTTAGCTGGATTACAGCACCAACAATGTAAAGCAGAATAAACGTTTGGTTTGGAATGACAAAAAAGGGTGTCACTTTCTCTGAAGGGAAACATGAGAAGTTGCTCTGTGTACAGTATAAGAAGAGCAGACATAATATCCATACACCTAAATACTACATCAAGTTACATTTGATTGCAAGCTTCCTACTTTTTCCCACATAACAAGCATTCACTGGTCCAAAAATCATACATACATACATATTTCCACTGTTATTTGGGGATTCTGCTATTTTATATCTTGCCCGGGCTTAATCATAGATATTTAAAATCCACATGGAAAGTATAAAGGGATTTCTATATTTGAATATTTGTATGTTTGGCTGTGTGCAGGCTGGGTACAAGAAGAAGCTGTGGAAGAAGATGCCTGCCAGACGCAGGCGCCTGAGGGAGCATGTCTTCTGTAACAAGACCCAGAGCAGGCTGTTGGACAAAATGACCACGTCATTCTGGAGAAGGAGGAACTGGTTTCTCAACGATCCATACCTGACATATCATGACCGAAAAAATCTAAAATTCTAACGGATGGCCTTTTTCTGTGTAAATATCTTGTATTAAAACTTGTATTAATGAATAAATTAAAATAACAGACAAGAGTTTTGCTTCACATTTAATGATTGGTTTTCAGTTTTAACAGAAATATATTTGAAACATTCAAATGATTTTCACCACTCTACAATCACAAATACTTCTTATTGTTTTTTTCACTTATTCAATACGTTTGTCATTCTGGCCTGCCAGAAAAAATCCATCTTTTTAGAGAGGGGTCTCTAGTAAATCATAATAGTACATCAGTAACAGTAATGTCAATGTACAGATTGATGATATATTTAGAAGAAAGAACATAAGTAGGCCAAGGGTGAAGAGGTTTAGTTAAGAAAGGGTTTTTCATATAAATGAATAATAAACATGCAGATATAGATCAGTGTATGCACAATTGTACAAATGTGCTACTTAGCAAATTTTTTAAATTGAGCAACACCTGCAACACTAACACTGGACTACAAATGCTTAAACCATCTGTTTTCACATGTTGGCAGAAAACGACATTTGTGTGCAGAGGTTCAATCACACGAGGGAGATGGAAGTGTAAACAGAACAGTTGTACCTGAGAAATGCTTGTTCAAACCACCCTTAACAACTTAATTGGAACCAGCAAATATTGATAACATCAGGACAAAGCTGAGGCTCAGTAAATAACAGAATAAAGCTAAAACAGTATGCTACCAGTCTACATTAATGTGAGACGTGTAAAATAGTGAATTTGTTAAGAATCGGTCGGTATTACAGTGTGATACCGATTCAGCGTAGAACCCTGTTTATCAATGTCGATGGTACAGGTATCATTTTAATCTTCGGAAAACTCATATATTTCAAGTGTCAATAAATGCAGATTGTCTTGATCAGTGAAATATGCTCCAGTGATTTTACTATTATACAGAATTGCACAGGGTATGTTATAACACCAATTTTTGAATTATGTACTATATTCCAAAATGAAAATAGTTCCAACATGTTTTGTACTTGAGACATTTGTTTTTTCACCTCCCTCAATTTAAGGCTTTGTAACGGGGTAAGTTACACAATGTTGTCTCCAGCTCTTTTTGGGTGTGACAACTGAGAGAGTCCAGAGGGGACACTAGCTCAGCTCTTAATGCTCAGTACAAACTAATAGTAGACACATGCAGATGCACACAGATGATATACTGTAACCAAGGTAAGTTGCACACAACTGTAAATACATAAATACACGTAGTCAACAATCCCATTGAACTGAAAACTGTCATCGTGTAACGTAGTCCATTCACTCAAGCGCCTCTTACTTGACCGGGGCAAAAAGCAGTGTAAGTTTGAGGAGGGTCAGCAGCACTTTGGTTCTACCTTTTCCAAAGCCAGGCTGTTTCTTCTGAGCTTTAGGCCATTCACTGTTTGGACTTGCAGTAAAGGCAGTTGTCATCGGGAGCACACCTTCACATGGCTTCATTGTTGGAGGAACGGGCACTCCTGGATCTGGTCAGAGGTCTCAGAACTCTAAGAGGAGGCTGAGGGCGAAATAGAAAACAAGACCATCAACCTGGATAGTACTTTCAGATGGAATATGCACTGCAAAGTTCTACACAAATGCTCAGGTTCACTCGATTCATTACAGTATTTCTATCATTGAAAGACTACATAACAGATCACAAAGTAATCTGTTATTGTCATATCAAGAAACACAAATCTGTATCTTAAAAGTGCACTGTGTAACATTTCTGGTGGGGTTACGCCATCTGCTTGTCTGCAAGAAGCTGTTAATTAAACCTTTCTTTCTTTCTTTTTCTTTCTTTCTTTCTTTCTTTCTTTCTTTCTTTCTTTCTTTCTTTCTTTCTTTCTTTCTTTCTTTCTTTCTTTCTTTCTTTATTTCTTTCTTTCTTTCTTTATTTATTTATTTATTTATTTATTTAATTACTGGTGCTGTTACTGATCTTGAAAAACATAATTTCTTAATGTGAGTGAGGTTACCTATACACAGACCTGACCTATAACATAGCCTGGTGGTGCCAACAGCTTGTCACATGGGGATAGACAAGTTTAATACCAAACTGTGGAACATTCCAGGCAAAGCAATAATCGAGACAAGTAGGTGGCATACCCTCTGCCAGAGCAGTTATGCATTACATTAAAAAAAAATCACTGCACAAGGGTTTTCCACTGACAGAGAATTCATTTTTACCATACCTCAAATTAATATGTTGCCATAATATAAAAAAAAAATTTAATTTTATGACTTATTATGACTTATATTTTTGTAAAAAAAAAAAAAAAACACTAAACACTAGCCAAGATAACACATCCACATTCTCTCGGTTAAGTCAAATACATAACACACTATTTTGCATTACATAATAGAGCAGATGCATGTTTGAGTTTTATCAGTAAACAATATGTTAGAAGCTCAACACGCCACAGTTGCAAAGGCAGTGGCGCGCGATGATCAGCTCAGCACACACACAGTAAATAGGTGAGGACACTCTCCAGAGGGGGAGGTTAGGATTGGGGCAGCAGTTGACAGTACCTCTGGGGCCTTCCTCTTACTGAGCCTAAGCTGTGGGGAGCTAGATGCTTCGGGGACCTCTCTGCTCAGCTCCTCGGGGTGCTCAGGCACAGGGGGAGAGGGGGGCGGAGAAGGCGTGGACGGGGCAGAGGACTGGGGGGTGAGGGAGAAGGTAAAGGACGCTCTCTCGCTCGGGGGTTCTCTGTCTAAGGCATGCTGGGACAGGATCTCCTTGGACCTCCACGGATCCAGCCCCACCAGCTCATAATCCGCCATATCCTCCTCCTGTCCTGCACCGAGGAGATATGTGTCAACCACAAAACCACTCTGGCTGACTCCAAAACAAACACTGGCTATAAGCGTAGTATTATTCACAGCTATGGAAATGTGCTGTCATGGGTCAAACCTCATTGACATCACTGTTACTGAAGTACTGTTATAATATATTATTTATAATATATATTTTACTTCAGTCTCTTTTTCATTTTATATGATTTTGTGTGCAAAACAGTAGTTATACTGGAAACAAATAGACTGCACACCAAAAATCTGATCATTATCAGACATTTGTCCTGTAAACAGTTTCATCTGATGTAAGTACTCTGATTACTTTCTGACTGTTCACATGTGTGCAGGGTGATATGCAAAAGGAGCAAACTAATGTGGTCAAAACAAAATGAAAGAGTAAATGTTCATGTCTGAAAGTGTTATTTTAAAATTCACTGGCCCCCGATATGTCCATCAATACTGTTTAAATCCAGACTCACATGTATCTACTGGCTTTGAACACTCAGTAACGCAGTGACACTTTCCTTTATTTCATTGTTTAATGTTTTGCATGTTTTTATATTGTGTTGATTTTATGGGAAAGCACTTTAGTCACCTTGAGTGTTGTAAAGAGCTCTAAAAATAAAGATTGATTGATTTTTCTTCAGCATCTGATAATCTGATTTTTCGGTACACACCGAATGGACACTTGTGAAATTCTGCAATTTGTCACTATTATTGAAATTCATGCCCCCCTGCCTGGTGCATCTGTTTAGACATTTTTCATCTAACTGAGAAGAGCAACAGCAAAAACTTGAGTTTGAGGCTGTGTTATGTAATTTTAATGAGCACCAGTTTGAAGTTTTCTAGTATTCATAAATCATATTTGCTGATACGCTGAAGGAAAATAGAATCACATGAAAAGAACAAATAGTGATTCTTCAGTGATGCTGAATATAGAAGGGGAAGTTCTGGTGACTGCATGTGAGTTTGATCATAGGACTGTTGTAGCAGCAGTAAGGGTGGACCCAGAGGTGCGTCCCAACTCACAAAACACAGAGAGGTTTGTCCCAGGTCAAACAGCACAGAGAGGCTAGTTCCTGTGTTCATAGACTGAAAAGTACACTGTAAAAAATAAATCTGTAAAAAGGAAAAGGTAGGCAATGAGGCATAATAAAGTTAGAGGAACCAAGGACACTGTTGGCAATTGAGGCAGACATCTTGTGACTGTAGATTAGAAAGAGTACAGTGAACAAATGAACAAATAATGGTAGTTTTGGAGTGAGCTCTAGCTGTCAGGACCTACTTTCATTGAATTATGAACATGAATATTCATCCTGACGTGTCTGCATGTCAATACACTATACACAACCAGTGATAATTGTTCTATTTACCTAACACAGAAAAATCAAAAAGGTTTATATTAGGAAAGTTGATTTTTTTTTAAGATCTTTTCACACTGAACATGGACATAATATAAATATAATATAGCACCAGTACAAGTGACATGTAGCGTCATTTTTTTATTTTATTTTTTTTCATTTTCTTTTAATCTTTTTAAAGAAAATTGGTATAAAAATTCTATCCCTATTAGTTTTCAGTAGAATTGAGTATAACTTTACAGTCAGTACAAGGCTGCTGGTACTGGATGTCTGTTGTTATAGGTTTCCAGTGCAATGTAACCTCTAGCTTTATTGATACCCCATTGAGTTGCAGGTACCTTTGTGGCTCTCTGACTTGCTGCGCATCATGCTTCTGGTCCGGTGCTGAGCTGCTGATGAGGGCTGTGTGGGCCCGGAGTGTGGGGGATCAGGGTCCGACTGGAGGGTGGAGAGGTCGTGCATGCTAAAACTCCTGAGCCTGTCCGACAGTACGCCCTGGCCCTAGATATGCAGTAAACCAAAGGAAGTTATCAGCTAAGTCAAATACATCTTGTGTGTTCAATCTGTAACATGGAGCAGTCAACAACCAAAGTAGGTACATGAAATTACATGAAAACAAGCAATATAATATTGGCAAATATTTAAAGACAATCTTCCATGTTGTCAGACCACATGAGTTAATGTAGTCGTCACTATGGTTGACAAACAAATCATGATTTTAAAGCTTTCATAATATCGAATGATTGCTTTGTTCTAACTAATTACATTTAATTAAATACTTCCTGAGTAGTTTTCAGACACTATACTTAACCTCCCATTTTTGTATATCCTTTAAAAATATCTCAGTCAGTGCATTATTAAGTATTTTGTCTTTAAATACATTAACTTCAGATGTTACAGCCAGACAGACTCTTATAATTACCCTTAGCAGGTTTCCCCTAAATGCTTTTATCCTTACATGAGTTGTTTCTTGGACCACTTTTTTGTTGTTTTACCTAAGTCATTTTATTTTGAAGTAATGGTACTGCTTGAATAAAGTTTTTGGATACTCTTTGGCCACCTTTGCATGTTAATGACTTGCTGACCTGTTCAGTGGGCCCAGTCTGACCTAATGTTCCCAAATGCCTGTTCAAGCTAATGCTGGCGCTGTGCTCACTGTTTTCTGTAGTCAGGTCAGAAGTGGGAGTCAGCAGTACCTTTGTGGCAGCCATGACTGCTGCTGTGGCTGCTACATTGAGCCCTTTTCTCCCAAAGTGCACCAGCGTGTCATAGCTTTTGTCTTTTGCTTGGCAGATGTAATCATCGATGTCCTGAAAAATAAGGCAGAAAGGTTATACAGGGACGTGTAACATTTTTTAATGTATATAGCATTCCAATTATTGTGAAAAGTCTCTGTCCACTGGTAAGCTTCTATAGCTAATATTCACATGTAAATACAACACTTATTAAACACCTTTGACAATACTAACTTTCTAAGGGATTAGATTCTCCAGGCATAAATGATGTGATTATTGTAATAATATTGTTCCTGGGGGTTACTACCATGATAATATCCGAACAAACCATAGACATTAATTTTGTCAAGTCCTTAGTTTAAACGGTGCACTAGATGAAGGGTTTGCGTTCATCTAACTCTGGCTCGTCTACATGGAGCTCTTATTGCTTTGCCCAGAATATTCCAGAGTATGCCATTTAACATATCTATTTCCATGATGGACACAAGCGGGTGACACTACCAGGCCAACTTCCAGATCAGATCTGTAGAGAGGTGACTCCTCGCAAATTATGAATGCATGTTTAAACAAGTTTAACAAAATACTGTGGAACATTCTAGGCAAACCAATAACATTTCATTGGTTTTAAACTGTGGGCAGATCTCCCACCTGAAAACTCACATAATGCATACTTGTACAAACCGGTAGATGATAAGGAATGACATGCTCTATCCTTCTCAACTAAAGCTGAGAAAATTTAAACCTGGACAACGAACATGGGACAAAGACCCCCTTGTAGTGCAAACATGCTGGACTAAAATTACATTAGTCACAACAGCACAGTGACTTAAGTCCAGTAGTGTTTTCACCTAGCTCCGATTTTTCCTTCCCTAGAAGCACATCACAGGAAGTCAACAGACAGACACAGGATGACATTTCACCTTTTCTTTGGAGGAAAGTGTGGGATGAACAAACTTCCTGTACAATACGCTGGAGCCTTTTGTGTATGGCGACAATAACCACACCACAAAGGCTATCTTGAGCTCATAGTAGAAAGGAAGCCTGGAATAAAAGGGAAAAACAAAACAGTTAGTTATCTGTTTTTTGCCCATAAGGAATATTATGTAACATATCACCAATACACAGAAAACATTAGAACAATATCAATAACCCTATTGCAACTTACCAACATACAAAAGTGTCTGTGAAGGCTTCTACAGTTGTAAATAGAGCGTATATTATCCAGTACATCATCCATTTTACCTACACAAGAAAACAATGTCAGTTTTTATGAAGTCTTATAAATCAATGGGCAAGGAAGAATCAAAACTGACATATTCTTTGACATCTTTTGACTTCACAGCTTTATAAGACGAATAAGCCGGATACAGTGTGCCGAAGACAAGTCTGTGGGACAAAAGAAAGGTAAACAATGTATTAATGTATGGTTAAGCTTGTTTGTAGTAGCTGTTGTCTCACTTTGGTGTTTACTCTTGATTCAAACCTGAGCATTTGTCTAGTCTTTTCTATTTGGGAGTGACACCTGTGTCTTTAGAGTGACCAGAGAGACAAGAACCTCAGCCAAGCAACAGCTGTGAGTGCGACCTGCTCAAGTTACTGACCCACATCGTGTTGCATTGCCTTGGTCACTCCACAGCACAGAACTCAAGACTGGACAACCAATGCCTAAAAGCACCAAAGGGACAATTTTATGCCTTTCCTTTGGGTTTAAACCACCAAAAACATCGCCATCTGTAACTGTACACCCCAATCCAAATGTAAAAGCTCACTATTTTGAGATTTGGGCTGGTGTGAGCATAGGCCACACGATCTGTTGTGCTGATTCATACTTTGTGAGGGTAAAAATAACCATAACTTACGATAACAGCTGTTGTCTATTATTATATATACATTTATATATACTTTTTTAGGCCTTGAACTCAAATCGTATTATGAACCAAAACAATTCTTTGTCTGTAACCTGAGAAGTGTGACCCATCCCTTTTGTATTTTCAAGTATGGAACATAAACAAGAAGCCTACGGGAGCATCTTGCGCTCTGTTATGCGCCGTTTACAAAGAGAAAAGAGGCACTAAAAAGAGCGTCTTCTTTACAATGTGCCTGCATATGTTCATAGAATATTTATCCGATCAGGTCACTTCTTTGTCTGTCAAAAAGCCTCCTGATAAGCACAAAGAATGCTGCCTGTCACTGTATGCCAGGCTACACTAATAAGGTACCCATTACACCAGGGTGGCCGTGGCTCCTATGTCAAAGCACCTTCTGTAGAGTCTTAACGAGCTTTAGTCAAAAATTAATAGACACTGGTTTCATTTGCACGTAGCACACTAAATAGATTCACTGCGGAGGTTTACAGAGGGCTATAACGCGAGGAGAACATCGAGCACGGCAAAATACACCGCGATTATCTGCAAACCCAACATGCTTTAATAATAATAATACTGCCGTTTAAAATAATAGAACATAAAATGACTTACACCACAAGTCTAGATATAATCCAGGAGACCATTGCGCTGGAAAAGGCGACAGGACGCGCTGTCTGTTGGGAGGAGTTTCCTCCAAATGACAGGCGCGTCCAAGGCAGTGCGTCCAGACGCACAAGGCGCGACCCGATGGATAACAGACAAGTCCAAGAACAGTCCATAGATGGCAGTGTTGTGTAGCACAAAGAGAGATGCCAAGTAAGTGGGATTCAACACTTCATAACCCTTCAGTGAAATATAGCATACTGGTCAGGCCTACAGGTGACAGTGAAGCTAGTATAGGCTACTATTTTCTTGAGGTTAGGCAGGCTGTTCCTCATTGCATAATTGTTTGTCCACTTAAACATTTTGGTTGGTTGCAGTTAAATGCCACACAGCGCTCCTTCTTTACCTTTGGACTCCTAACTTCACAAACCAAGATTTAAATGCCTACCCTACTAAGAGTTTATTATTATTTATTAAAGACTTTTTTTTTTTGGCTAAGGGCATGTTTAATAAGACTACGTCTTAATCTTATCTCTAACATGTACTCAAATTCCATCATGGTTTGAACCCCTGGCAACATGGCTTACACTGATATATGTAAGAATCAAATTGATTGATTATTGTAACACTTATCTTATATAAATACTGACAGATTGGAGTTTTTGCTACACATTCAAAGCTCAAAAGACAGATAACAAATGTTATCATGCAGCATTCATTGCAGGAGCCTTTATGAGACACTTATGTGCCTGTGGTCATCTGAGAGCAGCTGCCCCTCAGTGCTGCTGAGACCCATGGCCTACATACAAGAGCCCAGCACCAGGTACACAGACGTGGTATGGTTACAATAGAACAAAAGGAGCAAGGGAGTGTGACCTCAGGTAATCTAATCCTACAGTCAGCACTGAATCCAGGGAATCGCTTCACTACAAACAAGCACCAAAAGACAGGCTGAGGTTTAGAATGAAGGAATACAAGATTGGGTATCTTCATTGTGAAAGTGTACAGTTTAAAAATGTGCAAAGCTTAGACAAAATAAAACCACAATACACTTTAAAAGATTCACTTTACTAAAGCTTCAGAAAAATATGTCTTATATATTCAGTATGTTTATTTCCCATCAACATACAACTTATATAAATCATAATATGGAGGTTCTACACTAATCAGAGCCTTCTGTACAAACTGAAACAAAAAATAATAATTAAAAATGTTAAATGGGTTATGCTTTAGATGGATAAAGCACAAAGCAGTGTTTTTCAGAAGAATGGAATAAAGTTGTTTGTTTTGTATGTATATAAAAGGTAAAACTAACTTAACTGTCACCACTGAATACAAGTAAACAACAGTATTTCTGATGTGGACACAATGACAGTGATAAGAGACATGCAGCGCAGAATTGTTAATAAGTGTCAAACAAAAAACTCTATACTTTATATTCCAATTACTTATTTCAGTTAATTGGAGATATACCATCTTTGTGCAATTCTGTGCACTTACATTAGAAGTGAAAACCTGCTTCTGTGATTCAAACAACAGGGTTTGGCTTGGCACATATAGTTTAGTTTATATGTTATGCATCTTCATAATTACAGTGCAGTGCAAACAGCTAACATTCTTCTGGATTTATAACATTTTGGAATATTTATCAAGCAGTATTTTTCCCCATTACACTGATTTGTATATCTTCGTAATGTACGAGTATAGATCTAAGAAATGCAGAATGTGAGTGTAAGCACTTCTGCACAGCACTGTAAACTGTACGCTTGACAAGCCTCTCAAAACAATATAGCACATTAGGCACAGCAGGTTTTTCCATACATATTACATTATACACACCTTCTACCTTTTATTTTACCAGAACCATGAATCAAAAAGCAAAATGCAAAATGCATGAGTGCATTTTAAAAAAGTAGATAGTTCTGTACTCCATATGATTGTAAGAAAAGAATAAAAGATGAAGTATTTTAATCCTGCATCAGAATTGTCTTTAATGTTGTGAGCACAAGGGGCGAGAGCTAGGGTCACCTTAGCTCCTCAAAGCTGCCAGTCTGGACTGCATCTCTTCAATGTCTTCTTCAGATTCAGCATCTGAGGCTGCGGCAGCTCCAGCAGGCTCCATTTCAGGAAGTTCATCTGTGACTTTGCTGGGTGCTTTACCAAGGGCACCTACAACACAAATTCAACTATTAGAACTTTCTGGCCATAATAAAGTCTGAACTGGCCACTCTATATGACTAAATTAAAAAAAATTTAATATAAATGGATAGCATTTATTACCAGCTGTAATTTCAAAAAGAATCTTGTCAACTTCCTCCTCTGCTGCTTCCTCCATGTCTTCCCCATCTTCCATGCTTTCAAATGTATCTTCAAGCATTTCTTCAATAATACCCGCCTTGGTCAAAATAGATAGTAAAAGTTCAGACTGTATGCTTAATTAAGATCAATTCAAAGTACATGAACACAGGTGTTTATAGTTTTGGCACCCAGAAAATCCCATAACAATTTGTCTCTAGTTATTACAGGAAGTGCAACCAACCATTCATTTTATTATTATATCTTTAGAAATGTACAAACCTTCATCATCTCCTTTGACAGCTCTCTCATTGTGGCTTGAATCTCCGGGACTTTGATCAGACTCTGCATGGCTTTCATGACCTCGGTGCTCTTCTGAAGGGATCCAGAGACACGTACCAAAGCTAGAAGCAACAAAAACCCTTAAAAATCTGCATAAGAACACTATAAAGACTGTCAAAGATATTGGTTACTTACCCAGTTGATTCTTCATGCTGAGTTGCACTGAGTTCATATGAGCTTTAGATGCATAAAGCTTTGTAACTGCTCGCTTAGACTGAATCATTTCTTTTGCAAGAATTATACACACATCCTTCTGTCCCTTTTTGGCAGCTTCTTTAATAGATCTTTTAACTTTTTCTTCCTCTCTTTGAATGTCTGGGAAATATTACAACGTTATGTCATATACAATGTTCTTTAATAAACAAATGTCAAACAAATATACAATGAGCTTTAAGAACAAGTACCAGTTTAATTGCTGGCACTAATAAATAAAATGTAAACGATTTATTAATCAACCTTACCCCGGATTTGTCTGTCAATCACTCGCATTTCCTTTCGAATTTTTCCGGACCACTCATTCACCTGTATGGGAATAAAAATGATCTGAAAAGCTCTTCAAGATCACACCCATACCTATGTTGAGATGTCATGCGGGCTGGGTTCAACTGTTCCCATGCAGCCCACCACCCACGTAGGTTACAAACGACAACAAAGACGCAAAACTAAAATCACGTTTATAAACCATATATTTGATAACAGTCCTGTTTAGAGAAGTAATATCACAGCAGCAGTGCAGTTTATTGACTAACTTGAAACTGTCAACAAACCGAACTGACGGCTAACCATAGCAGAATTGAAAGGACAGAAATGTTCTGATTGTATTTTCATGACGTGACATTTCATGATCGGATTTAGCTATTAAAAAAAGTCTTTACCATCTCCTTTGGAGCTTTGTCAGGCGTTCTTCCGAACAGGCCCATTGTGTTGTTTACTCGCCACAAATCAAGCTAACTGGCTAAAAGTAGCCTGTGTTGTTTATTCCACTTCCTGGTTTCTTATGCGCATGCGTGTTGTGCTCCGCTGGTTCACCTTCAGTTTGGTAGTGAGCAACCACACCTCCTTGTCATTAAATGTACATGTAAAACATGCACAAGTTTAAAAGGTCACTATTTTGCATCCCGCTGTCCCGTTTCTATTTTTCCACTATAACACACATTTAAAACATTTAAAAAATAGTTTCTGTTGGAGTAGGCCTGATGAGGAAGCAGAAACTCAGGTAATAAATATGTTTGCCTTCTAACTACAAGTTAGTTAAATTTTGTCAACTGTCGTGTCTGTGACACGTACCACACCTTTGATGCTCTGCCTGATGGGCATGGTGGTTCAGAAGCTATAGGTGAAAATAAGTATAGTGTGACTGAGGAGTGAGGCCAGAATGATGTAAAGCACTTGTCAAAAGTGAAAAGGAAAAGATGCATGTAAATGATGCATTATAGATCCAATTTCTAATAATAAAGGAACACATTTCATTTATTTTACTTCCAGGCTGTCATATAATTTTATTTGACAATTATGTAACCAGGAAAATCCCTTTAGATCCAAAATGTCTGAAGGGAGTAGCCCCAGTGGACCCTGTACATATATTATGGAATCCATAGTACATGGGGGAAACAGAGTGAAATTATGTGAATATCGGGGCTCCAGTGAAATGGGATGAACTAGTAAACTGGTAGAACTTTAAAGATGAAAGTTACTTTCCCACATTATTGGAGTCTCTATTTAACTGGTGCAATATGAGTTTTATTTAGAGACAAATCCATTGTTTGTGGCAGTCTGATTTTATACCATATTTAGCTACGAGAGGTTAATAAAATGATGTAACCCATATACATGTACTAGTATGTGTAAAACATGCAACGAGGAAAGGCAGAGGCGCGTGGGCGGGTGTTGTTGTCACGTGACGTAAGCGCGTGAGTAACGGCGCATATTTTCAAAATGGAAGAAATGGCAAACTTTTGGAGGGTAATACGGCCACTGTAGATTGAAGCACTCTTCATACACGTACATGGATTTTCAATGAGCACATGTGGCTGATGAATATGAAGTTTGCACCCACCTGATCCGCCAAGATGAGTGTGGCTATCGGCGATAAAATTGAGGTGAGTTCCTTTGTTTCGCTAACGCTAGCCAAAAGCTAACTTTTAGTCTTTTCCACTTCTCTGAACCATGGATCTATGATACTCCCATGCTGACCTGAAAGACGTGTCGAAAAGAAAACATCCTGTTATACAACTCAGGGGTAATATGCAGACTCTGGTTTTGTGTTGCATTAAAACATTATTGGTTAATTTAACCATTTAAGTTAAGTTAGTTACTGTTAAAATGTGTCTAAATACGCGACTGGATATACTGCTTTGGGCAATATTAATTACACCACTGTATCTGAGTTTCATAATACTCTGGAAGAGACTCAAACACAAATGGCTTTACTTTCTATAATAATGATAGTAGACAGTAGTTATATTGTCTTCTGTGTGGCCCTTGCCACTGATGCTTCTTATCAGTGCTATAGTTTGTGTTACCGCTGCCTAGAGACAGACACAAGTGTCCCTACGGCGGGAGAAGAGCCGGGTTATCTGGGCTTTAGTTGGACAGATGACAGCGTCAGGTGCTGTAGATTGTTGTTGGTTGTTGTGGTAATAAATTATTGTACAAAGTGAAGTCGTTAGCAGCTGTGGTGTCTTCGTTATTGTACTCACAGGATGTCGCAGCCTGGAGGGACTCCCTTTAACATATTACAGTACTACTTTCAAAACTTCTCTCCGGATTTACAAATCTGCAAAAATGTAAACCCTGGTTTGTTTTTTTCACCTGAGATCGGTATAGAGGTATTAGGACGTTTTTTGGACTTTTGTTGTTTTCTTGTATGGAGCTGTAGTTTACTTGATTTCTTTCCTCTGCAGGATTTTAAAGTCCTCACACTTCTTGGAAAGGGTTCTTTTGCATGTGTGTATCGGGCAAAGTCAGCCAGGACTGGTCTGGAGGTTGCGATTAAAACGGTAAGAACACTTAAACTGTCAATTCTACTGTATAATTATAGTCTATGCCAACCCTGGCAAGCACCTGTGACCCTGTCTGTGACCGTTACATTAGAAACATTATAATTAACTCTCCCTGTGCGTCTTCATTTATCAAATTTAATTCCCAAATGGGCGCCTTCTTGGGCAACAGATTGGCTATTGTGATACAGAAAAGGTCATCCACCTGTTGATTCTGTGAACATGTAATTATCTGTGTGGTTTCCATCTGCAGATTGACAAAAAGGCCATGCACAAAGCTGGCATGGTCCAGCGGGTCACAAATGAGGTGGAGATTCACTGTCGACTGAAGCATCCGTCAGTACTGGAGGTAACGGTGCTCAATGAAAAGTCCACATCTTTTTTTATATGGCAAAAGATATTAGTATCACTCATTTAATTCACAAACCTAAACTGTGTTTTAGTCCCTTTAATGACTCTTCTTAGCAATTATTACATAAAACGGGTAATGAAAGTTTGACCATTTATTCTTCTCCTCAAAGCTGTACAACTACTTTGAAGACAGTAACTATGTATACTTGGTGCTGGAGATGTGTCACCTTGGTGAGATGAGCCGGTATCTCAAAGACCGGAAGATGCCTTTTTCTGAAGATGAAGGTAATGTTTGATTCACATGTTATGTTTCGGTACACTATTTCTGGGCTGGGATTGCCTGTATATTTCGTGGTCATATTAATTACTTATTACTTTTTTAAATGTCTTTTTTTCAGCGAGGCACTTCATGAATCAGATTGTTAGAGGAATGCTGTATTTACACACCCATGGTATTCTCCACCGGGATCTTACACTGTCCAACCTTCTTCTGACCACTAACATGAACATTAAGATTGCAGACTTTGGCCTGGCCACACAGCTCAAGCTGCCCAATGAGAAGCACTTCACTATGTGTGGGACGCCCAATTACATCTCCCCTGAGGTGGCCACCCGCAGTGCCCACGGACTGGAGTCTGACGTTTGGTCCCTCGGGTGCATGTTCTACGCCTTCCTTATGGGGCGCCCTCCCTTTGATACTGATACGGTCAAACACACTCTCTCTAAGGTGGTTCTGGGGGAGTACGAGATGCCCTCCCATGTGTCTGTGGAGGCCCAGGACCTGATCCATCAGCTGCTGCAGAGGGACCCTGCTCACAGGCCCAGCCTGTCTGCAGTGTTGGATCACCCCTTCATGACCCACAGCCTCCTGACCCGCTCTAAAGAACTCAGTCTGGATGAGGAGGGCTCCCTGGACAGTGGCATCGCCACAATCTCCACTGCATATCTGTCCTCCACTTCAACCAGCAGCAACAGTCATCTGCACAAGAAAGCCAGACATGTGATTGGCTCTGCTTTGCCCAACCGCATGACTCCCATTCTCCCTCGCCAACCCACCGGCTTCACCAGCACAGAGGCATGGCAGCAGCAGAAAGCTGACAGGTTTGAAAGAGAGGGCAGGAGCAGAGGGCAGGGAGACAGTGCACAGACTCGTTATTCGCGGAGGGCTCACTCTTCAGAGCGCTCTGCCTCTGCTGCCCTCTCCCAAAGCTCCAGTCGCTGTGATCTGGGCCGTTGCCACTCTGAGGAAAACCTGAGCGACTATGGAAGAACTCAATTTCCTATGTCCTCCAGTCACCCGTATGCAGAAGAGGGCAGAAGACTCCCCTCTCCGCCAGTCAAACAGTCAGTTGGGTAAGTCTTCCTCTGCTACTCTATGCTTTGTGTTATGTGGTCATAAGTCTAATCCTTTGCCCCTTTGGTATGCAGTACTGCATATTCTCTACCCACAGAATGTGCTCCTGTTCCAAGCATCCAATATCAAGACCCAAATTGGCTCAGCAAAGATGGTAAAATTATTTTTAAAAATATAGTTACATGCAGAAAATAACCACTAGATGGCAGTGCTGACCAAAAACAATTAAAAACATATGGCGAGAGTACTACGGTAATTTTCTGATTATTTTCTATATCATCATATCATATTCTGGTTTTATTTTCTGGCATATGATTTAGTTAATTTTCTTATAACTGATTAAGAAGTCATGTGTACTGGGTTAGTTGGTGCTACATGTTTGGAATAAGGGTATTCTTGCAGCTTATAATATAATGTATATAATGTTTGAAAAAAATATATATTTCTTTTTAGGTTCTGGTCTGAGAGCCACAGACACTAGTGCACACAGCAGTGGAGGCAGTTTTCACAGTGGGAGGGGACCATTAGGAGTTCACAACTCTTGGACTGATGCTCCCTCAGGCAGAGGAGGGAACCACAACCTGCCTTTCCCACAGCTCCAGAACCCAGATGTATACAGGGAGAACAACCCAGGGCCGGAGCTCCTTCCCCTGCATAGCCGAGTGCCCAAGCCCCACACGCTAAAGCCCGCTGTGGAGAAAGACAAGAAAACACTCCGTGACATTGTGCCTCCACTGTCAGCTGCCAGACTCAAGCCCATCAGACAGAAAACCAAGAATGCTGTTGTGAGAGAGACCTCTGGACTCTTGTCTCTCTGTGGTAAAAAATGCAATATCATTAAATGATGCTCTTCTGTGCTGCAGGTGAGCATTCTGGACACTGGGGAAGTGTGTATGGAATTGTTGAAACATGTCAGCGGTCAGGAGAGGGTTAAAGAGGTGCTCAGAATCTCCAGTGATGGGTCAATGGTGAGTTTTATATATCTTATTATTATTATTACCATGTTCATTTGATCGCACTGGTGGACATTGCATTAAAGTCCCTTTACATTTACATTGAAAGGTAACGATTTATCAGCCTAATGATGGGAAGGGTTTCCCAGTCCTGGACCACCCTCCTGCTCCTCCAGAGAACATTCTCATCTGCAGCTATGATGACCTTCCTGGTAAATGAACACTTAAATCATGTCAAAAAAGACTTTGAGTTTCATCTCACCGGCTATTGTCATTTTTACCTAGAAAAATACTGGAAGAAATATCAGTATGCATCAAAGTTTGTGCAGTTAGTCAAATCCAAGACTCCAAAGGTCACCCTTTACACAAAGTACGCCAAGGTGATGCTAATGGAGAACTCCCCGAATGCAGATGTGGAGGTTTGCTTTTATGATGGTGAGGAAAACCACACATAAAATTCATTTTTACTTTTCACCATGAGAGCATCTCTGAAATCCTCTTGGGTGTGTGACATACAGGAGCAAAGACCCACAAGTCCTCGGAGCTGCTGCAGGTGGTGGAGCGGGGCGGGAAGTCGTACACGGTGAAGGGGGAGGTGGGGCTTGGCGGGCTGAGCGCTGACAGCCGCAGGTACGTGGAGCTGTCAGACCAGGGCCACAGCATGTGTCTATCTCTAGAGGCGGCCATCACTGCAGAGGAGCAGAGGGGCACCCACAAGGTCCCCTTCTTCCCCATCACCATCGGCAGGTACGACAAACACTGCTCCAAATACTAATGTTGTCATGATGTGTAGTGACATAGCGCTCCATTATACTGTTATATCTACAGAAGACCGGCCAACCCTGATTCTCATAGCTCCCCTGCACTCCCCTCTCAGCCAACTCCTGAGTCAGCCTCCCCTCCACAAGCTCCGCAAATAAACCCATCAGTAAGTTTCATTTATTTTTATATCCAATGTCTCATGTTCTATTACTGAATGCTCAATATTTATGTTTTAATAGAATAAGCTGTAGTTGCGCTTGGGAAAAATCCTAATATTCTAATAATATTTTACATCTATTGTTAATCATCTATTAACTAATTTTTTTCCCTTCATTTTCTTTTTCCCTGCAGATGATCTCTTATGACGGCTCTGACTTCACAACCACCAGTGTGAATAAGAAACATTCTCCACCTCAGCACAATGCAGGGAAAGTGGTCAAGTCCATATTTGTGCCGAATGTTGGCTGGGCCTCACAAGTACGTCAGCAGCGCCTGAGTAATATGAAACAAATGGCTACTTGAGAATATTAATTAGAGAATTGTTTATATTTTCTCCAAGTTGACCAGTGGAGAGGTGTGGGTGCAGTTCAACGATGGTTCTCAGCTCGTGGTACAGGCCGGGGTTTCGTGCATAAGCTACACATCTCCAGAAGGCAGAGTTACTAAGTAAGTCTTCTTTAAATGCTGACGCATCCTTTCATATTTGCAGTACTTATTATTTTTAACATGTTTTTTTTCTCAAGGTACAGAGAAAATGAGAAATTGCCTGAACATGTAAAAGAGAAACTTCACTGTTTGTCCACCATCTTGGGACTGCTAGCCAACCCCACCTCACAGCAGCTACACCAGCGCTAGCCTGAGCGCTCACAGGACCTCCATAGCACTCATTGTAGTAGTAGAAATTTTGTCTGTTGTAAATATCTGTGTTTTTTTACATGTACAGAAGACTAAGATTATGAAAAGATTTTATTTTTATTAAGTAATCCTTTGTATAGATGCTTCATTGGGACGTTTGTATGAGCTGTTTCTTCTTTCATGAACTTATTTCTTCACATTGTTGAGGGAATAAATATCTCCTGTGAATAGAAAAAAGCTGCAGTCTAATTTTTTATCTTAACATATCTGAAAATATTAAAGTGTGTTTATGATTTGACGAATATGGAAAATAGATATTAAGTCATAGTAGAGGTGGGTCTAAGAGCAAAAATCAAGTCAACAAAGGTTTCACATTGTTTATTTTGCCTTTTTGATTTAGATATTTAATTAGAAAATGTTGATTTCTGTTCAGTTACAGAACTGATACAAAACAGCATACTGTACGGATATAAGCATAGGTGTATATATACACACAGGTAAACATTCAGGTGGAGACTTTTGGGCCACATGTTGACAAGCACAGAGTACAGAGGAGACAGTGGAGTGGTGCATGTACACGCCTCAGCCGTCCCACAGCTAAGAGCAAAAACACCTTACTCCTCAATATGAGCTTCAGCTGTGCCTGCCTGCAGCACTGCATTAGAGAGTTGAGGTTGAAGGGCAGGCAGCTATGCATTCTATGGTGGAAGTGGTAAAAAAATGCAGATGTTTTGACCTGGTTTATGATAGATATAATATCTTATAATTGAGCTTATTCACCTGAAACAAAAACTGGAACAAAGCCCGGTCTCTGTGGGCACAATGGACTAAAGTACAATTGGTTTTACTTGCAGGCAAAACAGCTCAGTCTTACAGGGTTGGATGTTGGCCAGTGCAAACACAATACTAAGTTTGAGTTTGTGTGTGGACCTAAATCCTATTAAAAACTTCCAGATATTTCCAATATTCCAATTCCAATATTTATATTTTGTTGTAAGGAGAGCTCTTTCAAAAAATACTGGCCCTAGCCCTCCATGTGATCTTATGAAATCAGATTATAAAATGTGAATGCAACCGATTTACAATTCTATTCACACTGAGATACAGTTTAACTTTATGGAGGATATAGTTAAATATGGAAATGCAGGTATGGAAGCAGGCACAGAAGTAGTTTACAGGCAGTGCTCTTTCAAATTCATAGATTTTAGAGATGACAACCATAAGCCTCTGTTCTCACCACCACTGAGTTTTGTGCAACTTATCTCTTTTTATCATTCAATACCCATAAACCAACTTTGTTCAAAATCATACATATAAAGTAATTCCCCATAAAATCTCAATAAAATAAAGTTAATCTTATTAGATGTCAGGACAAAATATTAAAAGGAGTAAAAAATCTCACAGTGAACACTCAAAAGAACTCACTCATTCTGCTCCAAATCATTAATTCCATGTGACGCCTCAGGACACCACTACAGCAGCTACAAACAGAAGACATGGAATCACCTGGAAGTAGAAGAGACTGCCCTGTCCTATATACATCCACTTTTAACCTTACATCTTTTCCATTAAGCACAATAGTTACCCAGTACATTTGGGTATTTTAACATTACCCTGCCAAGTGGCATAATTGATGTTATTCTGGAATTATTTGCTCCATCACAGAACCAAAATGTGAGCATTTAAATCCTTGGGTTCATGTTTTGGAATTCTAGAAATAAATCATGGAATTCTCTGGAAGCATCAGCAAACACAAATGGAATGTTATCCTTAATTGGCTGCTTAAAACTAATAGTGTATTGTTGTTAGAGCACCTACCACCTGCGCATGAACCTACAGGCCTCTGACACAGCAGTGAATACTGTGTCACTAAAGGACTTGGTCACATAACTGGGGACTCTGCATGGACAGTCCTATGGCACACTAACAGCTCTGCAGGTTATGGGTGTTCACATGCCCCTTGCCAAAATGCCCATGAGGCTCTGTGTGGGTTCAGTGGTATCGACAGCTCAGCACGAGTCAGTCCAACAGTGGCCATTACGTCTGCTACCTGAGCATCTGTCTTTGCCAAACTCCCACATCAGAAAAGTGAAATTATCAGGCAAATGTTCCAAGGTTCACATTACAGTACTTTAAATCTCATTCAACAAATCAAACATACAAAAGGCAGAGAAAATCTTACACCAAATCATTGTCTTTTCAACAACTATAGGAAAGGTTGGGATTAGATATAGGATCATCATAATTATTATGATTATTACAGGTTATAGTTGTTACCAGGTTTGTTCAGGAGCAGTCATTGGGAGGAGGCCTTAGTGGCAATAGTGGACACACAGTGTTGTTGGAAGTTGGGGGACATGGCTGTGTTACAGCCCAGTCTCTGTAGAGAGCCTTTCAGCCCACTGTCCCCCTCCACGATCCAGGGGCCGCTGGCCTCTTTGCCCAGCAGACCACAGCAGCCCTGAGCCGGGGGGCTGCTGCTGACGGGCACAGCCGCCGCGTCAGCACTCTGGCTCTGGAGCACACTGCTTATGTGGTTAAGCAGGTCATTAAAAAACTCTGGCACACCCTCATAACCTGGAAACACAACATGCGATTCACATATCATGTACCACCTTTTCAACGGCCAATCTCATCTGCCCTCGAAAGTGTTGGGCCTGTTAAGTACTAGGGGGTAACTGCTGAGAATGCCAGGTGCTACAGTGGGGCTGCAGTGGCTCTAATGCAAAAACTATGGCATCCTTAGGAAAGACTCCTGGCCTAGTATGAATGTGGTGTATGCGTAGGCACTTACCACCACTGAGTGATTAATGCACAAAACTGTACAGACTTCTGAAAAGCACTATGTAAGACTACTTCAATATTATGTTTGCATTATTAGCATTTCTACATGAAGAAATGTATAATGACTATACCTGTTTTTAAGTATATCATGTTTTAAAAAGTTAGACCCGTCCTTCTGATCATGATGAGACCATTGAAAGTTTCATGTGTTTTCTGTGTTTTACCTGGGAAGGCGTTGATGTCGATGACTGCGTGCTGTCCTGTCTGGTTGTTGATGATAACGTCGATTCCAAACAGAGACACGCCCAGTGCCTGGCGCAGAGAGCGGCACAACTCCCGGATCACCTCATTGTTAGGGGGCTGGGACACTCCCTCCACATTGTCCCTCTGAACACATAATCACCAGGGTAAATAGGGCTAACAATACATACTCTTCATCACAATGACATGCTACGTACAGAGGTCAGGTCTGAGGACGACTCTGGTTTAGAGACATTGTGGCTGTTGAAGAAAATGGCTTTTCTGTCTGAAAACCAAGAGAAAATACAGTATGATTATACAGTATGAGCAAAAATATACACATTGATAACTAAAGATACACCATTTCTTAGCCAGTAGGGGGCAGCATTGTTCAAATGACACATTTAGCGCATTTAGTTTCTTGCTTTAACTGAATGTTAGTGTCGGTCTGACATGTTTTTCTTTCTGAAAACAAAGTGACCTATATTTCTTCAGTGGTCTGTTCAGAGCAGGATTTCTTTGAAGACATGATGTACATGACACAAAGGTTTATTTGACCCCATTCCTCTTTTATTTCTGTGTTTTTTAGCATGATTCACGCTGGTGGATTTGAGAAGGATGTTCAGACGCGGCTAGCCTGCCTAGTAATAAGAGCAGTGAGAACATGGATGTGAGGTGTACACACTGGACACTGAGCAGCCTGGCACTATGCTGTGCTTTATGTGTTTGACAAGGGCACAGCTCCTCTGCTGCTGCACTCTACATTCCAGACGCTTTATACAAAACAGACCGTTGCTCTGATCAACAGGCACTTTGCATCAGGATCTACAGTTTCACATGCAAATACAGTGGAGACAGACCAGCATTAGGAACTCTCTACATTACGCTTGTGGAGACTGTGTGATTCTTTTGTTACTACGCTAGACAAACTGAGCACATGAGCAGAAACCCTACTGTGCTCAGCTCTTCCTTAAAAGGTTAAATCAAAGGGACTATAAAGCGATTTATGAGGACCTTTGGAGTGTCATTTGGTCTTAGCTGTAGCTGCTCACCAGCGGGTCCAGAGGGGAAGTTCTTCAGGGAGGGTCTCTCCACCACTGTGTGCGAGTCTCCGACCACAAAGACTTTGTACAGCACCGCGTTGTGGTTAATGAAGCTCTGGATGACACAGGGGGGCTTCATGTCCTTCAGGTCCTCCTCACTGAAGATTATAGCCATCTGTGAGAAGGAAAGTACACAACAGTTTGTCACATCATAAGCAGCAATTAGGATGAAAATTGATTAAACTATGAATCACTATAATGCATTATGTCATCTTGGGCTTTTACCAATGATTTTTGCTTTTAGACGATTGATGAGTTTGAATCGATGACAAAAGCAATAATTGCCAGTGTCTTGTGACATGATTACACATTGTCAACAGAAGGTGTGGGTGACCTTTGAGCCTTACCTCATGGGAGTTGGTTCCATGGGCCACTCGAGTCTTACAAACTGAACAAACACAAATAAGACACAATGTAAGATACAATAATTATGAAGAGATAGTCCACTTATAATAAAGGAGCTTAAAGAGTAGAGGAGGTGATTTGGGAGGTCACAGGTGACACTTACTGAATGGGAATGTGAGTCCCTGCTTCCGAATCTGCTCCAGCACGTCTGCACTGCACTCACTGTTCAGGACCATGAACGGAGGAGAGCAGATCCTGTCGTCTGGCATAAACACAAGGACAGGTACACATGGATCAAAATACAATTTTAAAATAGTTTTCTCTTCACACTGAAATGCTAATATTTGTTTGTAACTCTCATAAGCAAGAGGGGTTGTGGAAAAGTAGCCTGCGTGTGTCTGTTGCATTATAAACAGTAGAAAAGCATTGAATCTAAACCATCTCCCCAGAGAACATTAACTGGCCTAAAAACAAAGTTCTAAACATCACCAGACCTCTCCTCTGATCTCAGAGTCCTTACTTCTGGGATTACAACAAGGCAGGAATAGAGGCACTAGTCTTAACTATTTTTGAATTTTTCAGTTGTCTAATTGTTTTGACTATAAACAATTATCAAGAAACATCCCCTCATTAGTTTCATCTTGCTTAACAAAGTCTTCACAAAAAAGCAGCCACATACAAACTGGATCATGCTTATTTCTGTGGAATAATAGTCCACCAGGAAACATGTAGTTGAATAATATATCTGTCATGTTTCCAGATTTTCATGTTCAAATAAAAGTTCTCGAGTTGTTACAATAAAGTCCAAAACAATTCCCAAACTTTGCATTTAAAATGTAAAAAATCTGAGAGTCTAAGGCGTTACATAACAGACTCTCTGCAGCTGGCTGATTCTGGCTCGGTCCCTGCTCAGCTGCTGGGCCTGTTCCAGTGCCCATTGCTCACTGGCTCCAACCAGATTTGTCATACTTATGTTATTCTAACAGGACAAGAATAGCACATAATGTCTTTCAGGAAACAATCCACTCCAGGGACATGTCTGCATTGCATCACAGAGTTCCCAAAGTATGTCCAACGTGATGCTAGAGACAGACAGTGGTGTGCTAAGTGCAGCAGGAAGCACGGATGAGCCCACGCTTTTGTGAGCAAGCTCTGAGTAACTAAGTTTAAACACTGAATGCTCCGGCAGACCTGATGGAGCCAGAGTTTATGGGACAATGTAGGAATTCTTTTAAAAAGATCATTATCCACTTGTGCTACTCCTGGAGGAATCCAGTGCCCTGCAGTTCTTCTGACATGCAGAAGTGACAGAGAGTTAGGTCTGTTGTTACACCTATGCTCAGATCTGATCTGGCTCCCCTCTCAGATGGAGCTGCTTGCATTAGGCCCCGAATGCAGCACTATTACTGTTTGAGCAAGTTTTTAAGAAACCTCCAGCAGATACAACTAAACCAACCAGCACCACCAGGTTTTGTAATTTAATAAACCTGTGGAACTGGATTACAATATATTACTATATTATTATGGGTTTCTAAATCAAGTATCTCACAAAATGTAAAAAAAGACTTTCGACTAAGGAAGTTTAAAGATTGTGTTTGAATACTGCAACACATCTTCCGTAGGCTAATTTTTTACTAACAAACCTTCATATGAATTCCTCTTTAACAAGGAAACTCAAATCAAAAGTGGCAGAGTATTAGACAGTATTTAAGAATGTATCTCTTAGTCACCCTTAACAATGTGGAGAATGTACACAGAGTAGGCCATACGCGTGGTGAGGCTGAGACTTTAAAGCTTTGATGACAGCACTGTTATTCTGTCAGAGAAACTCAAGTGCACCCCAAGTGCTTCCTTGTCTTCAGTGTGTCGCAGAGCCTGGAGCCTCCAATACTGTTGCCATGGCAACCTAACGCTCAGCTGATAAGGAGGAAGTGGCTGTGCAACGACAGATAGGCCTTCTCATTTTTACATCATGCATAAATATAGACTGTACGTGTGTCCTCATTTTCTACTAGCCCATATGCATTTTACACTTTTATTTTTATTTTTTATGATATTGTGGGTGTAATATACATTATAAAACAAATGGCTGCTTTGTTGTCCTCTGCCTTCATCAACAAGGCTTGTTTTTAGTGCATTTACAAGCACTGAGATAACCAAAAAAAGGCAACCATTTTTCACAATCAAACAAAATGCATCAATAATAATGGTAAATAATAGATAAAATAATACAATGTTGTCACACCATTTTAAGGACAGAAAATTACATTTTAAAGTACAGTATCCTTATATCCTCTGTGTGTTACCTTGCATACTGCTTTCTATCCGATGAACAAGCTGGTAGGACTTGCAGCGGTCCAGCAGGGTCCGGATGGCAGGCAGCGGGTCAAGGACAATGGTCTTGGGGTGTGCGTCGATGTAATCCTGCACAAACAAGCACAACATTACACAGGTGAATTGTGAGTTGCTGTTACATCAACACTACGAGTCCATACGTGACAGTGAGGTCAGCAGTACTAGCCCTTACATAAGTGACGCTCCACATCTTTAGCCGTTAGCATATCACGCTGACTCATTTCACACACCTGTTGTGTGCCTGTGACAGCCTTCGGGTGGATACTGAGTAAGAACAGTGCTAACGAAAGGCACACAGCGCACTCACAAACATGTCCTTTTGTGGTCTTCAGCGGTATAAATAGACGTATTCAAACAGAGCATAAACAAATGCCTGTGCCATGACATGTGTAGGATTTACTTTGGATATATCAAGAATGCTCTGGTAGTTATGCAAGCGGCCTCTCCTCTGCCAGCTCAGGACAAGGCTCTGCTGATGGGGAAGGTCAGCAGTATGTTTGTAAAGATGAACGGAGTGCATGTTGGGTTTGGCGAGTGAACACACAGGCACTGAAGAGTGTGTGTCTGTGTGATTGGACTCAGATAAAATAGTTCAGTCTTGAAGAATAGCTTTAATCATTGTTCAGAATCACATACAAACTCAAATTGTCGTGAAAAGAGTGTTGAGTGAAAAATGCACTTGAGATAAAATCCAGTACATGGCAAAGCACGCCCGCAGACTCTGAACCAACAGCTCTCTGTAACACGATTAGTTTGAAGTAAAGGTGTATTTTGGAGAGGCAGCACTCCTGGTACTCTACAGGAGGTATTTAGGGTGGCCAATGACAGCTATCAGACAGAAGAGGAGCAACACTTATTAAGGATAGAACCCCTTACCCTGTAGTTTAGTCCACTACACATGTTCACAAACACCAGTCTTGAGTTAGCCTGGTTACAACAATAATTTACTCAAATGTTTCTGGGTATGCTTATGATTAAAGAAATGAAGTTGACTGCTTGCTATTACGAAAGCAGAAATAGCTAACCATGTGCAATTTTAAAAAGGTTAAATACACATGTGCCATCAGTGTTAAAAATGACTAAGCTAAGCAACCAGGAGAAGCAAACACAGAGGAACATGGCCTTTTCTCACTTGATGTCATAAACAGTGATCCATCAGTAAGGGCCTGCTGCAAAAAGCAGCCAAATCTCTGCCTGCACGACTGCTTTGTTGTGGCAACCCTGACTCAATAAAAGGCCATGTTATTTATTTATTTTCCAGTGTGTGAAAGCATTTGTGTGTACGCTGTGTTTGGCTGTGTGACTTAACACATTAATGTTCCTCTTTTGAACCGTCACAAGAGATTGTTTTGAAACAGACACGAGGTGACCAAATTTGTGTATTGATGGGGCAGTCCAAAAACACGAGGCATCCTCTTTTAGCCCTTATTTTGAAGCAACAGGTTTCACTCATGTTCTAGATCTGAGGATGTCATAGTTTCAGAGGCCTGTATAACTATGGGAGATTTACTGTTTTTTTTGGAAAAAAGAAAAACTTATGAACAAAGTTGAACCTTATTATTTGTAAATGCCTAGTTTGTGAATTTTGAGCGGTCCATTTCCCATTCAAAGGGTATCATATTTAGATTTAAATTGCCTGTTTGAATGTATGACCTGTCCTCAATTTTCAGTCAGTTTTAATTGATAGGGCTTCTAGAATGTCTGGCAATCTAAACCCATTGCTGGGTTTCAGACATTTTATAGACCAATCATATCAAATAAACATTGTTAAAATGCAGTTTTTTGTTATAATACAGTGTATTCTTGGGTCTAGTCACTAATGAAAATCACCAGGTTTAACATTTGTGAATTTTCCTTTCAGATATTTCATGGCAAAGTACAATGTAATCAATAGGGAAATCTGGCTCTTGCCCCCATCAGGGAGTACGACATCATCACATTCTAGAATCTGAAAACCAGTAATCCATGGGTTAAGACTGTTGCCATAGCAATTAACAATTCAAAACAATAGGGCTCTAGGCCTTTAGTCATTTAGTCGATTAATCGCTTGATGGAGACTTAGTCGTCCACCATTTGTATTAGTTGACTAATCATTTTATTTAAATTATAAGGATTTATTTGGGACAACAGCGAAAAGGTGTTATCTGAAGATGTAGTGTTTTTTGGTATTTATATGTAAAAAGGCAGATTAAAGTTTATTATTGTCTTTACATAAATACATTGTTTTCTAGTACTTTTTCTGCATAATTAGTTTTTGCATGAATGTCCTTGAAGTAACATGTTAATACAGTGATTTCCATAGAAGGTAGTAGTGTGTGAAGCAGTAGTAGCATGAGACACCTGTACTCGCTGCACCAGCAGCATGGCCTGGGAATCATTCTGGTCGGCCTCCAGGATGAGGTCTGTCAGTTTGTGGATGATGACGTCCAGAGGGCCCTGCTCCTCCAGCGGCTGACTCAAGTCCAGCTACAAAACAACAAAACACGCTTCAATACACTTCAAATGAGCAGGGAACAAAAGAGGGAAAACACAACAGCATTCTCAAAACACCATAATAGACAAGTTGGATGACTTTTTAAAACTTGTTTTTCTCAGCAAGGGAAGAGGGTTTTCAAACCAAGAAATTAGTGGTAATAAAACACATTTGACTCTGTAGCAGTGCCAGCAGCCCCAGTAAATCACTGGTTCTTTATGCATTTCCAGATCAAAGTTTAGTGCTGCTATAACTTCAGTTGTTGTGAAGGGATTTGACTGACCACTTGTTCTGGTATGAGCTGCATGCATGGGACTCAGGGGCTGACTGAGGCTGATTGAGGCTGAATTACAGAAAGGCCAAAACAGAGCTATATGTGGGCCTGCACTTTGAGTAAAATTCCACATTAGAGCTGGGTAATATGTCGCTGCATTTTTTTCATACTGATCGATCTACATTTTCTATTCAATTATTTACATTTACTACTACTTTTACTGACAAAGGATAAGCTGTAGATCTCACTATTAAAAAGACCCAAGCTGATCATTGCTGTTAGGACATGACTCAATTAAAATTTGCTTAATGGGCCAACCCTATTCCATATGTTAATATAGCCACTATTTCAACAGTGAGTCAAAGCATTAAAGAACAAACTGTCCCAAGATTTCATAAGAACACTGAAATACCATAAACAGAGTGTTGCTGGGTGAGTGAGGATCATGAGCATGGATCATCAGCAGTCATGAACACACCTGTGCAAATGTCCCAGTGAGACTAGGCCTTTGTTCCTCGTGCTGCTGAGGGTCGATGGGGGCTGGGGCAGTTTCAGTACTGGACTTTTACAGTTTAATGATTGCTCAAAGGAGTGACAAACTGATGATTAACAGTCCCTTTAGAGATTGCACAAAGTAATAAATGCATATCAGATGCATTCCACACTGATAGTAGCCTGAGAGGCAGGAGTGGTTGATGACCCAGCCCAAACTACACTGAGGAGTGAGGACAGTGCACGTTTCTTACACTCACTCCTCTACAGGCTCTGTGCTGTGTGCCTGCACTGACATGCTCCTCTATGCTGTCCACTTCGCTCCACTCTACTGACATGTGGATGCATGTCATAGACTGTATGCTATACTGGCACACCCAAGCACACGCAAATAAATAGTGCAACTTTATATCATTAAAAGATGATGACAGAAAACCCAAAGCACAGCTACTTTGAGCCGAGCTGATCCTTGTGTGTGGAGTGGTGGGTTTGTGCTGGCTCACATGTCGTGCTGCCTCTGATGTCATGCTCTGGGGATGTGCTCTGGACAGGCCCTGTGGAGCTGTGTGCTGATGGACTGAGCAGAGGGGCCATGTCAAGTATTTTTAACTTTGATGTAGCTCTGCTGGCTGAGAGCTGCTGCACCCAGGGGAAAACTGGGCTAAAGCAAAGGACAAACATGGGTTTGGGGTTATTTTACAAAAATCTTCAGGTCTGTGCTGCTCTGTTCTTTACTCACATGTGTGAGGGTGGATGTAACAAGGCACAGATGAGAACAATCTGACTGTTCTTATTTAATGACAGGACAATGGAAGCAGGATCTTCTGTACAACTGTACAATCTAAACTAATCACAGAGATTACTCCAAAATGTAATCTGATAGCCTTGTGGAACGTCCATTTGCTCTGATATTGGTGTGTGAGAGCAAAGCCAGGCTTCAGGATGAGAGCATGTCTACTGTGTGGTCCAAATAGGCTAATACAGTTCCCTGAAGAGCCCATAATGACTTAACAGAAACCCAGCTAATCATCCCTGTACACTGTAGAATACATTAAGATCAATAACAGCAGGGTAGGCTTAAACCAGCCAGTGGAGTGGAATAAGCTATCTATACTTCAGATAAACCTGCTGAACAGTGTAGGCGGCCAGCGCTACAATGGCATTCAGGAACACTAGATGCTAGTCAATGTAGTCATTGTTTGTCTAACAATGTCTAAAGAATTTGCACATACTTTTATATCTATTATATATCCATCAATAAAAGGAAATGAAGAGGTCACTAATTCACACTCTATGTTTATTACTGACAAAGAATCTGTTTAAACGTGGACACTGAAGGTTGTGTTTGCACTCACGACAGACAAGGTAATCGCATGGATAAATGTTTCACTGGTACCAGTTCATACCATTTGTCTGTAGCACTGAAGCTAAAAGTCTGGAGATTTAAATGGTGGGGTCTACTCTACATCATGATAATATCTGTCATGCCAAGATCTGTGAAAGGTGAGGAAAAATTACTTTTTTATATTTGCTTTCTGAATTTTTTGAAGAAAAAAACAGTTTAATTAGATGGGAGGAAACCATTCACTGTCCTAGGTGTTTTCTACAGTCAACAGAAAGACCTCAAAATAATTGAATGAGCATCTGAGTCCTGCCCCGACAGACATGGCTCTTTACACTACAGTGTGTACAGTGGCTTATGAGTGTTGTTGACTGAAACCTGTTTTACATGAACACAACAAGGCCCCAGCAGCACCTCCTCTCAGAGTAATTACTGAGCAGAGGCAGACACATGCCTGGTGCCCTGTAGCTCCTTATTGCTCATTGACTGAAAGACTCATGTTTGTCATCAGGGGTTAGCACTATGGGGCTGTCAGACTGTAATCACCATAATAACATGAGTCTAAACTGTTCCACAGCAGCAGAGCGACGAGGAGGCCTAGGCTCAGTCCATGTTTACAGTAGAGATCACTGCATTGTTCAAATACTCCTATTCCACAAGTGCAATCAACAAATGAGTGACAAAGAATGTGTGGCCTACCTGCACAACTTCAATTCCTCTTTTCCTGTGAAGAAGAGATGAAACACATTGTCAGAACAGTAAAGTAATGTGGTTATGAAAACTATTGAAATATCATGTCCATGATTAAATAGCAAATCCACAGTGAAAACTATCGGAGCCTGAAGCATTCAATAGAACAGATTTGTGACACTTATCACCCTCACCACAACACCAGTCACAGTAGTGAATAGTGTTACGCCAGGAAGGGCATCTGACATACAAACCTATCATATGATATTATGATGTGGTTCACGCAGTAACTGAGAAGGGTTGATACACCAAATCACAAATAACACTGGCTTCCCAGTCTTTGGCCCAAATCAGTTGCTTAGCAACCAGCACAAGCTCAGCAGAATGAAGTGTCACAGACGAGACTGGGCTCATGACGAGAACAAAAACAACGACTGTGTTTAGGATGACATCACAATACGCTACATTATCAGCTGGAAAATAGTTCTTATGGGGGTTTTGTGGAGTGCATAATACTAGACTGAGGTACTGTATTATCATTTCAAGTGGAAGTGTGAAATCTCTTTCTCTCAAACACCTTCATTTATTAGTAAGCAGGTTTTAGCCCAGGCTTAGGAGCAGGCTGGGCAGGTTCCTGGTTACATTTGTGACTACATGCAACACATATCCACAGGTTGTCCACAAAAACAGGTTCTGTAGAAGCTCACAGGTTAGGCCTGTCTGACTAATCCTCTAGGCAAAGACTGTCATACATGCAGGCTTACACTGCAGTGGGAGGGGCTATAGGCTACTGGAAATGAGGAAACTAGGGTAACACACTGAGGCTTGGCCAAAGCATAACCTGTTGTAAACTCAGCCAATATAATCTTTTATGAGGCAATGAGAGCAGCTAGCCCTGCCATAAAGATGAGTTACAAAATCAAGAGAAATCCTACTAGAGCCATCCTGCACTAACAACTGTTATACATTACACAGAACTTAGAAATGTACAGCAAGACTAATAAATCCTTCAAAATGATAACAGTCTTTAATGGAAAGCAGTGTGATCTGGGCAAGACATAGTTATCTTATCAGGGTGTATGTTATCATGTCTTTTAGAGTTAACATTTACTTTATTTCGTCACAATGTAGCCTTTTGCTACAATACGGTACCTAGGTAGGATCTTAGTTTTGTTTTTATATGACTGAAATAAAATCCTATTGCTTTAAATGCAGGGGTTAATTTGTAAATTAGTAATAAATTCCCTCAAAAATAAAGAGAAGGGAGAATATGTTCCCCCAAACAGGATAAAAGTGAGTAATGTTTAACTAAGATGTTTGACAACATTGAGTTCACAACATTCGAGTACCAGTCATTTCCTGACTAAATCTGATGTGTCCTGTAGAGGACGGATTTACATTTATTAATCATAAACATTCTGCTCATTAATGGTTTACATTGTGTTTTGTAAGAGCACTGCATTTTGCCACAGAGAGAAAAAACAGTTGTGATTATAGAGTGAGTGAGGAAATAGAGTGATTAAATATGGTCTCCATTAGCTCTATCATCTAAAATCACTAAGATGTCAAAGTTTCCTCTGGATCACATTCCTGACCTACTACACCTTCTGTAAGTGTAAACCAGATTCAGACAAGTATGACCTGACTAGTGAGACTGCTGTCCCCACATAATACTGCACACCTGTCTATGTATGGTGAAACTTACCTGCACAGATCTGCAAAAGCTTGAAAATTGAGTTTCTTGAGTTTCTTCTCGCTGAGCCAGTAGCCGACTCTTCGGCCTCTGAGAAACGTCTGCATCTCCACTTTGTCCCGGTTCCCTTGGTGCTGCTTAAGATGACAACAGGATGAACCTGCACAACAGAGAGATGTAGTCATAACACTGCCGCCAACAGCATAAGGCTGCTCATAAATGACTTCTGCGGCGGGCTAGCTTCCATGGCGGTCATGTCAGTGCTTATCACGGTGCCCCTCCTGACAGACCCGGGTCATTCCAGGCTCCGGGCTGCATGCTGCAGGCTCCGGGCTGCATGCTGCAGGCTCCAGGCTGCAGGCTGCAGGCTCCAGGCTCCAGGGTTCAGACTCCAGGCTCCAGGCTCCAGCATCAGCGGACTACACGCACGGAGCCTTTAGCTAAGCGGCTAAAGCTAGCAGACTAGCAGGCACACACAAACTGCTGCTAACCCATAGCATGCGATTAGAAACTGGACTAGCAGGACCACAACAGCACACACACAAAACATGCCACATTTAAACCAAGGCTGTGTTAACAGTGGACGCTTAGTCATAAAGCTAATAGAGCTACAGTCTTCCCACAGCGGCGGTGACAGGCTAAATAACCTGGTAAGGCGCTCTCTCTGGACCGCTGCGATGTTCACAAACTAACTGCACTTGTTTCCCATCCTCGGTCCATCCACCGGCGGAGAGGAGAGCCAGTCCGGTGTGGAGCAGGTGACAGATGACAGAGACAGTCCCGCTGCGCTGCTGTGAGCTCTGAGCTGTGCGTGTGTGTGTGTGTGTGTGTGTGTGTGTGTGCGCGCGGGCAGTGTCAGCGCCGTCCCCGCGCACACGCCCAGAGGAGGAGGCGTTCAGGAACACTCAGGAAAACAGACCACTCACCTTGGGCTGCTGCGTCAGGACTATTTACTGTCATTAAAACACCAGAACTTTGTGGACAGTAAACAATTGGAGCTTAAATTATGTGCTTGTGTGGTCAACGCCAATGGGCGGAGTTATTACTCACGGAAGAGCATTGGTGCTGCGAGTGTCTCTGCTCCCTCTCGAACTGTCCGGTAGTGTCCGCCATCTCTTTTCTTTCCCGTTCATTTTACAGCTCTTCACTTTCAAAGTTATCCCCTCTGTTATCTCAGCATTAGGGTCAATAATTTCATTCATACACAATAATATAAAGGAGGATAAGTATTAATTTCAAGTTTAGCGACTGTCACCTGTTTCATTTAAGAGTTTTGGCGGCCCCTGCTGGCCACACTCATATATGCTCTGACTAAGGTGAAATCTTATTGACAGACATTCGAATTTTCAAACGTGTTGATTCAAAGTAAATTTTTAATTGGAGGCACTATTGTGAGTCACCTGTGACTGGTAAAGTTTTGTGTTTTTTATGTTTTCGAAAAACTATGTATCTATATTTAACACATGCACCTTTCATAATTTCATATTTAGTTTCTACTGTACAGGTGGAGAAGAAGGAGAGTGGTGTATGCCTAATTAATAGATTTGCGGTTGATTGAATGAATGAATATTCATACATGTCTACTGGTATTCTGCCTTTGTATCCCTTGGCAAGAGACCACACTCTTGTTTGTGCCTGTGATTTGTGGAGGTCAGAGGATGTCCATTCCATAAGGCGACCACGCATCTTGCCCCAGACCACTTTATACAGAAGCGTATGATCCCCAAAGTAAGACAGAAATGAATGAGGGTATCTAGAAATCTGCATCACGAGCCTAATTCCTTACATCACTTATATTATATTCAGTATAATTTGAAGGACATGTCTAAAACATTACAGCATGTTAAATACTATAAGCCACACACCAATAAAGAGAAAGCGCATGATAATTTAAAGTTTAAAAGGGTAACAACTTGTAGGCAAAAGGAACAAAAACATGTTGCTGAAAAGTGTTACCTTTTGATGGCAAGACTGATGGAAAATAAATGGTCTGCAGCGCACAGGGTCCAAGAACGGAGGAGGTGAGTACTGAGTCTTCTTGTGCACACCCAGAGTGTTAGGTGTTTTTTATCGTTTGCATAGAAAATAGACCATAGAGATCAACCACAGCTACACTCTAAATGAAGGTCTAAAAACTGAAAGAATACGGTAATGTTAGAGAAATCTATTGATGAAACTGATGATTTAACTAAATAGTTCAACTGTTTGTGATGAAGGCTACTAATAAGTCAGAATAAGGCCAAATGTTAATTTTGAAAAGTTGGCCACCTCACTGCTTGGTGATCAAAATAAGCTTCTTTGAAGTAAACTCAACTCTACTTAATATTCACACACCTTTAAAAAAGAAAGATACCTCTAAGCTAACAATAATCTTTAATAAAATGTATATGATATTCCATGAAGTAGGCTTTAAGTCTACTTCGATAAGCATTTTTTTTACCTTGAAAGTACAATGGCAGGTAATAAATTGTGTAAACAAACGTGTGGTTTGACACAGTTTACTGTGACGGCAGATAGAATAACACTCTACATTTGTGTGTACATATCTGATAACAGTGCTTCTGTAGAAAAAGAGTTATAGGCATTGATCCAACATACATTTTTTCTAAAAGATAAACCACCTTTTGCTGTGCATTTTTTACTCTTTTACACATTTGGCAGTTCGAACAAAGTAAAGGCTCTCATCTAAGAAGAACAATTTGATATGCATTTAATCAAAAGTGATTGAAAATAAATATTTCATACTCTATACTGTACAATATTTTAGATCATTTCCAAAAAGAGACTTTTGGTCCGACACTGGGACTAAAGTGAATTAATGCCAAAGGTCATTTACTTATATATTTCTTTTGATACGATTCTATTGTTTTGACACCACACCTGTATTATGCATTAACCACATCTGACTACTACAATGACTGTGTCCTGACCCACTCTTGTTAAGCACAATATGCTGCTTACATGCCAAAAATGATCAAGAACATGAGCCTTTGAACAATTTCACAAAAATGTGCTTTGATGGCGAGGATATAGTGGTAAAAGTCAGTGAGGGAGTGGTGGGGCATGACAGACTGCTATATCCATGTCTGAGCTGATCACAGAGGAAGTCTCTACGGTACTATTGAGCTCAGGTTATGCTTACAATAGTAAGTGTGCTTTTTTTACAGTGCATCAGTGTTGGTTCAGAGTGACCATAGGTCCATTCAGAGAATGTATGTATGCTGCATTCTCACACATAGTACTCTTTGTCCTTGTTCTTCTGCTTCTTGTGGCTGCCTTTCACACTCTGTTGTTTGTCCTTCATGATGTTGCCGTTGCTCTGGACAGCGGAGTTGGTTATGTAGTGGCGGCTCTCGTCAACCTGGTAGGAGCCTTCGTCCCTGTTCCTGTACTTGTACATGGCGTACAGCAGGATGAGGATGCACAGGGCTGCAGCTGCTACTATTCCGATGACCATCCCTGTGGTGCTGCTAGATTCTCGAACCACCTCTGAGGGCCCCGGGAGTCGCCTGACGCCCGGCTCTGTGGGGAGTGCTGTGGGTATATCATGGGACATGGGGGAGATTATTAAAGCGCCCCTCGGCTTTGTGCTCTGTACCACAAAGGGTGTGGGCAATGGAAGCAAAATAGGTCAGGCTGAGCTGGAGGCTATTCGTTTGGCCGGAGTTGTGAGGAGGTTGCGGCGGAGGCAGAGGTGGTAGTGGTGCGGCTCTGGTCGGCTGTTTGTGGCAGTAGGAGAATAGTTAGGTCTAAAGTCTTGGGAGCTTTGGATGGACTTCAAAGACGTAGACCAGGTCTTACGTGAGGTGTAAAAATCTTCTTATCGTCAGAAGGGAGCAGGTCTGACTTGAACGCTTTGCCAGAACCATAGGAGCCATCATCATCACAATCATCGCTGCCTCGGTCCGACAAGCACGGGGCCCGCACCGCACTGGCCTTGGCTCTTTGGTGGTCTCATTAATGGGAGGGGTGAGTGGTGGGCTGAGTGAGGGGTGGAGGGTGCAGGGAGCTACAACGGGGGTGCTAATGGATCCTGAAATATTGTGTTGGCTAATTCACCTCCTGGACGGAAACACAACAGGCAGAGAGGTTAGATCTTAAACACATAAGAACTTATAGACGCTTTTACTAACCCTCTCATTATGGCAATAGAAATGATTTACAACTGTAGTCTTGATGAGACCACTGAATAATTGACTCTGTTGCCAAAATGTAGGCCTTATGTCTGTATGAAGACCCTGGATGTAAAAGCGACTTATAGCTGTTTAAATTACACAATTAAACATAATTGAAAAGTTGAAGTCAAAAGGCGCAGATATTAAATTAGACAAGTAATTGTAATTTCTATATGGCACCAAAAAGCGTATCATATTGCAGTTTAGGAACATATGAATTTTAATAGTAATCTGAGCCTTTTACCTCTTCAGAAAACAGTACAAACATATAAGCAAGCTCATAAACTGGGATAAATAAAGTTTGCAGTCTGAAATCGTGTTAGTTCATGCAGAATACATGCAGACTGGATGCTCGGGAATTGCATTTCAGTGCTCTACCGCCAACTCAATTCCTTATCTAGTCCTCAATGAATCAGTGTTTACTACAATTCCATTCAGGGACAAAAGAATGAAGGAAGACTGTACTGCAACCTACAACATACACACAACATTGAAGTCTTGTGTAGAGACGAACACTTCCAGCTTATTCAGTCTTGATACTTGGGCTTGAGGTATCTACGGTAACCAAAATCTTTAAAAGCATTTAGTTAATTTAAAAGCATGTTATTAATTTTCAAAGCGGTATAATAATACAAGCTCAAAAAACACAATATTTCACCAAATTCTACCACATCACACAGACTGAGTTTTCTATTCATGCACTTAAGCCTTAACTTTGAAAGAGAACACTTCAAACAAAATACATCACAGAAGAGTATATAGGCATGTAGGCGAGATTAGATTTTGCATTTTGTGAAGTATTCAAATTTTGAATCCTCTGATTGGTTACTGGGGGACCAATCAGAAGATGTCATAGTTGCAGTGCCACATACAGCCAATATTCTACATAGCAACTAAAATGCTGGCTTAGTTTATATTTTTTATTTTCGTTTTTCACAAACTGCATTATCTGGTAAGACGGACAAAAAGAGGGCATTTATCAAAAACTTACGGCAACAGTGGGCCACAGTTTTAGGCATGAAGAAAAAATCATAAAGGAAAAGTTGTGTGTAAAATATTATCTATTACATTAGAACCATTTGACCTTTTTCAAAGGCTCAGAGGAGTGTGTTGTCTCCTTAGAGAGATGATAGAGTGAAGCAACAACACAAACATCCACACCACATACATAAAAACCAACAGGGAGGCTTGCCTGCTAAATGCTGAGTGTACAAAAGTCTACAATTCTTCGCTGATAACTAGTCTTCAGCAGAATCAAAAATCTATACAGGTTTTTGCTTAAACTGTGATTTGTACTTGTGTAAAATGGAAAATATTTGTTTAAGTAAAAATCATAAAAATGCGAGAAGGGCGAGGCCTATGAATGGAGTACAGAGGAGATGAGAGATATGAGAGTGAACGAGTGAGTCAGGTGCCATGTCCATGTAAAGGCAGTACGAAGCGGTCGGGCAGCATTAGCGCTTTTGGCTGTAAGGAAGGGATGGGATATACAAACAATGAGCATAGGAATGCCCATCTACAGAAACAGAGCCTAACATCCAACAGTCTGACACAGCCTAAACTGCAACTACTTCACATGCACTCCTGTGGACAGTCATCTTTCAATACAACACAGTGAGGGGATGTGGAACTGCTTATCAGGGGATGTTATTAGTGAACACACATACACACACACATAGACAGACACTCAGACTAAATCTTCAAGTAGTTCCATATCCCAAGAGTGACATTTTAATTGAATAAATAACCCCTAGAACATTATTGAACCAGAAAAAGAAAAGAACACAAATGATAAAATAACATATATATTCTGCACACACTGCAACACTGCAAACAGACACGCACGCACAAAGAGTGACAGTAGAGCACCTCTCTGACCACAGGCCTGAGAGAGCCCATATGAGGGTTAGCGCAGGTTTAGTCAGACTGAGAGGTGGAAGCATGCTTAAAGTAAGTTGCATTTAGGGAAAATCAGAAGAAAATAAACGTATGCCACACGAGACTGAAGAGAAAATGGGGCTGGTCACTGTCTTTACTGTGTACGAGGCCTATGTAGTGTTCTCCAGTCTGAGACTTACACTATACATGTATGTGTGAATGAGAAATAAGGGACAGACTATCATGAGTGAAATAAGCAACAAACAACTTTGTCTTTAAAAAAAACATTCACAAAATAAAGTAAATTACAACTTAAATGAACGTGTGCGTACTAAGATTAACATGCACAACCACAGCACATGTGTGGTTTATGCATATTGGTATTTCATCAAATTTAGAAAAAAAAAAAAAAGGAATTAATTTATGCCATTGTATGAAAAACACATTGACTAAACTGAGAAGATGAAAGCACAAACCACCAGTGGAGCACACACAGTCTGGGGACTTTGTGAACTAAGGATTCAAATCCTTCTGCTTAGGCCTTTGCCTCCAGTGGCTGAAACATGTCATCACAGTTTACTTTACTTCGAGGCAAATCAAACCACAAGCAACAGTATTTTTTTTATTTGTCTTTACACAGTGGCATGAGTGGCACAGTTCGTTCTTCCCCCACACTTTTAACCTGAGCCTCTCAATGGAGCAGCTACAATACACAGGCTGACCTGTGGCATCTCATTCACATGTTTTATTTGGGCTCCTCCCATTGTGACGTCTCTATATGGAGTTATTTGTGACTACATGCACAGAGAGCATGTTCAGAGAGCAGAGACACATCAAGTACTTTACACTATTAGAGATGAGTCTACTCTGCTGCACACTAAAAATCTAACACATAATATAGACTAGGGCTAGAAACAACCTGACAGTTGTTTTCAGTTTTGACCACTGGGGCATGTGTGAAAGTGTGACCACATGTCTGTATGCTCTATGCTTTAAATGTCCCAGTGACATTGACAGTGTCACTGCCGACTGTGGGCATTCCATGTGTGGGTGGTTTGGAACATCACACACACTGCAGTCCAGTTCAATAGGCCAGGGCCAAGTCTGAGAAATCAACAGCACATGCACAAATGAAACATGGGGAAGAAAACCTATCCATGCTATCAGCTGTAAGCCAGAGTTTATATGTTTATGGATACAGGGAGGGACCACCCAATCCGGTCCATTCAGTACATAGATACCTCCGTCTTTGGGTTCGTGTACTGTGGACAGCACTTTGATTAGAAAGCATGGAGATTTTCTTTGAACGCACACACATGTGCATATAATGCTCTGGGCAAACAGAAAATACCACTCAGAACCAGAGCACACTGCTGTCATGTCAGGATGAAGTAAGAATGATGTAATTTTAAACAAATGGCAGAATGGCTTTGGCCTCATTATTTTCATCTTCAGTTCAACTAACTAAAAGAGTAGAGTTTAAGGGTGTAGATGGAGTTATTGATCTAGATGTAAACTTATTCTAAATGATAACATTTTTCATATGTTTCATATGTATGTTTGGCCCACTGCTGAATAGTAAAATGGTTATAAATGTAGTGTGTACAGAGGCACGGATTTTGTAGGTCTAACTTGACAAAGAACAGTCTCTCTTTCTCTGTGTACCAAATTCAATATTCTCATAACTTTGTTGGCAAATTGTGAAATAATGTACCATTATCTAACCTATATGCTACTTTGGTTCATATGATGTTTAAGTTCATATTGAATTCTATGTATAGGTTCTATGTAGTTTGCGCTTTCCTCCAACTCAGTATCAGATCAAAAGATTCAGTTCACTATACTCTTAAGTTTGAATTTATATTTTTAGACTGGAGATTTAACAAAAGCTGAGGAAAGCATGAATACAACAATAGCAACAATGACAAAAATTTTATCATCTGCATTGATTATAACAATGTTCCAGTTCTTTTTTATGAAAAATGTCTTGAACCATGTTAGTTTAATACCTGATAAACAATAATGAAATAAGCTGATCCTTTGGCACGGTTAATGCATGTGGTTGTATAAAATGTGAGTATCTGATGAGAATGTATGGACGTACACACACACATGCAGACTAAGAGGAGCCTGCCCACCTGCAACGCTGCTCTCACACTCCAGGTCTTCATCATCACTGGAGCACTCTGCTGACGACACCATGTCATCTGACGTATGCTACAGGGCCAAGACAAAAACACACTTAATTTATTCATTTGAATTTGAGCTGTGTCATAGCTGTAAAGTTATGTATGTATACCCTGTACCACTACAGAGGTCATTGCCTAGTCAGGTGTACAGACAGACACCTCACCTGGACAGTGGAGGACAGGCGGTGCTTGCGTGTGGTTGTAGTAGACATCATGGTGGTGGTCTCAACGAATGAGCTGGCTCCGTCTGGGGGCGTGGCCGTGCTCCTCCCAGGGACGTCTCCCACCAGCCGCACACTGCCATTGATGTGGATGTGGGGGTTTCCCTCAGCTGCCATACTCAGCACCTTCAGTCCATTATAGTACAAACCGGAGAGCTGGCCCTGGAACGGCCGCCCACGGTCATTGCCCCCAATGGACACTGTGGCCTGAGTGTTGAAGATGGTCAGCTGACGACCTGGGCATTGTACAGACACAAATATTCAATATAAGTGCAAAAACGATCACATTTGCCTTACAGTTCAAAACATTTGCCACCTCTAACTAAAAAGATTTCAGTAAGATGAAATTGTGTCAAGATAACTTTATTTAATCAGAAAATACAGGTGTTGACCACTTACCTTTTTCTTGGAGCCACTCTTCTACTGGTCGAGAGTATTTAAAAGGAATTTTCTTATTTGCCATTTGGTAACGCTCCAAATCACTATTTCCTTTAAAAGTAGAACATTAAAATCAAATCAGCCCCATTCTTCAACTCCCTCCAAAAACATATGCTGCATACTGGGACCTGCCTGTTGGGAAGTGTTCATTGATGGCCCAGTTGTCCACCTGAAGCGTGGCATTGCCCCCATTCCTGGTGAAGCGTACCACATGATACTTCCCATCATTCACTGCAGTACTGCTCTCCTGCACAGTAATGTCCACCGTGCCAATGTTGAATGTCACTCCAATTTTACCTTGTTGCTGAAAGTATGAAAGACACCATCACACAGACTGTTTAGTTCACATTTTTAAAGTGAATATGACAGGTTTCCATGTTTTTCAAATTTTTACTTAATTTGATAAGATAGTATCGTAGTGGGAAGTGTGCATGGGGGTGCTTCCGGCTCCATCAACTGTGGCTCTAATTGACTTAACATTGAAAAATTGTCACCCCTCTCTCTGTAACCGTGGCAGTGAGCCTTGTCATTTTGGTCTTAAAATGTTTGTATTAACCCACTCTACAAGATCCTGGTGTTTTTATTTCACTATTTTGTCCATTAATAAATATAAATAAATACATAAATAAATATAAATTCCTAATATGGAACCCGGCTCCAAATTTACTCCTATAACTGCTTGCCTCGTTTCGTTTTTCATATGACTGGAGCCAAACACTGTGGGTGACACCACATTCCCTTAGTAGATAGTACATGTGGCAAATATTTATCATACTTTTACATCAGTTAAGTGCCAGTTTATAGAAAAAAGTTGGAAAAAAAAAAGTATAAAAATACAGGAAGTATTGCTGAGTTTTAATATGGTATACCTCCAATTAAAATGCAGGGATAATTTACATTCAAGGAAGTCATTTTTCTACTACTACTTTTTCTACAAACTATTGTGTAATTTAGACAAGTTTTGCCCCTTTATAACATTATGGCTGCTAGGTAACAGTTATGGAATTACCTCTATGTATGTCCAACCAAGAAGTAAAATATAAAGTTCACCAACATTTTAAAGAGTAAGAAGTAAAATCTTAAATCTAATTATGTTAAGTATGTTTTAGTGATTTAAGTAGTCTAACCTGTCATATGAATTTTAATTCAAAATAGAGAAGACTTGCCACGTGTAACATGAGATAGTCTCCCAGGCCTGCAGCACTGTCGATCCGCACTAGAATCCCCTCTTTTAAGGAGGTGCTGAAGCCGACTGTCAGCCTGTCCGTTCTGGTGCTGGGGCGCTCATTGGTTGGCCAGTTATAAGTGATGAGACCACCTCCTTTCCCAAAGATGTAGGTGGTCCCAGCTGTGAAGTAATTATAAGAACAGAGGTGAAGTGAGTAGCCATTCATTGTACTCAAGTAAGGAGCCTATATCACTGTATAACAATATTAATCAAGTAGAAGAAAAAACATTGGCTGAAATAATGATTAGTGTTTAAGTAGAGTTAATGTAAACAAACAAAAAACTAATTCTTGTATTTCTAAAAATAGATAGACCATAAAAATATGTAAAGATGCCTAAATCATATAAGGTACAGTGCAAGAAACACCCAATACCATTAGAAAGCTTTTGTCACATATACTGTATTTATAGTGTGAAGTGAATACAGTTATTTACAAGGAATGGTGCGATAAAACTACTCACAAAGTATAAACACTTCAGGTGGAAAAGTATAAGCTGTGATTAGGCTGAGGTGTATGAAACCATCATTGGTTAAGTGGTTGGTGAATGTGAGACTCACGGTCGTTGCACTGGGTTCCTGTGTATGAGGTCATGGAACAGTCGCAGGTGTAGTTCTCCCACTGCTGGATACAGATGCCCATGTTGGAACAGGAGTCCTCCTGACACGTGGTGCTGGGCCCTGCATTGGCACAACACACTCTTAAAGCAGCTGCACAAACAAAAGTCTGTACAGTGGAGTATTACAGAGGCAAACCACACTTTCTCTTTGAAAAGAGGCGCATGTTTATATAAAAAAACTGTCTCAAGAAAAATAACAGAAAAGATCACGCACCAAACAGCCTTACCTGTGGAAATGAACATCTGCACATTCTGCTCGTTGGAAAAAAAAAATCTAAATGGCTCTTGTATCTAGTATTGTATTGAAGAGAGGTGCGTAGTTGTGTACCGACCTGGTCCTTTTGTCCCTATGTCACAACAGACAATGACACAGTGAGGAAAACTAAAGAATACAATGGAAATGAAAACTCATGTTGGATGACCTTTTATTGAAAAAAAAAAAAAAATGCTAGACATTTATTACAGTGTGCATCACCACCATCACACCATTCAGTTCATGTGTAAATTTCCAGTCTTTTATTTCATGACATTCATTTACCATGACACATGAGAGCATGAATTTAAATCAAAAGAAAATGGAACAGCATCAAATGATATGGCGAGTTAACACGGGCAACTGGAATAGTGTAAAGGCAGATCTGATCATGTGGAAACATTTTGGTTTACAGCTTTTTTCTGCAAAATGTTTCAACAGTTTTATGAAGGCAGTAACACGAATGTATGGACAACAAGCAAAACGTCAAACATTTGGCAAGCTTTGCTCTCACAGCTCACATCACCAGGTCCAAACTTATACTGGCTTTTATGGATGGTTCATGTTAGGGAGAACCTCTTACTATGTCTCCTCCTCACCACTCGTATGTTGAAATAATATTATTGAAACAACTATCAGAATCTCACCATGTTTCAGCCAGCAACACATGCACATGGCCCTATAATCATTTCATTGTAATATAAATCTAATACAGTTCATCTTCTTTATCCTTCATTCCAAGTCTAAAAATACTTTTTTTTTCCTGAGGCTGAGGCAAAGGTAAGCTCCCAGACTCCCAGCTCCCTGCACATGCTAGGATCCTGTTGGAGAGTAGACCATCCAGGTGAGATGTGGGGACATCATCCTCCCTTCTCACTATTCTTACACCCAGCAGAAGGCAAACAGCTACACAACCTCAAAGCAACCAGCCTATATGCCCCTCACTATCATTTTCCTATGGCCCCACATAAAATGCTGTACTTTTAACAGATAACTTTTTTTCATGTAAAAAGACAGGGTAGGAATGTTTTTACTCCTACAGATTGACTGTATTTTTTTGGTTTCTGGTGAGTACCAAGCAAAATACCATAAAGCACCTCTTGCTTTTATTCCAGAAGGGGTACATGTGGAAAAGACAAATGTAGACCGTCTTGAGATTAGTTTGATTTCTGTGAAAATCAAACGAATCAAAAATACATAAACAAATCAATAAATGAAAATACACATGCATCAGAAAACACATTCTGACAAAACATTTAACAAAGAAGGTCACCTGTAATGACCGACACAGCTGCACTGACTTGATTTTAGTGTAATTTAGGTACACATAAAGCCCAAATATAAATATATATGTACAAATTTGAAAGAAAAAAAAAGTCTGTACATCTAATACCTTTGCCTCAACCATTTGAGGTCACAGAAGGACGAAATAAGAACATTGCACATGGCAGTATTATGTTTGAGCTGTCGACAGTTGATGCACATCTTTATAAAGTCTGAGATGTTTTGGCTGGCTTGTCAGCAGTGTGTGAGTGAGGCTACGGCCAGTGTGACTAACAGTGTCCTTCCGCACACAGGCAGGCTGCTGGCGCTGCTGTTGGCGTTCCGCAGGAGGGAACTGGAGTTAAAGTCTCGGCTTAAGTCCAAGTCTAAAGCTGGCTCTGATCTGAGAGACTGAGTACCTTCACATCCGCGCTCGATCTGCCCGCTGCGGAACAAAGCATCATTGAGGAGGTCCGGCAGGCGCCCATTCAGGTCCACCGAGGCCAGGCAGCCCTGGAAGCCCTCTCTGGAGGCCACCAGCTTAGGCAGGTTCCCATACATGCCTGGACCCAGTCCAGCTATAAACAGATCACCTGGTGAGAGGAGAGACGAGGGTTACTTTCATTCAAACAATATGAGACAAAGCTGAAAGAGGGCAAGAAGAGGGACAGGAGAGAATACATTTAGAACCTGTGGCAAGGAGGAACATGCTGTCTTCATAGTTGAATTTATGTTTCAACGTCAAAACAATCTAAAGTTTGGTCTCAACAACTTCAATGTAAATTTCTTATTGTTGCGCCCTGGACATCTTGTATTATTAGCAATAACGATGAGTATGTACATTTACCATATTTATCTCCTGCTTTTAAACAAATACATGATATTACACATATCTTTCACTTGATTTTTCTTTTCTCACTTTTAAATGAATCAAATCCTGTTTATCTGAAGGGAGTAGCTGAGAGAGAAAGAGCTACCTTTGAGGTCGAGGTTCTTGGCTCCGTTGATGCTCTGGCTCGTGGTGGTGGCGTCCACTTTGAGTGTGTGCGTGTTACTGTTGTCTCGAGTGATGGCCACATTGTGCCACTGGTTATCATTCAGAGCCCTCACACTTTTGCCCTTGATCAGGTTTGGCCCGTTCCCCAAGTCAAACACATAGTGAATGTACCTGCAACAGATAATAACAGTTACAGTGAATGTTATAAGCACTAATTAAGCATATTTGAAGAGGCCTTGAGTGGGAAACCTGGAGTGGTGACCAGAACTAAGATTAAGCAGAAAAGTCCACAGGCCCAAAAGCACAGACTTCAGGACATATTGTGTCTTTCTGCTCCCTGCCCATTGATTGTTAGCTATGTGCTATTTTGTCTCCATCATTGAAACCAGCATGAGAAGGTCAAAAGGAAAGGAAATCTCAGTCTCTGGGCACTGTGGTGTAAATGCCAGATTTTGATACATGCCTGCAGCATTACAAATATTATTCACTGTGGTATTGTGCATATAAATAAAAAGTCAGTGGTGTGCACACTCACCCTTTGACCAGCTCCACAGCAATGAAGTCATTCCCGTCTCCAGAGTTGAAGAGGATGAAGCCGTCGGGGGAGGTGGTCTTGAACTGAAAGAACAGGTGCATGGAGGCGTAGGCCTGCAGTGTGGCCAGGCTCAGGTAGCTGCTTTTGGTTTTGAAGGTGACCGGGTCAGCAATAATAGAACGAACTCCGAAGCGTGCGTTCAGTTCACAATAATCAATGTCTCCATTCTTGCACAAGTCAATATACAACATTCCGTTGAATCTACAAAAAGAACAGAGACACTACTGTACAGTGTATGTCATAGTTTTAACTTTGACAAAGATTTTAACTAAGCATAAGTATTTAAAAGGACTACTATAAATAGAAGGACATTATGGTGCATGTTGAGCACTTGGTAACAGGTTTGGATGCTGGCTCTGGTGAGCTGCCTAAGGAGTCTTGAGTGAATGTGGATTGAGTGTGCACCTCAGGCTCTGCAGATGTCCAATGAAGCTGGATGGGATGCTGGACACAAAGCGCTTCTCGGTCATGATGCCCGTTTCAATGTTATGGAACTCCAGGCGAGTGTGGTCTCCCACCATTTGCCCTGCAGAGGGGAGGGTCAGGGGATGGGTTTGAAAAGAAAGACAAACCGAAGGAAAGAGAACACAGTCTGACACTAACACAAAAGGGCTGATTTGAAGAGACATGTATTTTAAATGCATTAGATAAATGCAAAGTCCACCAGCTGACTAAATGTGCTAAACTCTATGGCAAAAACAAGACAGTTTTAAAGCATGAGTTAGTCAAGTACCTTCGGCTACATCATCGTCAACAGTTAGCTTGTAGGTTTTGCCACGACGCACCACGCGCACTGTATGCCATTCATTATCATTGAGCTTTTGCCCAGCATACAGCGTCTCCGGTCCTTTGCCTAAGAAGAATGGTCAGTCACACAGTTAAAGTCATTTTGGGTCAACAGCTTTGGACCCTCATCACCCCTACTGAAAGTCTACACTTCAGTGTACTGTATTTATACAGTTCTATACCCAAAGCTCTAAAATACAAGACATATTTATGAGTCTTGTTTGTGCTGTTTAGGAGTGTAAGTGTAGTTACACAAGCATAACTGGGCCTTCAACCAAAGGTGTCAATAACAGAATGTGCTGTAATAGCATATAACATAATGCATTTGCCTACCTCTTTGTGCCTCTGTGCCCTGTTCTAACCTTTGTTCTACTCTTGAGAATTCTTCAGGCATCTAAGGCTGTGCAAGCCGCCAAAGAGTCATTTGTGACAACAATATGCAATTGTATGTGGAGGATGAGTGCTGTTAGTATAAATGGTATGTGCACTTGATATTGATATTTTTAAATGTTGCTATATCCAGCTCAAGAACTGATCAAGCACCAAACAATACTTCAACAAGTGACACAATCATATCGAGAGGAAAACTCCTTATAATGTGAGATTTACGCTAGAACCACACAGGAAGGTTTAAACCTGTTGAAACAAAATACTGAAAACCATATTCACACACAAATTTAAATGACGTACATATATTTCATATATTTCTTATTATGTGAAATACATTTTAGCTATTTCAAACAGCTATGTAAATGTATGTGTGCTAATCCATGTTGACGGTTTTACGAATTGTGCACTACTCTTTACATTATTTTTTATAGCAGTTTGTTTAAAAGTGCCAGGATTACTCTGAATTGCGAAAGTAAAAGTCACTAGATAAAACACAGCAACATCATCCACAATCAAAATGAAACTTGAGTGTTAACTTACTGGAGTTACAGTTTATCCTGATACAGTCTAGATGGGGAAGAATAAATGACAGATGAAATTGCATCCTTCAAGGTTACTGCTGCAGACATCCAAAAAACAACAGGTCCACCCTTCCGGGGACGCACACATGCACAGTACAGCCATTACATCCAAGTTAAGGTCAGGTTCATTTTGATTACATTTTTTACTTCCTATTTGTTATCATAGACAGTTAACTGACTTCAATATTTTGCTACATAATTCACTAAAGACAAATTTAAGTATATATTTGTAAATGTAATATCTATTGACTGGAATATATTTATATATAGGTGGGTTATATATATGTGGCTGCTGAGTTCATGTGTCGTCAACCGCAACAGAAAAGTGGGAGCAAACAGCCGCGATTCAGTCAGCACCAGCACCATGCAGAGGCGAGGAAACCCCTAGCAGTCATCTGCCCTCCTGTTGTGATAGTCTTAAACCAATGCTAGTGTAGATAATTTCATATCAGCCATGGAGAGGTGTGTCTGGAGAAGTGGTCTGTCTAGTATAATAGTTAGTGTATGGTAAATTAAGTAGAGATTGTAATGTATTGTGGGTCGATGGGGTAGCAGCCAGCTGTAGGTTTGGCTGGGCTCTGTTCTCGGGCTGTTTGCCTGACGGGCCGCAGGTTTAGGGCCTTTGAAGGGGTGAATACCATCTTTGGACTAAGCAATATGGACTAGTGGTTATGGATGAAACACAACAGAGACAAAAGTACAAACAAAAGATAATGTACAGTGAGAAATGACCACAAACAGAAAGAAGATTTGAGAAATACAGTTAAGAGTCTCAGCACAATTTTATTACATAGTACATTAGTTTAGTGGCAAGGGTCCCCTGTGTGGGCCTCTTAAAACAAGAACATAATATGTTTGCATCCTCTTTTCCAGTCACAAATTCAGGATACTACATTAGTGATAGATAATGTACTAAAAATCAGCTGATAATTATCAGGAATAGTAGGTGGGATTAAAAATATGAACATAGTCAACACAAAAAAATAAAAATTCCGCAAAGCTATTTGACATGAATTTAATCTATTTAATGTGAAGTCACATTAGTGCAATATTCATGACATACTGAGTAGAAGTACACATTTGGTCATATTTAGACAATCGTAGTGAATTTTGTGCTGAGACTCTCATGGCCTGAAAACAGAAATCACAGTGACTGTGGGACAAAGGTTTACAGTAGTCCAGAGAGCTCTGTACTATGATACAAAATCATGCCCAAACGTTCCAAAGGGAATATTCGACAGTCAAAGGAGATGGATGAGATGACAGAAATCATAACTGAGGGGGTGGCTGTATACGATACCTAGGTTGACAGTGAGTTTGACTCGGGATCCGTCCAATTCAATCCGGAGCGTGTCCGCTGAGTCTCTGGAGGTGGTGGCCATGAGCAGACCATAGGCCCGCTGTGACCGGAACCTCAGGGACACGTCCTCCGCCTCTGTGTGCATGACTGTGGGCATCACCACCTTCATGTACATGCTGCCATCATAGGACAGGATTGATGCCTCTGCAACAGGCAATGACTGTGTTCAATCGGATCACATTTTTAACAAAATAAAGGTCAAAATATAATGACAGAAGGTTTCTACATAGATAATATATAGAAACAAATTGTATTTATCAGTTAATGATTTATATATACAATATAAAAGGCTATGCTAAAGGAATAGCTTATGTGTGGAGGTGTGCACTCACCCCGCTCACAGGTCCTAGACCAGAAGCCTGTCCCAGTGCAGTCGCAGATGAAGCGGTTCCAGCCCTCCTTACACACTCCTCTGTTCTTACAGGGGTAGCTCTCACACTGCTTCCCTGTCTGTTTGGTACATGATGGTTTGATCCCCGCTCCGTTCTGGGCCTCAGCTATTTGCCGGATGTCTTTGCTGCGCCCATCTATGAAGAGGTCGCGCACACAGCCCACGTAGCCATAGTTGAGCATGGCAGTCCACAGTTCGGTGGGCAGGATGAGGTTGGTGCGGTCTGTGGGTAGACCCCCTAAGTACATGTCTCCCTCCAAGTCCAAGATCTCACTCTCCCCACTGGCAGTGAACGGCGTCCTCCGGCTGTTCACGGAGATGGTGCCTGTCGCAGACACAAATATTGGTAAGGCTGAAGAAGACATTATGTATTGCTTGTAACTGGTACTTAGAATTGTGCTATAACATACACAGATCATAAGTGCTGTAAAATTACTTAATAATAAGGGCGGGGATAGGGGGTAGGTGATAGCGCAAGCTTTAAATGCAGGGCAATAGAGGTATACTCCAAAATGCATTAATCAATCAAAATACAAAATAAATACAATTATTAGTGGAATTTCCATATATATACATATTTTCCCATTTAAAATTACCCCTCTAAAATGTATGTTTCGTATGTTCCTATGTTCTTATTCTTAGGAAAATACTATTCTCTTGGAGATGTCTCTTCATTTGTGACAAACTAAATAAACAAATAAAATGGACTTGAATGTGACTGACCAGAGCGGCCATCTCTCTGGATGTCCACATGGTACCACGAGCCGTCATTCACTTTGGACTGAGTGGCTTTTACTTTGATAGTTCCTGAGCCCATGTCCAGAAGCAGAAAGAGGCTCCCGTCCAACAGCTCCACAGCAAAAAAGTCCACCTACACAAGAAAAAAATGTTTTTTCTAACCTCTGGATATTTTGTATTAAAGGGCCTAAATTATGCTGTTTTCTGATCTATATTATAATGTTGTTTCCCGATCAAAAAGATATTTGAAATTGTGTTTTGTTTCATTGACACATGTTTAGCACACAAATCCTGCAATTTTTGGCTGTGTTCTTCCCTGAGATGGAAAACACTCCACTCCACCTTGTGATGTCATAAGGTAATACAGGAAATGCTGCATTGTGTTTCTTAAACTCCAGACACCTTCACTGAAATCATGTGGATAATTTCATCCCTGGAACTGCAGATCTCTTTTGAACTAAAGGTAAAAGGTAGCTGTTAACATGAAAACTACCGCTTCATGAGATCATAGGGTGGAACAGAGCATTATGAGTTTTGGAGATGTAGACAGACTTGTAATGAAAGGTTACCCAAACATGTGTGAATGAAACTAAAAACAACTTTGAGTATGTTTTTGAGAAAGTAACAACATTATAACATGGCTAAAGCTCACAAGAGTCAATTTGCATAATATAGGACCTTTAAACTATAAAATAAATATATCATTATTTAACATTTTGTTCAATGTAAACTGCACTAATATCCTAAAATGGCTTAAAACAGGTCCATCTTCCTGTCAAAACTGCAGAATGTTCATTATGACATTTCACAATGAATGTCACAATGACCCGGAGTATGAATTGTTTAAATAATCTCCACGGTGAGTACAGAGCTAGGGGCAGGAATAGGGGACAGGTGAAAACATGCATTTTCTAAGCTCTCAAACCTCAAATGCAAGACAATACAGAAATACCCTAATGTATATATAACTCTGGGTAAGCTAATGATTAGGGAAAACTGCAAAAAGTTGATTCCACATAATACGCCTCATCTAACCAATACTGCTCTTGTGTTTTAATATAGTGCATCGCAGTAGTTCTGAAATATATAACAAAGAAGACTAATATTATTCCATGGTACTGACCTTGGTGTTCTTCTGGCTGCGTGAGGCGTCTTTCCGCTCTTGGGGCTTGCCGTGAGTGAACAGGATAAGGCCGTTGGGCTCGGTGGTGCGGAAGTCAAAGGAGATGGAGCCCATGCGCTTGGTGTTCCACTTGGGCAGGCTGATGTAGGACTCGGGAGTCTCAAAGGAGATGGGGTCCAGAGTGGCCACGTTCTCACACTTGTACGCTACCTCGCCCTGGATCTTCATCTTCGGGTCCACGATTCGAGCCAGACGGGACAACTCCAGGCGGATGTCATTGTTTTTGTACACCACCTGATGAAATATATGTGACACAATTTTTATGAATTATTTGCCACTTATTAATTAACTCTTTCCTCATTCTGTATTAAAGGTCCTACATTACGCACAATTGACCCTTGTGAGCTTTAAACCATGTTATAATGTTGTTACCTCATCAAAAACATTCCTGGAGTTGTGTTTTGTTTCATTCACATTTATGCTGTATTATTAGGCTGTCTACATCTTTAAAGCTCAAAATGCTCTGTTTCATTTTTTGTGATGTCATGAAGAGGTAGTTTTCAAGTTAACAGCTACTTTTTACCTTTACTTCATTGGAATTTAGACATTCCAGGCCTCAAATAATCCAAATGGTTCTAGGGAAGGTGTATGGAGTTTAAAAACACAGTGGAGCACTTCCTGTATTAATACATGACATCACAAGGTGGAACAGGAGTTTTTCAGTTTGAGAGTTTGAACATGTGTGAATGAATCAAAACACAACTCCAGGTTTGTTTTTCATGTAAAAGGTGAATTGGTTGTGTTCATCTTGGCGAGTTTCAGACAATATTACGATCCGTGCCTTTGGTTGGTTCCTTATGAACTACTGATTCAATGCCTCTCAATGTCCAGTAGAGGGCAGCTTATGGAAAAAAATAAAAAAAAAAGAAAGTAATATTGAGATGAGAAATGACAAGCAAGTGCTGGCTGATTTGATCATGTACTGCTCTAAAGTGCAACATTTAAGATTCTAAAAAATGCAAAAAATAAAATGAAAAATAAAGCAAAGATAAATAAAAACAAAAAAGCTCTTGATCACACATATGTCATAAAAAGTATTCTTCATACAAAGGAAGGAGTGGTCAAAGCATACTGTAAGTTATTATAGGTATTAAATCAGTTCTCAAGCAAAAAGAAAAAGAGCATAAATAAACTAGATTGTTGTGTGATACTGGGTGGTGAATGTGTAGAGTGGTGTGAGCTGGACAAACATCTGCCTGGGATTCTGTTCTGTTTTAATAATATTTTGAGAACACTAAAAAATAACTTCATTCAAAGTCTCATGAATACATTTCTTACAAATATATGCACAAGCAGCAAAGTGCAGTAAATATTTGGTTAAAAATGGCTTTACCCGTGCTCAGTCAGTGCCTTTGTGTATGTCTTTGTTCGTGAGTCTATAAGAGACTCAGAAGGCAGCGCCGGGTAATGGCAATGACAATTACATCAATTATGTGTTATTGTAGGCTATTATGTGTTTTGTAGGCTTTGAAACGTAGGCTTTCGATGTAAGTGCTGCCTTATGAAAAGGCATAATAGTGTGAGGCCGGGCGGCGCGGGCCCACCAGGGGTGGCCGTACCTGGTGCCATGGAAACAAAGCTTTTATCCATAATCTAGCGAGGATGGCAAGTACAAGAGCATGGAGCAGGCAAATTAGCCGTAATGGAAGAGAGTGCAGCAGTACGGAGACGGGTTACATGGGCTTCATTAGAACTGCAGTGTTTCTTATGTCATCATTTTAGTTGTAAATGTATAAAACTACCAGGGAGATTCTATAGCAATGTTCAAAATTTGTGGTGCACTATAAGATATGAATGCAAAATTTCAACAGACAAAAATTTTTAAACAATTTTTTTTTTATCATTTGGTAATGACTATACAGTAGGCTATATGAGACACATTGATGTACACTTACTTTTTAAAGTATATAAGAAATGATATAATCTAATGTAGTGAGCTAAGATAATTATTTGATTTGCACATGGCTTACATATCAGCAGTGTTGTTTTTTTTTGTAATATTCCGTATTTTTTCATGTCTCCTTCCAGGCAGCTTGTCAAATTTTATTCTACAGCTGTGCAAAAAGGTAAACTAGACTATCTTAACTTGACAGTGGACAGTTTACCATGGCGCGCAGGCAGTAGGATCATGACAAACACAGCCTTAACGTCTGTGGCTCTGTAACGCACCTCTCTGAGACAGCCCATGAAGTTGTTGCTGACAGGAGATCCGGGCAGGTCTGCTGTGCTGGGGCTGCCTCCCACATAGAAGAAGTCATCGGAGCCCAGCATGGTGTAGTCCTCCTGGGTGTACCCGGTGGTTGTCAGGATCCCGTCCACAGATATTGTCACCTACACACCAGTGGCAAATGTTATCAATATTTCTAAATACTAAAAATGAAAAATGATGATGGTGGTTTAGATTAGTGTGAAATCAAAGTATAGTGTTCACCCATAGCATTCGGGTCAAATGAAGCTCACTAGGCTAGCAGTTATGGGCCAAGTTCTATATTATGAATAGGAATTTTATTTACTGACAAAACTGTCAAATAAAAACACCAGAACTATGGAGAGCAGGTTAATATGAACATTTTAAGACCAAAAATGACGAGGCTCACTGTAGCAGTTACAGAGAGAAAGTTGACCATTTTTAATGTAAAGTCAATTGGAGCCAGAGTTGATGGTGCCAGAAGCGCCCCCATGCTCACTTCCTATTTGGGAGATGGCGAATAACAGGTTAGCTATGTCCATTTATATATAGAGTCTATGCTAAAAATGCACAAATAATAGAGAGAAATCCAGAGTGAATAGGCCACAATGCAGGTCAAGAAACTTGAGGGAGAAGAGAAAGGAGAACCAGCACCGCAAACCCACACAAACAGAGACATATTTACCAGACAGTGAAGTGTGTTTATCACATCATATCCATTTCCTAATTGCTTTTCAGAAAAGAGTAAAAATGATACAAGGACATCCATTATTTAATATCATTCATTATTTTTAGGGTGAATAACATATAAAAATATAGGCCTACATGTAAGATTACAATAGTGAGATTAAAGGTGATATAATATTTCTTTAGTATTAAACTATAGTAAATGTAGATCATGATTTTACATTGCGTTCAATGTAAACTGCAATATTGGTCTAAAACGGCTTCATAATAGAAACAGGTCCATTGACTTCCTGTTCAAAATGCAGAATCGATTAGCCCCTCCTAGCATTGTAGCATTTCACAAAAGCAGGTTTTTATTGTTGGAAAATTGCTATGGGATATTTTTGAACCCTGCATGTTTGAACCAGAGTCAATAATTACAAGTATGTTCAGGGTAGAGAGGACTCAAATCTCCAATACAGGACTCAAACTCAAAACCATAAGTATCATTTGTGGTACATTTTGCAATTGACCCAAAATTACCTGTCGGAGATTGCGTGTAACTTTGACGTCGTGCCACGTGTTGTCGTTGAATTTGCCATTTACGGGTTCCACTATGGCCTCGAACGCCCCGGAGCCCAGGTTTATGACCAGAGACACGGCCCCGTCCTTCAGGGCCAGGTTGACGTAGTCTGCAGATTTCCCCGTGTGCAGGATGAGACCGTTCCTCTGCCACGTCTTGAAGGAGAGAGTGATCTCGTCACTGCTGCTCTGGATGGGGTTCTGGGACAGGTCATAGCAGAAGTACTCTGCCCCCCGGAAAGTAGCCACATTCTCCTCTCTCGCTGTGGCGGCAACGTACAGGGTTAGACAACAGCAACAGAGAAGCAAGACCAACCAAGAAAGGAACTACTAAATATGGGCTAAACTACATGGAATAACTAAGGGCATAATATCACATGTGATACTTGTAAGTGGCATCACCATTGAAATACAGTTAAACTAATTTAAAGGTGCACCATAGATTAAATCCTTCAACTACGGTAGTCTTGACCAAGCATAGCTCGAGAGCTGGAAACGGGTACACTGTGGTGTCCACAGCTCATGACAGTTTGCTCCAGTGGCATTGCAGGATGGGTCAAAGGCAGAGGATACATTTTCCTATAAGGAAAATAAAGGCTAACCTAATCTAGCAGACAAGAAAAAAGTGACACTACCAGGAGTTCAAAAAAGTTAAAAGTCAGATATGTGGAGAATGCCATAGTAATGCCATACTGTGAAACATTCAAAAGCAATAAAATCTCCATGGAGACAAGCATGTGGTGTAATCTCAACTAGAAAAGCTATGCAGTGCATGTTTAAATCAACAGTCATTATCTGCAACATAATGGTTACTGGTTTGCCATTTTACACAGGACCTTACTGAGCAACAAACTATATAAAGAAGAAGGAGAAAGTGGAAGTCAGTTTAGCACAAATTGAATAAATGTATAAATATAACTTCCTGCTCTGTTCTAGTCCAACAGAGATGGACAGAGATCGAAATAGTTTTATAATACAACTTTTTATATAAACAGTTGAATGTGGTAAATATATGGCACATATTAACACAAGTTTGACTAGCGAGTAACATGCTTAAATCATAATGCAGCAGGCGTTTAAATGCGAAATACACATTAAAGAGACAGACACATGAAGGACGAGGAGGAGACGTGTGGTCTTAGCATGCAGCAGCAGCAGCAGCAGCACTACACACACACAAACATGTACCATAGAACAGGAAATAATTTGTTTGGGAATAGCCAGTTCTCAGCCATAATAGTCACCACAGATTTCTCACTAGGAATAATGTGTACCTTTCAGTCCCATGTTGCTGAGTGATAAACACAGACTTTTCAAAACTCTCCCCAAGACTCTCGACAAATACCAATACAATGTTTGAAAAACATTATACAAATGACAAATTATACAAATTAGTTGTTTTCATAATATTAACTTTGATTTGCATTTAGAATATTGAACTTCAACAGAGTGATAAAGCCTATTTTAAAATTGTGTTCTTAATTTCAAAGTCTATTTTGTATCAAGTGAAAATTTCATTCAGGTCCTATAATATGCAATGTTGACTCTTGTGAGCTTTAAGCCATGTTAGAATGCCGTTACCTCATCAAAAACATACCTGGAGTTGTGTTTTGTTTCATTCCCACAGGTAAATGTATAAACTCAAAATGCCCTGTTCCACCTTGTGATGTCATAGAGCAGTAGTTTTCAAGTGTATGGAGCTTAAAAACACAGTGGAGCACTGAACCTGTATTACAACATTAACGTGTTTTCTGTTTGAGAAAAGAACTCAGCCAAAATATGCAGGGTTTGTATTTTAAACGTGTGAATGAAACAAAACACAATGCCAGATATGTCTGTGATGAGGAAAAAACATTATAACATAGATCAGAAAATAGCGTAATATGGACCCTTTAAAACAAGTGACTTTATACAAGTGAAGTAATAAAAGATACAGTTCTGAGTCTGTCATTTTAAATCATGTGCATACCACTTTTTTGTAGTATATTGCAAAAAAATTGAGCTGGATATTTGCACGCACTGTAGATAAAAAAGACAAGCTTAACATGGTAGTACATGGTGAAATACAGCCTCAAGTTTGTGTTGGAGCAGAAAAAAAATACATGTAGTTGGAGAGAGAGGATGGGGAGGGCCAGCGGTCGTGGCTGGATCACAATTCAAGCAGATAAGCATCAGTCATTTCAGAGAGGAGCTGCGTTTCCATTTGTGCCTCAGTGTGACCAATGAGCTGTGCGCATGTGAAACCAGCGCAGCATTACAGATCTGCATAAAATGGTGCAGGTAATAAATTATGGCCAAGATTTATTAAGCGTCTACCATAAGAGTGGAGCTGAAAGGAAATAAAAAGCTTTCCATTTTGTTCATGCCATTATAGAATGCAATAAAAAAAATAAAATAAAATAAATCACTGACATTATTTTCTGCATATTAAAAATGAACATAGCTGGTACTTAAGGGTCCATATTATGTGTTTTAAACCCCATACATCTTCACCAGAATCATTTGGATAGCTTCAGCCCTGGAATTGCCAATCTCTACTAAACAAAGGTAAAGGATAGCTGTCAATTTGAAAACTATCACTACGTGACATCACAAGGTGGAACGGAGCATTTTAAGCTTTGGAAATGTAGACATACTAATAAAGGATTAGGCCTACTCAAACATGTGTGAATGAAACAAAACACAACTCCAAGTATATTTTTGATGAGGTAACAACATAATAACAGTTATTAACTCATGGTCAGAGTTAGTTTTGCTTAATATAGGACTTTATATGTCACAAAAATGTAACAGTAGAGAATGCCACTAAAATGCCATGTACACAGTGTAATTGCTCAAATAGCTTTTTCATGTAAAGTAAAATGTCTGTCTTGCCACAGTACAGATATATTGTAAAAGGAGGCTCTGAGATTGCTGTGTGCTGTCTGCATCTAATCACAAAGCATTTGTATTGTCCACAAACCAGGAAGTATAGCTTATGTGCTGTTAGCATGCTAGTTGTTGTTATCACAACAAGATTCCGGTCTGCCCTCTCTTAGTTATGAAAAGTACTTAGAATCTACTTGAATACTTAGGATGCAAGAAATGCATTAGCAAACTGTTCTAAATCTGTTTTTAAGACACAAAAATGTGGTACAGCGCCAACTATTAAACAAGTTCTGTTCTATCAGCAGAAAATAAATTAGTAAATACAAATGATAAATGGATAAATGAATAAATAAATACAGCTCTATAGTCCGGATCAAAGCCTTTTCACGGCGCACGCGGTTTGTATTACAGCCATATGAAGCCAGTGCCTCCTGAAGCATGACGGCGGTCTGCTCCGGTCCCTGGGGGCTGTTCATTTACTGGCCCCTGGTAATGACAGAGTCTGAAGGGCCCCTCCCCACACACACACACACGCACACGCACACGCACACACACACACACACACACACACACACATGCACGCACGCACACACACACACACACATACACAAAACAAGCTCACAACAGAGCTCTTATTGGCCATTATGTGGGCTGTCACTGCGGTGCTGATACCTAATGAAGGGCCACAGTTGCCATTTCTCAGCTGACAGTTGCCATGGTTACGTGAGGAAGAGGAGGAGGAAGCACGCTCGAGTGCATTTAAGCGAGCCCAGCAAAAAGACCAAAATCTAAGATCACAGGCAGGTCTGAGGGGACGGTTCCTCAGACCGACTTTAACAAAATATTGTCTAGAAAAACTCAACTTGAAAAATTGCAGACGACAGCGGCTGTATATTTTGTAAATAGAAACAGATTTTGTTTTAAAATTCTTCAGACAAAATAACTGAAAAAGATGGTTTCCTTCCATGAGCAAGGCATCTTAAGTTGGGACTTACTTAAAATTTCAGAAAGGTTACCTCCTGGGGCTTAAATGTATTGTTTTGCTGGAGCGGGATTATAATAAACAATTACAAATATAGATTATGATTCTCATTATCAATACTGAAAATAAATAAAAAAGACAAAATTTGACCTTTTCCTGAATAATTTTAGAATGTCCTTTATCTAGAATATATGCATATTAATTACATTACATTCTACTTTGTAAAGGAGCTTTTTTATTTTCACTGTGGTATAGAAATAGCATCCCAGCTGCTATCAGAGACACAGAAACATTTAAAATGAACCTGAAACGTTCTTTCAAGAGGAACCAGGTCTGTGATCACTGATCCTAAGTGCTTTTTAACTCTGTTGTTATGTGTTTACTGTGTGTAAAGTTAAATCTGTTCTGGGCTGCCAGGGATTACACATAGAAAAAAGCCATTGAGCTAATTCGGGCATATTTACATTATATGTTCATTAATGTGCATTATCCCTTTAAATAAATAAATCTAACAAATCGGGTATCAAGCCTTTACTTTAGTACTGAAATTGCGTTTAAAATTTAGCATGCAGACTATTTAAGATTAGCCAAAACTGTTATTAAACATTTCTTAGCGTTTGAAACTTGCCCAAAAGCCTGACAGGACATTTTAATATGAATAGATGATCTAGCATTTTTCAGTGCCTCCCCATATTGTACATAAATACAGTAGTAATCTTTAAAGGTCTAGTTATTGGTACATATAAAAATGCTTTTGATAATTGTAATTTTTGCAAGGGGCATATAAAGTGAGTTTTCCAATCTGACAAGTTCACTCAAGATCATAGTATGGGAGACTGTATCAAAAAATTGACAGTGACAAAATTAAAATGTTATATTGGATTTGACGTGCAAATACATGACAAATCCCTTCATTGACTAGAGCAGATCTGAGCTTATTTCTGCATTTTGCCTAGTTTTCCCACGCTGTCGGACTATCCGCTCACTCCAGAGAATCAGATAAACTTAAAAACAGGGTCACATGGGTCACTACAAAAGGCCGTATACATTTGAGATAAGGAGAAAAAGTGCAATGTTTTGTTGACACTGTTGCTTAAATTCAACCAGGAAGACTACGAATCCCAACTTGTCTCCCCAGTCACATTTTCACTGCATTCTTCCTCCACCTCAGCAGCAGAATCATCAGTCACCTCAACCTCCCCATCTTTTTTTTCTCCATTCATATCTTTACCTGCCAGGGTCTTAGCACCAAAGTTGAAAAAATTCTGAACAAAACAAACAAAACAACTTCTCTACTTGCACCTCAGACGTTTGTGTTTTGCCTGGTTGTGTTGTTGTTGTATCTCCGTAGGTGCTTGGCTCATGAGCACGACGGCGCAGTGGGACTCTACATGAACAGCTTGAGACTGGATTGACCCTCATCCCTGTAATATGCTAGAATCTAAATATGCACAGAGATATTTCAGAAAGCAGGGCATAGCAGGGGAGATACCAAAAGGAAATTAAATCTGTCAATATGCTTTTAAACACGGACAAATTCAAATTTAGATTTAGTCCAAACTTAGTCAAATCATTATTTTAATGTCTGGAATAGTTGTTGTCAATTTAAAAAGTTTACTCCATCAAACAGTTTTATGTAATTGGATTACAATGCACTGGAAGTACAAATAAGGATCGGCCCTTGGATTATTATTATTATTATTATTATTATTGGAGTTAGTAATATGGTTTTATATGGGGAAGGAATAGATTTAGAGTTTCGCTGTTCAAGAAATGTATCATTTAATACATGGGTACATCTCAAGGGGTTATTCCTCTCAATAAATAAAACTGAAATAAGCTTGGGGTCTAAGTCAGGGCATTTTGGTATTTCTGTAGTTATGCCCATGGTTGGTGGTTGGGGGGGCTATTTCTGGCATTAGATCAAATGTTGGTATGTATGTGTATTATAGATAGTATGATTAAAGTGAGGGCATGAACTTGAGCAGTGAGGCTGGTATGAGAGTGTTTGGTGGGCACTGCTCCAGCCTGCCCCCTTCTCTCTCTGGGACAGACGGAGAGGAGGAGTGACCAGCTCCGTGCTGGGAGTGGGGAATGCCATAAAAGAGACACTAGCCTGTATAAATGCATACTGGAGAAAGAACCTGAAAGAAAGATCTGGTTTTGTAACTGAGACCTTGTCTTCACAAAACCTTGACTTTCAAAAAGATGGATACACGGCGTCAATTTTAAGTTCAGAACAGAATTGAATCTAGAAATAACATGTCATGATTAAAAAAAGGAAGAGTGTATTTATGATGAATATAGTGACTGAAAATTAATTAATCACTTTTGTTTATGTTGCAACAGAATCCTATACCATGTGGCCAGCTTTTACTTTTGTAGTGTTACACAGGTTTATTATTTCTGAAGAACAATTAGTCTGTACCAGGGATCTCCAACCTTTTTCCTCCGGTGAGCTACCTTTATAAAATGAAAATGCCAGAGAGCTACTAATTTTAGCAGTTGCAAGAAATTGAGTAAATATGAGAGTCACGGCAGACCTTAGATGGGGTTCAGTTAGGCGCCTATAAAACAGAAACCATTATCCATATTTAGTGCACAGAGTTGGGCATCAAAATGATACATTTACAACGGTAATAGGCATTTAATTAAACAAATGTTAGTTATGCAGCGCAGTAACTATTCAGAAATCCTTTGGCAAGCAACTTGGAACAGAGTGGAGAGCTATTGGGAACTCCCACGCTTCAGGTTGGAGACCCCTGGCAAATACCATTCTGTCCAAAATATTGTCATTGAGGATCGCTGAACATTTGTGGATCTCTGGGACTGTAAACCCCGTTCCCATGGACATGTAAATTGAACAGTCAACTTGAACATTTTCAGACCATGCCCTAAGTTTTATTACTACCTGATCAGTAGTGGAGCTGGGGGATATGTTGGTATCAGTTGCCTGATCCCTGTGATAATCTGCTATGATCTATGATCAAACACAGACACTTTGTCCCACCCACTTCTCCTATTGGTCTATTTCTGTTCTGCTGAGTGAGTGACAGGTGGATATTACCAGTCATGGAGAAGTGGAACATTTCTGATGAAACACACAACTTTATTTACCTCTTCAAAGCAACCAAAGATACATAAATTGTAGAGATGGAAGATGCCATAAGATCTCGCGAGACAAACCAGCCACAGAACTGTGCACAGATTTTGTACTGTAGAGTTACATTTTTTGAGAAGCTGTAGTCTGCAGAAATATTAAGTAAATCAAAAATGGTGAGGCCAATGTTGGGAACTGTATCATACTTTTTTTATAAATAATGTCAAAATCTCATCTTGTCTCGTTCTTGCAGATCCAGTCTCATGTCTCGTTTCATCCTGTGGAAATTGTATCTCATCTGACACTTAATAAATTATAATTGAAAATGATCTGGCTCCAACAAAATCATGATTTTTTTCTCTCATATCCCCCAACCCCAATCAGTAAAATATACACAGGTGTATCATCAAATGTTGTGTGCGCAGTTGTAACACAAATGAGAGTTCGAGCAGCCTGGCAGTAAATGTATAGAATGATGTCAGATTAAGAACACCTCTCCTCCAACCCCAATCCCTCTCCACAATCCCTTCTTCACACCCTCCTCCAGCGACTTTAACAGAAACACACACAGAGCACACAGAGGAGGAGACACTGCACACGGTGGAGACATGGTCAGACACTCACTAAGCAAGCGCTGCTGTTCATAGAGGCGGGAAAGAAAAGATTGAGAGAAAGTGGTACCTTTGCTCTTAGCTACAGCAGAGGCACCAGGGTCCAGAGGCAGAGCAGGAGAGCCAGGAGAGGACAGAGGGACATCAGGGTCAATAGATACTCAACACACCGCATCTATTACAACAACCACCACGCAAGTAACTATATGAGGTTTGGACAGTGTCTTTGAACTTATGTGGGAAAATCTGATTTTAATGAGTTCATTTTTAATTAGCTTTAAATTAAAATAAATAAACTGTAACTACATTGGATCCAATATTTCATGTTTTTTTCTTTTTTAATAATACATAATATAAATAAGAAAAAAATATAACAAATAAATAATAAGCATAATAATTAAAGGGCTCATATTACCCTGTTTTCTGATCTATGTTATAATATTTCCACATCAAAAATATACCTGGAGATGGGCTTTGTTTCATTCACATGTTTAACACGTAAACCCTGTATATTTAGGCTCTGGTCTTTTCTCAAATGGAAAACACTCTTTTCCACCTTGTGATGTCATGTGGTAATACAGGAAGCACTCCACTCCACTGTGTTTTTAAACACCATTCAGCTTCACTAGAATTATTTGGATATTAACTGGATAATCTCTACTGATATTAATTGGATAATCTCTACAAATATTAATTGGATATTCTCTAATGTACTAAAGAAAAAATGTAGCTGCATGACATCACAAGGTGGAACAGAGCATTTTGAGCTTTCGAGATGTGGACAAACAAAGCACAACTCCAGGCATGTTTTTGAGGAGGTGACCACATTAAAACATGGCTTTAAGGTCATAGAGTCCAATTTGTGTAATATAGGACCTTTAAAATGATTGAAATGCCTCAACGGTGAGTAAACTTTTACAATTCTTTTGTTGGTAAAAAAAAAAAAAATATATATATATATATGTACTGTATCTGTTGTAATGCATTTAATGGTCAATTTTAGCACATAAACTAAATTTAATTATTAATGAGGGAAACAGAACTTTAAGGGCTAAAGGTCACGAGTATCAGAGACACACTGTCCAAACATCGTACTACAGCCCAAAAAAGACCTCAGAGCTGATCATAACCATTTCAGCATAACAACAAAGGTCATGCTAAAAATGCTGAAAATACTACTGTAAAAATCAAAAGATAATCTCCCTAAAGTAATTGTGACATTTGTAATCACATCTGTATTCCCTGTAATTCTATTCTTTCCCACATTTCGAGATCTCAAAAGTCCACTGTATTCGATGACACGGAGTTGAGCTGTTTCTTTGTTGGGCAGTAAAGTACATCACAATCACACCATATCGAGCATGTTATAATCCATCTTAAACATGTGGGAGAACATACCTTGTTCTGCCATCATATGTGCAAAGCCTTGAAGAGGAAAGGAGAGGAGAGTATCAGAACACTGCCTTACAATACTGTGGTATTGTAATGTAAAGAACACACAGACAGAAGCTAAGAGAAGTTTGATAGGCTGAACTGGGCAGACTGGCCGATCCCTGGTCCCAATCTGTAGGTGGCGCTGTTTAGAGAACAGGAGGTAAACCGGATCATAGCTGCTGGTCAATACAGATGCCTCATAGTAAAATATATCATTATTTTTAAATCATTTAGGTAATATTATTTCCTTTGCAGAGAACAACACAGCTTGTCTCATTACTTTACAATAGGGCTGCAACTAATGATTATTTTAGTAGTGGACACATCAGCAAATTATAATTTTTTTATTAATTTACTTGTCAAATGATCATTTCTATTGGATACTGAGAATGTAAATATTTTTATACCTAAAAAATCTTGAAATGGTAACTGAGCTGAAGGCTTCTTGATAGAGAATATTAAAATTAAATGTATTATTGACATATATCTGATTTTTTTTTTACAGTTTGGTTTAATAACGGCAATGTCTTTGCCATATAAAGTCTTTTGGCGTGTGTTTTAGAGTCTGTAGTCTGGATAATGATTACTGATTATTAAAATTTAAATACAATTATTTTAAAATATCTCAATAATTTTGCAAACACAATGAATCTATTTTTCTATCCAAATAAATTCATACATTTAGCATATTGCATTTTCAAAAGTATCTTGATTAAAGTGTCCAGGTTGACTTCCTGTTCTCTCGACTGTGCCCAGACCAGACCGGTGAAGACAGAGTACCATCTGTCCACAGTAACCCTTGCACCACTCGGGACTCCCCTGTATTTATTCTGTTCAGTTTAAGAATGAAACGTGTACAAAACTCACCTGGCAGATTCTGGGTGACCTCTGGAGGGAAACAGACACAGGGAAACAGAGCTCAGATTAGCACACTGCTCTTTGCATGTTGGCTCCATGCAAAATCATATCACACTTTGGAGAGGCCATACAGAGGGCTGGCAAACAGCACAGCCATATGCATGTTCTGCACACTCAGTGGTTTCTCCAATTCACAGAGAACCACAACCACCTATATTTGTGCATAAATATAGAATAGTACTTATAGGCTTGGAGACTTCTACTGAACATCTCCATACAGACAGGCAGAAAAGTTTCATAGTGCACCTTTAAATTAAACATTATAAACTTTACACCAGATCAGTTCTTTATGAGTGACAAGAGCCTGTATTTTGTATATGACACATTCAAAATTGCATCCTCATCAATTACATAAGTCAACAGAACAACAGGGACAATCGCCAAGTATTTCTGCCTAACCCCATTTCAATTTGGCCAGACAGACAATCAAACAAGCCATACAAAACAACGCTTATTTGCAACAACATGTCTTTGCTCAGTTTTGTGTCCTTTGTGCTAATGCTAAACTTTCTTTCACTGCGAGTTAGCCTGGTGTGTAGTCCGTGAAAGACAGCTCCTATGGCCTGCCTTGTTTATACTCCAAACATATGAATGATTCACAACACTGGCCATATCCAGTGTACAGACCTGGACCTGCCCTTTGTGGGTAGGGACATGTGGTGCGGCAGCCATTTGACCCTTTACCAATGTGGTAACAAACAGGTCCATATGCAATTATGTTTTTAGTGCATACTACACTGTATCTGACTGAGAGTATGCTGTCCCATCTCTGTCCCTCTATGTAAAAGTATGTCCCATATGTAACTGTCCCATCATAGAGGACAATGACTGCCATGTCATTATCTCCTATGTAACTCTGTCCCTTTGTCCCTTATACTGTACTTTATCTGCCCCCTGCCATGTCATTTCTCTGTCCATCTATATGTAACTATCCTGTCTCGCTGTCCTTTATGTTTCTGTCCCATCTCTGTCCCTTGACTCCCTATAACTGTCCTGTCTTATACACGACCAAATGTTTGGACACACAAATTACAATCCTTTTTTAAAATGTTGTTTTTACTACTTTCTACATTTCATATACACACTGAATACATCAAGTAAATGACTAACCCTAACCCTAACCCTAAGATATATGGAATGTAAAGAAAAAAAGTTAAATAACTTAATATTTTATATTTAAATCCTCAACGTAGCCACCTTTTGCTTTGTTGATTTTATTGAGTTATTCACCTTTTTTTTCCTTTGCTACATAATTCCAGATATGTTACTTCATACATTTGATGTCTTCTGTACGTATACAAAATGTAGAAAGTAGTAAAACTTTTGACTGGTAGTGCATATAGTATGTAATAGTCCAATCGGTCTATATGTAACTGTCCTGTCCTGCCTTTTCCTTATGTAACTGTCCTGTCACTGTCCATCTTGTCCTGCAAACTCTTGCTGACACACACTTCAGACAGAGCACCAGGGCGGGTGGAGGCTGCTCGTAGATGTAATAAAAGATGTAATAATGGACTGGTCAGTGGAGCTGCTGTGCGTTTCATTAATGCCTTTAATGAAATGAGCAAAACAAAGCTTCTCAAATAGAACCGCCAGAGAATAGACAGAGGTGCAGGCCCATCCCCCATCCGTACCCCCCATTATAGAGGAGCGCCATGGCAGAGATAAAGAAGCTAATCTTGGAATTCCAGCCCCACTCGGCCATTGTCTGTGACTGAGGCCCAGCTGAATTATGTATCTGTGCGGCCGCCGTCCAAACGCTTAATTACAGACAGAAAATACATAAACAAATGAGCTGTGAGATCCATAGACACTGAGAAGATCCCATCTCCAGCACAGAAGTACAGTGTATTCACCCGACTGCAGCGGTGTCTGCCAGGAGCACAACTGATTTACAACAGAATGTAAGAGAAACCCAGCCGTCTTTGATTGGCTCAAAGAGATGGGCCGGCTCCTTATCAGCAGCCACAGGACTCATGTCATTAACCTGCAGCCGATAATCTCAGCTCACAGAGCTCTGTCCTGCTCACATACACGCACATGTACACACACACACACACACACACACACACACACACACACACACATGAGCAGCATCAAGAGTCTGTGAGAAAAAGCATTTAAATAGTGTCGATCCCAAACCTTCTCTACACAACATCATCAGCTCTTTTTTTTTATCTGCGCAAAAGGTATTCTTTCATCTTCTGACACAACTAATAGGAGCAGTGTCCCCCAAGCTGAGCCTTAAACCTGTACAGCAGCAGAGATAGCAGAGAGAGAGGGTTACCTTGGTTGCAGAAGCGGCCCTTGTATGGAGTTTTGGAGCAGTCACACACTGGCTGTCCATCCACCACGGAGCAGGTGCCGCCATTCTCACACAGGTTGACAGAACACCAGCCCTCAGTCTCCAGGGGGACTTTGAGGCTTCCCAGCAGCAAGGGGGCGCTGTTGCCATACTTGAGTTCGGTGATGGTTCCTCTAAATGGAGGCATGCTTCTGACTGTGGGCAGAGTGAGGGCTCCGTTGCGGATGTCCTGAGGAACCCCTCCTACAAAGAGGTCGCTGACTATCTTCATCAGCTGCCTCTGGGGCCGCACCTCGTCGGCCTTGGCCAGTCCATCTAAAGCCACCACAGTGCGCAGGTTGTACCGGCTCACCATGACAAAGTGCCACAGGTTGTCGTCCAGCCGCTTGTCTGTCACCACACTGGTCTCTGCACAGTCGATACTAAAGCGCAGCTGCAGTCTGCCCTCCACCACGGACAGCAGCAGGAAGTCACAGTAGCCCCCATCATCAAAGTAAAGCAGTACTCCATCAGGGGAGGCAGTCTTAATCTGAAACCTCAGATCACTGCGGGTGCTGGCGTCCCAGCGGAGGTAGCGTGCCCACTGTCCTGGAGTGCCCAGGAACTCCAGGCCCAAACATGTGCTCATCAGAAGCTGCAGCTGGATACAAAAATGTACAAGATCCATAGCTGTGAAGAATTGGCAGTTCTATTCAAATATTCAGGGATCTGAGCAGATCCAGTTCAAATTCACGTCGGCTGCAAAAAGATTTTCAAAAAATATCTTCTATAAAAATATGATTTTAGGGGAGTATCAGAACAGTCATATTTAACAGTCTAAAGCCATTTCTGTTCCGTTCATTGTCAGTGAATGCAGGAGGTGCTTTTGGAATGAAGGCAGAAGGTGTAGAGATCCTTTCAGTGCAAGTGAACTTTCCTCTTCCGTGTTGTCCATTGGGAAAAGCAGCTGGACTGGAATCTTCGAGCCTGTCTCATGCCCATCTGTGAAAGACAAAAACAACAAGGTTAGAGGCACTCGTCATACTGCCTCTACAGAGCATACAAACATTTACAGCAGTGCTTCTCAAACGGTGCTGCTACTGATGGTATGTGAGCTCCTTCAGCTGGTACACCAAATTAATCCACATTTTTTGAGTTAGTCCAGGTTTAGGACAAGTTAAACAATTATGCAGTCTTATCCTAGTTTAGACCCGTTTTGGACCTGTTTTAGACCTTTAGAAGGGAAGCGGGTCCTGTAGGACCTTTAGGTGCAGGTCCTGTAGGTCCTTTAGGGGCTTCTGGAGGTGATTAGTTAGAACCTTGACATGAATAGATCTGTGTGTATAGGCAGGGAGCAATATGGAAATACCTTTCACCTACCTTGCTTGCTTAATTTCTGATTCATCATCATGGTGGCATGGCCTCCATTGTGTAGGCAAGAATTTTGGGGTTATCTTAAAATATAGTCCTACCACGAAGCGAAACTTTTAGCCACGTTTATTTCACCCATAGACGTTCACTCCACATTTTCTGTCTCAACTTAGCTTTTTAGCCGCTGTAGAACAATATCACCAATAGACCGATAGCCTATCGCAGCCATAACCTATAGGCTGTGGAGTTAAGGGCCAACAGATGGGAATAAAGAAAATCTCGTGATTTAGAACACCGAAAATAAATGTCCAAATAAAAGTCGACTAGACTATGAAGACAAAAACCTAGCCTAATGTCTGTGTGTAGAATCCCTCAGTCGTCCAGGTAGAATCCATGGCAAAAGGAGAAATTCAATTTGTCAACTGGACAAACGTTTATTGTAGCCTAATGTCTAAGTACCATATGTGCCTCTTAGTTATTCTTCAGGACAATTCCCAATATTTTGTGGCGTACCTGAACACGTGACATGATGCGCAGTAAAGTTTGTGTGACACTCGTGGTTTCTGTCCTTCAGTGCGCCGCGCAGTTATCGGTCATCTGCGCAGTAAATGAAAGTCATTATTCTCGGTGCCGCGCGGGCGATCAGTCTGCAGACAGACACCTTATCTGACCAGCGTTTGGAGAGACAGCCTTCTGTGCACGTCTGCGCTCAAAACGCATTCTGTTCACCTTTGATACAGGACAGGAACTATCCACTAAATCAATAATTATGAACACCAATCTGATCGGCATGGTCTGCTGAAAATAGGACTGCATTTTTGTACGCCTGGAATTGCAAAGAGGTTAAATTAAAAAGGTGACCATAAGTTGTTGTTTTAGATCCTGAACACAAAACCTTTTTATTTCATATTACAGGCCTGTCATATACGTTAGGCCTAATGGAAGGGATACCATTAAATGAATTTAAATGCAGCATATTATGTAGCTAAATATCAAAGATCAAATCAAACGCAAAGGCCAGTTTCATAACTTTGTTGCCAGTTATTATTTTGACAAAATCAGATGAGCTGCAATAGTCTGTTACAATAAGCGTAGGTCAATACAATCAGCCCAACCAAGCAGGAGTATTTTACTGACCATGCCCCTGTCTTAACCCACTGAACCAACCATAAACAAATTAACAGGAAACGGTGGTTTTATATACAAAGGCTATAAAGACTATAGGCCTATACTGTAAATTGTGATGGGGGACACGGGCTATAGAACAATTTCACATATCCTTTCGTGCTAGCCTGTGGGATTGTTCAGGATATATTTTCGTTGCACAGTATATGACAGGTGATCACATTGGTGCCATGTATCCTCTACTGTATCCATGTCCGCACACACGCCTTTATTCTGAGCACTTGTGTCGCTCTTATCAGCGGCGGGCAGGGCCGTTCTCCGGGGATTATTGTGCCAGATCTCTCCACAGATAACTCTTATCAACAGCCACGCCGCGCATTCCTTCTGCACCGACGATGGAACTAATTATTTGCCTTATATTTCCGTAACCATCCAGAGCCCAACTGTGTTTTCACTGACATATGTAGGTATATGCTTCTTTCGGAATATTATTACTACAATACCATTAATATATTATATTATGAATACAGGTTCTACGCATTGAATTACAGGGGTGTCAGGTGTGTGTGTGTGTGCGTGCGCGTGTGTGTGATGGAGAGAAAGCCTGGGGTTAAAAGGCTAAACGGCCTGATCATTGTTGACCGTGAAAAGGCTCTTTTGAAAAAGCCAGCAGAGACAAGTCCACATCAGCGCGGACAAAAGGCGGCGCGCTCTGAATCCTATTAACATCAGCGGCCGCCTGCAAATGCGCGCGTGTTGATGCAAATAAAAGCGGCCCACCAGGAGCTCCTTTGTGCTTAAATAGACGTCACTTGCCAGTGATTTTACAGCAGGTGCAGCGCTCACACACGCTCACACTCGCACACACCGGATGTGTAACAAAATGTCTCTCGGTCTCAGATCATATCAGCTGAGAGGCGCGTACACGTGTAGTGCTTCACTCATGCATGTCAGCACAGCTCCGCTCCGTGCGTGCGCCTGCCGCTCCAGGCCACAGCCACAGCTTTCATATCAATAGGTAAAATACATGTATGAGAATATACATCATTAAAAACAGTAAGAAACACTTGGATTATTTGAAACGTATTTTCTGGTAGGCCTATAGTAAAAGGCCTATAGCAGGCAAATGCATTGGCTATGACGTGAGAATGGAAAATACCAGAAAAATCATTCCGACACATACATGGAAGAAAATAATAATAGCGTACTGTGAAGAATACATTTGACAGCTCTGACTGTGGGAGAAAAATTAAGGAATCACCACTGGAGGAAAAAGAGGATGGAGACTGTTCAAACTCAAGCTAAATATGATTTAACATGCATTATTGCTGGGTGTGCGGGAAAAAAATCAATTATCACCAAACGCATCATTTACCATACACATATTACACATATTTAACATACGAAGCCATAATTACTGGGCCGGTCTCCAGTGTGGTCACATGATTACACCTGTGTTTTCTCTCAGGAGAACTGCTCATAATATCTAAACCACACCTTTACGGCCCTTTACGCACAAACAACATTTGGATATTTAGAACTATGAGAGCCAATCGGATCTGGTCTGAGGAAGGTGTGAGAGCCGCTGTGCTTCTGCTGCAGAGCCTTGACGGCATTACATCACCGACAGAGAGCACCCACTTCACCCCTCTGCACGCGCACATGCACGCGCAAACACACAGCTTCGAGGAGCATGCTCACATGCGCAAGACTCACGACTTACACACACGAGGCCCGAGTTACATGTAAATGAGTAAAGATGGATACGAGCGAATAACAGTAAGCGAAGCACGCGCACGTGCATACAATTCCAGACACACCCACAACACGCACGCGCGCACCCACGTTACTGATACAATTATGTAACATCCTTATGTCCGCTCAGACATCCAGCATTTTGCGCACCGTTAGTTGGGCAAAAAGAAAGATTTCTTAAGTTAGACTTTTTGCTCACTAGGCCTATACCAGTAGGAACCGAGGTACATTGTCAATATTTTGCATTTTGTATTTATTTATTTTTTAATCATATTTCCCCCCTTTGACAGATATATTAATGATGGAGCAAGGCCCACTGTAAAGACCACACCTTATGTAACGCACAAGCAACACCAGTGGACTCAGGAGCACTTCAGTTGGCAATCCTGAGGAAGCAGACCTCTGTATTCTTCCCAATTCTGATCATTTTTCACATTATTACGACCAGCCCCAAACGTGCAGAAACAGCGCAATCACTGCTGCAAATGTGCGCACACAGCAGGCCTACATCAGCTCTGACTGTTTTCATCTAATAATCTTTCACCATAATTAATTTAGTTTATTGTCACTTCCCACATAATTCAACAAATAATTAACCTTATTCTAAGAAGCAACCGCATTTCAACCGCACTGGGTCTATTTGAACGAAATGAACGAAACAAATCAGGTGTTTTGTACGACATAAAGGAGAAGAGTTTGATTTGATTTGTGCAGATGCCATTTTGTGCAGGATGTTGGGCCCGCAGCGGAGGCACGCCCGTGTGGAGCAGCCCGAGCAGAGAATCCCTTCGCATTAACACTAGACTCTAATCCCATTAAGTCCTCAATCCGACACACGCCGACGCTCACGGTCAGTGCGCGCGAAGCTGGAGACCAAGCTCACGCGCCACATCTGCTTTTACTCAGATGCTGAGGAAAGGGGCTGGACCCAACAGTGTGTGTGTGTGTGTGTGTGTGTGTGTGTGTGTGTGTGTGTGTGTGTGTGTGTGTGTGTGTGTGTGTGAGGCAGAAACGTGACACACGCATCAAACACAATGTCTATTTCATTTGTAACTGTCTCCCATTCCGCATTGGCATTCACTGAGCCACACATTCTTCTGACAATGAGCTGTCCTTTTGAAATGAAAATATCAAAATAAACATTATGATACATTTTTTTTATATATTTGTATTGTATATCTCTCCAAATAATAGGCCTCAAATTATTACCACTTCGAGGTGGAGCGCCTGTGAGCGGCAGAAGAGAGACGTAGCCTGGTTTTAGTGCCCCGTCTATCCTACAGTTCTATTCCATCAGTGGAAATGGCTTCTTTAGGCCTACGTTTGTTAAAGCTGCAGATCAGAACAATGCAGACACACGACACCTGCCCAACGCACTATTCATTATTCATCATCACAGAAGGTAAAGGCAGCGCTTCTGGTGCGGTCCAACACTTTAACGATGACATCCGACGCATTTCTGTGCGTCTTTTGCCCAACCTTTTTTCGCATAAATGAGCTTTGGTGAATTAAACACAAAACACAGCACATAAAACATACGAGACCCCTGCGTAATGCAAGGCCGCGGATCGCTCTCACATGAACACACCTGGCACGGCTCAGACATGACGCGTTTCCAGCTGCACACAAACGAAAAGAGCTCTGTAAACGAAGTGACAGGTCTTTAGCCTGTTTCTAGAAACACGAACCTTTGGCTCTCAGATTTCTGTGAAACCAGATCATCCTCAGTGTTTGGCCCAAATGTGTCTAACGCAGCAGAGAGCGGTGCGCACTGACCTTGGCTCAAACGCATCCAGAATAATCCACAGAGTAAAATCCCGGGTACATTCCAGTGAGGCGGCAGTCATTAGTCCCAGTGCGGTGCGGAGCTGGCGCGGGAGCGGAATGCGCGTGCCGTGGGTCCGCGGACAGCCTCGTGGAGCGCGGTGCAGTGGATGCCCGTGTGGCGCTCAGAGCTGCGTGCGCTTGCTGCGGGCAACATTGAGCGTCCACGGCCCGCCCTCCACGCGCGCGCGTGGTGTGCGCGGGCGCGTCCACGCACTTGCGCAGAGCCACTACACGAGCACGTCTCTGTTTTTACTCAGCGCACGGGACACGATGAGGACGAAAGCGTTTCAACATTGTAAACACTTAAAGGGCTTTTTACTGTGGTCTGGTCGGTATAGGCCTCCAAACGAGGAACCAATCAAACACGAGACATGAACATGTGTTTACTGACAACGGGGGAAAGTATTGTAGGCTAAGCCTTATTATATGGCTATTAAATACAATATGCATGGTCACAAGACATTTAAATAATCTGACATATCATCAACCACTAGTAAAAATCAACAATTCCTGGATAACAGGACTGTCCTTTTTGTATACCCTTTCTATTGTTTAATCTTGATACATACAGTTCAATTTCATCAGTCATTACACTATGTTATATACTTCTCTGCAAGTTTATGGAACTTGAGAAATCAGTTCTTTAGTCCCTCGAAAGCAGTTAATTTGCAGTGGGAACAAAAGTCAAAGAGCATTAAGTCATATTTATTATTTTACATGCCTTCAGTGTGTCATAATACAGACAATGGAAGGTTTATAATGTATTGTATTATAGATTGATCGTCACTTACATCTTTTCGTATTTGTCCGAATTTTTAAACATGTTCTCACACAACAGTGTTAACAAGAGGTCTGGTCAAGTATGATTTTCCATTACATGTGACCTTATTGTGTTTCTCCATTCACCATTTGTACAAAATACTATCCTTTTAACAAATGTTTTACAAGTTTTATTGACAGTGTTGCCTTTCTATTGTTGATTACAGTAGAGTGGTGGAGGCAGGTGGGGCGGTCGGTGTCTGATGACGTGTCCTGCTTCACATCCCACCTGCTCCTTACCTAATCACCATCTGCAATCAACTCAAGCCCTCTGTACTTCTTGTCCTGCACTGGTCATCTCCTCACTCACCAGACCACTGCGGCAGGGATGTGGAGGGAGCGGCATAAAGGCCACTACGAGTCAGAGAGATCAAAATGTAACAAATAGAAAAAAAACCCCACACACACACACTAAACTATGTTGGTGGTGCAGTGGTTTAAGGCATTGCAAACATGTGGTCATTACCATTTTGATGTTGTGGGTCGTCTCCAGGCTCCATGACTATTTTTTGAATGTCTCTACCCTCTCTCGCCCCATTTCATGCTACAGCTGTCAGGTCCAACCAAGACAGCCTTTAAAAGAAAAGCATTTAAGTTGATAGAAAGTATAAAATGTATTGCAAACAAGCTGTGATACTCAAATCTCAACAAGCAGTTACAGGCATGTTTTAGCACATATCTGAAGGATTGAAAGTAAAAAAAAACAAAACAAAAAACTATAATTTCGACATCAAGTACTGCCTTTATTTAAAGAAGACATCATGTGCTTTTTAGATTTTGTTCATTGTAAACAGCGTTATTGGTTTCAAACGGATTAACAATAAAAACTGGCCCATCGACTTCCTTCCATTTAAAAACTGCAGAGCTGATAGGCCCCGTCTCGTCACAGTACCATTTTAATGTATTAACAAGCATCAGGTTGTCATTTACGTGTTTGCTTTCTTGAAAAAAAGTGTCTACTTAGCATTTTTAACCTTGTGTGTTGGTGGGTAGGTCACCAAAATTTTTCTGAGCACTCAAGCCTTGAATGCATGACAATACAAAATTGCTCAAATATGCAATAATCAATAGAACTCTGAGTAAGCCAATGATCAGGGAGGGAACACTGTTGATTAAAAGCTGATAAAAGTTACTCTGCTCTTCTATGTTATACAAACACTGTAGATAATTTATTGACATTGTTCCATAGTATTGCACAAAACATTAGTGACAAATCAAATGAATGTATGAACTGACAGTGAATATTAAAATGTCCGCAGTGTGGAGTTGAAGGTACGGGACAGGAAATGACATTGGGGGTCACCTCTATCACAAAGCTTTTTTCTTGAGGTAGATCTCCATAGAAATGTACACAGAACAGTTCCTGATGGAGTTAAAGTCAGTGCGTCATTTATGATCAGTCTGTGTGGGAAACAAAAAATGTATGCACACATCGCTGAGAACCATTGATCACTGTAACATTTTTTGATAACAAATATTAAATAAACAAAATTACAATATATTAAAATCTGCAGCGGAGATGGGAATAATGAGATTTCTGGTCCATCATGTGTGTGTTGTGTGCACAAGTCCAAACAGAGCAGAGAGCCACTGTCCCAGGACACAGGAGCGGAGCCACACACACACCTGGTACACAGTGAGCTTCCACAGAGTCATGTGTTCACACACAGACAGGTGCAGGCGCTTCAGACTAGACCTGCACTTACTTCTCTTGTGCCTGCCCACAAAAACAGCACCACATTAGTTCAAATATGAGAAGAGAATATCAACATAGATTGTCTTTTTCATGTGGGCTAATATTTCTGACATTAAATCCTGGCAAAGGAAGCGTCTCTCAGACTATAATAAATATTTGTTTGCCCGTTTTCCATGACTGACCTGGCCAGGGCGCGCACACAGCAACGGGACATGTTGATGAAGGAGGAGGAGGAGGCTCTGGTCTGTAAGGAGCTCTCGATGCCTCTCAGCAGGTCGTTGGTCTTCAGCAGCAGTAGCATCTGACGAGGGATCCGGTTCAACAGCTCGCTGATCTGAGGCAGGTAGCGCGCCGCGTTTGTGCGGATCTCCACATCCTGCACACACAAAAGAACCAAAAGGTTTTACCATGATTAATATCTAATCCATTGATATCTATACTACATCTAATTTGTATTTCACATGTTTCAACTGAATCTATAAGAAACAAGAGCTTTTCAGCACATTCAGCACTTGAATTACCTGATGGCCTGTGCGTTAACAGTGGAGAAAGATTGTTTATTTTAGTCTTTATTTGAAGGGACAGTGTATGCTCATAAAAACAATGTTAGGCACCAGATTATAGATAAATAGCTAGTTTCCATCTGCAATCCCTGAATCTATTTGAAGTGACAAATTTGGAGCATGGCTATTGTAACATAAATGTTTTATAGTCAGAAAAAGTGGAATACCGCCTAGTTTCAACTAATTCAATTATTAACAATAATTTTCAGAGCTTTTACAACTGCTAATGAAGGGAAATTTATATTTAAGATTTTTAAGAACATTTAATCTAGTATGTAATGGAGAAAGTTTCAGGAGGAAGAATTCATTTTTGGTGCTGGTTCTATAGTCGCACTTAGAGCTCAAGCTGATCTAGTTGAGCCTTTTAGATTTATTTAAATAGGTTTTATTTTTTACTCTTTGTTATTATATTATATTGTGATTAATGAGCTACTGTGTCCAAATCATTTCCCTTGTAGATCAATAAAGCTTGTCTAAGTCTAAGTCTAGAGAAGTTTATCATTTTAAATCCTGGCAGTAGTTGTGACATGGGCAGCGGATGTGTGAGGTAATTCCAAAACTGTGTAAATGTAATGTGAACAAGGGCAAGGTTATGCTCGTCTTACACAATAGGAATTATTTGATGATAATAAAATGATTTAATTAATCAATTTAATTATATTGAAATAAATAATTGTTACATTGTGTAATAACTTGTTTTGTAAAACAAAAGCATTAACTGTCCATTTTCTTATCCCTGTGTATAAATTGTCCCTTCATTTTGGATGGAATTTTGTGTATTGATGACATAGAAGGTTTTCGTTTAACTCTGCTCTTCTTATTGTATCAACTGCAAACATCAAGAGCTATTCCACCAAACAAGCTAAAAATGAGAAAAACAAGAAAACCTGTCATGTGCACTTTAAGTCTTGCTGCAATATTCCTATGGCGTGAAATAAGAGCACAACACAATGTTGACAGAGTAAAGCGTCCTTCCAACCGTGCACTCTCCTGAAGTATTTCTCTGCTGACTCTAAAATGCACTCTCCAGTCCCTCTTGGGGGACAATAATTAGTAGCAATTATCGGAGGGCTGGTTAGTGAAGCAGCTGTCAGCGGGGCAGGGAGTAGGCGACAGTGGTTCATTTGCATAAGAAAGCTTCCATAAGTACACATTGTAAAGTGAGTACTGCAATAATAGGCTGACCAAAAGCAGAGAGAGAAGAGAGAGTGTAAGTAGGAGGGTGCACCGAAGGACACTACAAAGACACAGCAAAATGATCACAGAGCGCTGAGCAGGTTGTTAAGGATTCTCTTTCACTGAAGGAAAACTGTTTCATTACCTAATATACTATGTCATAATTGGGATATTTCTTCACATACATTTGTACATGTCAGGGGGACATTACTAGTACAATGCAGTTGTTAGTACTTGTCAAAAGCACCTCAAACAGGCCTTGGAGTAGATTTTACAGTCTATATTCTTGTTGAACTTTATCAAACACAACACCTGAAATTTCATCAATAGGAGAACAACAATAACAGTTTTAGTAGACCTGTCAGATAAGATTTAATCCATAAAAGGTTGAATTAATAACCTCAGACTCATTACAGATTCAAACTAAGTAAAGTGTTTCGTTTATTGCAGCTGATTACTTAGTTTAGAATAGTTTTTGTTGATTAAATCTGCTCTTGGGTTATTGTGTCAGTGGCATAAATGAGTAGAAATATTATCGTTTATGGTTTATATTTACTTCAGCAATATACATATCATACTTTAAAATTTGTTATCATGACAGGCCTTCGTTTTAACATCCATTCTCCTAACGCTCCCATGAAACTATCCATACAGCTTTCCTACAGAAGTCACAAAAACGTGTTGTTGTAGCTGATAGCATTAGCAAAAATAAAGATGGTCTATGATGAAAATGGTCAAATTTACTAGATGACCAAAACAGTCATTGTGTAACTAGGCCTTAGACTGTCATTGTCAACTAGGGCTGATTTAGGACAATTATCTAATTAGGATTTTTCTAACAAGCATTGCAAATGCTATTAGCTTTAATATTTATTTTGGAGTATGTGCTAAACTTATCTTTAATTGTATCAGTTGAGGTTTAAGTGTCAAACAAGTGTGAAATAACTGTAAAATTACACACAAAGGTGCAGAAATATCACTTTATACTAAATTTAACAACTGCTTTTTTTTCATTTTGCATATCTTCAAAACTACATATACAATATTATATATTTCTGATCATCTTCTCCCCTCTAGTAGAATCAGAATTACAATTTATTGGACCTTTCAGTAAAAAAACAAAAACAAAAAACACTGTACTGTAAGTTATCAGCTGCATAAAAGCTTGAAATTATTCTGTTCAAAGTTCACATTTTTAACTTACTCAGCAGTAACGTTTGAGAAAAGACTGAAATTTACTTGAAATTAGTGTCTAATACAAGAATCCTATGCATCTCAGAACATTTAAACTACAGGGTTAGCAGGTTTCAGACATAACAAGACAGGATATTTTGTAATTTACTGTCAAAGTTATGTTACTTAAAGGTGCATTGTGCAACTTTTCTGGAGAGGGTGCGCTACTTGTTTGTCTCCATGGAGATGTTAATGCTTTGGTTTAAATCATCCAAAATGTTGTATTAAACTAATCTGTCTTGTATTCATTCAACTACAGGTGTTATTTATTGCTCAAAAATATTTGAAAAAACATAAATTGTTTCTGTGAGTGGGGTTGCCTCTCCACAAATGTAACCTGTAATTTGGCTTTCAAGTCTCCATAGAGATTCTTAAGTTTATGGCAATACTGTGGAACAAGCAGGTGACGGACCCTCCACCGGACAAGTTACACAGTGTAAATTGCGACCATTTAAATTTGACTCAACTGCGATACAGCTTGCAGCCCCCCACACTAAATTAAAAACATTTCAACAGTATCTTTCTACCCAGCGTCAGAAGAGGAAATGGAAAAACCACAGAACGCCTCACCTCTGACTGTGTCATGGGTGCAGAGCTGATGCCAGAGTTGACAGCGGTCCAGGAGCGGCCGGTGAGCATACAGGCAAACAGCGGGTACAGGTCCCCAGCACCCAGTCTGCGACTTGACTGCTCCATCTCCTTTAGGTCCCTGTTGATCAGAGCCTGCCACAGCTTACAGTACTCCACTCTGAAGTCCTTCTGCAAGACCTAAGGCACGGGGCAGGGGTCAGTGGGCGGAGGGAACAGGTGAAGACTTCAACTGTGAAAGGGATGTCATGATTACGTGGCCACAATATAATCTTAAAGGTCCGCTGTTTCCATGGAGATGCTATTGCTTCACCTGGAATGTTCCCAGTATGGCATTAGTGTTGCCAGGTATGCTTTTTCCGTGGAATTGGATGGCTTTTTAAGAAATATTGTTCATGGGTTTGGTAATGGTAACATGCATTGATTTTAGAATAATCCTATTGAACGACCTGACAAATCTTCATACCTAAAGCCTTCAGAGCTCTTTGGAACTTCCAAATGTGCAAAAGAGAGGGGAAGGGGTGGGTCTGTGTCACCGGAGGAGCGCTACTTTCAGAAATATTGTGTAAATGCTGTCCGCGGGTTCTGAGAGGTTTTCGAGATGATCTATAGAGTTAGGGTCGCTGAAGCCTGCAACCCTGGTTTAGTCCCAAGTCTAAATAGGGACTAAATTTGGTACTAAACCAGGACTAGAATATGAAAAAAAAAAGTCTGCATCAGGGAGTGAGTATGACCGCAGCCCATTCAGTAATAGAGGAATCTTGTAGTGTGTACCCAGGGTAGATTCTGTAAGCTTTAAATGCACAGTACGTAACCTACTACACACTAACTGTTGTAAGATGGTTCTACAATCACAACTGAGCCTAGGTTGCCATTGCCTTAACTGCAAATTGAAGATACACTCAAGTTTTTCCTCATTCTCGGTATTTGAACAAGGCATGCCTCATGTGAAAGCTCAAAACTTCCAGAATTCACTCACTGAACGACTTAGGCTGCACTAGCTCTAATTAATGATTAGCTGCAGGGGCTGGGGTTTAGGTAGTGAGGATTCAGATCAGAGAGAATCCTTTTTGCGCTTTGGCCCAAACTAAATCCATATTTTGCTTATAAATATTTCTGACATTTACATTTTAGTATGACTTCACAAATGGCACACCAATATTTAGCATGCAGCTTTAGGGAAAATCTTGTTTTCTCGACTACAAATTACATAAAGATCTGAACATTGAAGTGAATTGTTTACCACTTATTACTTGTCTGGTCAGTAGAAGTATATTTGGGCCCATGTTTGTGTCCCTGCAGTGCTGAGTACCGTGCAGTGTGTGTACGAAGTGCTGGAATCATTATGGCTGAGGTGCCAATCAAAACACTGCACTCCGCTGTGAACGACGTCAAATGACTTGTTTATCAGAAAGCTTTTAGTGGTAATAAAGTGTGTCTGTGGCTGCGTGTTATTCCTGTGCACTCTCCTGCAGACCAAGGCCTCGCGGCATGACAAATGGACTGCATTATTAGAAAGAAATCATCTTTTTCTGCTGCTGCCGCTGGAGATTTCCTACCTGATAGAGGCCGTGGTCCAGGAGGATGATATCAGTTTTGCCGCTGTGGGGGCATTTTCGCACCAGCACGTTCCCTGGGTGAGGGTCGCAATGGACGAAGCCGTGAAGGAAGATCATTTCGCTGTAGATCTTTCCCAAATTCTCGGAAAGCTGTATGACATTTAGATTTAATATGAGCTTCTTATGGCAAAAAGAATGTGAACCAGTAAACAGCCGCCATTTGAGGGTTTGCAGAAATTGTACAAAGATTGAGTGACACTCAAAGACAACAGACTTTGCAGAAAATATAGAAAATATGGCTGGGTACACACAATTTTGTATTTTTGTGTAAATCTTTTGATCATTGTAGAATTGCTTTTGGAGCTACAGCTTCTCAAGAAATATAATTCACAAGCACAGGTGTATGAAAAAATATCACAGTATAATTTTCCTGAGTGTCTTTTTTTATCATCAGTTTTATCTTGCAAAGTCCCATAACTAATAAACAGGAACTGGAAATCAGACTAAACACCTAAACTCTGCCCACAACCACATTTCAAATAGAGTTGCTAAACTGGTGGTGCCTGAAGGACAAAAGAAAACAGTGAGAGTGGTAGAGGTATCCACACTGCAAACTTCACCAGTCAGAAACACCTGGCTTTAATCAGAGCAGTCTTTCGTGATGTCACCAACTACTAAGAATTGCAGAGGCCACTTAGATTTTTGCATTTTGATCAGAAAGCTGCAAATTCACCTACTTAGCACTAAAATTTCCGAAAAATCCTGTTAAAACATTATATATACTTAATTCAGTAGCACTTTTTTTTCCAGTATGATGCGTAAAAGGAGGTAAAGTAATGGTTGCTAAAAATGTAAAAGCACCCAGCACTATGCAGAATCTCATCTTTTGTGGCAGTGTGTTGAGAATAGTGAAAAGCAACACATTTGCTACTCATCAATCATAAATATTCCCATAAGAAGCAGACTCAAAACCATTTGTTCATATGACAAAAGGAGAGGAAATGGAGAAGAAAGGAAAAGAAACCTATGGACGCAGTGAAAACAGAGAAATCTTTGCAGGGGGAAAATAGAAACAAATAATGATGAGGTGGCTAAGGAGCGTTGACTACACTTAAATGTGTATTGATCGTGGGCAGTAACCACTGGCCTCTGCAATCAGAGAATGAGACACAGACTGAGGCTTTTCCCAGGGCTACACCTCCATCAGCAGCCTCCACATACAAATCCCACTACTGATGCTTTACTCTCAATGCAGTCTTAGTCACGATACTATCCTTTATACAACAGAATGTCATTTTCTAACACAGGACAATGGTAGTTTCTATATATTCATCAATTTCAGCTTCTTTATAGGTGCCATTTTGAGCACTTTTCACCAGTCACAAGATATATTTTTTTGAAATGTAAATAGCTATGGCGGCGGTACTCATTTTTCATCACTCTGAAAGGATACATGGGATCGTATTGTAGCTTAGATATAGATGAGGACCTATAACTAAAAAACAATGCATATTTTCCAGCATCAATACCAGTTCAAAATAGTATGTTTTTAATGCATGTGTATTGATTTTTTGACAACTCTATTCCCTAAATAATTATTACTTTTTTGTAATATAAATGTGGCAGCCATCGGCGTTGATCCAGGAAATTCTGCTGTATCGGATATCAGTCCCATGATATCGGTTCAGCCAATATCCTGACTGGGCCTTTAGTTTGAGGTAACAATACTTTTTACTCGCTGATGTAGGCCAAGGACGCGCCATAATTAATAGCTTTTACTCATACAAAGCTGTTTTGTAGTTACTTGCAAGATAAATAACAATTACATAACACAATTGGATCTGTTAACTGTGTTTTCTGGTATTGGTTCATATTGGGTATCGGCAGAAACTTAAAAACAAGATATTGGTGCGTCCCTACAGACCATCAGAGTAAGAGGAGGAGAGGAGGCGAGCAGTACCTCATTGACATTGATCCCATGCTTCTGAATGTACTCCTTGTCATTGACCTGACCTCCATCAGCAAAGTCCATGGTTAAAATCCTCTTGGTTGACATATCCCAGTGGATTTTAGGCACCTGTGTTAGGGTTACACATTATTTCCCTGACAAAACTGGTGAAGGATTACACTTAAACTATTCCATACCTTTAGGAAAGGGAAGTGAGACAGCATTTTGGCTATTTTCTCTGCATTCCTTCCCTCGTTCAAGAAGTCCAGCTCCAAAGGCATGTTCTTTTTAGCTTCTTCCAGCAGCCACATGAAGGCAAAGTCTGGGAAGAGCCAATGGACCGCTTTCACCAACACCTGCAAACGCAATCACAGAGCATTCAATGCAACAGAAGAAGAAGAACTGAAAATGTGCATAACAATTTATAAACAATACGAGTCTATAACATTTAAGAGTAGGGCTGCCTGGTTTTAACAAACAAAACAAAACACCTAATTGCTATTTTTATGACTTGAGATTAAATTTGAGAGTTTAAAAAATAGGATTCTGTTCAGAGTGCAAACTGTAAACAACGCTCGGAACATTGACATTTGAGAGAATGTTGAAATATCAACTGATAAACTAATACAAGAATCCCATGCACTTCAGAACATGTTTGTAGAGATATAAACTACACGAACAACATTTTTATAATAAGACAGGATATTTTGTTATTTGCAGAGGAATAAATAATAAAAACAATTACAGGCTTTGCGATTTGATAATTGTGGTAACTCAAATTGTGATTTTGGTTAGATTTTCATATATTGCCTTATTTGAGAGCCACCAACGTTAAATATCAAAATCCAATGACTACAAGAGTGTATGGGATTTGGTCAGCACGAGAAGCTGCATCAAACAGCTCCAGAATCAAGAGGAAGTACTTGTGCTGAAGTGAAAGTAGCCCGCAGGCTGGTAAATAAAGGATTAAATTGCTACTTAACATTCATCAAGTCTCACTCTTAACAGTAGACAAGAAGGAAACAAACATGCAGTAACTATCCCAGCTTTGGTCCCAATTATTGACTTAAAAAGAAAATTTAACTAGGCAGGATAACTTGTGTTCCTGAGTGGTGTTAGGACTGGGCGTTATGGCAATAAGAAATTAAACTGTTATATAATGTGGTGCCTTTTAGCTTAGCTTACAGTGTTGTGTTTTTTAGTTGATTGTAAATACTTATTATTATTTATCTTGATTTGATGCATGCTCTTATTTTCCTACTGTTTCTGTAACTTGCGTTGTGACACTGCAATTTCCCCATTGTGGGACAAATAAAGGATTATCTTATCTTATCTTATATGCATTTTTTGTTGATGCTGTCATACAGTGATTCAGTGCTTCTGTTTATTGCAGCCCTATGCTCAAGTCCAGACATTTTTACCCACCTACTCCTCATATTGGTCAGCCTGTGATGCTCTGAGAGATTGACAGATGGATTAAACTAATCACAGTGAAGTGGATTAAAAAAAGGCTTTGGTTACCACTTAATAGCAGATAAAAAAGAAAGATGAATAAATAAAACAAAATGGTGACCTTAACCAAAATTGTGATAAGATTTTTAGAATATTGCCTGCCCATATATGCTGTTAACTAAAAGCAGAAAATGATTATCTTTATTATCTTTATTATCTAGAATGACGTACACCTGCCCTGTTGTTTACACTATTATAGTACTACTGTGTGCAGTGACTCACCTCCATCACCAGGATGTCCTTGGAGCTCTGCGTTTGCACTTTGGGGTGTTGCACTTTGACTGCCACTGTTCTCCCATCATGCAACACGGCCTTGTGGACCTGGGCCAGGGATGCAGCTCCATGAGGGCACTCGTCAAAGGAGACAAAGATCTCTGACAACTGCAGCGGGACAGAGGGCAGAGAGGCCTGTCAGCGTCCGATCAGAGCCAGATAACAGTGCGCTCTGCCACAGAAATACTGCAGGAGAGGATCACGGATTTAAGAGCGAACCACGGCAAACAGAGAAAGGCCACACAGAATAAGTGTCTGCTTTAGTGTGATACTGCTCACACTGTTTACATGATGATACCATGATGATGATAAACACTGAATAATAGTACTTTATTTTATATTACTATGTTGTGTTATATCTATGTAATCTCTCAGACATACAGGTATCGACATCTGCTCAAAAAAGTATCTCGTTTACTCGATACTAGTTTTAGTATCGATCAGTAACATAATCAGGAACATAAAGGGGTTTTATTTTTAAAGGTCTAATAATCTACATGGACTACAGGTATATACACTGTTGTTTTGAGAGAGCAGGGTAGAGTAGAGAAGCCTCTCTTAGACAAGAAGTATATGGATTGGTATATGGCTTTAGGCTTGGGCTGGAATTAGCAATTATTGTGGCAATAGATAAATCCATGCATTGTTTCAATTAATCAATTAATAATCAGTTAGGGAGTGGAATGAATGGGACATGTTTACAAAATGTGAACAAGGGGAAACTGAAAGCAAATGGTTTTGTACCTGAGAGTGAATATTTAAAGAAATGATCTTTTTAATTGACAAATGTTTATATTTTCTAGTGTTTACAAGAGCACGGCATGTTTAGAGTCCACACATGCTCCAGACAGTGATCAATCAATTATTGAGACTAAATTATTTCAGTTAATTTATTAAATATTGTATGGGGGATAGTGAGGGACAGAAGGAAGTGATGGTTCTGTGTGTATACAATAAGTCATGATGAGAGTATAATGTGTACAAATGGCCCTGTCCAGTGTTAGTAACCATGTGATGAAGTTCATAAATATGGTAATGTATGCTGATGGCACAGCTCCTCAGGGACACAGCACTCTGTGGTAAGTTCAAATGAGTTATGGAAAACACAGCAGCCTCGGGCCCCATGGTGGGGGGCCAAAAGCTTTTCTGTCAGTGTGGCCAGAAGGCTGGACATATCCCAAACCTCAGCTGTATCAAGAGGAAAAATTAATCGACCAATTCATTTTTTCACCACAAGGCCCTCTGTGCTTTTTGTAATATTTAGATTTTGGTTTTGATTTGACAGCTTTTTGTCAGGGGTTACGGGTCGCAAGAGTGACTTTCCAGATTTTTATACCTGATGCCCTTCCATTGAGCAGCGGGGTTAAACTCTTGCCTAGAGACACAACATTATTATTTGTAAGGCAGGTACATGTTAACAGTTTACACAAGTAATACTTCCAAACTCTAGGAACTCTAGGAATAACACTACTCATAATACGCCTTGAATTTAATCCTCTATAACTTCTGGCATTCAGGCTACTCCACAGTAGATTTTGGATTATGAGCAATACAGATAAAGTTGAAGTAGTCCCTTTTGGTGGATGATAGGCGGTGTGTGCGTTTGTGTGTGTATGTGTTTGGGCGCACCTCTTTGCCCAGGTCCTCCCTGATGACCTGCCTGATCTCCTGCATGCTGCTCTGGGGGGCGCGGCTGTGTAGTATCTTCAGGGTGGAGGTGTACTCTGGGGGCAGCAGGTAGTCCAGGGCTCCCAGGTGCTGCCCCACTTTGATAAAGGTCCCACGATTGGCACAGCACAGGTCCCGAAGACGCTCTGCCGATCTCTTATGGACCTACAACACAAGATTACACAAAGTACAAGATGGTGAAAAAGTTGATCAAATCAAGGTAAGGGACAATTTTTGATATAGTCTGGACATAATTTAATGAATCTTGACACATTAGCACAATTTTACTGATTAATGTCAAGTGGATCAGAAATAATTAATCTTGCCATAATAACAGAGTGGGCACCTTTACAGCAAGTGATCCTTATAACATTGATTTGAATTAATATTACGAAAATATGACATTGGCAAGAACTGGACAGAGGCTGACCGTAGTGATTTTATTATCTGCCAACCTCTGGGCCTCTACTAATGTTTTCTCAAGTGCATACGGCCTGGATTCTGATACAGCTCAAGATCATTCTAAAGCTATTTAAAAAAGGCTCATTTCTGTCCTGCGGCTGTTTTTAGTATCGATACTTGCTCAAATCTAGTTGTTTCGATACTAGATTTAGTATCGTTTAGTATCAGATTTACGATACTTGACAAACCCTAGATTCAAATTAATAGAATGCAAATTTGAAAGCAATCTCAGCTAGTTACATTCAGTACAGTGTGTTTACTTATAATTCAAAAACATATTGGTCAACAGAAAAACAAATTAATGACAATTCTTCCCATTATGTTTTGGTAATACATAATACAATACATAGAATAATACATCAGATGAGACGAGAAATAATCTGACACGGGTATTTAAAATAATAAAATGTACTATAAAAAAAATTCTATTAAACTGTAATTAACAAACAATGTAAAGTGTTATTGGCAAACCTTAAGAAGGACTAAACAACCTAAGTGATCGAGTGTAATTGATTGGAATGAGGTGAGGGAGCAGGTCTGTGCTGTGCGGCCAGCAGACCCTCTGAACCAGCTGCTTACGGAGCCCCCCTCTCCTGGGACCATTGCAAATAAATAGCCGTGAAATTAGCTCCCCTTAACCTTGGTCCCCCCCAAAAAACACATCCATCCAAACACAGGCCGGCTCCCATGGGGGGGTTTGACACAAGGGCTGTCTGACCAATCAGAGGCGAGCATTCACAGGAACAAGCCACAAGAGAGCAGTGTGAGCTGCTATAGCCCCAGGCCACACTCCACTCTCATCAGATCGCCTTTACATTTGTGTCACAATATTTGTCGGTGCCGGCTGGGACTGTAAGACACACCAGTGTGGGAATAGAAAGAGGTATGCTGGAAAATGTGTTTTAGGACTGAAGATCTTTAATAAACAACACCCAATGCAGCTGACTGAATATTTTTGGAGAGATTGTATAAAAAAGCTGCAACAGGGTAGGGCTGCACGATTATGGAAACTATATGAATCATGATTATTAAAATCATGATTATTTATTTGCTTAGAAAGAAGGTGGTTCATCAGTGCGACTACAATGAGAAAACAAATGAAATGAAATGATGGTAGGTGACGCATCTCACAGAAATAGATTGTTGTAAATGTACTGTACAAGTCGAAAGGTACAAACCATGAGTCACATTTCCACTAAAGGAAACGTACGTGTGCATTCAACTCACTTGAGAGTTTATAGCCTCGATTACTCAACTGCACCATTTTTGGAACCAATCAAAGCAATAATCAGAACTGTAACAGCACTACAACAAGAAGAACTGGAGAGTAGGTATCAGTCAAACTACAGGACTAGCTGGTTTTATTCACAGGTTTCAGTCACATGACTTTTCCCTGGTATGGACGCCATTTTGAAGACCTTTGACCCTTCAAAAGATGGAATTTTCTTTTAAATTGTTAATTGCCTTGTTTCACTTTGAAACCAATGGACAACAACCCAGTGTAATTTCTGACATTCTTGAGGACATTTTAGATATATGTTTTTAATAAAATAAAATAAAAACAAATTGTAGTCAATCAATAAGATGATAAAGTGACAGATTTCTTCTCATGTTGCCCCGCCCTAATTGCAACATCACTCTAAATATTCAATGACATGGTGCTACTGTAACAGTGAACATAGTCACACCCCTGTGCACTACTCAAATGATTGAATCCAGCCGTTTTTTCTCATCTCCCAGCAGCCCATAGCACTGCAGGTGGAGGACAGCCGAGCAAAGGAGTAAATGTGTCGGGGGCTTGTGCCTAATCACCAGATCTGTGTGGCTGTGTGTAATCAGACTGCCTTGTCCTGAGGAGGCGGCTCACAGCGGAAGAAGACGCCGCAGCACTAATGACGATCTCTGCTCTCAATACGAGCACATCAGCGCATAGAGACAGCTGCTCTAAACACCACAGCTCCACTGACTCGCAAATCACCAAGTCCAGCTATATTACCGCCTTATTGATTTCCATGTATGAAGAAATCAAACTCTATAAGGCAATGGGTTTGAATGGCATTTGCTCCTATTATATACTGTGAGTTATATTATTGAAAGCCTCACTCTGAAAGCAAAAACTGCTAGTCACTCCTGGTCTAATAGTTACTAATCGACTGTGCATTTCATCTATACTAAGCATAACAATTGTTTTGGGGGTATATAGACACATGTAATGCAATAGATTTTAATTTAATATATATTTTATATACCTTTAAAGACACCCAAAGAGCTTTAGTCTTACTCATTCACTCCACTCAGGTGTGGTAAGCTACTTCTGTAGCCACAGCTGTAACAGAAGTGAATGTGCCTTCAGTGAGGCCTTTTAGTTTAAAGCTGTGTTCTTTAACGGTGATGCCCCGTGATGCCATCAATAAGAACTTGTCCTACAACCATTTAAATATATATATGACATGAGGTGTTGTTGTTTGCAGAGACAAATACTGTGTGTCTTTGCAATATGTTAACTGAGATTATTCAAATAGTGATTTTGATGCCTTATTGTAAACTGTGATGTAAGCATTCGAGTATAGAGGAACACAGAGGAGCACTGAATAGAATGATCTCTTCAGATTAAGATATATATGATATTACAAATGTTGCACAGCCTCCATTAGAACACCACTAGCTGAACACAACCGTGGATTTGCCTTGTACTAAATTATTCTGCTGTTTACAAGCAAAACATGGGACAATGTGTGAGCCCCAGACAGTGGTGTTTAAGCAAGGGACTGTGAGAAAATTACTTGATTTAGAAAATATTTGGAATTTGGGTGGAAGTTCACAACACTGCAAAAATGCTATTCTCTATCAAGAGTGCTGTGGCCTTATTTGAAATGACGAGGAGGCCCTGAAATTGAAATAGGGTCTATATGTAGTGTCCTTTTTACATAGTGTTGGATCTAGGAACTCACAATTTGATGTATGAAAAGACGATTCCCAATACATTTTGATTTTGCTTCCACCCCATAATCTTCGAGGAGATGTACAAGCAGAGCAGGTGCCGGTCCCACTCCAGGAGGCAGCTGTGGTAATTGATTTTGGGCCGGACTGCGCGGCTAAACGCCCAGGATTAGTGGACTATGAACAAGAGCTATTTATTATTGGTGTGCTCATGATTAGCTCATTACTCTGCTCACTGGGGCAGGACCAGCGCTGTCACACGGGGGGCGCGACTTATGTGCAAATGTAGCTTTGTTTACAGACCGAAAATGCTGCACTCAATGGAACTGTCCGGGGCAGGAACGGTGCGTTATGGGAGGTAGGTAAGGCCATCTAACCCAAAGACACACTATCTCTAAGACGACAGCACATAAATCAGACTGGCCCATCTTTGGTGCAGGTTATTAGCCAAACAATATAGTCGTTTTTAAACCTGACACTGCCAAATATTACCAGTCAGCTTGGCTCTTTGTAGTGTTGTGGAGTGGCTTCTCTGGCTCTCACTGTGGGTAATAAGTGGTGGTGCATAATAGAGCCAATGTCAAAGGGAGAGAGAAAAGCACAGTGAATGGGGTGTGTTTGTGGGGGTGGGGAGGGGAGCAGTTAATTTCATGCTCTGTACAGCGATGCTTTGGTAATTCCCTCAGTTACACGTGAAATGCTGCTGCTACTACATGTGCGGCTACAGTGAACCAGATCTGTTACATTTGGTCAACAAATCGAACGCAGACACTCGAGTAATGAAATGTTTTGACTAGCCTGGGGTATAACATGAGTGAGAAGCTTACTTTTTCAAATTCTCGCAATGGGAAAAATAGTGTTAAAAATGTACGTTTTCATTGCCGAAAATGGCTACATTACATTTTCTTACGCTGATGATCCAGAGTCAGATTTATTTTGCAAATAATTGTGTAAGTGGAAGGAGATAGGGGGTAGGTGAAAACAGACATTTTCTGAGCACGCAAGCCTCAAAAGCAGGACAATACAGGATTTCTCAAACATGCTTAAATCAATCTAAATATAACTCAGGGTAAGTTAATGATAGGGAAACGCTGTCGCGACATGGTTCAAACGTTTTTATAGAAGACGTCCCCTTTAAGACTGACGGAGGGTGGGTGCAGTGAAGCTTAGATGTGTCTCCTCAGGACCAGCCTCCAGGTCAGAGGAGGATGATTTCTGTGTGTATTTTATGTGTAGAATGTAGCAGGAATGTTGGCTCAGAATGCTTTAGGAGGGGCAGAGAAACCATAGGAAAAGAAGGAGCAGTGGTGACATCTGCTGTTCATAGCAGGAATAATAGGCACAAATGATGTCGCTGGTTTCTCAGTTGACAGTTGTTAAAAGAAGACATTTAATGCAATAGATGTTTATGAGCTTTTAGTTATGTTAAAATGTTTTTCTAGTGGCTGTATTATCCTCCATTTGAGGCTTGAGTACTTAATTTTCTGTTTTCATCTACACTCTATCCCAGACTACAGCTCTGAACTTGCAATTGTCCAGTCAAAAGAATGAATTGTGCGATTTACAATGAACAATATGTAATAATCAGATTATAAGTGTGCAAATAACAACAGTTAAATGTTGTTAAATGCATGTGCAGAGAAGGGGGCAGAGCCTGAGGATGGGTTTGTACATAAAGTGCTTTCACCTACGGGCTTCAAGGGCCCTCCAGCTGTGGGCTCAGCTCACAAAAATGAGCCACCAGGCAGTCACCTTCTGGTGGAGTTATTATTGTGTCATATCTATTATGGAAACACTGACATGGATGTCAACAGAGAGCTTATGGTTCTTATAATGCCTGTATGTCCGTCTTACTTTTTTTAAACTATGGACCACAAGTCCACAAGTACAAATACAAGTCTATTATGATTATCTTAACTATACTGCACCTCAGACATGGCAAGACCAGCTTTGATTTTCAAATAATGAATTTCATTTGGTCAGCTTCAGAGAACAGTTGGAGACACAGTACCTTTGACTTGAGCTCCCAGTACTCCTCTGTGTCGTTCTTCACATGTTTGAAGGCTGTCAGATAGTCATAACTGATGAGGAATGTCTGCACAAAACACAAAACACAAAACGAGAACAAAATCAATACCTTTTTTGGGGATTTCTGAAAATACTAGGGCACAGAAACATCACTAATGCCATGTAATGTGATCCAAGTATGGTTTTAAGACTCCATCTTACAGTGGCTGCAGCTCTTCCAAAGCGGACCACACTGAGGTCATTGATGTCCTGTTGTTTTTTGTGGAGGTACAGGCCAGAGGAGGCCAGAACCACCGCAGTGACAGCGGAGAGTCTGCCCACACGAACAGCCATTACTGCAACAAATACAGCATTTATCAGTTCTATGCAGAATATTTGGCTTTCAGTGTGTTTTTTTTTTGTTTTTTTGTTTTAATCAAAATTGCGTTTTAGAAAAGAACATGAAGAGACTTTGCATGATAACTTTATTGGGCAGAGTGCAAATCACAAACTCTCTAGTGTAATAGTTGTTAGTTATCCTACAATAGAGACAGGAGAAATATAATAACATAGCAGTATTCGTAGACCTATGGACCTATAGATTGTAGGTTGGTTTATAAATCAGTGTTTCCCACATCTCTAAAACTGATTAAATTGAACACAAATGGACTTATTCCTGAAAGTAAATAGTGACAAAATCCAACACTCTGGTCGTGTCATTTTGCCATCGTTGCCCAACTTTTCCCCATGAGACTATAGATTGTGCATGAGACATAAACAAAGCAGCAGCGGCGGTCACTCACCGAGGGAGTGTCCTCTCTCTCGGGTCAGAATGTCCCGGGTCCTCCGGGGGAGAGACACTGAGAGGCGCAGAAGCGGAGCCCGGCAGAAGCGCCGCTCATGACGGTCACTGCCGCCCGCTGTCACCGGTACACCGGAGAATCATGCTTGATGTCAGGAGCAGAGATTCAACCCCATGGATGACCCACTGCATAACACTTTCCCCGGCTTCTGTGCGCAGTGCATGTCGGGTAAACATTCGTCCCCGCTCTGACGTCATGAGTTGGAGTCTTTCTCGCGAGAACAGACATTTAAAAATGTTATTTTACCAGCCAAAAACATGGACTTTCTTTTCAATCTTGGTTATTTTCGATTGCAAAATTCATAAATTTCAATTTCAATTTTGAGGTGAAGATGTTGTACCTTCGATTGAAATGATAATTTTCCCAGATGTGTTTTTGATACCCATCTCATAATTTGGATTCTTGCCTATGCTTTGTGTCTGCACCCAAGGGCCAGAGGGCATCACAGCATAATTATGAAATATTTTGATACGTTTGATTTTTGTAACATGATATTTTCATCTATGTCACAATTATTTGTTATTCTTTGTTAGAAGTTGTTCTCCAAGTTATAAAATGGTTAACCTGAACGGACCTGCTTCTCTCTCACATTCTCACGTACATCCAGGTCTCTGCAGTATTTCCATGCACTGTGGGAGCAGCACCCAAAGAAGATGACACAATAATTGACTGAGTGTTCCATTTATTGTAGTCCAACATTCTTGAATACTGAACTAAACCTAAACCTTCTAATATTGCATATCAGAAATATGAGCAATTGAGAGTATTGTAAGGTTACTATAAGTATTAAAAGTAGGTTACTAAAAGTATGAATACATGAAACAAGCCATAAATATGAACAATATGATTTTATAGTATCCAAAAGACATAAATAATGATCACAATTTGGAAAAAAAAAGTGTAAAACGAAAAAAAGAAAAAAACTAAATGTATTCCATGCATTCTTCAGTCCTCGTCTTTGTTTGATCGCTGTACAAATGTCCGTTTGTTCTTCTGCACCTGGACCTAGGTCACAAAAAAGAAAACAAAAACACTGTCACATATCCTCTGAGGAAAAACAAAAAGTCTGCAACATGTTTTGATGTGCAAAATACATTATAAACTGGTGAAAAGCGAAGTAATTATGTCCCGATATACATTTTATTTTAATAATTATAGTTTCAAGACCACATGATTTTAAAAGAAAGGATGTGAGAAGGCCCATAGACTGATGTTTTTATTATGTTGTTGGGCCTGAGATATGGACAGTGTTGGGAAGAATACTTTAAAAATATCTTTAGTTACAGAATAACAAACACATAAAATTTTGTAATACATTCCGATACGTGGTCAAATTAGACTGTATCCTGAATAGTTGAACTTTAAGTTGTATATTTGTCTATACTATAGTGTTCAAACACAATATAGGATTAAATATAAAAATGCACTTGCACACAACACAAGAGCTGTGTTTTCCATTTTTCTCATTATTAATAAGTCAGTATTCTAAAGTATAAATATTTTGGGTACATGTATTTAGTTACTTCCCAACACTTTAAAGGTCAGACAAACCATCACCGGAGCGCTGGAGATGGAGGCCTTACCTTGGTCCCTTCAATGATGTGAGGGTCTTTCTGTAGAGCATTGTTCAGTCCCTCTTCTGAACTGAAGCCAACCCAGCAGAAACCTCTGTGAAAACCTGTCTCTTTGTCCTGACACCAGAAACAGAGGAAATGTTAGAGGAAAGGTATTATGGTAAAAATATTAAGTGACAATTAAAAGATTCAAGACTTACAAAGGGCAGCAGTAATTTCTTGACTTGTCCAAATTGGCTGAAGTATTCCCTCATTTCCTCTGAAAAAGTGTATTACATTGATGTTATTACAGTGGTATTACTAATACCCAGTTCAAGCACTATATTTTTATAGCAAAAGGAGAAATTTAATTTAGCAAAAGGAGAAATTTAATTGAGCACCACATTGAAAACACAGCCGAATTTGTGAACAAAATCAAGCATCTCCAGTTTGACCGGGATGAGACTATGGTTTCCTTTGATGTGACCTCTCTTTTCACTTGTATCCCTACATCGGTAGCGGTGGAGGCAGCAAGGAGGAGACTACTGGAGGATACCAAGCTAGAAGAGAGAACCAAACTTTCACCCGACCAAATCTGCCAACTGCTGGAAATTTGTTTAAGTACCACCTATTTCCAGTTCAGAGGAAACTTCTACAAGCAAATCCACGGCTGTGCAATGGGCTCACCGGTCTCCCCTATCATTGCTAACTTATACATGGATCATATCCAGGCACTCCACCCACGCACTGGTATTGCTTTGTTGATGATAATTTCTCAAAAATCAAAATTCAAGATTTGGAACCTTTTACTGCACATATCAATTCTGTAGATCCGAACATCAAATTCACACGTGAAGATGCCAAGGACAACACATTGGCCTTCTTAGATTGTGCAGTAACGATAAGAGAAGACCGGCGACTCCAGGTAGAGGTCTTCAGGAAGCCCACACACACCGACCAATATCTGCTTTTTGATTCACACCACCCACTTCAGCACAAACTGGGAGTCATTCGGACATTACAACATAGAGCCCAAGTGGTTCCTACAAGCGCAGAGGGAAAGGAGAAAGAAGAACAACACGTGGAGAAAGCCCTCTCCGTTTGTGGATATCCTAAATGGGCTTTCAATAAAACGAAGAGAGCAAAGAAACAGGACAACAGAGAACCAGAGCCCAGGAGAAGGGGTGTAACTATTCCTTACCTGGCTGGCGTTTCCGAAAAACTACAGAGGATCTTCAGACAACATGAAATCCCAGTCTATTTCAAACCCACAAACACTTTAAGACAAAAACTAGTCCATCCTAAGGACAAAACACCGAGCCACAAACAAAGCAATGTGGTCTACTCCATTCAGTGTAGTGAAGACTGCAGTGAGCGCTACAATGGAGAAACAAAACACTTCACAAAAGGATGTATCAACACAGACGGGAAAACCAGGGTGGGCCGCAATCTGCCGTACATCTCCACCTAAAAGCCACAGGCCACTCCTTTGAGGACAGCGAGGTCCAGATCTTGGCCAGAGAAAAGAACTGGTTTGAGAGGGGAGTTAAAGAAGCTATTTTTGTCAAGAAAGAGAATCCTTCCTTGAACAGAAATGGGGGTCTCAGACATCATTTGTCTCCATCTATAACTCTATCCTCAAACCTAAATCAAAACAAACTGGGAAAACAATGGGACTAGCCAGGTCAGGTCCAGAGGTGTGAAAACACCCATCATGGCCCTGAATGGATATGCTAACTACTCCCCCACTCCCACTCCATATTGAATAGACTCACATGACTAACAGAAACTGTTAACAACTCCATATTGTATCACCTGACCAACTGAAACTGTATTTAAATATGTGTTGTCTCAGAGTAATTTTCATTGTAATTAAGCTCCTCCCTTCAAGCAGATATAAGGCAGTGTCCACCAGCATCTGACCAGAACTGAAGAAGCAGCTTGGATGAGCTGCGAAACGTATTCAACCAAATAAACTCTGTCCAGTTGACAAATTAAATTTCTCCTTTTGCTATGGATTCTACCTGGACGACTGAGGGATTCTACACACACTATATTTTTACTATATGTACTCTTTATCTCTCTACTCTGTACACTAAAAACCTGCAAAAAGTATTTTCCTAGACTAGACTCAAATCCATCTCTTCGTTTCATGCAACTGTAGTGACCATCAAGCAGCTGTCATCCTTTATTTTAACGCTTTACTGACAGAAAAGTCTATGGATGGGACCCATGATTATCAGGGTGTCACTGAAGGACACGAGGTAAAATGGAAAGCGCTGCGTCCTTGGACTTCCCGTGCACAATTTACAGAAATCACATTCCCTGATTAAGAATAAAGTGATGTGGAGGACTTACTGGAGGCTACAGTCCAGGGAACTCTAGACACGAACACCTCGAACACCTTCTTTGAGGACGCTGCCATCTTTAGTTTACCCACGCGATAAGGTTCCGTACGCAGCAAGGCGCACTACCGCCCCCTATATACTACTGGTGGGATTATCTGTCTCTTTCAATTTTGGACACGGTTGTAAAAATCCAGACTTGTGGCTGTGTAATTATTTTTGCTTGAATTTGCATGTCTTAAGTTTGTTGTCATTTGTAGAAATCAGTTTTCCCCCAGTACTTGGTCAAAATGTGCTTGTTTATGGTTTCACATAAAAAAAAACCGTGGTGGATCCAGAGGGCGGCAGCACTGCGACAGAGTGTGCGCCAATAACATGCAGAAGAAAACATGTCCAAGATGGCGGCTGTTATGGAAAGTGGAGAAGATGCATTCAAACAACTTTTCAAGTTTTATAAGCGCAGAAAACCCCCGCCAGACTTCAGTGAGGTGATCGACTTCTCCAGGAACCTTTGCTCTGGCAAGGTACAACCTGACAGAGCCTGAGAGATAAATGTCAGGGCTGTAGTGCACATAGCACTCTGTCCCCATGTGCACACCCCAGGGTTACAGTCCTGAACAAATCTAAACGCAGTAAGACTTACCATGTTTGAATTGTCACCGGGTTATGGGGCAATGCAAGAGGGTGATGAGCAGCATTATAAGCAATGTAGTCCTAATTGCATGTAAACTAAAAAAAAGACTGGTAGCAGAGCCTCTTATGGCTCTGTTGTGTTTATTTACAGGTGGTTCCGATCAAACTCAGCCTCACTGCAGTGTCTGATGCTGCGGCCTGCAAAGTGGGTCTCAGACCGGCCCAGGACTGGAGAGCATTTGGCCTCCAGGGATACCCAGGTAAGTCTAATTATTCTGGAATAAGTCTGTCAAACAATGCAAAGCACTCTGGTTTAGGCAGGTCCTTGTGATATATTCAAATTGACAAATGTATTTGATTGTAATGTAAAGGAATATAAAAAACACAGGTATAGAATACTGAATCACAGTGGTGTAGTCACATCTGAAGGTGTTTGTGTGTTTTTGTTTAACAGGATTCATCTTTATCTCAAACCCCTTTCAGAAAGGCTCACAGCCCTTCTGGATCCGACAGTGCCTGAAGACGTACCCACAGAAGCCCAATGTGTGTAACCTGGACATGCACATGTCCCCTTCTGACACCCAGGACATATGGGAGCGCAGTGTGCACAGCCTCAGGTCAGAATGGCCCACTAATTATCAATAGCTCGTATGTGGGAAAGAATTTAGATTCTAGTGGAGCAATGCACAACCTTCTTGGCTACACTGTCAAATATTTAAGGTTCATAATTGTTACATATACAGTGCATCCGGAAAGTATTCACAGCGCTTCATTTTTTCCACATTTTGTCATGTTACAGCATCATTCCAAATTGTATTAATACCTTACCTCAAAATTCTACACACAATACCCCATTATGACAATGTGAAAAAAGTTTTTTTGACAGTTTTTGAATTTATTAAAAATAGAAAACTAAGAAATCACATTTACATATATTCACAGCCTTTGCCATGAAGCTCAAAATTGAGCTCAGGTGGATCTTTTTTCCACTGATCATCCTTGAGATGTTTCTACAGCTTCATTGGAGTCCACCTGCGGTAAATTCAGTTGACTGGACATGATTTGGAAAGGCACACACCGGTCTATATAAGGTCCCACAGTTGACCGTGCATGTCAGAGCACAAACATCAAGCATGAAGTCAAAGGAATTGTCTGTAGACCTGCGAGACAGGATTGTCTTGAGGCACAAATCTGGGGAAGGATACAGAAAAAATTCTGCTGCTTTGAATGTCCCAATGAGCACAGTGGCCTCCATTATTCATAAATGGAAGATGTTTGGACCGGTCTGGCCGGCCGTCTAAACTGAGCGATCGGGGGAGAAGGGCCTTAGTCAGGGAGGTGACCAAGAACCCGATGGTCACTCTGTCAGAGCTCCAGTGTTCCTCTGTGGAGAGAGGAGAGCCTTCCAGAAGGACAACCAGCTCTGCAGCAATCCACCAATCAGGCCTGTATGGTAGAGTGGCCAGACGAAAGCCACTCCTTAGTAAAAGGAACATGGCAGCCCGTCTGGAATTTGCCAAAAGGCACCTGAATGACTCTCAGACCATGAGAAACAAAATTCTCTGGTCTGATGAGACAAAGATTGAACTCTTTGGTGTGAATGCCAGGCGTCATGTTTGGAGGAAACCAGGCACCGCTCATCACCGGGCCAATACCATCCCTACAGTGAAGCATGGTGGTGGCAGCATCATGCTATGGGCATGTTTTTCAGCAGCAGGAACTGGCAGACTAGTCAGGATAGAAGGAAAAATGAATGCAGCAATATACAGAGATATCCTGGATGAAAACCTGCTCCAGAGCGCTGTTGACCTCAGACTGGGGCGAAGGTTCATTTTTCAGCAGGACAACGACCCGAAGCACACAGCCAAGATCTCAAAGGATTGGCTTCAGAACCAGTCTGTGAATGTCCTGGAGTGGCCCAGCCAGAGTCCAGACTTGAATCCGATTGAACATCTCTGGAGAGACCTGAAAATGGCTGTGCACAGACGTCTCCCATCCAACCTGATGGAGCTTGAGAATTACTGCAAAGAAGAATGGGCAAAACTGCCTAAAGATAAGTGTGCTAAGCTTGTGGCATCATATTCAAAAAGACTTGAGGCTGTAATTGCTGCCAAAGGTGGATCAACAAAGTACTAAGCAAAGGCTGTGAATACTTATGTAAATGTGATTTATTAGTTTTCTATTTTTAATAAATTCAAAAAATGTAAAAAAAACAAACTTTTTTTCACATTGTCATAATGGGGTATTGTGTGTAGAATTTTGAGGTAAGAGATGAATTTAATACAATTTGGAATGAGGCTGTAACATGACAAAATGTGGGAAAAAGGAAGCGCTGTGAATACTTTCCGGATGCACTGTAAGTTTCCTGTCCACAAATAACCAAAAGTGTGTTATCCTGTAGTTCACCACCCCCACCCAGACGCCAAGAAAAGAGTCTGCTGGAGCGACTGCGCTGGGTCACCCTAGGCTATCACTACAACTGGGACACTAAGGTAGATACAGGCCAGAACAGTTTGAGCCAGTTTAAATGTAATCTTTATTTAAAATGTGCTGGTTGTCTTGTGCTTCCAGTTGTACTCTGAAGATCATTACACTCCTTTTCCAGCTGATCTTCAGTCACTGTCGCAGCAAATTGCTCTGGGCTGTGGCTTCAGTGACTTCAGGCCTCAAGCAGGAATCCTCAACTACTACAGGAGTGACTCCTCTCTGGGGATCCACGTAGACGAGTCTGAGCTGGACCACAGCCGCCCTCTCCTCTCATTCTGGTCAGTCTAGACTAGAGAAAGTTTATAATTGCATGATGCATAAGGCCCATGTAACAAACCAACCAAGTTTTTTTGTTGTTACTATTTATTTATTTATTTGTCTTATATCTTTTGTAATTTATTTGATCTATATTCATGTTGTGCCTTTCCATTATGAATTTTGGTAACACTTTTTAATGACAAGCATGATCCAAGCATGAGTAATTAGCGATGAGTAATCAGTATTAACTTTATAATTAGATGCAGACAGTTCACAGTGGTCTGATACAGGCCCTTTAAGGAGTTACTAAGCCTGGATTATTCTTAATATTTGTTCATTATGAATTACATCTTTCTTGCTTTATTAAGACTACGGTAATTATCTGAACTTCTAACATTTTCTTCACATTTCCCTGACAGTTTTGGGCAGTCGGCCATATTTCTCCTCGGGGGTAAACAGCGACAGGACCTCCCCACAGCCATGTTCATGCACAGTGGTGACGTGATGGTGATGTCCGGACAGAGCCGCCTCCTGTACCACGCCGTGCCCCGGATCGTCCCCGCTCCCCCAGGCCTCCTCCCCTCCGAGCTCCAGAATTCACCCACTCCCCCAGACACAAACTCAGTGCTGGAGCCCGTGTCAGAGCAGGACTGGACTGTGTGTCTCAGGTATATAGAGAGCTCCAGGATCAATATGACTGTCAGACAAGTGCTGGGGCCCGGGCAGAGCTTTCCACAGAGCTGATCATGCCAAGACTTAAACATCAGGACAAACAAAAAAAAGTGACATTTGGATTCATATCAGTATGGACAACGACAATTAAAAAGAGGATTTATTTTGATGAAATTTACCATTCACATGTGCAATATGTGTTTATTTTTAAAGAGTGGATGGTGCAATGTTTCTATGGGCTCTTTGCTTTCCCTCCAGACATTAATCTTAAAATAATTGCTTCCACTGAGTGCTTTTGATTAAAAAAATAAGTACATTTCCACCTCTGATAAACGAATTGTGAAAATCACTGCTCACTGATGCTCTGAGAAATGTCCCACTGTTAAACAGCTGAAAAGAATAACAACACTAAATTAAGTGTTACATGTTGCATAAAAACATAGCTAGTTGGTATTGGTCCAGTGTCTGAGTACAAGTTACATGCCACTGAATTCATGATAGACAGATAAACGCACAGCTGCCTTTTGACGTTTTATGTTTGGGTATGAGACGATGCGGAAGAACTCCAGTCTGGTGATGATCTGATCCTTTGCCTGTAGCCTTCATCTCGCCACACAGCCTTTGTTTTCCAGAAGAGACCTCATCAACACCAGGTGGACCTAAACTACAACAACACATTGTCTGCCAACTTTCCACCTCCCACCATTCTGAATCATCCAATTTGTTTGAGATTAGATGAGAATCTGAGTTTATTTGCTTGCCATTCCTTGTAAAATATTTAGTTTAACGCTTCTACGCGCCCCCTCCTCTTGCTGCTACCCAATAAAAGACATGACCACCTCCAAACCTGAAAACAGATGCGCTCATAAAGACTTTTGTAATTAGAACGGAGCTGCACCTGTCTGTGTGCCTCGTGTGACCTCTGTTAGGGCTCTCACTGAGAACTTCTGCACAAAACGTATATTTTTGTTCAAACATTCATTGTGTGTAGGTCTCCTTTGGTTGTTCCAAGTTTCCTTACCGTAAAAACCTCTGTGTCAGAGTGACCCCCAAATGCACAGGATAGTGTGCGTATTGAGGTGCCCACACTTTTGTACTGCTCTGTCCCTTCATCCCATCTGGATATTTCAGTTACTATTCGTTAAGACCACACCAGACTGTCCAGTAGATGGCGCAGTAGAGACAGGATTTAGGGATGCGCCCAAATCTTTGAATTTCTGCAAAGTTTGTGCCACCGCGTGTAATGCATGTGTGTATAGGTATTTCTAAGGTTGTAAATCGACACGTTTTACTTATTTGTTATTTAAATGTTAATTAACCAGAAGAAATGGCACTCGTGTGTCTAACGATATAGGCTTTTGAAACTAACCATGTGTGGGGGGCGCAGGTTAGGCGTTAATAAACTATTTTATAGATGTAGCTTGCTGGTGTTTTAGTTCAGCCCTTCTATATTAAGCCAGCCTCTGTGCGCACTGAGGGGCTCAGTGCGTTTCGATGTGCCGCTGTGGGCGCTGCTGTAGGCGCTGCTGTGGTTGGCACATGGGCTTCTGACTCCGGGTGATTGTGAAACGGCAGCGCTCAAATGCAGCTGAGGATCTAATGTCAGAGCGCAGGGCCCCGTGTGTGTGGGACGGGCCTGTGACGCGCGCGCCGGGCATGTCTGAATAAAAACGCACCAACTCAAAGTAGCTTATTAATGAAAAGGTGACGGCGCATCACATCTGTTTAATCCTAACGCTCAGCCCAGAGGACAGGAACATGTGGCCTCATCACTAACATCCGCAGCAGCATCTCCCGACACTCAGCCCGGTAAGACTCCGCTTCTCCTTAGATTTCACACTTACGTCAAGTTTTTTCTTTGAGAGAAGTGTGATCAAACTGTTTAAACAGTCCTCAACAGGCCTTTGACCAGTGGTTTACTTTATTTTTTTTTTTGTTCATTCTAAGGATGCAGCTGAAATTCTTTATTCATAAACTTTACTTTTATTTTAAAACTAAATATTTTTCACTTAGCCTGCTTTTTGGAATGTTGGGGATGACACTTTTCCAGCACTACTCAGGAAACTTTCACTTTTGCACTGAATAAGATTTTGAATCAGCATAAGTTATTTCCATTGTCTGTTAACAAAATTAAAATTTCATGCAATTATGTAATTCTTTATAGGGTTTACAAGTCTCTCTCTCGTATGTTTGACGTTTTGCACTTGCCAAGTTGAGTGCAATTGTTTCACTGGCATATATCCTAGTTAATTAGTAAAAATATAAGAAAACAATGAATATTTACCAACTAAATCAATCAAAACCACTCAGATATTTCAAGACTCACACATAATCTTATTCTACAGAGAGAGTATGTAGAATAGTTGAGTTTAATAGCTAGCTACTGTGTGTCAGCAGCCGCCCTAACAAAGCTCCTTTATTGTCTATTGTTAAACTCCTAATCAAACCTGATTGAACAGCTCTCAGGTATTTGTGTGTCAGTGCTGTCACTGTAGAGCAGCAGCCCCAGGCACGTCCTTAGACAGAAACACCCATCACACTGACACTTCTCTGCCTAATATAATCACTGCCGTCTTTATCAAAACACACAGCAGCCAAATATTACGACCTGCACACTTTGAACTGTTCCGCGGACTTTCCACACCTGTGAGGCTGGGAAATGTATAGAAAGACACTATTCTTCCAATAATGCGGATATGCTGTAATGATTATAGAAATATATTTAGTTTGATGTAGATTTTTTTTTATGTATTTTTTTAAATATCAGGTGAGCATAGAATCTGAATCTGAAGCCAAACAATGGATTTTGTAACTTCATCATTCACAAATGCTTTTTCAAGACATCATTTAGATATTCTTTTTATTGTATGTAAAATGTAAGAATGTACTTTTTGTTTTGTATCCTACATAATTTATTACATTCTAGAGTATACATAAACATAATTCATTTGACTCTGGTTCAGTTGAGGCTGTGACTCATTTTGTTGTAAAGGTGTGAAAAACCTTTGTCTTTTATGAAGCAAACCAGTAATTTTATTGTTTATTTAGCAGTAGAATAATGGTAATGTACTCATGATTACGATTAAGCTGACAAATTACATTGTTTATTATGATTATCGCCTTAAAAGTGGTGTTAAGACCACTTTTTTGTTCTGTCAGACCTGCCACAGTGTAAGATAATAAAAGGTTTGCTAGGTTCTATGGGTTTGGAAGTAATGAATCAGAATCAGATTTATTTTTATTCATCCCCAAGGATGATCATTACAGACATGCAGAAGGAAGAGTTATCAAATATAAAGTTATGAAAAACAAAGATTAAATATAAGTATTACTAAAAATAAAATACAATAAGTCTTTTTTATCAACTAAATCCCCAGTGACAATAAACTGACAATGTGACTTAACTTATAGTATAAATATAGTACCCTCAAAACATATAAATATATTTATTTTAATTTTAAAACAGTGAGATATCTATAATTGCATCTACTATATGAACATGAGAGTCTGTCTTCAGGTTAGCTCTGTGACTACGTGACTAAGTGCACTACGCTGTTGAGATTGTGTGACCCTGTTTTAGTGTTTTTCTATTTCCTTTCTATGGTCAAATGTAACATGAAGATAATACCCACCAGCACATTCTAATAATGTCTTCCCTGTGTAGGTGACAGAGCCATGGGCAGTAAGAGCGTGGCTGCCCCTGTGCCTCTCCACCCCTCCCTGCCTCTGGGGGGGTATTCTCTGCTCCACAGCTCCACAGGGCTGCAGCTGCCAGCCGAGCACCTCCACAGCTACGGCTTCAGTGCTCTCCATGCTGTGCACCTGCAGCACTGGGCCCTCTACCCCCCTGTGCCCCTGTCCCGGAGAGTGCTAGCTAAGATCCCGGCATACTGCTCCTCCGTGGCCTCCTTTACCCCCTTCCCTCAGCTGCTCAGACCCAGACTCAGCTCCAAAACTAAGCCCCGTTTTGACTTTGCTAACTTGGCTGCAGCAGCCACACAGGAGGACAGTGTGAAGGCAGAGGACCTGAGCATGAGCACTGTCCACAGTCCCCCTCTTCAGCCCCCTCGCCCAGGGTATCTGTGCCAGGACAAGGTGCCTCCTCCCTCTGAGAGAAGGTCTAGCCGAGGCCGAGTGCCCTCCAAGACCAAGAAAGAGTTTGTCTGTAAATTCTGTGGACGCCATTTCACTAAATCATACAACCTGCTGATCCATGAGCGCACGCACACAGATGAGAGGCCATACACCTGTGATATCTGCCATAAAGCTTTCAGGAGACAGGACCACCTCAGAGACCACAGGTCTGTGCACCACACTACTCTCTCTTTATCTCTACACCCAGAATCTACAAAATCCAGATCCTAAATTGATTTATTAATATCAAATATTTAACCTTTATTTTGCCGATAAAATGTTTGAAAACACTTAATTTGCCTTATCATACACATCATGATAAGGCAACACTGTACTGCAGCGGTTAAAAGCCCCATAGTATGAAGGTCCTGAGTTTCTGGGTCTCTGTGTGGAGTTTGCATGTTCTTCCCTTACCTGTGTAGGTTTCCTTCAGGTACTGCAGTTTGCCCCACTAAAACATACATGATAAGGTCCCCTATGGGGCCCCTGAAAATGAGTTTCCAAATCTACCCTGGTCCAAAGGATCTATTGCCAGCACAGTCTCAATAGAAAGTGGAATGACCCAAGACATATAGTAAACTATAGGCCAGCTCTATTATGTGACTGATATGTGCCTGTTATGTGGCCTGTTGCAGGTACATCCACTCCAAAGAGAAGCCCTTCAAATGCCTCGAGTGTGGAAAAGGTTTCTGTCAGTCTCGGACTTTGGCTGTGCACAAAACCTTACACCTGCAGGTCAAAGAGCTGCGGCCGCCTAAAGTCAAATGAGCCCAGTGTCCAGTGTCCAATGCCTACTATCCAGTGTCCAGTGTTTTGTGCCCACAGGAGCAGACTGACTCTGACCCACACTGTGCTGAGGGCCAAAACTGCTCATGGCAAACAAAGCCAAAGTAATTTCTTTACTCTTATACAATTGTAAACTGTAATGGTAAAATAACCCAATCTTCCTACGTATAACACATTCCATTGTTAATACTAGACCAGTGTACCAAATGTATCATATATTTTTGCACTTTGACTTGATTGTAGATTTTTTAGTCACTGGATTTCTTAAAATATATAGTCATCATTTGTTAAGTGTTTTATTGCAGCTTCTGTCTGTTTTGTAATTCTAACATATTTAGTATATGACAGCTTTAATCAAACTATATGAAATATGTGAAATTGTGTTCAGTGACTGACAATGCAATAAAGCTGATTGATTCTGATCTGAATGTCTCTCAAATAAAAAGGCACGCGCACACACACACACACACACACACACACACACACACACACACACACACACACACACACACACACACACACACACACACACACACACACACACACACACACACACACACACAGATCCTGATATGGACTCTTGGGTGGAGAACAACTTTGCAGCATTGCAGTTTTCAGAATTGCAAGCCCCCTGTGAGCACTAAATACATGAGCAAGAGCGTATTTGTCCAGGTCATGTACAGTTTCATACAGAGTACATGTTTAAAGGAGGTGGATTCAGCAGCAGGCCGGTGTGCGGCCGCGTGGGACAGGAACAGGACATAGTGAGTGTGTTCCAGGGAAAGACAGAGCGGAGGGAAGACATCAGTCTGTCAGCATGTCCCTGAGTCAGGGACAGGAGCGCCCCTGCCAGAGCACTGTTCAGACTCTTCTGAGGCTGTGTTACGTGTCAGCTCCACACCAGTCAATGGACGACACACAGGTGTCCTGAATATGTCCCTGAGCAGTGTGCTAAAGCAGGCCTCAGGGACACATGACAGAGGGCATGGAGGGTACAGCACGTCACCAAGGGCCACTGACACTTTTATGGTTTCCCCTCTGCAGAGGTGAATCTGCGGTCAGCCACTGTGCACGGCCACTGTGTACGGCCACTGTGTACGACCACTGCGTATGGCCACTGTCTGAGGCCACTGTGTACAGCCACTGTCTGCAGCCACCTGCACCTGTCCAGAGCTGTGTTTGTGTTTGGCTTTCCCTCTGCAGGTTCCACAAATCACCTGCCTGCAGTGTTCAAGGCCGCTTGAACTGCAAGTTTTATTTTGATGTTTGTTTTAACCTCAAAATAAAAGTTGCAGTTCAGTTCCAACAACTAACATTGCATAATGTCATTCTGTGCATTGGTAAAACACTTATTATGGAAGAAGAGAAAATGAGCTCAGCTCTGTCAAGTGGTGTGTAACTGTTGCAGTAAACACAAACGGCACATCCCAAAGTAACTGATGAGCGAATGAATGGACACAATAACTGACACATTCTTAAGTTCTTAAGCCTATCAAGCTTTTGTGTTGTCTCCAAGTGACTCCTTATGAAGTAATCACAGCTCATGAGCAGGACATGCCACAGAGCCGTGTGTGTGAGCCATGGAAAAACACTGTAATGTGCTAGTCTCAGTAAATGTTTCCAAGTCAAATAATCCAACCAAACAATACACCAAAAAGCCTGAATGTAACGTGTGGCTGGTCCTCATGGTGCACGCGGCTGTTTACTGAGTGTGGCCTAAGTGCGCACAAACCTGTACGTGCACACGCGGGAGATTACACAACTACATGTGACTAATGAGATTCAATTAGCCCATCAAGTTCGCACTAGTCTGATGGGAGACCTGATCAGCTCAAAGAGGAGCTGCTGTTTGTGTGGTACCTTCACTTTGACCTGGCACCGGGGCGGCTTCAGAGGATCTGCTCTGCTGTAGGCTACTGCCAGCGGCAGTGGCGCCCCCTGAGGACAGCCCTGTGAGGTGGACCAGGGTTCAGAGAAAGGAGAAATGCCTCTGCTAACTCCTGCGTTGCTTTGTTTTCTCTGTAAACGCTGTGGACAGTGGAGATAGGCTTTCACCCCGCGATGCTTCACAATGTCTTGCCTGTGCTTCTCTGCTCCTCACCGTGAGCGGGGCCTATGGGAGTCGCGCAGGCCGGGGAGAGGGCCGGGGAGAGGTGGGTGGTGGACACTGAGGCGCACAATCAAGCAGGAAAAGCATCCCCAGAATCCTGTGCCCTCTGCCAAAGTTAACATACACCCAGGGATTTGGTATCAAAGTTTCCAATATTTGGCTCCACAAACATTATAGTCACTGTGAAAAAACATGCCTGGGAGATCCCCGCCGACTATTCAAATAAAGCAGGTTTAATTATGAACATTTGAGACATAGGCTAAAACATGCGCTTTACATGCTCTGCCTGTGTGCACACAACATGTTAGATCTACCGATGCATTATGGGAGCAGGGCATAACATACGTCAGCATCGTCAGCCAGTGTGCGTAGACCCCACTGCCTGACCAGTGCCTGACCACCGCTTGACCACCGCTTGACCACCGGCCAGTGCAGCCTCAGAGTGCAGCCTCGGCGTTTTCACAGTGAGGTCAGGTTTCCGCGCGGCCTGTTTCCACACCCCGGGACGCAGAGAAGTGAAGGATCTGCAGGAGCTGTGCCTGCTGTTCCACAGGGCTACAGAGCTCACATTCTGAATACTGATGAAAATGTGAGAATCCAGCAGGGAGCCCGGGGACTTCTGCAGGTCAAGCATCTTTTTTGTCTTTGAATGTGGGGGACCAAATGTTGCAAGGATCAGTGCTGAGTCAATATTTAAACATTTTATATCTACCCACGTTTGAGAAGTGTTGTGATAGAGGAAGATGATGCTCTCACAGTTAAAAAACTTTACTATAAGAAGGGAAACATTGCAACATAAAAATAACAAATCAGTACATTGTTTTTTCTTCTTTCACAGGTGATCAAGGAGGATGGAATATTTGTATTATTATTATTATTATTATTATTATTATTATTATTATTATTATTATTGTGTGTGTGTATATTCAGCTAGTCAGAAATGTGCGAGGTATAATTATAGACATTTAACATTTTATTATGGAATTTTCCCCATCTTACATAATATGCATACTTATCTGTTACACACAAATATGACTAATGTAAACTTCCATGTGCCCCAAGCCTCACCTCCCTAAAACAAACTATGTCTTTCTGTCCAAAGTGCTATGGCCTCTTTTCATGTTCCACAGTAAATACAGGCTCCATCCATAAGAAAAAAGAACGTTAATGATTTTACACCTGAAGTCAAGAGGATCCAGGTCTGAAACTAAAGACCAAAGTACTAAAGAGTAACTGTGTGTTCCAATTTCAAAGCTCAAATCTTCATTTATCAAACTCGTCCACAATGGGCCTGACTGGTCTTTACGCACATCTGAAATGAAAAGTAGTTTTGACCCAAAGTAATGGACTCAAAAACAACAAGACTGAGTTGAAACTGAACTTGAGTGGCTGTTGCAACATAATGGTTTCCATAATTATTTACTTGGCAAGTTGCATGTTTGATTCAGAGGGTCAAAGTGCATTGATCTTATACAGTGTATGTCTCTCAGCAAGTATTAATATAATAATAATAATGCTTTAAAAGTGCTATGTTACGTAAAATTGACTCTTGTAAGTTTTAAGTTTTAAGAATGTTGTTACCTCATCAAAACATACCTAGATTTGTTTGAATAACCCTTTATTATTAGTCTGTCTACAACTTCAAAGCTCAAAATGCTCTGTTACAGGTCAGATCTGTGGAGAGGCAACCCCGCTCACAGTCAGAATGCCTGTTTTTGTGGTATTTTTGAGCTATAAAACCACCTGTAACTGAGCTCCTCCATTCACCAAAGCTACCCTGGGGACAACAAACAGACCTGCATGGCTGCCACTCTGCGCCTTCTGTGCCACCGATCAATAATATACACAAGCAGAAGAAAGGGTATTGCCCAAGGACACAACAGCAGTTCATATTATTCAGAGTTGGGAGCAAACCAACAACCTTGGGGTATTTGGCGAACGCTCTGCCTCAATATTAACTTTGTAACTAAAGAAGACGTGTGCTTTTTTCTGGTACTTAGAATTAAACTGTAATGTGCGTATAATTAGTTAGGGGATAGGTGAAAACAGATATTTTCTGAGAATTACTCAACACTGTTATAACATGGTCACAAATGCTGACTTCACATTATTGATATTTTACAGTGACATCATGCTGGGGGTGTTCTACATGTATCTCTATAGTGGAATGTTCAGCTGTTACATTAGCAAACACTGTCAAAAAAATAATTGTCAGAAAACTCAAGAAAAAATATAAAAGTGATTTAAACAGCACATTTTCAGAAGCCTGCGATCAATACAAGTGTTCATGGTCCTGTTAAGGAGTCAGAGGTGAAATTGTTGGCTAATGCTAGCTATAAATAAATAAATAAAGCTCAGATTAAAGTCTAATTTGAGTAACAGAGCTTCAGACAGATCAGAGCCTACAGTTAGCATCACACCACCAGAGAATGTTGATGATATCGCCAGCAAAGTATCAATAGATTGTCTTTAACCTTAATCGTCTGTTGAGGAATGTTTTTAATTTTGCACACATGTATTTCCTGATTGTTACTTCCTGATCGTGATTTAATAACAGATGAAGATAGTAAGTAGGTGCACTTCATAACAATAAGGAATGTGTTGTCTAAAAGAATGCTTCAGTGCACCCGGCTGCCAATTTTCAAACAATGCCTATCTGTCCAAGAAATGCTATTGGAAAACACCCTTCATTTGTGTGTTTGTACTGCTTCTGTGCCAGTGTTGAGTAGAAATACGGCTTTTGTCACACGATCAGTGATGAAGACCACAGATAAGAACCAGATAGAGGTAGATGTGTCAAAACAATCCACAAGCAAGGTTTAAAGGCACACTGCGTAACTTTCCTGGGGTCTTCGTGCAAATCATTACTTTTCTGAAAATTTCTCATAGTACGTTTCTTTAAAGTAGTGGTCAAAGAAATTAAGAATAATAAAGTCTTTGAGTGAACAAGTAAGAGTAACTTAAAGAGAAACTGCCAGGATATAACATCTGATTTTTTATTTAAAGTTACTGCAATTGACAAAACACTAGATGATGCACAAATCTGGTATTTTCAAAGGACAGACAAAAAAATGAGACAAACTAAATCATAGCTGAAGGAGCGGTGCAAGAAACACAAACGTTCAAACCATTTCATATTGTAAAAATAAGGCTTTTGTCACTTGTAGACTTGCTTACAGTGGGAAGAGGAACCAAAACATTTACTCAAGTAAGAGTACTGTTACTTCAATAAAAATATGACTCAAGTAGGACTAAGTATGCTGCTACAAAAGTACTCAGAAACTTTCTTACAGTTACTCACTACAGTTACTACAAAATAATAACTATTACTGAGTACTACCCACCTCTGTCTATCCATGGAAATGAAGCACGTAATGCCACCAAGTTACAGGTCAGATCTGTGGAGAACAGACACCTCTCACAGTAGGAATTTATGATTTTTTACTATAAAAACGCTAAAATAAATAAGTTAATGCCATACTGTGGAACACTGCAGACAAAAGCAGGTGCCAGAACCCTACCAGGATAGTGACGCAGTGTTGCATATGTTCAAGGAATCCAAGTTAATAGGACCCATGTGTGCGACGATGGGCACTCACCCTTCTGTGCACGAGGGCTAATCTCACTGTTCTCACTTATTTATATATTATATATCTCTATTTGACTGGAGTGGCCTTCTGTTGGATATTTGGGAATATACTGTATGTGGGTATCTGTAATATTTTTATTGAGTATTTATTTTTTAGAACAAATGTGGAGATGATAAACTGGTTCTCTCTATTGTGTTAGGACGGCATCCAGGATTTTGTTCTTCTCAGACAACTCCCAGAATTCCTGTCTTAATCTTGTGGCAGCATAATCCCTTCTGATGGGTTGATGAGGTGAGATACTGTACCCACATCACAGTTATAGCAACGTTATTCTCTGCTGCCTCTGATCCTCGGGTGTTCCAACTGTGTGAAGAAAAATACCAAGGAACCTCCATATTCAAAAGGCTGCTTGGATGTAAGACAAGCAGTACAGGTGTTGGGCAGATGGGCAGTTGGACTATAATGGGAGATAGGGCTCGCGTACATGCATGTACACCATAATGAAGAGAAGGAGTTGAAGAGAGGCTGGTGCATTGCCTGCAGCATTTCTCCATCTGAAGCACAGGACTCTTTTGTTTGGTTTAACAGAAACACGCCCCGCTGTTTTTACAACTCACTCAGAGCTGCATCTTCTGACGCATTCACCAGTCACATTTTATTTACACTTGTCACTTCATTCACCTAACACAACCACAGCCAAAACCTTCTGTTATATCTCAAATATTTCAATAGTCCTGCAAACCATTTCTGCTAAAGAACATATTTTTAAAGCTTTAATTTTCTTTAAATAACTGATCCTTATCAAATGGTGGTCATTTATAAATTGTATAATAAAACAATAGTTCCATAAATATTTATTTTTTACATTTAATTTAAGAGGCATGGTATTATAGTTTAATCACGATTCATTTTAATATCATTCAACTGACCAACACAGATGCTGGTTACATGAAGATCATGTAAACTAACTGACTTAAATATCACAACAGGCAAAGTTTTGAGGACTCCCTGCAGTCTCTTGGTGCTGGCCAGGGGTCCTGGACCCTAAGTGGGACCATTGTTTTTAATCTTCTCTGTGGCTCTCCTTTACGTTTTCTTTTGAATGAAGCTCAGTAGCATGGAGAGGATGGTGTACGCTCTAGCCTGGAATACAGTCTGCAGCCTCTTGCTGTGACGCACTTGGATGGGGGGCTTGTGTCACATACCTCAGCCCTTGTCCAAACAGGAAAAGATGTTTGAATGAGTTGTCTTTGTAGTGGATGACTCCAGCAGGCAGCGGGCCAGACCCTGACAGTGAGCAGCCCGTAGTGAGCAGGAAGAATTACAACAAGTGTTCAGGCTAGGCTAGGACTCTGTCAGAGTTATGACTCAGTCAGGTTATGACTCTGTTGGGGTCATGGGACCCACATGTTAAGGAAGATGATGGTCTTTGACCCAACACTACTGATAGATATGGTCATATGGAGGAGGTCTGCCCTGTCTGGTCCTGCCCTGTCATGTGCCGATGAAAGGATCGATGATTCAGCGGGTTCAGGAAAACCCTACAATAATCCAGTGGAAGTGAGAGGTGTTCCTCTGGATGAGGTGAGCCTTGAAGATTTAAATATGAGAAGACATGTGGTGTCCTGGTGTTGTTGTAAATGCCTATAGAGTTACACACTGTGTGGAGTTGAACGTGTGCCATGTTCACAGAAGACACTTATCAATATCACACCTGTTGTTTAGAGTTGGCAGTGCAGCCTGATCTCAGAGCACAGTTTGTATGAAAGGCTCCTGCAGAGAGTTAGTATTTTATGAACACACCTGTGTGTCTCTGCCTAAGGCGCACATCATTACAGCTCCGCACATAAACAGACATCATTACCTAATGCAGCCAGCAGCATGGGGGGGCGTGTGCACGCAAGCAAACACATGCATGCACACACACACACACCCACCCATGCATACACATACACACAAGCACCTAACACACATATGCACATAATGCACGTGCGCACGCGCGCACACACACACACACGCACACACACACACACACACACATACACACACACACACACACACACACACACACACACGCACGCACACACACACACACGCACACACACGCACACACACACACACACACACGCACACACACACGCACACACACACACACGTGCATACACACAGATGCACACACAAGAGTCCTGAGTGACCCTTAGTACCTCACATGTGGCGTGTGTGGTGTGTGTGACACATCCTCAATGTTCTATGCACAATGTACAATATAATACTACATGTAATTAACTCTTCTACATACTCTCTTGTCTCCTTTCCTCTGATGTAGTACTGTGCTCTCACATGTTGTAGTACTGTGCTCTCACATGTTGTAGTACTGTGCTCTCACATGTTGTAGTACTGTGCTCTCACATGTTGTAGTACTGTGCTCTCACATGTTGTTTACCTGTCAATATACAGCATTGTGTGAGAGAGTAGACCTAAAGTACCACACATGGACTACCTGTACATATGTGTCTGAGTGTTTCCTATAGGTCAGACACGAACCTGATACTTTAGGGAAAGTCTAAAGTAAGTCTGAGGAACTCAGCTGATGAGAGGAGAAGACCATTCTGTGAAAGTCATTATATTTCAGAACAACAATACATTTAATACACTTCTTTAAACAGGTATTTTTACATAGGACTATTCCTTATACCCACGTTAACCATTTTAGCACAGTGTTAAAGTACTCTTAATATCAGTGGTTATGTGCAGAGCCCTCTCCATGAGGTGGTGACAAACAAACACAGCTGTGGTGTTCAGTTCTGCAGGTTTGAAGCAGGGGGCTGAGTGGGTCTGGAGCAGGAGCAGAGGGCTGAGGAGGTCCAGAGCAGGGGGATGAGTAGGTTCAAAGGAGGTCTGGAGCAGGGGGCTGAGGAGGTCCAAAGGAGGTCTGGAGCAGGGGGCTGAGGAGGTCCAAAGGAAGTCTGGCGCAGGGGGATGAGGAGGTCCAAAGGAGGTCTGGCGCAGGGGGGGTGAGGAAGTCAAAAGGAGGTCTGGAGCAGGGAGCTGAGGAGGTCCAGATCAGTGGCTGAGGAAGTCCAGATCAGTGGGCTGAGGCGGTCCAGGGCAGGAGGCTGAGGAGGTTAAGGGCCGGAACAGGGGGCTGAGGTCCAGGGCAGGTGGCCGAGGGGGTCAGGAGGGTCCTGTGAGGGTCTCGTGGGACAGGCTCAGGCAGAAGCTGTAAGGACACACGTGTGACAGACATTTATTTTCTTTGAGTCTTTTTTGTTTTCTTCAGTTGCATGAACATGACGCCCGCTGCCTCTGTCAGCCCAACAGCCTTTGAATCACGCCGTTTGCAGCTGAGTAAAGCTGACCCCTGGTTCTATCCGAGGGTAACCCCAGAGTCACACTGTCACACACGGAACAGTCCTCAAGGAACTGGCCCTGATGAAGCAGCCACTGGATCATTCTTCCTCCAATGCATTTACACTGTCACTTTTGGAATAGGTGTTTTCCGTAAACATGCAGATTGGGCAATAGTAATGTAACAGAATGTGATCACATTTTTCTGTAGCTGTATCCTGGTACAAGATTTGTGTCAAAAACGAAGCCCTCTTAGTTAAACAAACTGCTCTGCATTAAAGGTATTTGATACACTATCTAATGTTAGCAGCCCAAATCCACAGCTCACGCTCTACTGCCATTCACAAGTGTGTAAACAGGAGTTCATACGACACAAGAAACATGGTGGTCCACTGGAGTTTCCACACTCATGAGTAAGAGCTCTTAATGACATCTCTACAGCCTCGACTAACAGGCAAAAACTTATTCATGCATGGTGGGTGAGGTGTCTTGCCCAAGGACACAACAGTAGCAATACTAATGAAGGGACTTGGCTTGCCAGCCTTCGGGTTAGTGAGCTGTAATTTTAGTTGGGTACAGTAGTTACTTGGATACGAGTAAGTGAAGATTAAAATCACACATGTCTTTGCTTGTGTCAATTGCTTAATACTGTTTTCTTTTCTAAATGGGGAGTCATGATTATGATGGAAAGTAGTTTGAGATAAGAAAGTGAGGTGGCTGCTTGAGAATACACAAGGCCGCAGTGTACTTTTGAATGTGTGTGGCAATGCTAATGTTATATCAGGCAGTCAGTAATAGAATAATGTGAGGGACATGCACGATTTGCAGTAGGCACCAGGTTAAGTGGAAGTCGGCCATGTTGGCTGTTGGTGGCCACTTATTTGTTTGGAATGTTTTTGCTTTAGGTCGTACTGCTACAGAGCAATGATTACCGCAATGGGCTTATCAACAGAACATTTTGTGGATCATTTGTTAAAATGTAGAACAAGGCACAGCTTTATCAAATGCATCTGTCAAAATAAATCTCAGGAATTTTAATGGCACTTTATTTGGATTTGTACAACACAAAACTCTATGCAGACAATTAGTTGTGTCAGGGGGGTAAACCCACCAGTCACCCCATGTCTCTTCAAGGCTCATGTATAGCTGCGGTATACACTGCATCTGCATCCCAATATCAGATAAATAGTTGTTTTTAGACGTCTCCTAGCTCAGTGTCCTGGCACCTTGATTGTTTGGACTGTCACCATAACAAACTTTGAAGCACGAAATATTGCTGAAGAAAATATAGACAATTAATAATAATATTGAAACTAATTTATACCACTGACACAATAACTCTAAAGCAGAATTATCCCCTCAAAATATTCTAAATGCACAACATGAATTGCAGTAAATAAAGTGCAGAATGAAACACTTTAGTAGTTCGTTTGTATCTGTAATGAGTCATAAAAGTGATTTATTCATCCCTCTACAGCTCAAATCTAATCATAGTACAGAAAAATAACAAAAGTAGTACAGAAAAAGACAAAAGTAATTATCATGACAGGCCTACCCAACAGTGCCTGAGGACAGTTAAGAGTGAAAGACTAATATCCATGTAAAATGACATCTAAGCTGGTTGCTGCTTCCTGCCATAAGGTCGTGCTTTGATCAGTGAATCTAGTCCACTGTGATGAAATGCTAACCACTCTGCCACTGCACGCATTCAGCAAATCTATATTAAGGGTGTAAAAGTGCTGTCAAAGCTACAATCAGTGAGTCACACACATCCAGCTATCATGCACTCATCACACCCATTAAGTAATCCCGTACAGACGCATGGCTCCCTCTAGTGACCAATCAGCATACTGCTAAAGCATGGCACAGGGTGGTACTGCAAGAACAAGTTTACATTTGCACTATCACCACAGCAACCAAACAGTTTGGGACTAAACTGGGACTAAACCTGGATCTTGATCAGAGTTAAACCAGGACTAGAACCGGACCCAGCCAAATTACATTAGGACTCAAACTGGACCCAAACCATACAGGAACAAACCAGGGCAAGGGTGAACACAACCTTAGACATCTTTTTCGGTGTAGACCTATTCGTGAAAACACTGAGTAGGAGTAAAAAAGTGCCAGGAGTTGTTTTACTTGCTATTGATGTTTTATTCTGTACAGAGGGACAATTTGTACAAAATTAATCTAGATATATAACACTACATGAAACAAGGTAAATCATATATACAATATTAAATGAATCATATAGTACAGGTCACATACAAAAGGACACTTTAAGTTATTTTTTGGAAATAATATGTTAAAAGTAAAAGACTGCAAAGAGGCTGCAGTGAGCACAAGCCATCACTGAAGTCATCTCAACACAGATGAGTTATCAGCACAGAAATCATCGCACACAGCTCGTACTCAAAGTCATAAAATCCATAGAACATCTCTCTCAGCAAGCAAGACTGGTTTATAAATGCAATGGAGTCTACAACAGAAGTCCGTGATGGTATTCCTCCAGGTTTAAGTACATGTTTAACATGGTTCTTCATTTACAGCTTTTTGCATTCAAGCAAAGACAGTACGAATACAGGTACGTCAGTTTGTTTTCAGCGCCTGCTTCTGAGGCTGTAGGGAGCAGGCTGTCAGTTCAGAGTACGGCCCAAACCAATCCACAGTGCAGACCAGCACACTTTAAACAATGGTACTGGGGCGGGAATATGGAACGCTAAAACTAGAGCCACACGCATCACTTTAGCGCTGTTCCATGAAACGCTACTATCTAAAAGCTGAAGATGCAGGAATGACATGGAGAACAAGATCACAATTATGTCAACATAAATTTCATATATTTTAAGACTATATTTTCCAAGACATTTTTGTAATACATTGCCCCCATTTTAGGCAGCCTCACCTGTCTCAGCTAAACCAAATGTTTACCAGTCCATCTTCCATGAAGAGGGAAGCCAGAGTACCATTGTTTAAACTGTCTTTCTGGTCCATTTTTCTTTTTCTTTTTTTTTTTTTCCCAAAATTGCCAATGAACGGAAAGAAGCAAGCACAAAAAAGTTGCAAAGTATGGCACAAACCAAGCCGAAAGTGTCAGAGAGCCCTCACCGGTGCTGAACCTGGCCAAGAACAGGCCTCAGTGTGCTAGAGAACCACAAAGAAGAACACAACCACAACCAGGCAGGAGTCCTCGTGTCGGTCACCATGGCGACCAAGGGAGACCAGGGGAGACCAGGGGAGACCAGGGGAGACCAGGGGAGACCAGGGGAGAGTCTTGGCACTGAGCGCAGACTGCCCCAGGGCAGGTCCTCTGACGACAGTGCAGTGGGAGAGCAGCCGTTCCCTTTCAGACAGAAGCAGGACACAGGTTTGGAACAGTGAGCCAGTCAGTTCTGGAGTCGATCCGATGAAAAGGAAGCAGGAATGACGGAACTCGCCGCATGTTTTTTCCGAAGTTCCAGATTTACAGTAACGATTTAGAAAAACTGTTTACACGACAATAGGTCCACTAAAACATTTTGTTTGTTTAGTGATAATAGTGACATATTTTCTGGATCTCCCCACACAACACAATTCTGAAATTTTCTGTTCATTATTTCAAAGTGGAGCAGCCCACTTTACAGCAGCTTTTTTAGCAAACGGTTAATTACACAATTATTAATCAGCCAATTTGATCCAAATGGCTTAATTTTGTATAAATATACACACTAATTTAAATTATTGTATTTATTAATTATTAATTACTTACAACCCTAGTGAGGAGTTATTAATAAAACAATGCACCAGTTTTCAGCATTCATTATCCACTTATAAAAGACCCTCAAGTGTATCAGGAGCTTATTCTGAGCGTACACTATTGTGCTATAGAAAAAACACTGTCACCCTCTGGTCTGGTATGCACACTACACTGTCCCAAATGTTCTTTAAAAAAAACTAAAGCTCTCCAGTTGCCAGGACTCTACTGTCGGGTAAACAGTGCCCCTCAGAGGAGAACATCGGAGCAAACAACACAGTGAAAATGGGAAGGGCTAAACAACCAACACGAGCCTCCTCTCCAACAAAAAAAAACCTGAGAAAGTCTGAGTAAGGGGTCCAAACTGTAGGAATGAAACGAACTAAGGAGGGCGGAGCCAGGCCACCATCACGGTGTAACCAAGGCGACACACAGAGTTCATGGCTGTTGGGCTTGGGAGGAGGGGCATCAAACACGGAGACGGCGCCACCTAGAGTCCGTCGTGAGTGGTCAGCATTTCTTCAGCTCTGCGGTGGGACTCCAAGGCTTTTGTGGTGTAGATATCCTGAGGCAGCTCGGACTTACGTCGCACCATGGGCCGTTCTTTCCTCTGCTCCAGCTGCAACTGAGCACACCAGAGAAACACAATCAAGTTTAGCAAGAAACAAACCTGACATTACAAACCATCTATATTCTTTCTATGGGTTTTGAGTGTACATATATTATGCAAAATTGACTCTTTAAGCCATGTTACAATGTTGTTACTTCATCAAAAACATACCCAGAATTGTGTTTTGTTTCATTCATACATGTTTGAGTAATCTTTTATTATCGGTCTGTCTTCAGAGCTCAAAATTATCTGTTCCACCTTGTGATGTCATGAAGCAGGAGTTTACAAGTAAGTTAACAGCTACCTTTTACCTTTTGTTCAGTAGAGATTGGCAATCCCAGTCTGAAATTATCCAAATGATTCTAGTGAAGGTGTGTGGAGTTTAAAAACATGGTGGAAAACCTCCTGTATCACCACAAGGTGGTTTTCTGTTTGAAAAAAGAACTCTGAAAATGCAGGGTTTGTGTGTTAAACATGTGTGAATGAAACAAAACACAACTCCAAGTAGGTTTATGATGAGGAAACAGCATTATAACATAGATCAGAAGCGTAAAATAGGCCATTTAAAGAAGACATTTGTGCTTATTGTGCTTTCATCTGCTATATATAATCTATGACCCCCGTGGATCATTATGTTATCATTTGCACATATTAAAATTACAATATTCATCTAAAACTACTAGTTTTAGTTATGTCCGCTCACTTGAGCGTTAAAAAACTGCAGTGCCCAATGGGAGCCAACGTCGCCGTAAAAGTCATCACAAACATAACCGAGCTGATCAGCAATATGGCATCTTGAAAATAAGCAGCAATTAACTGCTCAAATATTCACAAATCACTCCAAATACAACTTCGAGAGTGTAAATGGTGAGGGGGAAACAACTAGAACATGGTTAAAGTTGATTTTGCAGAGTATATCTGCTTTAATACAAAAATCTAATGATGTGGGAGGATTTCTCGTTGTATTGCAGAATGTTATAATGTGAGTGAATATTGCCCAATGAACCCTTCCATTCCACACATAACTGTAAACTCATGTATGAACTAGAGTAACTGGATGGCATGTCTATGGAAAGTGAAACTCTTCTCACACTTCAGAGTCAAACCCTCTGAGACTGAGATGTGATGTTCTGTGAGTATAGAAGTGGCTATAGAAGAGATCTGAACATAGATTTATGTTTAAAATATAGAAATAATCAAAACACACAACATCAACAGATCAAATGTAATGGGAATCTAGAATCAGCAGATAATATGGTCACACTTTACAATAAGCACAGCTTAATTAGCCTTAATAAAGCATGAATAAAGACTTATTTAAGTAGTTACTGAGCCTGAATCATTCTTGATAAACTATTTGTTCAGTAGGAATTAAGTCTTTGTTCATGTTTTATTAAGGAATTGTAGTTATTATAAAGTAGTACGGACAATTCTGTAGTGAATGTTGAGAAATTAAGATTTACCAAATTATATGAAATGAAAATAGCTAAAAAAAATAAATTGACTGAAATTAAAATGTAACTTCAATAAAATTAAACAAATAGTCTACCTAAACTAAGAACATAGAAGGACAAAAGCACACAGAGGGGATGTGATTCCAGTGTTCAGTCCAATGCCACATTTTGGTTTAGATAATTTGTCTGGTCTAAGACAAAAATAAGACTATAAAAGAAAATAAACAAAAGTACAAATAAACAAATCATATAATCTAGCTCTAAAATACTGTGAGAAATGACAGAGAGAAGGCAGGTTTACCTGAGTGGCGCCCTCCTCAACTGTCTTTTTTAACCTCTGAACATCTTCTATCAACGGGACATCCGTCTCCATTGCTACAGGACTATTGAGGTCAGAGGAATCAACATACAAAGAGAACTATGTGAACAGAAAGGGAAACAAAACAGAAGGTGGAGAAGAGCTTTGAGTGGCATGCAAAGAAGAACCAACCAGCACAATTCACTGACCACGGCCATGAATACACACTTTCTATAGGATCTAAAATGGCTCTTAAAAAGGAAACTAGAGTGGTTTTTATATTGACTGGTCATTTACTGTCATATAATTGTGGTTGGATTTCAGATATCACCACAACTTCTTCTCCTCGCCTATAATATTGATTGAGAAGGTACAGGCAGTATTAATATTGGTATAATGGGATATTGGGCGTATTGGGATATTACTATAATTCATGGATTTATGATTTATTTATGATTTTCTTATGAAATTACACCACAACAAATACTAAAACTTACTAAAACCTATTTACATGCAACACATTATAACATTCTATAATTTAACAACAAGCAATATTAAAATGTGCACTATGTAGCCACCTGCCTGTGTCCATGAGATTATTGCTTTGCCTGGAATGTTCCACAGTAAGGTATTAGATGACTTTAACTCCATAGAGACAAGCAGGTGACACCCACAGGCCATGTATCTTTAGCAATAACAGCCTGTAATTAAATCAATGCCTGTAGAGCTCGTAATTGAATAAATGCAAGATAGTTAATGCCGACATTCCAGGCAAAGGAAAACACACAAGCAGATGGCAGATCCTTCATCAGAAAAGCTGCACAGTGCAATGTTAATTTCAAGACCAAACTAAATAATAATGACTATACACACAGTTTAAAAGGGTGTTTTTTATATTACTCAATGAGCAACATAACAAGGCCAACATCTGTCTTTCCCTTCCTCTACAGTAGCACTGATATGATCTTGATTAGAGTCGTAAACAAAGACACACTGACAAGAGAGGACTGCTCACCTGTGGATTAGATTTGGCAAGGTTTTCGATCTTAATCCAAGCTTCCTCACGTTCTTTAGACTTTGCCTTTTCTCTGTGAACAAATGCAAGTCTTAGTTACAAAATGTGCATCTACAAAATACACATTTAAACTGACTGAGGACAAGTTAAAAGGTGTTTTTTATGATCTTTTTATGGTCTCAAACTATTCAAATGGTCCAAAGTTATTCCTCACTTTCCCAACACATCCTAGCATCTTAATTATTTATCACAATGAGTTTCTAAGATGTTAGACAACAATTAGCATGACAACTGTGCACTTCCTAATTCCCAATAAAACGCTTTATAATTAGATACAGCACACAGTCGTCTCATTTTTACCTCAAGAGCTGCTTTTACAATATATCTGTACTGGGTCATGACACACATGGACATAAATCAGGAACAGCGACTTTAAAAATTTTCGCTGTGGGACAAAGGGGGGGGGGGATCTTGCTCTCACTTGTTTTTCTCAGCCCTGAACTGCTGCGTACAGTCGTCGAACAGCTTCTGGTTCATCTCCATGAAGAGCTTCAGAGCGTTGTAGATCAGACCGTGGATGGTCCTGGACAGAAGGAAGCACAGTGAGATATTTGAACTTCACTCGAACACACATACACTTGTGATATTTTTGAGGAACTTTGGTTGAGTATACATCACGAAACAGGTTTGTCTGCATCTGAGGAGCAAGTATGTATGCCAGGTTGAAAAAGCGTAACCCAATACCAAACAGTCAAGATGAGAAAATATGAACATAAACATTATTTAAAAGGTGCACTATGTAACTTTTTGGTTGGGAGTCCGTCACCTACTTGCTTCTATGGACATGAAGCTTCACTGCCTGGAATGTTCCACAGTATGACATAAAACAGCTGTACCTTAAATTTACTCAATTACAGGTGGTTTTAGAGCTCAAAAATACTTGGTAAAACAGGCATTCTGACTGTGAGTGGGGTTGCCTCTCCACAGCTCTGACCTGTAACTTGGTCTGGTTTGGTCTCCGTGAAGATAGAAATATTTAGTGTCATACTGTGAAACATTCCATTCTCCATAGAGAAAACCACCCTCCACCCGAAAAGTTACATAATGCACCTTTAAGAATTTTGTTAACTATAACTAGACAGTTTTTCCCTTTGGATTCATTTGCCCAGTCAGGCGTTAGCTAATGTCCCAGGCAGTGCGGTGTGGCCTCACTTGTTCCAGTGGGTCTTGGAGTTGCGGTACAGTGCTGGGAACATGATGGGCAGGATCTTGGCTGCATTGTCGCTGATCAGGCTCATGATGTACTCGTTGTTCCAGTAGTACAAGGCCCTCTCTGCCACCTGCAAGAGACCCAAGCATCAGCACACAGGCTCTTGTATCAGGTGATAAAAGAAGATTCATTCTGATGATAAATGTGTATAGACTAGTATTATATATAAAACTCTCCAGACTCAAGCTGCCTACTGTGTCTACTCTAATTTTCCTGACTATGGAATCAGATAAGTTTTTTTTATATATTAGATTAATAAATGAACCTTTTTGTAAATATTGGTTTGAGATTATGGACTATGGACATTTTTTGTGAAAGCCGCAAGTGATTGGTCAAGATGTGTTGCGGTTGCATTTTGTTGTCATTCTGTGAGTTTGTGCAGGTTGCTTTAATGTAAATAGTTAAAAGTTTTCTAATTGAGATGAGTCTTTTTATACTTTTTTATACTTTATTTTGTATCACTCTGTTCAAGGTTGAGGGTGTTCAAAAATAAAGCCATATTAAGGATAACCATTTAATGTCATGTATGTTTTTTACATTAGTAATTCATTTTACACAGTTTTGCATTATTTTTGGTGATAAATCCATATCTGAGGAGCCATTTGGGATAGTAAGCAGAGCCAAAAAGAACTGGCTCTCCAAAAAATTCCCATTACTAATTGTTACTAAGAATCATGGGAAATCAACTGCCTGACACTATCCCAGACACTTTATTCTCTGTCATGGTGCATATTCAAGAGTGACACAATATAAATACAAGCACAAATAGAAGGCAGAGACTGAAGGATTGTAAGGAAACAACTGCATAACACTTAAACATATTCCTTTTTCATTCACACAAGTTCATAACTCATAACCACACACAAATAAAGCATGCCTTGTAAAATGCACATATAACTAACCAGCCATCAGAGTGGTGTTCAGTATGATTGTTGTGCATGTTCTATTCAGTTAACACAGCAGAAACATGTGTACAGGGCGAGAGGAGGCAGGTACCTGGAAGTGCGGACTGGACACACACTTGGCCAGCTGTCTGAAGAGTGGCTCCTGGACCTTCACAAACTCCGAGGGCTCGATCACATCCAGGATCTCCTCCAGCTCATTCAGGAACATCACCTCTTTAGGACTGTGGGTCTTAGGCCAGTACTTTAGCAGGGCCATCACCACCTGCTCAGGGCAAACACAAGCAGGCATACACAGAAAGAAAGGGAGTACAAGGGGAATTAGTGCTGTAACTTGTATTCATTCTATTGTATTAATTTTGATAATCGTGATCTACATATCTCTATCGCTAGATGACATATTCAATTCAGCAATCTTTACTTGATATAAAGTTGTTTATTTAGTTGTCAAAGTACATATGTATACTTTTACTTTATTTGGTGGGATAATACCTGTTGTAAATATTAATTATAATTTAACACAAATCAAGAAGCAATTTATGAACAACTTTTTTAAAAAATAGATTAGATAAAAAATAGATTTAAAAAAAAAAAATACAGGAAGTGGAGAGTTCTATTTTAGAGAATTTGTATTAATGACATCACACTAGAGAGAATTCTATCCAAACGTTTGGCACAGTTTACACATATAAAATTAATTCCCATAACTAACTAAACAAAGCAGATACTATTTAAATTGATGTACTGATTGGTTCTTGTGTTTAAGCAATATTTGACGTACTGGCTCGGTCAGAGTGCTGTCCTTTTCCAGAAACTGCACGACGCAGTAGGCCAACTGCAACACACACAGTAAACAGGATCAGAACACAGAATACTTACAAAGACGCTCTAAGGACCAACTAACACTTTTGACAATGTTTATAATGTTAAAAAAAACTCTACCTGTGGATGGTAGACACTGAGTGATTTGACTTTGTGCAGGGGCAATAGAACCTTCAACAGAAAAATCTTGTGCTCTTCTTTAAGTGGTAAGGCAAATCCGTTAATTATACTGTGGAACAAAAGACAGTAAGAAAAAAGTTAGATTCAAGATTAGTACAAAATGATATAATAACTAAAGCTCCTACCTTCCAAGTATCTCCAGCAGCTCTGCTATACCATTGTGATGCTCTGTTTCATAGATAAACCTGCACAAACAAACATACACACTTTAAGAAGAACAAATACAGATAACCTGACATTTGTAACACGATCACCATGAGGGGAATGTGAAAACTTGTCAATTATACCATGTTCGTACAGGTTTAATTAAATCATTGTCATGGCCATTAGGTGGAAATAGAACAGTAGGCAGTTTGCCTATGTTGTTGAGTAATTATGACAATAGCCATGCTGCCATATTCTTTCATAAAAATATGCTTCAATCCATGCTGCTGACAGCAGAGGGGGCCAAATATCAAATAAAAACATTCTAATTTAGAAGTGAAAGACAATTAAGCACACAAAAACATGTTTTTCCATATATACATTTGTTTAAGTGTAACATGCCAATGCAAATGTCTATAAAAAGGTAAAAATAAACTGTAAAAACTGTCCTTTTTGAAAGCTTGACCTTTGTGAAGGCTGAAAGGACCCACCTATAGAAAATATTATTGATCTGTTTCCTGATGTAAGCCCGCAGCCCCAGGAACTTCCCGTAGATGCGGTGGAGCGTGGTTTTGAGGAAGTCTCGCTCTCTGGGGTCCTCACTGTCAAACAGTTCTAGCAGCTGCAGGGACCAGAGCACCACAGAGTCAGTGTTATGTTTCACAACTACAACAACACAACACAGAGCATGTGGTCCTCACCTGCATAACAAACTTCTGGTCAATATATTTCTTTGCTATGTTGGGCTGAAAATCAGGCGATTCTAAAAACCTAAGGAAAAATTCATAGACAAGCTGAAAAACAAGAAAAAGAGAAAATGTATTAATGCAATGTTTTATTTCATTATGGATATTTTGTACTATCCTGACAAGAATGTTAAGATGTCAGTCCAACAGAAATGTTTTCGAACATGCATTTACATTTTGTTGTGGTTTAAGACCAAGGAGAAATTATTGTAAAATTATCCACACATCTGGAGAAATATAACTTTATACCCTTATTTGGAAGTTTGCAACATATAGTTTTTTCATCTTTAAACTGGTCCTTTTTTTGTCAATTTTCTATTATGAAAATATATTTGATATTCACAAAACATTCACAATATTGTCAATATTATGATCATCTGCCCACTTCTAGTCTGCACCATTGCTTATTCTAGTTTATAATGAATCATAATGGATTGCTAGTAGTAGTCAGTCACCTGGAGATGTGGCCATGCAGCCTCCAGCGTTGGCTCATCCTCCTCGGGGTCAAACTCTGCTCCGGTGGGGTTGGACGAAGGCGGGAGGGTCCGGAACATGTTCACTGCAAACTGAAGCAACAAGAGCCAAACTCATGAATTTATACAAAAACATCCATTTCAACACACTCAATTTATATATTAAAATAACTGTCAGTCAATATTCAAATACAAATGTTAAAGCCCAGACACTCCTCAGGCTTAGTGATGAAAATATAATGGACAGTTTCTTTGATTTGGGGAAGTTTGGTCTTCAGGCTGTAACGTGGGCTTGGTAAAAATAGTGTTGTAAAGTTGAGTCTGTCCTGTGTGTGGGCCTGAGGACTTGGGTCTACAGTGATGTGAGTGTGTTTTGTTCCCTCTGTCTCCATGTGACTGAGCTGTGAGCGGCTCCTGCTGGGATGGTCATGGGACGCTGCAGGAGGCCCATCACCCAGCCTTATGTCAGCCAGGATACACAAGGTAGAGCAAGGTAGATGTTATCACCTTACAGTACAGTATTATCTCTATTACCTGATTGTTACTGTCCTAAAACATGAAAAACACAGCTGGTACATTTTAAACAGTTTGAGGAGGTCCAAAGTTATTACTCACTTTCTGAACATGCTAACAGTGCACTTGCTGATTCTTGAGACTATAAAACCCGTTATAATTAGATGCAGACAGCAGAAAGCACTCAGCAATCTAATTTTGACCCCCAGAGCTGCTTTTACAATATATCTGTACAGGAGTAAAATGTATTTGCTAACTCATCAAAGATCAGGTAGAGACACTTTAACGCAGGATTGCAAGAAATCTCGCGGAGTTGAAAAATCATACTTTCTCTCTAGTGATAATGCTGGATAATGATAATTTTCTGACATTTGCTGCACAGACATGGAGTGTCTTCATCATATTATGCTACTGTAACAACCTGCACCCCAGATCGTGGATTTGATTATGTTATTGTTAAGTTTGTCAAAATATTTGTGGGCACCTTTGCAGTAGCATTAGCATTTGTTTTACTTAATATCAAAAATAAAATTTTACTGACCATGTGCACGACTTCGGGGTAGATGGGCTCGGTGATGACGTTGCGGTTGTGGGTGATGTACTCCACCATCTCACTGAGTGCCGCCCGTTTGACCTCCTTCCACTTGAGGTCACTGAGTGGGTCGGACAGGAAGTCAAACAGAACGCAGCATTGACGCAGCTTCTGGATGAAGAGCTTCTCCTGCTCCGCCGGGGCCACATCTAACACACACAGAAAGATGAAGAATTTTAAACACTTAAATATATGGCTCTTTTAATGGGATTCAGGCAGGATTAAAAAGAGGGAATGTAGCCTGCGCGTTTACTGGTAAGGGTTAGATACTACCATCACAAGTGAACCTGGGTTGCTAGTGCCTTACCCTGCGTACTGAGAACAGAGACAAGTTCTGTCTCCGGATATGGACAGGCCATACCTCATGTTAAAACTCAGAACTTCCAGAATTGGCTCACTGAGCTGCAGAGGCTGCACTAGCACTGATTCATGACAGGCTGCAGGTGCTGGGGTTTAGGTAGTGACCATTCAAATCAGAGACAATTCACTGAGATTTAGACTTTGGAACTGGCAACCAAAATGAAAGTCATATGAGGCTCATTCTGCCTTCTGAATGGATCAAAACACCAAATTATAACACGAACAACTTGATCGTCAACTCCAATGTTTTTGTAATTAAGAAAAAACATCATTGCACTCGTCTACCTCGTATCTGGGGACACGGACAGGTCAACAGTTCCAGTCCTCCTAATGACATCAGCAGTTTATTTTTGTAGTTTCACAAAAACCTTGAGAAATGACTCAGGCAATTATGCTATGAGGCCACTCAACTATTAAGCACCAATGTGAACCACAGTCACAGTTTCAATCATGAAATTAGCAAAACTGCAATGGTCACACTTATTTAGGCTGCTGCAGTGACATGGCACAAATGGTCATGGCCTATGTAGTTCTCTGCTTTGGAGTACAGCATGTAAATGGACTGCATTTCAGGTCAAGGAGCTTACACCTGGCAGTTCACGAGAATGTTCTAGAGTTTACACAGACATAGCACAGCACCAGGGCCAGACTGCAGCAGATTTGTAGCTGGATTTGGAAGAAAACGATTCATTACTAAATAACATTACATGGAAAAATATAACGTGACATAGGGGGTAGTTATTGTAGTTTTTCCAGCAGTGGTGGTCAGAGCTGCTGAGGGAGAGAGTCAGGAGGATCTGGGTGAATGGTCACTCTTCCCCCTTTCTCTCCCCTCCCTCTCTCCTTCTCTCTCTCCCTCTTTGCTACTGAACTAAAGGGATAAAGAGTTTGCTCTGTCTGAATTCCTGCCAGATCATGGTATTGATGTGGCCTGTCTAGTGCGGTTTAAGCGCCAACAATGATCATAAAACATAAGCCCTCTTTTATTACAAAATCATACCAATCCATATTTCAGATAATGGTGATTAACCTACCTGTCACAATACAAAAGACATGGTGAAAACTTAACTTAGAGTAATCTATAAATTGTTTCTGTAATACCTTAATATCAGGTATGGAGCATGGCAAAAAAGGTAGAATTCAGTCAGCTGGAGAACATCTCTTTTTTAACATTTTTTTTTTTAAACTCTCATCTATAAACCAAAAAAATGTATGGAAGACAATTTTTGGTTTAAACTGTATGTAAGATTTTGATTTTTAATTTTCATAAACTTGGCCAATCAATGTTCCTTGACACAAGGGACTGATTTATTGCACTTATAAAAACACTGGACATGGCATTTGTTATAATTTGGTGTTTCTCAAGACGATTATCCAATCAAAAAGCAGAATGAGCCTCACATGAGTCTCTCATTTAAGTTGTCTGTGTTTTAAGTTAAATGTTGAAATCCAGTCAGTTTAAACTTAAAAAGACTTTGAGCGGTCACTACCTAAACCCCAGCACTTGCAGTTAATCATTAATCAATGCTAGTGTAGCCTCTGCAGCTCAGTGAAGAGATTTTGCAAGCTCTGATCTTATAGTGACAATGACAAAAAAGAAAAACAAAACAAAACCATGTGTCCTCTATATATACACACAGGTATCAGCAATCCAAGTTTCAGTACCTTTAAGAGCACATGCTACATACAGTTCCTTTAAGAACATATATAACCAAAATAACCAAATCACAGATAACCAAAATAAAGTTCCAGCTTGGAAATTAAGTAAATTAAGGATTCCACTAGTCAATAATCATGACAATGGTAGATTTTTCATCACACAAAACTGTCCCTAAATCTGAGAGCCTGTTCAAAATGTGCAATTAAATCAAGACAAGCACTAAGTACCAATCCCCTTTGTAACCTGACAGAGCATGCTTCAGCCTGTTCACAAGGGGATGCAGAATTTCTTTTAGAAATAAAGTGCCTATAATGAGCAATGGTGTTTTTATGGATTTGATAAAACTTGATTTAACCTCTGCTATGCTGGGCTGAAGTGCTGCTGTTGTTAATGATATGTGCATGGTTTCCTATTACCCAACTGCCATAGGAATGTTACCACAGCCTGTTCGGCTCTACACGAGGTTAAGTAAAACAGGAAAACTTACTGACAGCTAACAATCCAATAAATTATCTGAAAGGGTGGTTTCATTTCACCAGTTTACCTCACACATGCACGTCAAGAATCCAGGAAAGATTTAATTTGATGGAGACCAAAGAGGAGTAGCATGTAGCATACACTGGTTACATGTACTGGTAAAGCTGAGTAGATGTTTTGGAATAGATCAGAAGGATGGATAAAACACATGCTTCTACTGACTGACGGAGGACTAGCTGTGGTCATCTCCATTAAAAAACCCCAAGCTGATCGTTGGCCATTAGAAATTACTGAATCTTGTTCTTAAACACTCCCTTTTTAGCTTACATTTCCATTTCAAGTCTTAAAACATTGACCGATATAAGCACTAATATATTGTCCATCTTAGTTTTTTGCACATGTAGGGCCAGAAATAAGACAATTAGAATGTAATAATTTTTCATACATTCAATCAATGTGCATCCGATACAAAAGCAGAGACTTCAGTTTAAAATAATTTATGCAGTTTCAATAATGTTAATAAATAAATACATGAGAACAAATTCAGGCTGGGCAGTTTTTTCTATTTCAGACAGAGCAGAGGTTAAGAGTCTTTAGTCTGCGATTGTTGCGTTGGCAGTAGACATTTGAAAGTGGAGCACTGCGGGGGCTCACACTTGTGCAGTGAGAGAAACTCACACAGATCTGTGGGACAGGAGCACAGGAGAACTTTTTGGTTAAAAGTGAACGTGTACCTTTCTGGTAAAAGGTCCACTACCTGCTTGTCTCCATGGAAATGTTACTGCTTTGCCTGGAATGTTCCACTCCACAGCCAAGTGTCAAGTCACATCTGTGGAGAGGCGTCCCTGCTCACTTGTTTTTTTTTTTTCAAAATATATTTTAAGCAACACAAAAACCTGTATATGAATGAACCCAAGATATATACAATTTAATGCCACATTATGGAACCTTTCAGGGCAAACGATAAAATCTCCATGGAAACAAGCATGTGGCAGAAAACACACACCAGAAAAATTACAATAACTGTCACAGTAGCTAGATTAGATGGTAGAGCCGAAATTTGTTTCTCAATGACAGCAGCTCCGTCACACAGACACAATTAACTTAAGTGTGATATATTGCTGATGAAAATATAGACAATAATCGATAATATTTAAACTTAATCATGCCACTGACACGATCACGCTAAAGCAGGATTATCCCCCAAAAAACTATCCTATATGTACAGTATTGTGAATGAACATGAGCTGCACTTTACACTTTAGCAGTTAGTTTGCATCGACATAATGAGTAATAGAAGAGATTTATTCAACCCACTAGAGCTCAAATCCTATTGTACAAAAAAAATAACCAAAAGTTCCTGTCTAGTACAAAGAAAAGCTACCCACGATAAATTCTGACCCCCAAAATAATTATTCCATCTAACATACAGTATATTAAACAATAAATTGATATAGTAATTATCATGACAGGCTTACATAGTGCATCTCTTATTTTACAGTTCATTTACTGCTAATGTGATACCATAGACTGTATATATAAACGGATAGCTGATCTGCAAGCTGCCGTGTTCCAAATAGGAAGTGAACAAGGCGCTTCCGGCTCCATGAACTCTGTTTTCAATTGACTACACTGAAAAATTATCACCCACCTTTCTGTAACTGCTGCAGTGAGCCTCATCATTTTGGTCTTAAAATGTTCGTACTAATCCGCTCTACATGATCCTGGTGTTTTTATTTTGCTATTTTGTCCATAAATAAATTCCTATTCCTAATATGGAACCCCCTATAACTGCTAGCGTAGTGAACTTCTTTGACTGGAGCTGTGACGTCACACTCCCGTAGACCACTTCTTTATACAGTCTATGTGTGAAACATTTGCAGGTACATTTCTGATAGATTGGAAATGCTGCATTATTATATTAAGAGCATATATTCAGGTGAATCACTGGCTCTGATTCACGAGACAAGAAACACAGACCTTGAAGTAAATCTGGCATAAATGTTCACTTTTCTAAAACATGGTTCAACTCATAAATATTTCACTCCCAAAACACGAAGCTTATGAGTTTGATCTGAATGATGTTGCAACACGAATACATATAACCCAGAGCGATATTAGCAGCCTGCCATCACACAGCTCAAACCATATAATTAGCCATAGCTGCAGGCTGGGGCACGAACAAGGGTGTGGACAAACTCGACCTAATCAGGATCAATGTCATAGATCAGATGTGCATACAAAACAACATGTCCGACCCTCTTCTATCCTATTCTGTATTCCAGCGCTTCAATTACCACATAACCAAATAAGGCCGGAGCGGAGCGGGTGATTATGATGAATGGAACAGTGCAGGTTCAAGGGGAAGAGGAACACTGCAGCATGCAAACAAGGAGGAGACATGGCCTACTTTCACAACATGCACCAGTCTGAAGCCACATCAGTGAAGGTTAACAAAGCAGTTTAGAGTAGCCCAAACCACCAACATACAGAATGACAACTGTAGAAGATCTGATGAGGCCAATTCTTACAACAGAAACTGACCGTTGGGAGTCGCTTAATGTTCTTCTGTTCAATCAAAATGTCAGTTTACATATTTAAAGACAGTGTATCCGTAATATAAAAATGTGAAAATCAGAACTAGATCATTTTAACCGCTTTGCAGTGGTCCATACCTAATGTATTCTGAACATCCCAGCTATTCACCACAATGAGTTTATAAGCACACTTTACGGTAATACTAAAAACAACCTGCATTTCCTGATTCTCGGACAATATAATACTTTATAATTAGATGCAGACAGTAGACAGCTGACTTATTTTGATCTCAAGAGCAGCTTATATAATATCTGTATCTGTACAAATCTGGATCAAATAAATAGAAAGAAATCAGGTAAAAGCCCTTTAAGGAGCAGATGACGCTTTTTTTTTTTTCCCCCTCGACAGTTAAGCTGACGAATCCACCTAATACATGCACAAAAGATGAAATCCTCCAGCTAAGACCAAGCCTAGCTAAAGATCTGGATATTGGTCTGCTATATCGCTGTACTGCAACTAACCAAGCAGAGGACATATTTCCCCATCACAAGTCTATTTTTATTTTCATAGATCATTCAACACAAAGACGGCAGTTGTTTTAGAGAAATGATTAGCTCAAAGTCAGTAGTCAATGCTATAACCCCATGCAATAATCACTACACAGTCCATTTGCATAAATCTAGCAATAGAAACGGACCGGATTATTGAAATGATTAAGCATGAAGTGCTATACTAGCAGTTTCCTAGTACGTCAGGATAATATTTTTCCAATTACACTGTAAATAGAAGAACAATGAAGCTAAAGAGGTGGCTTTATGTTTGCACAGTCATCATATAAAGTACAATACATTGTCAAAATTTCTACAAAAGGGAGAAGTTAATTTGGGAATTTAGCTACAACTTTATTTCAATTAGTGGGATTTAGAATGCATTATTATTAGGGGGATTTATCTTCGGATGAATAGGGGGCCCATGCCTCTGCAGACTTTGGGAACAGCTGCTATAGATAATGCTTGAAGATAACAAAGAAAAATAAATAAATAATACAAATACAAACATAAACACACATGAAAACATCACATTTTAGGGTTTAATCATTGTGCCAACTGAAAGTACAATGTTTGTGGCAATCAACTCTATTCAAAACATCTATAGGCTTTTAATCCCATTCCCATTACATCAGGAACAGAGAGCTGCAGGCAGGAGCTGGATATCCCTTTCTATTGATTATTCTGTGTGTTCCCCTCTGATGCTCACACATGCACTGGTTTAACCCCAACCACAGCCACAAATAAAACACTAGAGTGGAAGTGTGTACTGTAAAGATGAGGCATATTTGACCGCCGTCTTTGAAAAGTAGGATACAGCTAATTCTAATAAACAGTGAAGTCTTGTGATAATTTATGATATTAGTTTTAGTGTTGTCACAAAACTAACATTTCAAACTCCATTTCGATACTAAGGAATACTTGATATGAAATACAGATTACAAATCCACAATACTAAAAAAAGATTCTTTCTTTAGACAATAGCATGTGATTTTGAACATTAAATTGTAGCTGTAGTTTCTTTTATATTCCCATGTGGTCTTATATCTGCGTAATCCCTCAGTGGTCCAGGTGCGTAAACTAGTCTATGTGCTCTTATACTTGTTCTGATACAGCTCAAGATTATTCAGGAAAGGTTCATTTCTGTCCGTTGATACTAGTTTTAGTATTGATTAGTATCTGTCGATACTTTTGAAAACCCTATTTAGCCATTAGCTACACGGACGATGCATTTTGGACAATTCTTTTATGCGTTTTTCAGCACGTCAGTGGTTCACTTCTGCTTCGTACAAACCTACAGTCAAAAAATGGCTGACAGTTTCTTACACCAGGTAAATATGGGTTCACCTCAGATCCAGATCCTCATCTGAGCTAAAACCTACAGCACCACATGCCTTTGCCTCAGCCGGGGGTCAGGGGTCAGGGGTCAGGGGTAGGGTACCTTGGCTCCCTCCTGTTACATAAGTTCGTCTGAGGGGCTGCTACTTTCAAAACATTGTGTGCGATTCTAAAATACCCCCGGGTAATTGTGTAACAGAGGCAGAATGAAGAGGGGCTTCTAAACAATGTGATCTATTTTATAATGTTGTTTCCTCATCACAAACATGGCCGGTGTTGTGTTTTATTCATTGACACATGTTTAACAGACAAACTGCATATTTACTCTGAGTTCTTCTCTCAAACAGAAAACACTATTCCACCTTGTGATGTCATGTGGTAATACAGGAAGTGCTCCACTGCATTTTTAAACCCCATACACCTTCACTAGAATCATATGGATAATTTCAGCCCTGAAGTTGCCAGTCTCTTCTAAACTAAAATGTAAAAAGTAGCAGTTAAAACTACTACTATATGACATCACAAGGTGGAACAGAGCATTTTGAGCAGGGTTATTCAAACATGTCTGAATGAAACAAAACACAACTCCAGGTATGTTTTTGAGGAGGTAATAACATTCTAACACGGCTTAAAGTTCTCGGAATCCATTTTGCATAATATAGGACCTTTTATCAGAAAATGTAAGACCTACAGAAGTATAGACAAAAACCAAGACAGCTTTATTGTATGCAAATAAAACTCATCTAATAATACTAACATCTCAAATATGCCACTGGCTGATATCACCTAATATCTGCATAATATTATCAGTACAACCTTTTGATGTCTGTAGAATCCCTCAGTCGTCCAGGTAAAATCCATGGCAAAAGGAGAAATTCAATTTGTCAACTGGACAAAGTTTATTTGGTCGAATATGTTCCGCAGCTCATCCAAGCTGCTACTTCAGTCTCCAGAACTGAAGAAGCAGCTTTGATGAGCTGCGAAACGATTCAACCAAATAAACTTTTGTCCAGTTGACAAATTGAATTTCTCCTTTTGCCAATACAGCCTTTTGATAAGGTGTAGATGTAAACTGACTAAACTGACCCATAACAACCAGCTCGAAGGAGAAACACGCAAAACCTACTTTCAAGAGCAAGACCCATGGGTTTCAAAAAGGTATTACTGCTGTCATAGCAATTAAGAATTCAAAATATATATATATATATATATATATATATATATGTCTATATCTTTTTAATCGTCAACCGTCCTCAAAATGACACCATAGAACGAGAAGCTGAAACTCAAATACTCTAATGCTTTTGATCATTCATAGTGTACAATATAGAACCATAACATTTTAATGGGATATCTTGTGACTGGAAAAGGCAATATGAGGGAAGTGTTTTGCTTAAGGGCACAATTACAGTATGGACACAGGAGCGAGATTCAAACCTGGAACCCTTTATTAATCCCACTAAACATGACTTCTTGACTTCTGTAACTACTCAAACACAGAAACTTTGCTTCACTTCTCTCACCGTGAATGTACAGTTTAAAAGTGGCATTGTCATTTGAAATATGTTGTGTGTGGTTCTAGAGACTTTTTACTGAATCAAAACAAGCCATAGCTTTTGTTCACGGACAATATGCTCAGGCTTACGTTGGAACTAGTCCGACTACATTCATCTGGTCTGCAGCATTTGAACCCTCAGCTCATTCACGTGCTTATGTGCACTCTGAGACTCCCAAAAATTCTACTCAAGAGCACCGTTATTTTAAAAGATAATATTACTCAAGGTTACAAAGTAGTGTCGTACAAAAAAATTACTCAAGTAAGAATAAAAAAGTATTTGGGGAAACTACAAGTAAAAGTGACTGCCTAGACGCAACATCTGATCACTTTCAAGTTAATGCAATTTGAAAGATAAAACATTAAAAACAACGCACAAAATCAGGTATTTTCAAAGGAAACACCAGACAAAGCTTGTCATATTTGAAGGAGCAGGGCAAGAAACAAATGAGAAAATAATTCAGCAAAAAACTTTTCATTTGTAGACTTGATGAAAAGAGTAACGTAAACTTTTACTCAATAAGAGTACTGTTACATTGTAAAATATATTACTCAAGGAATAAAAGTATGGTCTGAAAACTACTTGCTGAAGTACAGTTCTTTAAAAAAAAATTATAAAATAAATTAAAAACTACACTGGAACCATCACCTACACTACTAGCCACTTATATTAATCACACAGAAAAAAATTCTCACACACACGCGCACACACACACACAAAATAAATAATGATTGTCTTGGATGACATAACGAATTCATTTAGCTTCCAGAGAGAACAAGAATTTTATAAGCCACTCTAAATGTGTAGCTATGAGATCTTTGTGCCTTGTATTCACTTCATCAGAAACACATGAATTTACAAAACGTGTGCTCGCCTGGTATAATCCAAAACATATTTTTATTTCAATTGAATAACTTTTGTTGCAGACTCTATGAAGAGTCTTGCCTGCCCCGATAATAGGCCCAGTTTTATTGCTGACACATGCGTTCCACAAAATTAGATTTGGTTAATTCATTATTTCATTCAGAGAGAGACGCAGAGACTGTAGACTGAGGCCACTTGGGTGCATAGCCAGTCCTTAAACTATTCAATATATTTATACAGGAGAAATAATGCATATAGTTGCTGAAGGCAAGGTAAATAAAGCGTTTTGCCCAGTGACAAAACTGCGCAATACATCACAAAAATACCTACAATACTGCCAAATGGAATAATCATCATCACAAGAAAATCAATATATAGCAAAGTTAATGATTCCCTTATGCCCTACTTTCTCTTTCTTTGTTTTATTCTTTTTTGGTTTTAATTTAACTAAATGTTTAAGGTCAAAAAGTACATTATTATGATCACAATGCAAAACAGTTACCAAATATCACATTTTCTTAATTTGTGCAGCCCTTTATGTTATGCATTTTCGCAGCGAATATTGAACCACCACCCTTCTGGTTAGGGGGAAATGTTTTCCAGCTTAGCCACTGCAACATTTTTTTTTTTTCTCAAACTGAGAGAAACATCTATGTCACTATAGGATAAAATTAGAGCGCACCCGCAGAACCTGTCCTTTTGAAGACTGTTTGTTTTGCCATTATAAAATCTAAAACAATTTCAATTCAATGTAGATAAAGGCCGAATATACTGTAAAAACGACCAACTTTTACATCTAGAAGCAAAATGTAAAAAGAAAAGCTGTACACAGACATACAAAAGGTGGTCACACAGAGGGGGAAAGTGAAGCCAGAGTTGATTATTGGCGTTGTCATTCAGGCTCTGTGCTGTGTGGTTCGATACGGGGGTCGATAAGAGCCGGGGGCCTGGTGGAGCACTGGGACCAGAGATCAGCCTGTAAATATGGGGCCTACACACATATACACAGACACACACAAAGGAGGCTGCATGGAGGTGTTCCCAAACCTCCTGAACATTCCAAAGACGTCTTTTGGATCAGTCTGTCGCACTGGGTTGACAATAGAGGAGGTGGGACAAAGACTGATAATTAAATGGGATTATATTTGGAAAAAACAGTACTAACATAACAAAGCTGAATCAATACACTGCTGTGATTATTATTTGCCATATTTTGCAAAACAAAACATTGGATGAACCCAGTGGATGTTTAAAAATAACTACAAAAAATACAGTAATAATAAGTATAGTAAAATAAGTAATGTTTAATGTATTTGTTTCTTAAAAGGAGTGTTAAGTTGTGTTCTCAGTTCTGACAGTATCATGGGCATTAATACTGTATCTCTGTGAGACAATTGCAAAATATGAGCCACAACATAACTTCCATATGTAAAAGGAACTACTGTAAGTATATGACCGGAATGATACAGTTTTCCATGTACATGCTTTTGTCCTCACTCACAGAGCCCAAAATGAGAAGGTGACTTATATTTAAACAAGTCATGTTTTAATCACTGTATTTCTTAATCGAGTATTGATTCTTACAAGTAAAGAATAGAATGATTTACTATGTCTAGTTTTAATTTCACACAACTTTTGCAAAAGATACACAAGAATTTAATCAATATATTTATCAGATATCTTGATAGCTCAATATTTTTGTGATATGAAGAACATGCTGCATCTGCTTTGAGCCCTAATGAAGTAGTTTAAATCAAAAACTGGTGGGTACTTCACTACTGCAGTCAACAAAACTTTATGTCATATTAGAGGAGAATACAGCCCCTCGTTCTGGAAGTAAATTTCTCATACATTTTTCCAATATAAAAGTTTGAAAGCATGCTCAGAAAATTTTAAAAGCTTGCACAGGACTAATCAGCTACATGGTAACTGAAGAGCAATCTGTTTCTGAAACTTATTAAAACATTTTGTTAAATCTTAAGTTTTAATTGTGGTTTTTGGACTTTTCGGATGTCACTGGTGAGCTTCATGGTGGTCATATGCACTGTACCCATGAATACATAACATATTATGCAGCTGCATGATATAGGAAAGGTTTTTCTTCAGATCTCAGAGCATGCTTACAATGTACTTTACACTCAATACATTTAATACAATTACAGATGTAGAAATACAAATAAAATACTGCAGATTGGGTCAAGCTAGTTCTAAACCAGGACTAAACATGGTCTAAATCTGGACTGGTTCAGGGATGTTGTCAGCTGACAAGACAGTAAACACAAGTGCAAAGTTTGGAGAAAAGCCTCAATCAACTTTCTTTTATTATCAAACCTGCTTTTAGATATTAGGAGATTCAGTGCAGTGCATAGTCACATCCTTCCTATTGGATTTGACCAGTATTGTGTGCTGATGTCATGTTTCACCATAAATACCAGAGTAAAGTTCCCTTATTTTAACTTTTTACAGTTATCTAGCACCCCAAAACACATTAAGATTAGTAAACAAATCCAACCAAAATGTAGAAAACACCAAGCAGAGCCTTCCCTGTGCAATGACCTCACTTCCTTTGACATCACAAGCTTGGCGGGGGGATGGGCGCACAGCAGCTAGCTAGTAAAACCTGATTTTTATGTAGCTTCACTGCTCTGCACATACAGCCCTCACTACCAAACACTAACTGCTCTCTTCCTCCAGTCTTCCTCCAGAACACAACACCGATCCCTTGAATACATTAACCCAAACATTGTCAGGAAAACGGGAGCAGAGAAGCCCACAGCCCTGCTCCTCTGCTCCCTTGGACAATACAGGAAGGATCATTCGTGTGCACTTACCTCTGAAGTGCATAAGGGCCACCGGCTGAAAAGGCCCGTTGGAATTGGGTGCGTCCACGACCATCCTGTCTCCGAGCTTATTGCATGTCAACATCTAAATCTGTAACCAGGAAGGCGATCCACTCAGGGCGAGAGGCCAGCCTCCATTTTAGCACAAAAGCAGGGCAGAAAATGAAGCTCTCTGCCGCTGGAGGGAACAGGCTAGTTTGTGATGTCAGCAGCCAGGGAGAGAGCTGATTGGCTGGGAGGGGGAAGCACTGGAGCAATGGGAGAGGAGGTTGTGTGGAGAAGCGGGTGGTGATTGGTTGGAGGGGAGGAAAGGGGTGGGATCTGCTTTGGAATTTTCAGCTCTGCCCCCCCCATGAGCTCTGGTAGGGCTGAGTGGGTTCTTCTGCAGACCTCGGATCAGATTGAGAGGGCAAAGTGGAGATATTAGCAGGGTTTTCTATAAGCTGTGAGACAATAAGAGACAGAGGAGGACTTAAGATGTTCAAAGTGATTCATTTTTCAACTTTTTTCTTGAGTAAAAGTATAGAGGATCATGGTAATCTAGGCATTCACTGAGGACAGATTTGAACCAGCCCAAACCTGGGTTATTTGAGCTGTCTTGTTCCACAGAAGTTAGAATAACATTATAAGCGATGCTTTCTTTGATTTGAAGTTTTTAAGTTTCATATTTTTTTAAAGAAGCAATTCACAACCAGAAAAATCAAGAAAAGCCTGGATAAATAAGAAGTTTGTAGACAACAGTATGTAACTTTAGGCGGATGGAATAATGCTGCAGATGGTCACGCTGAAGGAAACTTTCAAAATGTATACACAACAATAATTCTTTAGCTAACCAACTTTCCAATAGGCCCACTTCAGCTTAAACACTAGACAATTTGAAATGTAACACAACTGTGACTATAGGTATATTATAGGGTTGTTTAAAAAATAGATACCAAAGATGCTTAAAGAAATGATAGGCTCATTTGAACTGATACTAAAAAAAAAAAGGTTAAGGCAAGATTTGTCCTTTCCCAAATAGTTGTTTGGATCTATATCAGCACTAGTCTAGGATTACATAATAATGCTTATCTTAAGTGCTTATCCAGAGGGTGCATACAAAACCTTAAGTATATTCCCACTGATCTGCAGTCATACAGCACTACGTAAGTTAAAGTTAGACACTCGGCTGTAAGATTGGCAATTATACTAGAATTTTGATATTAAGGAAAAGACTCAATACTTGAAACTGATATGGACAAAAGAAACATTATTTTTAGACAACAGAATGTAATTTTTTGACATAATAAAAGTAGTTTCTCTCATATCAGCACGCAGGCTGACACTAGTTCTATATAGATCACGGTCATTCTAAAACTATTCCGGAAAAGTTCAAGTTTGTCCTGTTTTTGATGTTGATATTTTTAACAACCCTAGTTACATTTGATGTGCACCAAGAAGTTAAGTTAGCTTAATTTGCATTTTTCATGTTGTTAAAAATAGCCGTAAACAGGAAATAAGAGCAAGAAGCCAGAATATTAGCTGAGCAGACGCATTGCTAGTGACTCCAATTAAAAGTCTCAACCGATAAGAGTACAACACTGCACTATGGAAGGGATGTCATGGTTATTCAGTTAATTCATCACCACAGGGATTACTGTGTAATCCTATACAAAATAATGATTATGATGATTTTATAAGCAAAACTAACTCATTTCAATTAAATCTAAACCAGGCAAAGTTTACCTAAATGATCTATAAGTGATCTTTTATATGCCTGTTTTTTGGTCACATCTAAAGATGGTAACAGAGCAGAATAACGAGTAATCGTTTAAACAATGTGAATAAAATGATGGACCTCACAGTTGCTAGGTCACGTTGTCTATAATAGTGAATAATTGTAAAATCGTGATCAATGCTTCTTTCCCAATAATCAGTGGTAACTCTCACACATAGACACGGCCCGGGGCCCCCTCCTCCTGCATGTGATTTATCACAGGACACACAGAGCCACATTAACCCCGCGAGGTGCAGCCTTTTCCTGAACACAACATCTCACCAGTGTAGCTCCACAAAGGGACAGCTCTACAGCCTCATAGCCAAATACAAGGAAAGTATTTACACACTTGACATGCTAAACGCCAGTTTCTAATTTTTCTGTTTTGATGGGGCTGAATGGTTAAAAGATTACCAAGATCTTTTGCTGTTTCTAGGAGACAAATATAAATGTCAAATTTAAGTGATTTGGCATGCTTTAGTTTATGAATCCCATCAAAACTCTCCTCTTGCATTTGAAGTCATAGACAAAGATTAACAGGAAACATATTCTACCAGAACTGCCTTTTGTCAAATTGTGTCCACATATTTTTCATCATAAGGAGCTAGGAGGGGGCAAAGACCCCGTTTCTCTGCTTCTCTGCATGGACCAGGGTCCATCCAAAAGCTGCATTACATTCCATCACCATGACAACCAGAGCAAACCCCCACAAACTGTCCGTCCAGGGCTGCCAAACCATCCAACAGATGGAGAAACAGGTCTACATAAAACTGACTTTCACCTAATATGTGTGTATTTGACATCTAATGCCAGCAAATGTGAAATCACCTTTCATATAATAATGTACAGGTGATAAATTTATTAAAGGTGCAACATGCATGGCCGTAGGAAGTGGAGGTGCTGCGGCACCCCCTAGTGGCGAGAGGGAGATAAAAAAAATGTATTAAAATATTTTGCACAATTTATAAATTCTTTATGAATATTTTGGAAAGTGATTTTGGCACATGTATGCTATGTGTATTTAGATTTTAATTTAATTATTTTTAGGCCTAAACATGCAGGTTTACGGAAGTTACGTTGTCAACGTCAGGTTTTCCGCTTGCTAGCTAGCTAGCTTCAGAGTGCCCCCTGTTAAAAATTACTTCCAGCGGCCCTGGCACCATGTAACTTCTGTTATGGAAGGTCCAGCACCTGCTTATGCCCAGATACTTTACCTGGAATGTTAAACAGGACGGTATTACACTGACCTATGTTGCTTTTATTCAGTTTCAAGTGTTTTAATGGCTCAAAAATATATAGTAAAATATGCATTCTTATTGTGTGAGGGCACCTGTAAATTGGTACAGTGCTGATACCTTCTTGCTTCCATGGAGATAGATATATTTAATGCCATACGTCTGAACATTCTAGGGCTCTAGACAAAGTAGTAACATCCCCACTCTCCACCAGAAAAGTTGCAGTGCACCTTTAATATGTTGGGCAAATTTTGTCTTTCTTATCCCTCTCTCTCACATACACAAAGCATATATTTAAATAACTTTTTATCACAAGAAAAAAAAACTACAGTCCTCCCAAAAAGGTCACATGAGGTCAGAGTGCGCCACACTACCAGTAATGTTAATGGTATAGTAGTTAAGTTGCTGAATTAATGAAAACCAAGAGGTAGAATAGCAGCCAAAATACAATATAAGGTGGAAATATAGCCAAAACTAAACAGTAATAATATATAAAAGCATGGGCCAAGTAAGTTTTTTTGGCATCTTTAAAAATGCACCTCCCTTTGTATCCAGAAGATGGCAGCACAGCCTGACACACTCACACACGCACACACACACACACACACACACACACACACACACACACACACACACACACACACACACACACACACACACACACACAGTCGACTTCTGTAACACAATCTCATCACTAAATGTTTCACCACAATCATCAAATATGTAGCTCTGCCCCACTGAGCCAAAACAAGCAGATTATTAGTCCGGTAATGAGCACTTCCTGTGTCACTCGCATCATCTGCAGGACAAACACACACACAGTCTCAAGACAAGGGCAAGACAAGGCTGAGTGGTCAGTGTCAGGTATGGATGTTGGAATCTTAAAGCTCCTATATTCCACAAAATTCATTCTTGTGAGCTTTAAGCCATGTTATAATGTTGTTACTTCATTAAAAACATACCTGGAGTGTTTTGTTTCATTCACATGTTTCATTCACACCTTGTGACATGTAGTGGTAGTTTTTAAGTTAACAGCTACCTTTTACCTTTTCTTCAGTAGAGAATGGTAATTCCAGGGCTGAAATCATCCAAATAATTCTAACAAAGTGTATGGAGTTTAAAAACACGGTATTACCACATGAGGTAGAAGAGAGAAGAACTCATATGCAGGGTTTGTGTGTTAAACATGTGCGAATGAAACAAAACAAAACTCCAGGTATGTTTTCAAGGAGGAAACAACATAACATAAGATCAGAAAATAGTGCCCTTTAAGTTGTCTTAGTTATTTAAATGTACATTGTGAAACCTATAATTAACGTTCATCAATGAAGTCTAATAAAAAGAGAAAAGTGTTAAAAAATATTCATATTGTGAAAAAAGTGTAGTGTCTTATCATATTATTGTAGATTCATTAAATGCCTTTAATTATCCACTTAAAATCAATAGCAATCTATGTATATGACAATGGTAACATATGTAATCAGGATAAGCCAATAAGGGTTAGAATTTTTTATGACATGGTGTTGCGATACTAATGTCAGAATAAGGCAATATTGCAATAAAATAGTAATAATAAATAGTAAATAAATAATAAGTGTACATAATAACTTTTAGTGTTTAGTATCACTATTTAAGCAACTTTGAGTGTCCAGAAAAGCACTATATAAAACTGATGCATTATTATTATTACAGTATTATTATTTTTAACAAACACAACAGCATTTTTGTAAGTGCCTGCATGCATCCTAACAGCCAAGACTATTTTCAGACCACAAAACTGAACAACAGAGCTTTAGAGGCATCATGTGATCTCGTAAGAGTTCAGCTGTGGAATATAAAGTCTGATATTTTGAGCCTTTATTTTTATAGTCTGTCCTCCATGTTCACTCCTGATTCATGAGACATTAGTGTAATTTTCTTTAAAATTGGAGACACCATTCTTTGGAGGGTAGATGTCAATCATTTTAACCAAAACAAAATGAAACAGTAAAAGATTATGTATTGCTTTAAAGGGGGCATATAATGTTTTAAGCATGTTATAAAAGTGTCACAACTGACTCTTAATTGTATTTTGATTAGAGACCCAGCAATTTTGTTTTTCTCATGGCCGATGCCAATTGTTTAGAACCCGGAGAAGCCGATGGCCGATAAGCTCTGCCAATATGTCACCCACAGCCCTTTTTTTTTTTTTTTAACCACAAACCTTTAAGAGAGCTGTACAGTCATGTTTTGTGCAATTATCTCATCGCATTTATGTATTAAAATAAAGCTTTGTACTATTTAAGCAGCAGGTCAGCGAAAACAAAATCTCGGCCTTTGCTGGAGATTTAAGGCCGATACGCGAAAAAGGCCCAATATACCGGACAACCGTTATATCTCATTTTAGCAGATGTTTGAGTAATTGTGTATTCTCCGGCATTAGAGGTTTAAGCGCTCAGAAAATGTCTATTTTCACCTACTCCCTATCCCTGTCCACTTTCCTGTTTTAAATGGCGATTCATTTCAAAATTAAAACTCCATTTGATACATGTGGAGTTAAAAAATGACATAGACTTTTTTCAACAATAAAAACAGATAAATGATCACTATATCTGCTGCATGCTACGATGAAATGCCACTACAAATAGCCAGGAATTATAATTTGTGCATTTTTAAACAGGGAGTCAATGGACCCTTTTCAAACATTAAGCCATTTAGGACAATATTGCTGTTTCCAATTTACAACCATATGTAAAATAAGCATAACATGTCTTCTTTAAAACTGAAGCCTGTGCTATGTGCAATATTACAAACAAAGTGTCTATCAGCGATGTTCACAATGGGGTCACATTCCCAATATGAGTAGTACATGATGTTAATGATGGTGCACTTGTGAAGCTAACAGCGTATGCACACCGCTGTTGTCAAGAGCCTATGAAGACAAAGCAGAGCGCGGTGTGGTTTACAGGAAAGCACTTAGACCAGATCCTGTCTGTAATGCTGTGTGTAAACAAAGAAGCTATGAAAGATTGATGTCAATGTTCAACCTCAACCTCAGCCCAATATATGCTACAGCAAAGAGTATGAGAACACAGCACAGAGGATCAGCTGCTTCACTGCACAAGTACAGTGTGTGAAACAATCACACTGACATCTGACTTTTAGTCTTCAAATTACCTTAAAATCTAATTAGAAAACGTTAATAGCTTCCAAAATAACAACTGTCAGTAGTCACAATTTATGAAAGTATCTATTGTTTGGTGTTTTCATGAGACAAAAATCAAAAGAAAATTCCAGAATTCCAGAAATGTTGGAATTTTATAATTATGGGTACTGATACTGACAATACTGACAATTTTTTTTTTTTAATCTCCTGATAATCAGAAGGAATGTTGACAATCCATCAAAAATGTGTAATAACATTTTTAATGAGGTTTAAGTATTCTGCAAATATACATGTGTGTAAAATGACCTAACAATAAAACGATTAAAACAATACACTCTACATCAACAAGTAGAGTCAAATATAATCAAATCAAATATAACTTTCACTGATAACAATTGTAATGCTGATTTATTCTTACTTACAAAGTCATTAGACATGAAGTCCCATTTATGTGGTGCTTTGCTTCTCAAGACAATTATCCAATCAGAAAGCAGAATGAGCCTCACATAAGTCTCTCATTTGTCTATTTTCCAGTTTCAGTGCTGAAATCCAGTTGGTTAAAACCTAAAAGGACTCTCTCGAATCTGAATGGTCACTACCTGAACCCCAGCAACTGCAGCCAGTAGGGCTGAACGATTTTAAGAAAAAATTGAATTGCGATTTTTCTGGCAGATATCACGATTTCGATTTCATTCACGATTTTTTTCAATGCACATGAACATTCAAGCATCACAGAAACTTGCATCATACCAGTCAAACACTAAATTCCATAACTGTAATGCAAGAATGAAAACTAAAGTCTAAAAACTAAAGAATTTATTTCAAATGTCCTATTTATTAAAAAGAAACATGCTATACACAGGGTACATTGAGCGCTTGAGCAACAGCAGTTCTTACAACTGAAGAACCAAAAGAGCCGTCTGTGGCTCAACTTAAGTAGAGCAAAGAAATATGGCTCAGTCGTTCTGCTTGACCACAGATCAGTCGTTGTGGCATAAAACTCCACATTTTCCAGCCCTTTCACCACGTTTCTTTACATTCTGCGTACAGAATGGATTTTTATTTCCTAAGAGGAGGACTCAAATAATAATGTGTTTAATGCAGCTTTGCGCATATTTGTTTACGGTTTACAGAAGCGAAACTTAAAACCACATGGCTCATTTGCATAAACTAGAAGCACTGAAAAAACAGCTGCTCCTTGTGCCGCTTCTGTCGGACTAAAGGGCAGGACTCAGTGGAATATGCGTGTTCTTTCTGTGACTGAGGGATGTTCTGCCTATGGTGAGTCTGTTCGGTGCTTCTATCGCGTTGGAGATGTTCATGTTAAACTTTTCAGAGATTATACGTGTGCAGGTCGTACGTGTGCAGCGCAGTTCTTCATTTCACTCATGCACTTTATTTATGTTGCTACTGTTGTGATGAAAAGACTGAAAGGTGTAAATAATTCTCTTAAGACTCGCGCTTATGAGCTGTAGTGGAGGATGACATTTCTCTGGACTTTCTCGCCGTGCACTCGTCATGCAAATGCGCGTATAAATTGGTCGTGTTTCCACTGGACGTGGCAACTTTAGCACGACGTGTTTTGCACAGCACCTGTTTCTGATGCCTCAAACCCGAAATACTGAAAAATGACCGACGTGCTGTTTTTCTTTGGGTTCAAAACCCCAGACTCCGCTTCTGGTCCTGCTAAAGCCATTTCTGAACCTGATGACCAGCTACACTGATTGGAGTCGAGAACACGTGACCTGTGCTGCCGCTTCTGATTGGTGAGCTCAGCAGCGCGGCAGGGAGGCAACGTACATGTGTGAAATAGTTGACGAAACAAAACCTGGGTCAGTTAGGAGCGCTGCAAAAAACCGTGGCTTTAACGATCCCAAAATCGTGTTGTCTGAGATCGTGATTTTCGGTCTAAAACGATAGATCGTTCAGCCCTAGCAGCCAGTCATTAACCAGTGCCTTTGCTGCTGCAGTATATGCTACACTGAGAATAGGAACACTTGTATGTGTCCTCTGCAAGTTAAGGCACTGGCGACTCAGGTTTATTTGTGATTGTAGCACATTTTTTAAAAGTGTAAGAGCACAGGCTACATACAGTCATTTAAAGTTTATCTGACAGCATAAATTGCTTATTTGTTTAATCAATATAGTGGCAAAAATGGTTCTAATACATAATCACCCAAGTTTGATTATAGATCATAGAAACATGTAGGCTATAACAAGTTTAAAAAGTTTGTCTCAATCAAAGAGTAATATTGGTTAATGGTTTGTGACCTCATCAAAGCAGCCCCTGGAACGCTCTGTGTGGTCCATGTCGGCCGAAGCAGCTGATTGCACATCATTTGCATTCTAGATCCAGTTGATGGACAGTCTCTATCAATTATTTAACAAGCCGGACCTCAAGGTTAAAAAGGTGCTTCTGAGGATCCACCGCGCCTATGAATTCTTTATATGATTCCCTTCGTTCTCATAGTCTCAACATGCAAAGTTTGAGAGGTCAACTGGTATTATGGCAGAGATCAGGACACTCACTTCAGTTTTCTTTGAAGTGACGAGACAAAGTGAACACTAAAAGATCTCGAAATTCTTGTAGAGCATGACATATAAGGTGATTTGTGTATAGGTGTATAGATTTACATGCAGCAGTGCAATAAACAGGATTTTGATGATGTTTGATGATTCAGTAATTTCTAATAGTCAATGATCAGCTTGGGGCTTTTTAATGGAGAGGTCTACAGCCAATCCTCATTAACATCTTGTGGTTCATATTCGGAAAGAAGAAATTTTAGATATTATTGCTTTTAAAACAATTATCCTAAAATATTATCAATTATATATAATGCAAAATCATCCCTCTTTGTTCTGGGTCTGAAGTGTAGACGTCAATGAACACAATCTCAAGTACGGTTAAAATATTGGCTTAGTAACTTGAAAGTTGTCAGTTCAATTGACTGGCAATACACTCTCACTCTGTTTTTGTTACTGTTTTTGTGTCCTCGAGCAAACCACTTCACCCACCTCACCTCCAGCATCTATGTGTGAGTTCTGTGTGCATAATATGACTAGCGAACATACCTACGATTGGGGTGAGTTTCTGGAGCTCTCTGTTGGCACTCAGAGGAAACGTGGATGTGCTGAATCGCTTCTCACGCTTCACGGCCGAGTGTGACCCCGGCTGTTTCACCCGGAGGACCTGGGCAGCAGGCGGCACCTTCTTACCCTGCAAAACAAGCCCGAGGGTAAGAAGAGGCTCTAGTTACCCATAGGTTTGGGACGAGGTAGTTCCTGGCCTGGAGGATACGGGACAAGGTTCAGTTTACCTCCTCCTTTCTCTCTCTTGCAGGTAGTGTTGTCATGGTACTAACAGTTCAAACTTGATTTCAGTGCTATGAAATAGACTCGATACTCAACACCGATTCTGGCACCACAATGATAATAAAACACAGTCTTTATTTATACAAGAGAATGTCGTTTTCAACATTAAAGGTGTACTACGTAACTTTTTAGTTGGGGGGTCCGTCACCTGCATGTCGTTGCTATGCCAGGAATGTTCCATAGTATGACATTAAAGAGCTCTACCTTACTCTCCACAGATCTGACCTGTAACTTGGTCTGGTTTGGTCTCTATGAAGATAGAAATGTTTAGAACCATACTGTGAAACATTCTAGACAAAGCAATAACATCTCCATGGAGAAAAGTATATGATAGACCCTCCACCGGAAAAGTTACACCTTTAAAGGTCCAATGTTATGCAAAATTGACTCTTGTAATGCTAAGACAGAACTCCGGGTATGTTTTGATGAGGAAACAACATTATAACATAGATCAGAAAATAGCGTAAAATGAGCCATTTAAATAGGGCTTTCTTTTATAATACCATCTCATTTTAGGTTCCATAGTGGTCTCTGTGACTTTTTTAGTATAAATACTTGTTCAAAAGAGTATCTAGTCTCCAGTTTTAGTATTGATTAGTATCTTATTTTCCATACTTTTGACAACCTTACTAGTAGCGGGAACAGAGCGGGAGGGAGGGGGAAGGGTGTCAGGCGAGGGGTCAGGTTGCTTTCCGAATCAGATCAGGTGATTGTGAGAAGCAACCTGAGCTGTGTGAACGGTGTACAGTGCAGGGGCATTGATGGACACGACATTGGAGCATGGAGAGGGCTGATAGAACCGTCAATGGGACAGGAGATGGTCAATCTGGGCCCCACACTGCTCACGTCTAGAGATGAAGTGATAAGAGTCATATTTTTTATATGTGGCTAAACAATTTTGAAAAACTAAATCGAATTGTAATTTTTCTGAAGTATTGTGATAATATTTGCAATTTATGTTTAAAAACAGGCCTGAGTGCACATTGCAAACAACTCCAGGGCCTTAAGATTTGAGAGAAGACTGAAATATGAACGGCTAAACTAATACAAGAATCACATTAATTTCAGGTTAGGTATAACATTATTTTTCAATTAGAAAACAGGGTATTTTGTTCTTTGGAAAGTTCATTCTATTATCTAAATAACTGCAGCCTTTGCGATCTGATAATTGCGCCAACTCAAATTGCAATTCTGTAACAATATATAGGCCAGCCCTAGTTTCGCAGATAACAATTACATTACCATGTTTGTGTAACCCATTTGAAGCAGTTTTCTTATCAGTCAGTGAAGGAAGGGTCTAAATTTGTTTGGTTTCGTGGACTAAACCAGGGCCTGTGTGCTTTGCCCCCTAGCATGTGTCTATAAATATTATCACAACATGCCCAATACTGATAAAAAGTTAACATTTTGTACTGAACCCTAAGCAAGATCACATTATGCAAGTGCAGATGATCAGATTAAACTGTGACTAATACTTAATCATTTACTATTATTTACAGTTTGTCTGTCTCTTGTAGGGTTTTCAAAAGTATCGAAAATCAGATACTAATTAATACCAAAACTAGTATTGAAACTAGATACTAAAAATAGGTATCGATACTAAAAATGTCAAATTCACTGGATAGAAATGAACCTTTTCTGAATAGCTTTAAAATGATCCTAAGATGTATCAGAACAAATATAAGAGCACATAGACTAGTATACGCCCATGGACCACTTTGGAACCTACCTGGACGATTAAGGGATTACACAGATATAAAGCCACATGGTAATATAAAAGAAAGTAATATTATTTAAAGATCCTATATTCCAAAAAAACTGACTCTTGTGAGATTTAGGTCATGTTATAATGCTGTTACCTTCTCAAAAACATACCTGCAGTTGTGTTTTTTTTTTCATTCACACATTTTTGGGTAATCCTGCATTATTAGTCTGTCTATATCTTCAAAGCTCAAAATGCTCTGTTGCACCTTGTGATGTCATGAAGTGGTAGTTTTCAAGTTAACAGCTACCTTTTACCTTTAGTTCAGTACAGACTGGCAATTCCAGGGCTGTAATCATCCAAATGATTCTACTGGAGGTGTATATAGTTCAAAAACACAGTGGAGCACTTCCTGTATTACCACATGACACCACAAGGAGTAAAGTAAAGAGTTTGAAATTAGTAAAACACTAATCCTTGAGCAATATCCCAAACAGATGAAGAATCTCACCTTCCTTCCACTTTCACTTGTATTTACTTTTCTCAAATCTTTATCACTATTATTTGGATATCTTCACGCCCTGCTATATTACACACACAACCAGCTGCTATAAAGGCCTGCATTAACCTCCAGGCAAAGGCAGGATCGATGAGTGTGCACTTTAGAAAAATGTCATACAATCATATTGAGAAAGTCATATGAGAAAGTGCCTGAAATAAAAAGTACAAAAGACTCACTAAAGTTGTACATGGAGGAACAGTGTGGATGCAGCTAATCTGTTCAATCTGTTCAGTTCAGCTAATCTTGACCTGCTGGATGTGTCTACTGTGAGCTAATTTGGAATAGAGGGGTCAGGGGTAAAGCGCATGATGCAAAATCTATGGTCAAAATGTTTGTCTGAGTTATTATGTATTTACAGTGTTGTCATAGATGCCAAACTATAGATGTAATTTGTTGTCTTTTCAGTATTATACCTAGTGTGTATGGTTTAATGTAGGCAACAAGACAGATGAGGAAAAGAGTGTGGAGAGACATTCAGTCAATTGACAGGGTCGGAAATATGAATTTTTTCTGTGATACAACTTTAAAATTAACCAAACATGAAGACTCAGTCTTTTAGCTTAACAGTTGCAGCTTCTCCTATAAGAACTAATGTGATTAATTATTACTAGATATTTAATTTAATAAACAATAATTGTTATGTGGACGATAAACAGACTGGAAAGACGTTTTATTACCAAGATGGGTGTAGAATCCCTCAGTCGTCCAGGTAGAACCCATGGCAAAAGGAGGAATTCAATTTGTCAACTGGACAAAACTTTATTTGGTCGAATACGTTTTCGCAGCTCATCCAAGCTGCTTCTTCAGTTCCTTCTGTTCAGAACTTCAGAACTGAAGAAAAAGCTTGGATGAGCTGCGAAAACATATTCGACCAAATAAACTTTTGTCCAGTTGACAAATTGATTTTCTCCTTTTGCCGTTTTATTACCAAGTTAGCACTGTAATTAAATTAAAAGTTGCTACATCTGGCCAGAATATAGGTTTTTGATGAAAAGTACCTGCACCTACTTATTTAAGTTTTAGTAATAATAATTTGACTAGTTGCCTATTCAAGTAATACAACTGGCCCCTAAAGATACTGAACCAACTCAGCAGTTGCCACACTTTTTCCAATACAAAACATTTTGAACACATTAAAACAGGAAAAGTACAGGCCTATGAAATAAAAAAAAGACCCCTTGCGAATGTTAACTCAATAAGAAGGATGCATTACTCACATCTTGGTCTAAGGGCCCATTCTTATCAGATTTCTTCGACCTTCCAGACTTGGAGGATTCCTAAACAAAATGCAAAACATGTGAACTTCATCAAACTAACTGGAGTGCATAAAAAAGGATAGAAATACCACACTACCATGAGAAAGAAGTGTCCAGGAGAAGTTTTACCTTGTCCTTCTTGCTCTTGTGGGGCATGCTGAGGCGGGAATCCCCAACGTGTCAGCAGGTCCTTATTATGAAGTGCACAACACAAGGCTGCTACACACACGACTGACTACGGGGCTGTTCCGCGCTGACCATCCCCGCACCATGTGACCGAGACCGGGCTACGAACGCCACATGTCACCCTACCGCTCCAGCGCTGGCTCTGCACCGTAACGCGCGCTCCACCGAACACACGGGTGTCTTCATCACACGGGACCGGACCGCTGCAGCACTTTGAGGTCCTCCCTGCGCTGTGCTCTGGCTCCGGGCACGACTCTCCTGCGTGCACCGCTGTACCTGTGTGGAGCGACCGCGCAGGGGCAGTGTAGCACCTGACACTGCGCTGCCATGGAATAGACTGGAAGGATGCGATGTGAAATACATTTATTTTAACTCAAGCAAAATGTATGTAGTTTATGATGAAAGCAGATTACCAAGGTATATATATGTATAGGTTACTGGAAAAATAAATCGGAGAAAAAAAGAGACGTGCTTTTTTTTTTTTTTTTGGTATATTATATTTTATATTTTGTATTTTGTATTTTATATTTTTGCTCCACCGGAAAAAAATTAGAGTCTATCTTTAAGTCTATTTCTAATAATCTACTAAATTATTATTTTTTTTAGCCATTATCTATTATCTTGTTTTATTGCATGTTCCATTTTCCTGCTGTTCTTGAACTGTGCGTTGCAACACTGGAATTTCCCCACTGTGGGACTAATAAAGGCATATCTTATCTTATCTTATCTTAATTGGATTGCAGGTGGGTTCACGTTACATCATAACTTAAAATGGCGAAATTGCTGATCTATCTTAAAATAAATTTGGCCTATAATCTAGTTTTCAATATGGAGCTTTATTTCAAAAACATTTGAATTGCCTATTGGCCCAGTGGCATTTTGAAGATCATGACTGCTTGAATCCTACTTGCATATAGGCTAGGGCAATAGCTACAGAGTCAGATGTTACAATAAACAACTTAGAGTGTGGCATCTTTTTAAGTCTGTGTTTACTACTACAATTATCAGAAGTCTCAATCGATCCTGTTCCCAGTGGTCTTGGTTGTACCACAGCTGTCTGTCCTGATGAGGGCAGCATTGCATGTTTCTAAAGGAGCCATTATCTGAACACAATGAACACTGAGCTCTGTCACATGCAACACTCTCCAACACTGATGTAAATATTTCATTTGTAAATAAACAACATTAACTGGAAATATAGCCATAATTTGAGCTCTAAAGAGGATAAGAGAATAGCTTGATTGGTGTTCAGCACACATGATCTAAATATTTAATCCTCCCCTTAAAAGTACATTTACAAACAAGATTCTGGATCTGTCCAAAGTCCTGGTCTGAGGGATTGGACACATGTCTGCTGACTTCTCTCACCTGTCTGTCTGAACTTTGCTGTATGTCTCTCTGGTCACTGGAGTGGACCCCTCCCTCTTTTTAATAAAACTACATGTTGGGTCTCACCAGACCTATAGTTTGTCTCTGGCCCAGCATCAGCACACAGCTGTAATCTCATCTCAGAAGGACTGAGGCGGGGCAGTGCCCTGGTGGGGCCTGGCGGAGCCCTGGGCTGCTGACAGCGCGTGCCTGGGGCAGGTCTGGTCCAGTGTAGGCTATTGATCAGTCTGTGAGTGGTGTTTCCATGTGTGCGTTCTGGGCTCCACCACAATGCTCTGTTATTACACAGAGATAGGGCCGCTTCATTTCCTGTGTGCGCCGCTCTGAATGGGAGCTGTGTGTTTGTGTGGCACCACACACGTCCTGCAGAGAGATAGGAGAAAATGAATTCTGCTTTTACAAAGAGCTTGGCTTTCCTCACAAACAAATCAAATCAAGAATGAAGCCTGGGAAGTCCAGGCTGTGGCAGGCACATTTTTTAACATTTATGGACAAAATCTCAAGTCAAATACATACATCTCTACATGTAAGTGATGTACTTCCCGTGGGCTTGGGGGTACTCCATTCAGTGCCCTTTTAGTCACAGAGTAATACATGGAGATATACACATCACCAAACTGGTCTTACACAGTTTGTCCTTCTTTACCATGATCAGTTTCTTTGGTCACTTGTCTCACAGAAGCAGTATGCTATGCACTTCTAAATATCTAGTCTTAGGTACTATTTAAATCTACTTGTGTGGAAACATAGTCGGGCTTGAATAGCTAATACTACTGCCTGTATTGAGTATTCAGGTCTCTGGGTCCCGGACTGATGGTAAATAACCTTCTCTTGGCTCAAACCCCCCGTCTCCTGCCTCTCTTTACAGCTCTAGGACAACACTTATTTTCCCTGACACTATTAGTGAAGCCATTATCTGCAATCCCTGTCTAAATGTTTGCTGATTCTCTTCATTATAGCAGGTACTTAGTTCTTCCTTAACACTAGCCCTCTGCCCTTCAACCTCTGCCACAGTCCTGCCCCGATTTGGCACCAGAGCAGCCCAAACGTCAATGGGGCAAGAGGTGTCATAGGCACTAATGAGAGAGGCTAGCTACAGGAGCAGGTGTACTTTTCCATAGAGAGAGCAGACTGAATAGGAACAAAGGCTTCAACTGTGCCAGGTGGGAGATCCTGGTGATAAGATCCAAACATGGAGTGACTGGGAAATGTTAAGGTGAAATATTGTATAAGCTTTCACAACTCCATTCAAACACACAAACACAAGGGCGTGGTCGTCGAGGTGTGGGCAAGGAAAAATACAAGATCAATTTTGTTACTTGGCACAATATGGTAGACTCTTATCTTGTTGTTAAAAGGCCTATATTATGTTATATTTGTATTTATTTTATAATGTTGTTTCCACATCAAAAACATACCTGGAGTTGTGTTTTGTTTCATTCACACGTTTAACACACAAATCCTGCATATTTAGGCTGAGTTCTTCTCTCAAGCAGAAACACCTTCCACCTTGTGATTTCATCTGGTAATGCAGGAAGTGCTGTGCTATGTTTTAAACTCCATGCCTTCACTAGAATCATTTCAATGATTTCAGCCCTGGAATTGCCAATCTCTACTGAACTAAAGGTAAAAGGTAGCTGCTGACTTAAAAACTAGCGCTTCATGACATCACAAGGTGGAACAAAGCATTTTCAGTTTTGGAGATGCAGACAAACAAATAATGCAAGGTTAACATGTGAACATGTGAAATCAAGAATTTCTTTAGTCGACTCCAGCCCTACTTTCCATGCATTCTCTCTCTCCCAAAGTCATTTGTGTGTCAGTTGCATGTACGGAGAATAATTAGATGCTGACATGTTTGTATGATGGAGGGCCCATGCTGAGCCCTGTGGCATCCAGATGGTCAGGCTCAGAGGAGCACCAGCCTTTGGGAGGTAACTATCTCCTTCACAGTGTCCTCCAATTGGTGGCCTTGAATCCTGTTGTTTAGGCTGTACCTGCGTCTGTCACAGCTATGTCCTCCAGCACTGGACAAGTCTATAAACCTCTCCTGTAATCCTGCTTTCATTTGGATGTTGGACAGTCTCCATGGGTCCTCTTTGGCTGTGAGCACTGGCACAGACTCTGGCAGAATGGATGGTTTAAAATGCAATTCCAGACTTTTAACCACTGAAACTAGAAAGTAATAGTAAAATATTTAAAATTGGTCATTCATAAAATTATCTGTGCAGGATAAAGATTAGAATTAAAACCCTCGGATTTGCAGTGATAATGCCACCGGCGAAACCACAGTGAAATGTATCAGAGCATATAATGACGAGAGTGAACTGGCTGACATGAGTTTTAAAGAGCACTTAGATGCTGGTGTGCTAACCTGCAGTACCTCATTGTCTGCTTTTTTATATGATTTACATTAGCACATTTACAGTCCTTATCTTTGTGTGACATGGAAATAACTTTTCTTTTCTTCAGATTATGATTTAAAGAACACAAATGATGTATTCTTGTCTCTTTATTTTGGTAACCTTAAAGGACCCATATTATGGTCTTTTCTGATCTAGAGTGATAAAAAGCAAAATGTAGCTGTTAACTTGAAAACTATCACTTCATGACATCACAAGTTGGAACAGAGCATTTTAAGCTTTGCAGATGTAGATGTAATAATAAAGGGTTACTGAAACATGAAACAAAACACAACTCCAGGTATGTTTTTGATGATAATAACATGGCTTAAAGCTCACAGGAGTCAATGTTGCTTAATATAGGAACTTTAATTTTTTTAGTTTATTGAAAGTGCACAAGAGAAGTCCATATTTTAACTGTGAAGCAACAATTTAAGGAAAATGCAAACCTTTAAGAATACTTGGGATACTCTTCCGCTGACATGCTCAGTAACCCCCACCTCACATCACCAGATTCCATACTGTCTATAAAATCGTTCTTCTCACACACAAAGCTCTTCACAAACTTACCTGTCAAACCTCCTCCACCCTTACACTCCATCCTCTGTGTACTCCACCTGCCCACCTGTCATCTATGGGGCCAAAGCCTTCAGTTGGTATGCCCGACTCTGGAACTCCCCACCACCATCCATCTGTGACATAGACTCCTTCCACTCTTTCAAAACTCAGTAAAAAAACCTACCTTCTATGAAACAAAAAAAGTCAAAAAAAAGCTGTCGTTGTGTTCTTAGGCAAGGCACTTCACCCACATTGCCTAGTATGAAAGTGGTGTGTGCGTGAGTGATGGTGGTGGTCGGAGGGGCCGATGGCGCAGATTGGCAGCCTCGCTTCCGTCAGTCTGCCCCAGGGCAGCTGTGGCTACAGTAGTAGCTTACCATCACCAAGTGTGGAATGAATGAATAATGCCCTGTAAAGCATCTTTGAGTGTCCTGAAAAGCGCTATATAAAACTGATGCATTATTATTATTATTTAACATGAGACACCTGTCCCCATAAAATGAGGTATTTTATCTTAAAGGTGCACTGTGTAACTTAGGGTCCGAAACCTGCTTGAGTCCATGTAGATGTTGTTTTTTCCTGGAATGTTATACAGTATGGCATGGAGACAAGCAGGCCAGATGATCAGGCCAAGCTACCAGTCAGATCAGTGGAGAAGTGGGGCCAATCACATTACTGAAGTATGTTTTTGCGGTACTTTTGAGAAACAGAAACCCATAATTGAATAAATACAAGATATATTTGTTTAATTCTATACTGTGGAACATCCCAGACAAAGCAATAACATCACCACAGAGATGAGCAGATGGCGGGCCTTCTTATCTTACCTTGTTGTTTGTCATTTTATTGTTGTTTAACTTGACCTCGAGAGTCTTGAAATATGACAAAAAATAAAATGCATTATTATTATAACTTCATAACTTCAAAATGCTTCTATTGTCCTCAGAGGAAAAGTATTTTGTAAATGCAACCACTTTTGAATTCTTTACAAATCCTTCAAAATATTTCTCAGGCTTGTCAAGATGAGTTCTTTAGGGAAACATGCCCTTTGCATTGGACTCCACTGATGTTACCGTAACAACTCATCTCCTGATGTTAAGCTGGGCGCCCTTCAAACCTTACTCTCTAATATCAGAACGGACAAATAGACTCACATTAGAAGCTCTGAGCAGTTCTACTTAAGCTGTATTAGGACTTCTCTTATGTTGGAGTTGCCTGTTGCATGCGAAGGGGCCACATATGATTCGATTGCAGATATATTTTGCTGGGGCGTACAGAGCTGCGCCGCATGAAATGTCAGCGATAAGAGAATGATGAAAAGCCTTTGACGCTACAATCTGTCAGCTTCCACATGGGCACAGCACACAAACAGACAGGCGCACAGGAGAGGGCCCCGAGCAGTGATAAAGCATGAGGAAATATATGCACAATGTGTCTTTTATATGGCATGCTGATATTCCATTGTTGACACGTTTGCAGAAAGGTGGCATCACAGCGACATGTATTGGACTGAATTAGGTGTCACATATTTAGGGCATGTCTTGTGTCTTGTGTTAGGTCTGGTTAGGTTGACAGCGTGAAACCGCACATAGTGAAAGCTGCAGGGACGGAGACTACGAACTTATAGGTTGTATAGAGGATTTTCCAAAGAAGGAGAAATCCAGCGACTGTCCTTTTTCAAATGTTGCGTGAAACCACCCCCCCTCCCCTACAGCTCCCTAAGTAAAAACACCTCCTCTCGCCTCCTCCTTACGCTAGAAGATGTTTGTTTATAGCCGGTGCACGTTCAGAATTGCTGTTACTGCTGTAATTATAAGTTTTAAAATGACAAGCAGAAGTTACCTGTCCAGAAGTAATTTAGCGACCAACGCGTCAGTCTTTAGTGCACGCCATCGTTGGAAGGAATCTCCAAGAATCACCTTAGTTTGACTTCACTCCTTTTCCTCTTCTCTTCTTCTTTCAGCGACCTTAAAAATGGACTTTCTTTTGTGGCTAATTGGTAGTAGATTCTTGTCTGCCATCACAACAAACTCTGTGCAAACTGTGAGGAACCTACAGTTGGAAAAAACCGCTAAGAACCGCTGCGTTGGTTGAGTAAACAGCGTCTTGCGTCTGTGGAATGCGTGAGAGGCGAACGTAAATCACGGAATCCCAGCACGCCGGCAAGTCAGTTACACTAGAAGCTTAGGGAGTTTGATTGACAACCTAACAGCCAATAGTTATCTATTGGCTGTTAGGTTGTTTATCTGGCCCCACCATGTCCACAGTTGAAGGATTTTCATTCTTTTTTTTTTTTTTTTTTGGTCATCATAATTACAAGGCTGCTGCATCTCTATAATGCTATCATTGACAATTTGAAACAAAAAAAAAAATCTTCCATACAACCTTTAAAGGTGCATTGTGTAACTTTTCTGCTGGAAGATCAGTCAAATGCTTTTCTCCATGGAGATGTTATTGCTTTTTCTGCAATGTTTCACAGTATGGTTTCACTCACCTTTCTATGTTCATGGAAACCAAACCAGACCAAGTTACAGGCTAGATCTGTGAAAAGGCAACCCTGCTCAATGTCACAATGCCTGTTTTTCTAGGTATTTTTGAGCTATAAAACCACCTGTATTTGAATAAATGCAAATTAGAGCTGTTTAATGTCATACTGTGGAACATTCCAGAGCAATGACATATCCATAGGAACAAGCATTGCATCTTTAAAGGTGCATTGTGTAACATTTCTAGTGGAGGGTCCATGGAAATGTTATTGCTTTGTCTAGCCTATTCCATGGTATAGATTAAACCTATAAATCAACGGCAAGCAGGTTACAGCACTACACTACGTTACGATTCAGATCTGTGGAGATTCTAATCACAGAAGGAATTATTGTATTTTTGAGCAATAGAAACATCCGTAATGAATAAATGTTGGATGGATATGTTTATGTGGATATGTTTGTGTAACCCACTTATGGGTATGTACACGTGTCGACCTCTAAGTTTGTAGGAGCTGAGAGTATAGCAATAACCAATGGACACAGGTAATTGTAGTTAAATATAAACTTTTAGTTTGAAAACATAAAAAGAGTGCACAATACAATTACAACCTATGGGCCCAGAATAAACTAAAAATAAAAATGTCCCTTTAAGAATTTTCTTCCCGGGAAGTGTTGCCTTGCAACTTCAATCAGTGTTCAAGTCAAATAAGTCAGGGGAATAGTCAAGTCATGGGATGTATCTGAACTAGGCTTTTGTTGGTGTCGGTCAGTGGAACTGACACAATCCTACCACAGGATCTGTTGTATGGGGTGGTAGAGGCTTACAATTCAACTGGGAGGCTCGCCATCAATGGATCATCTCATCAACCTTGTTGGACGCCAAGGCTGGGAGCATCACTTTTCCAGGTAGTCAAAAACCTGACCTGCATTTGCAAAACAGGTTTTATAGTCCAAATTCTCATGCGCAATTGCAATTAGATTAATTAGATTCACATAAGATAAGATAAGATAAGATAAGATAATCCTTTATTTGTCCCACAATGGGGAAATTGCAGTGTCACAACGCAAGTTACAGAAACAGTAGGAAAATAAGAGCATGCATCAAAATCAAGATAAATAATAATAATAAGTATTTACAATCAACTAAAAAAACACAACACTGTAAGCTAAGCTAAAAGGCACAGGAACATTGCACAATAAGTGTCTTTGATTCTGAGATGATTGTGTACAGTGCAGTGATGGACAGTGGTGGGTAAATAAATAATAGCAGGTAAAGTGACTTTAAATAATGTTGCACATTGTTATTATTACTATGGAGATTACACATGGTTGCTATGGAGATGACACATGACTAGCATTGATCATTGTACAGTCTGACAGCAGCAGGAAGGAAAGACCTGCGAAATCTCTCCTTTACACAGCGAGGGTGAATCAGTCTGTCACTGATGCTGCTCTCCAGAGCAGACAGGGCGTCCTGCAGGGGGTGACCCTCATGGTCCAGCATAGACATGAGTTTAGCCAGGACCCTCTTGTCCCCCACCTGCTGCACCGAGTCCAGAGGACAGCCCAGGACTGAGCTGGACTTCTTGATGATCTTGTCCAGTTTCTTCTTCTCCCTCTCTGTGACGCTGCTGCTCCAGCAGACCACACCGTACAGGATGGCTGATGCCACCACAGAGTCATAGAAGGTCCTCAGGAGTGGCCCTCTCACTCCAAAGGACCGCAATCTCCTCAGGAGATAGAGCCGACTCTGGCCCTTCCTGTACAGTGCATCTGTGTTATGAGTCCAGTCCAGTTTATTGTTCAGATGCACACCCAGGTACTTGTAAGAGTCCACTCTCTCAATGTCTCTTCCCTGGATGTTCACTGGTGAGGGGGCAGTAGAGTGGCGTCTGCGGAAGTCCACCACCATCTCCTTGGTCTTCCCCGCGTTGATGAGAAGATGGTTCCGGTGACACCAGTCCACAAAGTCCTGTGTTAGTCCTCTGTACTCCGCGTCGTCATCATCCGTGATGAGGCCGATGATGGCGGAGTCATCGGAGAACTTCTGCAGGACGCAGCTGTCCGTGTTGTGTCTGAAGTCTGCAGTGTAGAGGGTGAAGAGGAAGGGCGCGAGGACAGTGCCCTGGGGTGCCCCCACACTGCAGGTCAGTAGGTCAGACACACAGTCCTGGGCTCTCACAAACTGGGGCCGGTTTGTGAGGTAGTCCAGGATCCACTCAGCCAGGTCACAGTCCACTCCTGCCCACTTCAGCTTGTCCCTCAGGAGCAGCGGCTGGATGGTGTTGAAAGCACTGGAGAAGTCAAAGAACAAGATTCTCACAGTGCTGCCGGGCCTCTCCAGATGGGACAGTGAGCGGTGCATCAAAGAGATGATGGCGTCCTCCACTCCGATGCCAGGCCGATACGCGAACTGCAGCGGGTCCATCGCTGAGCTCACCGTAGAGCGGAGGTGACCCAGGACGAGCCTCTCCAGAGTCTTCATCAGATGAGACGTGAGAGCCACTGGCCTGAAGCTGTTGAGGTCCTTGGCGTGCGGTGTCTTGGGCACAGGTACCACACAGGAGGTCTTCCAGAGCTGTGGCACCACCTTCAGCTTCAGGCTCAGGTTGAAGACATGCTCCATAACTCCACACAGCTCATCTGCACAGGACTTAAGGAGCCTGGGGCTGATCCCGTCTGGTCCAGCAGCCTTCCTACTCCTTATCCGGCTCAGTTCTCTCCTAACCTGAGCTGTTGTGACAGACAAAGAGCAGGGGTGTGTGCTGGAGGTCTGGCTGAGTTGTTGATGTGGATTCGGGGGCTGGGGGGCTGAGGCAGAGGTGTGAAGTGGTGGCAGTCTGGGCCTTTGTGCAGGAGACAGGGTGAGCCCATGCAGCGGTGCGGGGGGAGGAGTGGGTGATTGATCAAACCTCAGGAAGTGAGAATTCAGATCGTTCACCCACTGTTGGTCTCCCTTTGTCTGGACGGGCGGAGGGCTGAAGCCAGAGACACTCTTCATACTTCTCCACACCTCCCTGACATTCTGCTGCTGCAGCTGCTGTTCCATCTTCCTCCTGAAGTTGGCCTTAGCCTGTCTGATCTTCTTCCTCAGCTTCCTCTGTACAGTCCTCAGCTCCTCTTTGTTCCCAGACCTGAAAGCTCTCTTCTTCTCCTTCAGCAGAGCTTTGATGTCCGAGTTAATCCACGGCTTGTTGTTTGGAAAACACCGCACCGTCCGAGAGGGTACAGTGTTTTCAAAACAGAAGTTAATATAGTCCGTAATACAGTCCGTGATAGCATTGATGTCCTCCCCATGAGGCTGGCAGAGCTCTGTCCACACAGTGGTGCTAAAGCAGTCCCTCAGAGCCTCCTCGCTCTCTGCTGTCCACCTCTTCACCACTCGGGGTTCCACAGGCTGCCTGCGCACAAGTGGTTCGTACACAGGCCTCAAATGGATGATGTTGTGGTCTGCTCTTCCCAGGGGGGGGAGGGGTGATGAGATGTAGGCCTCCTTGACGTTGGCAAAGAATAAGTCCAAAGTTTTATTGTCTCTTGTGGGGCAGGTCACATACTGGGTGTATGTTGGCAGGACAGATGAAGGAGATGCATGGTTGAAGTCCCCGGTGGTGAGGAAGAGGGCCTGTGGATGCTGAGTCTGAAGAGAGCTGATGCAGGAGAGCAGAGTGTCACAAGCATTCTCTGCGTTAGCACTGGGAGGAATATACACAGCCAGTGTGATGACATGTGAAAACTCCCGGGGCAGGTAGAATGGCCTCATGCTAACAGCAAACAGTTCAATGTCTTTATTACACATCTGCTCCTTCACTGTACAGTGACTAGATTTGCACCATTTCTCGTTCACAAACAGCGCTAGTCCTCCTCCCTTCTTCTTCCCGCTCTCCTCCGTCCTGTCCGCACGCAGCAGGTGAAAGTTGTCCACGGTGACGGCAGAGTCCGGGATTAGCGGTGTTAGCCACGTCTCCGTAAAAACAATGATGCTAGCGTCCCTGTACTCCCGCTGGAATCTAGCGAGCGCCGCTAGCTCGTCCGTCTTGTTAACGAGGGAGCGCACGTTCCCCGTAACAACGGAGGGGAGAACCGGTCTGCAGCGTCTCTTCTTTTCCCGGAGTTTACGTCCCGCACGGCGTCCACGGCGTGTCGTCCGTAGAATCTCCTCGGGGATGACATGCCTGTCCCGGGGGAACACAACAGCGCTGCGGAGCGCCATCAGCTGATCCATTGTGTAGACGAGGCGTCGGGGTCCCGTACACATCTTAAGCCGAGACAGGTAAATAATCCCCCAAAAGTGCGGAAAAATGCAGCGTCGAGTGCAGCCCAAGCTTAACAATCAATATTTTAAAATATTTACAAAAGTGGGGAGATTTAAGGGCAAAAAGTTAGAAAAGTTACGAAAAGTGCGGGAGCGCTGTGACGGGCAGCTAGCGCAGCGCCAGCGCCGGAAGTTGGTTTTGATCCCTATATAGGTGTTATACAACATAAATTTATCTTATCAACTGAAAAAATAACAATATTTAACAAGTAGGTAACTACAGTTATTTCACAAATAAATGGCTCATATGGTCAAAATATATCATTTTAACCCATAGTAATTACAATAAATTGTAATGATATAATCACATTTTACCGATAGATGAACTCACTCACGAAAAACACATTCACTTGTACAGTGTACTGCGTATACCATATTTTTGTAGGTGTATCACTTTGCAACCCCTTTTAACATAAGATTTTAGATTGTAAATAAAAGAAATGAATTACATTGTTTTTAATTAACGAAAATCAAAATAACAGCTTTACTGGGTTTAACCATTTTAGATAACTTAAAATGACAATTTTATCTGAAAATGCTTTTTCCTTTCACCCACAGTCACATTTAGCGAGTGTGACTAGTTTCTTATACAGTGTACAATATACATACTGCATCTTTAATGACAGAGTGTATCACCATGAAATCCCTTATTAAATAATCAAATAAATGGTTTTGGCAATATATTCCTTTAGAATTTTAACTTAAAATTTACAAAATACCCCAAAATGATTAGTTAGCATGCCCTCAAGGGGGCGTCATAATACATACAGTCAATGAGAACGTCTGAGTGCTAGCTTACCAAGAAGATAAACTCCGGTGATTCAGCAAAATAAAAGTACTTCATCGACGGTTCTCCCACCTCTAAACAGGAGTTTTAACCATATTAGAACATAAACCTCAACATTTGTCATTTTCAAGACATTACATTTCGTCTTTCATACCTTTTTCTTTGATTTTCAACCAACATGTGAGAGAAAAGGCCGTGCTCTGTGCGTCAATGAGCAAGGTTAAGTTATCAGCGTATTTGCATACGACTTCCTGTTTTCCGTCAAAATACATTTCCGGTTTTCAAAATAAAACCAGTTATATATGAAAACGTGAAATAAAACAGTATTTCAACATAAATTAAATATTATTTGACCTTTAACCAGGTGGGTTACATTTGGATATGTCATACCATGGAACATTTCAGGCAAAGTAATAAAATCTCCATGGAGACAAAGTTGCGCAAAAGTTGCGCAGTGCACCTTTAAGGAGAGGAGTTAAATTTTGACATAAAGATCCTATTATGGAGAAAAAACTTATCTTTTCACAGTGCTAAAAAGTTGTTCCCTCATCACAAACACATTAAGAGTTGTATTCTTTTACAAAGGTTCCTGTGTACTTCATACTCTGGTTGTGGCTCTGTGCACTCTGTTAATGGCTGTTCACATTTATTTTTTCATGCTTCGTTACCACTGCCACCAGCACAAGCTACGCTAAAGCCTAAACTGCGCAAAGATAGTTTCTTCTAAAGTTTGTTATCCAAACATTATTTTAGGTTAGGAAATGTGGAATACCAATGGTAAGTTCCAAAAACTAGCAAATAAAAGCCACAATAATATGTTCACTTTAAGTACCCGGTCACCAAGGACTCCAACTGAATTCTATGGGGTATTGAGTGCTAACACATATTTGGAATATTTACCACTTATTGTTTTGAAAATGATATATTTACAGAAAACAGCTGATTAGCATATTCAATAAGTTTCAGCTTTGTTTTTGACGCTTGGAGTCACTCCCCCTTCAGACTGCTATGATTACGCAATCGGAGTGCATCTAGCTAATGAAACACCTGCATCAGGTTTGTGAAATTGTGGTGTATTGTTTTACATCATGCTTTTGTATATTTATGAATGGAATTTATGATAGCAAAATTACTCAAACATGCATGAATGACATCTAAAACCTCCTCAGGCATGATTTTGATGGGGGAAAGTTGAAAGCGCCAAAAATTTACCCCCTCTTTAAAGGTGCATTGTGTAACTTTTCTGGTGGAAGGTCCATCAAATGCTTTTCTCCATGGAGATGTTATTGCTTTGTCTGGAATGTTTCACAGTATGGTATTAAACCTTTTTATCTTCATGGAAACTAAACCAGACTAAGCGACCCCATAGAATGCCTGTTTTTAGGTATTTTTGAGCTATAAAACCACCTGTAATTGAATAAATGTAATGCAAATGTGTTTAATGGCATACTGTGGAACATTCCAGGCTAAGCAATGACATATCCATAGAAACAAGTGACAACCCCCAACAACAAAGTTACACAGTTCACCAAAAAACAGTTCCTGTAAAGTGCAAAAGTTCATTCTCTACCTCGTGGAGTAAATTGAAATCATCTGTTTGAGTCTGGTGAAAGCACATGGACTTTAAAAACACAGGGGCGCTTGATGAATCACCACTAGAGGGTGTCCACCAGTGAGAAATAAGTACTCAAAATTGGGAGCAGCCTTGATACTGAAACATGCAAAAAGCCAACTCCTCCTGGTGTAAAAATAGAGTCCCTATAAATATCACCTTATTGTCTCATGCGTCATTAGACCATTTTTCATAATATTGCGTGTGCTCTGAACTAATCCAATGCAAAATGATCAGTGATATCTAAAAAGCGTAAACTGTCTTTTTATCTAGTTTCTGTTTTGAACCTGCCCCAAAATTCATAGCTTATCAAGGTCCCATATCTCCCAGTTCACTGTCAGATACATTGGCGTCTCTCCTGATTCCAGCCAACCCAGACGCTTTCAGCTTTGTCTGCTCTGTTGCTGTGAAAACTAATTAATCACTGCCTAAAAGTGGCTCCTCTCTTTTTGAAACTGTAAAAAATGTTAACCTTGTGTGCATGTGTGCATTGGACCATACTTTGTACTTGTCCTGATCATTCCAAACAAAAGATAATAGATCACATATTCCTTTCTGTGTTGGTTACAAAAGGTTCATTGTCTAGTGCTGTAATTTTTGGATATTTACACGGAATTCTGTGCAAAAATAATGAGGCAGAGTCGTTTGAAAAAGGCCAGTCTGGGTCTATCCTCACACCAGGGTTATTTAAAATATCTTGTAAACAGTGACTAAAAGACCTGAACTCTCCCACACATTGATGCATGACGCTGCAGCCAATGGATTTTCACATAAAGCCCCTTTTGCACAGTTGGATGATTCGAAGATTTTGTAGAGAAAAGTTTTCGTACATGGTCTGAACAAAGAACATTCAACTCTGGACAGTTTTCAAATGGAAATAAGAAATTGACAATAGCATGGACAATGTGTTTGGGCATAGGAAAAGAGACGTGAGAAGGTCCTGTATTATGCAAAATGGACTCTTGTGAGCTATAATGTTATTAACTCCTTTTAAACATACCCAGAGTTGTCTTTTGCTTCATTCATACGTTTGATTAATCCTGTATTATTAAGATGTCTACATTTCCAAAGCTCAGAATACTCAGTTCCACGTGGTGATCTCATGATGTTAACAGCTACTGTTTACCTTTAGTTCAGTAGAAATTGGCAATTCCAGGGCTGAAATGATTGAAATAATTCTAGTGAAGGTGTATGGAAAACACAGTGGAGCACCTATATTATGACATGACATCACAAGGTGGAATAGAGTGTTTTCTGTTTGAGAAAAGAACTCAGCCTAAATATGCAGAGTTTGTGTATTAAACGTGTGAATGAAACAAAACACAACTCCTGGTATGTTTCTGATGAGGAAACAACATAACATAGATCAGAAAATACCATAATATTAGCTCTTTAAGTTATACAAATCAATGCACAAAGTAAAAGCAAAACCCACTTGCATTACTTTGTTTATGTTTATCACAATGTTTTTCTCATGGCTCACAAAAGAAAGAAAAGACAATTCAGCAACTGCTTGAGACTGCAGACCTACTGTAAATGTGACCTCAGGTTGTTCTGCGGGGTAAGCACTGAGGTGTGACAGGAAGCTGTTTGTTTATCGGGGAATACTGCATATATTATATTTAATTAGTATGTTTTAGTTGACAGCATTTTTGAGTCCTTGACATTTACTAGTAAAAATATATATCCCTGGGCTTATTTTGACTAGTCATCCCCTATAATTAATGACAGATATGGAGGAACAGTCATATCATATAAAGTTTAAGGTTAGGTGCAACTGGGGTAACTTTTCTCTCTAAAAGTTGATTAGTCCATTTTAAAGTCCCTGTACCCAATTGTTACACATAAGTGGGGAGCATGGTTCAGTTTGAACCGTGAGGTAAACCCACTTAGACTCTGCTCTTACCATAATATTGCATCATGGGGTAGTCCAGACATCTGCTTCCACGTCATTCTCATCCAACAACATACCTAAATGAGCAAAATGAAGTGCCATGCCGTAACTCTAGTTTCTTAGCTATTAATATGAAACATTATATTAAATCCTGATATATAATGGTATGGAGTCTATCTCATTTGCTCTTGAAAGGTGCACTATGTAACTGTTGGGGGTCCGTCACCTTTCTATATGTCATTGCCCTGCCTGGAATGTTCCATAGTATGAATTTAAACAACTTTAACTTACATTTCTTCAATTACAGGTGGTTTTATACCTCAAAAATATCTAGAAAAACAGGCATTCTGACTGTAAGCGGGGTTGCCTCTCTCCAAATCTGACCTGTAACTTGGTCTGGTTTGGTCTCCATGTTGGTAGAAAGGTTTAATACCATACTGTGAAACATTCCAGACAAAGCAATAACATCTCCTTGAAGAAAAGCATTTGGCACACTCTCTACCAGAAAAGTTACACAGTGCATCTTTAAAATAAATAAATGAAATGCAATAGCTGCTTTTAACAAACTACATGGTATAAAATAAAAGTCTATAAAAGTGTTACGTTAGTATCTAGTGTCCAGATGCAATGAATTGTGTGAAAGTGTAAAAATGTGTAATCTGATCCATTATGGAGTTCAGATTGCCATCAGCGACACATATATTTACATAAGATCAGTTGGTAAAGCGTTTGTCCACTGATCTGAAGGTTGCCGGTTCGAATCCCACTCTCGGCATAAACATTGGTCGAGTGGCCAGATCCACTGACCCATAGGTTGGTGGTGTGATTCCAGCTCCCACAGATGAATGCTGGCGTTGTGTCCTTGGGCAAGACACTTAACTCTCCTCGCCCTTAGTGTCTGCGTACACTGGTGTATGAATGTGTGTGTGAATGGGTTAGTGGTTCTTTAATGTAAAACTCTTTGAGTGCCTTTAAGATGGAAAAGCACTATATAAAAATGTGATTAACCATGACCATAAAATGAGAACTTCTGGTAGCTCAAATCAATATTTAACAAAACCCATCCTCAAGCAAACACGTGTTAATTGTATTTTCATTTTCTTCAGTGTTGCAGCATATGACGCCTGCAGACTCACATTCCATTAGAGATAAAGTTCTCCTGAGCTCTGTCCTATTGTACCTTTGCTGCTGTGAGCCTGGGCCGAGCGCGATGGTGCGTTCAGGGGTCTGAGAGCAGGTCAGTCCGCCCGCCTCTCCCTGCTCTATCGGAGAGCTGCAGCCGTTCACAGACACCGACGTGAGGCACCCAAAGGCCAGCCTCACCCTCCGCCATGAAAGCCTCCTGCAGATAGCATCAGGGCCGACCTATAAGTGCACTTGAGTGGAGTGAGAGGAGCCTGGAGCTGCGGAAACTCAGATATGACCCCGTGACCCTGGACAGATGAAAGAATACTCCGGACAGCCCTGTGGAGAAATGGACTCCTTCAACTGCTAACATAACTTGAGGCATTTCTACATCAGCACAGCGTGGTAAATAAACAGCTCTTTGAAGATGCGTGCTGTGTGGGAGGATCCAATGAACGTTCCATTAATTTATGCTTAAAGACTTTTAATCACTCCACAGCTCTAGCTTTGTACAAACGGACAAAGTGCAAAATAGCATTCCCGGCAGGTATGGATACACATAATTAGGGCTTAATGGGCTATTTCTAAATAAGAGGCATTTCTTCCTCTTGTCAACACTAATTAGTCCCTGGGCAACAGGCTGTGGAGTCGCCCAACTGTTCCTTCTGAGCTACAGGAGAAAATGAACAGAAGAGTGACTCTTTGACTCGCGCTCCTTGTTCAACACGACACCAAGGCTCTATTATGTGCCTATGTAATTAGCAGTGATTAGGACCAGTAGCCAGTTCCACAGATCTTTCACTCAGAGGCTGAGTCACCAATAAGTGCAGTTCAGGTAAAACCTTTCTGAAAGCATTGTCTGTCTGTTCTACAGATCTTAAATGACTAATTGGGTTAATTATAACAAATCAATTATTGAAATAATTTAGCAAGTATACCAGTTATCTGGACCATGACAGTCAATAAGAGGGGCAAATGGAACTGTTACTGGCTCCCAGAATTGGATCATCTTCTTCATTTTCTAATAAAGGTGGATTCTCTTGCCTCGTACCCCCAAAATTCTGTTGATTGGCTTGATCTGGACTTTACAAAGACTCCAAAACATGCCATGTGCTGAGAGAGGAGGTTTCAGACAGAGCAGTAATTAGGCTACACCAAAATGTTACTTCAATGTTTTTGACTGTTTGAGTGTTTTGAGTGTGTGTGCAGTGCATTTCAGGACTTGCGCGGGTCCCACAAGACTTAGAAATTCTTTAAAATCAATGCGCCCCGCCACACTGACCTCTAGCCTATGTACCCTGCCACAATGACCTTGGCTGAGTGCGAGTGCGGGTCCTAGTGAGGTGAAGGTTTGTGTAAAGAATCCACAAGAAGCCATTGCAGTGGTCTGGAGCGGTTTACAGGTCATTAAACATGTATTATCATTTGAACCCATGTGAAACCATGCTGTTTTGGTCAAATATGCACCGTGATTGTCATAGTTGATGTAATAGGCAAAAGTATGTGAAGTTAATGTAAACCCAGCATCAAAATGCAAAAGCAAAAGCAACCACTTATGGGGCAAAAGCAAGCACTTATGCTCCAACTGGTGTACATAGTCACGCTGTGCACATATCTTCCTCCATCGAAATGTTAAATGCTTACAGAACCAGAGCTATAGTGGAAAGTTGACTTGCTTCAGATATCAGTGAATTCTAAAGCAATGCTTGTGTAAAAATAGACATCTGTGGACTTTTAATGGAACACTTCTCTTTTGTACATGTGAGTGCCATGACCTTTACATCAGCCGTAGATTCAGCACAATGCAGTTTGTGAAATCTGGAGATAATCTTTGATCTGCACTGCTCAATAGCACAGTGTGTAGTACAACATGTAGGAGCCTTCTGATGTGACTGACAGACAAGAGTTTTAAAGGAGGTCTTCTGTGTTGTACAAACCTTTTTTCTAACTCTTCAAAGTCTCATTTTTATAATTTACAAAGCTCCATAAATTTGCTGATGGCTAGCTTAAGAGCTATAGGAACAAGTTAGATTTTAAGTTAAAGTTCTTGACATTTTGGGCAACAAATGGATATGCAGCTTGTCAAGCTAAATGTAGGGGAGTCTGCAAATAGCACAGCACCAATATCAACACATGCACTGCCAGCTGAAAATCACAGTTTGAGAAATGTTTGACAGACAAAACTGCTGCAATGCCAGACATTTTTCTGAAGAGGAGAACAGAAGGATAGAGAATTCATTGGTCATACTGCCAGGAAGTGTAGGAGGAGTTGGGTCATCTGTATAGCCCACAGACAATTGCTCAAATCCAAAATCCACCAGCTCAGTCTCCATCTTAAGGACCGGACAGCTTGAGCATCTGAGTTTTCTGAGGCTGCTGCAACATTTGTTCAATATTGCAGATTTCAGATGACAGCATGGCATTTTGTAGGAGGCTGGTACTATATGCAGCTAGGAATACAAACTTTTAAAAAATGTTTAAACTTGTAAGGTCCCTGTATCAAGCTGTACCATGGCCTCCACTTGGGTCTGTCGTCACAGTCTGGGTATTTAAGGAATGTGTGCTGTCTGCATTTAATTAGAAAACATTTTATTGTCCGATAATCAGGAAGTGCCTGTTAATATGCTAGTCGTTAACTTTACTGCCACGGCAAAACCTGAAAAGTAGATGGAACTTATTTCTTTTCTTGTAGCTAATGCAAAAATCAGCTCCTTACTTCCATCTAAAATGTTGACATGCCACTTTTGAATCAGAGAACAACTGAATGCTTCCATTGTGGTGTGCAACAGCATTGACTTTTGCTTGAGAGGTCTTTTAACAAACGGGAAATACAGTTAAATCAGCACAGTGCGAATCATTCATCAAAAGAACACTTAACCGAACTGAACACTCATTTGATTATACTGTCATTGGAGCTATTAGATAAATGTGATGGCTGTTTCTTACATTCAGGGTCATTTGTGGTTCATGTCCTGGCCTGTTCTGTCCTGAAAAATGGAAGGCTAACTCGATGTCCATTCAGGCTTGTCTCCCTGGGTTCTTCTCTCACCTCACTGTGGCTACATGTCTCCTGCCTGGAGACCCTCATCATTATTAGCACTGCTATGACAACGCTAGCGCTTAAGTTGCTGTTGGCCGACGTGAAAGCATGTGTGTGTGTCAGCGGTCACACATTCCACTGTTAGGAATCTTCATATACTAGTTGTCAGCGAAGGTGGGGAATAATAATGAAAGATACATTTGATAGTAGTGCACTTTCCCTTTGGTTAACTCTGACCATACATGGACTAAAGCTGCATTGCTTTTGTTTTAGAGGTGTTCTTTTAAAATTACGTTTTTTGTAAGGCACCCTCACATTCTCATTGCTTAATTATAACATACGCTCTTAGCAGTCTTACCAGCTTGTTAAAAGCTTTTTTTTTTTTTTTTTTTCTTATAAAGAAATACAATTAATATTATGTGGAACTGAGTTAAGCATTTTGGCCCTCCACAGTATTTTCTGTTTCTCATGTGGCCCCATGGAGAAAAAATAATTGCCCAAACCTGGTGTAAATAGATGGTGTGGAGAAACAAATGTGATTGAGGAGGTATAGCACTGATGGGGATTGAGGCGTCTCACAACTAGAAGGTTTGTGTTTCATTCCCTGGAGTGTTTGGTCTTTCTTTATGAAGTTTGCATGCTCTCCCTGTTTCAGTGTGGGCTTCTTCCCATTGCTCCATTTTTTCCCATATCTTATACATGCACAGTATGATTTATCCAAGTATTTCTGATCAATATCCAGCTATAAAGGGGCAATTTGGCCTGTGCTTGCTGGTGTTCTGAAGGGTGAAGAAATTTAAATTGTCAACTTTAAGAATGTTGTAAATTTACTCTACCAGATAATTTTTCCAGACCAAAGTTTGTTTTCATACCTGACAGTTTTGACTGGTCACTCGAAGTCTTCCTCAGAGTGGTCACGTGATGTTGCTCTGACATGTCTGCTCAGCTGATTTACACAGGTTTTGGCGCTGTCTCCCTACCAGACTTCTTCAGGACAGTATCTCAGGTGTGTGACAGTAAATAGGCCCTCCCATTCCAGTTTATAGTCCCACTGGCATTTTTCTATATTTTGTGTGGCTCCTTAATTTCATATATGACATCACATTTGTGCTCTGGCTCTATTTTACCTTTTGGGTGGATGTGTTTTCTGTATGGTTTTACTGGTATGTTGATTTTATGTTTTCTCATTGCCCCTGTACATTTTATAAAAGTTTAAGCTCCTTATTTCAGAAGAAAAAACCCCCATTATTACTTAACGAAACATTCCCAAAAAATATTTATCTTTATTTTATCATTATTATTAATTAGTGTTACACTTGTTATTTATTTATTTTACCATAGATGTCCTTCCTGTCGCTACCAGTCAATATTCTGTGAAAGTAATGGTGGTGAGTATTCAAGCACTTTTCTCACTGCTGCTCTACACCACTATTGTTTTCTTAACCATACTCGTTGTAATTGCATTGTCTGTTACTTCTGGAAAGTGTGCATTGTGGAATCATTTGTTCGAGTAAGTACACCGCCCCACTGATAATGGCACTTCAGCGGCAACATGGGTCTTCCACACAAACGATCCTGCTGAGGAATCACTCTTTATTTCATTATCAGACTGTGATGCCTGTGCCTCTGCTCAACTGACACATGGGCGTTATCCCAAAGCATCTTGGGAGCTCTTCACTGTCTGCAGGCATGCCATCACTCTGAGTGGAGGAATGCTGATATACTGAAGATAGAGGGATTATCAGACTATGTCACTTGGGGCTCTCCTGCGCATGTCTCCTGCAGAAAGAGCTGTTGTCCTGTCCATGGATCTGGTTCTGTCTGAGATCATGTCAGTGTCGTGGAGGATTTCAGCAGATTTCAGGCTCTCCCGGGGGCAAAGCTAGGTGTATTGATCAGGTATGAGTAAATGTCCGGCCATTTTTTCTCATCAATTACGCACTCAGCTGCATTTAACGCCTATGGGCCATTAAGTTGCATCCCACTCACTAATGTTAATTTAGCATCATAACTTATTTTATCGCACGGTGATAAAGTGTTTTAGTGCGCTGACAACATCTCTAGCTAACACTGCAACTTCATGTTAACCGCACAGACAGCAGCGCTTTCTGCACTCAGGCTGCGTGCGCATCCGCTGTGTTGATAAACAAATAATCATCTATACTGTCATGTTACACAGGAGAGCATTAATATAGCTCTATTCTGAGCAATTAATTAAAGGGACAAAAGGACTGACTGCTATGAGATTAAAGGTGCTGCACCATGAGTTCTATTTCTCGTTCAGGTAAATGCCCTTCTCTCTATGAAAACAAGACTGAAGTATATCGCTTTTTAATTTTGTTAAGTAACAACTTCAGGAGTGGAGCTGGGACAGTACCATGTAAAAACAACTGCCTTTAACGATTCCTGACATTAAACAGAGTGAGAGGGGACAAAGTGGGCAGAGCTAAATCATGTTCTTCAGTCATGGTTGGGTACAACATATAAATTGTATAATGAATAGAGAGGGCTGACAATTTTCCAATGTAAACTCAATTGGAAACAGTCGAAGGAGCCTGAAGCGCCCCCATGCTCACATCCTATTTGGAATTCAACGGCTTGTGACTTAGCTATGTCCATTTTTATGTACATATGTCTATGATAAAACAACTTATAATCACAGAATAGAAATACATTGACCCTTCGGTTAAGTGTTTGTGTTCTTTGAGTCCCAGAAGGTTCCGTACCCCACTTTGAGAACCCCCTCTATATACCACTATGCTTATGCGCTTTACTGGCATAGACAATATTGTGACTTGCTATTGGTTAACACAAATTGTTAGTTGGCCCCACTGGTAACAGAATAGGAATTATACGGCGTGTGAATGAAAATACAACAAAATGATCACTTGAGACATATTTCTGACAAGAGAATCAAATTAAACCATGCAAGCTCTAAAAATCTGTTTTCCTTTTAATGAGTACTTTCTTGCAGATGTGAGTACGGGCCCAGTCTGACAGAGCAGTGGTTCCGCGTTCAGCTCCTAGAGCCAGAGGCAGTTGTCAAAATGTTCAGAAGGTGAGGAGACGTGTGCTGCTTCGTGCTCACTCTCATGGTCTTGTAGAGAGCCCAGTCAAACCAGGCCCTTCTCTTCAGCCTGTCAACCCTGTTCTGCGCATCACTGAGGTATGAGGGTAGATCATGGACAAAACCGCAGAAGAAAGCTTATATGACTTCTCCGGCATTGCCTTTCGGAATTTGCTCATCAAGTTTTTTTCTTTGCAACACACTTCATACTTTCTTACAGTCTAATTCTATCATTTTTAGTCAGCTTAATGTTAAACTCATACAGATTTTAAAGGTGCACTATGTAACATTTCTTTTGGAGGGTATGCCACCTGCTTGTCTCCATGGAGATGTTATTGCTTTAGCTGGAGTGTTCTACAGTATGGTGTTTAACATTCGAAGCAAAGAAATAACATGTCCATAGAGAAAAAAAGTTACATAGTGCAGCTTTAAGATGCCAAACACTAAACATCATTAAAAGTGTTGCTGTAGTGATAAATCTGCCAGTAATTGCCCAGCAGCTTATTTTGTCTTACTCCTTTATTCTGGGGTTTATAGCACTAGAGATATAGTGTATTTCATATCAGATGCCCTTCCTGTCACAGCTAGCCACTGTTACGGGAGGAGGCGGAGAGAGTGAATTGACTTGCCCACAGACAGAATGTGCCTGGACAACTTTGAACCAATGTTCATCTTGACAATGGGCAAATGCTTAACCTCACTGACTTTGCTTGATTTTCTAAGCAATTTGCAATATATTTAAGTTATTTTAATACTTTATGTTCTCGTACAGTGCTTGATGAATGGACTGGAGACTGCTGCTCAAGAATAAGTTTGCAAAAGATTCTTATAATGTAGTTAAAATGTCATCTCACACTTTTCACTCCTCGGGCTCTGCTGCAAAAGCAATGCAGCTGTTCCTGTACCGCCACAATGTGTCTCAGGGGCGGGAGCTGTTTTCAAAAGCACTAAATCAAAATGAAATAGCTGAAGTCTCCACTGACTCGTGCGCTACTTGAGAAATAATTTTATTCTTAAATCTGCACCTTGAGCTGTCTTTCCAGCTTTTGCTCCTCCTGCCAAAATACGATTGCCCAAGAAAACAATTTTCACTGATTTTGTTTCCGATCAACACACAGTTTGTTATGGATTTGGAGACGTTAGCAAAATTGTTTAAAAGGATGTGGCTGTGTTAGAATTTGATGATGTTATAATTGCAGATGGAGGGCAAGGGCCTATATAACGACTGTTTTACTAGAAATAGCCTAACCTCTGATCCAAAACTGCTTAACCTTATCATTCTGCGTTTGGGATTGGACCCAAAAACTCTCAGTGTTTTGACAGTTTTTTCCATTGAAATCAATCACGTCTTTGGTGTTGAAAAATGGCACCACTTTCTGAAGATTAAAAAATGGCATGAGATGAGACGTTGAATTTGTGACAGTTTTTGTTTCACCGTGACCACAGAGATATTAATGGTAATGGTAAACTCATAAACCATATTAACCATAAACCAGGGCAACAAATCTACAATCTGACAGTTATTCTAAGATTCTAGAATATTATGTCACGTAAACCCAATTCATTTCTATCCCTTATATACTGAACTTTTTCTGAGGCAAAGGTGTCTGTAGATGACCTCTCATCTCCATCCCCTGCTGACCTGTTCACTGGACACAACGCTCATACATGTTTCAAACAAAAGTGTATTTTTTGCCTCACTTGACTCCATACATTAAATATGAACTAGATGTACGCACAGGGAGACAGAATCATGGACAGTTGAGGAGTCCCACAAGACAATGAGATTCTCCATTCATGAGAGCACATTCCACTGCTCACTCAGACACAATAGTTACACTGGGTATTTTATGCAATTTCAATCAGGAGAGACAAATGAACCGAAATTAGTTTAATGAGCTGCTAAAATTTGGCACTCAGACAGGAACAGGAAGACAATTGTGCATAAGGGAGAGAATGATAAACTTATTAAGAAAAAATATCTCCCATGAGTCCTTAAAGGATGCTACTTTCTGATCTCTGTTATAATGTTTTTTCCTCATCAAAAACATACCTGGAGTTGTGTTTTGCTTCCTTCACACTCACACATGTTTAACACACAAACATGTCTTAAAGCTCAAAATCCTCTGTTCCACCTTGTGATGTCATGTCGTGGTAGTTTTCAAGTTAAGAGCTACCTTTTACATTTAATTCAGTTTGGCAATTCTGGGGCTGAAATCATCCAAATGATTATACTGAAGGTGTATGGAGTTTAAAAACTCCATACACAACTGGAGCACTTCCTGTATTACCACATGTCATCACAAGGTGGAACAGAGTGTTGTCTGAGAAAAGGATGAGGAAACAACATTAAAACACACAGTCGCTTAGACATGGAGTTTCAGTATTTTTAATGCAGTCCAGAAGGTGATTTTCTGAGCTGAAGTGTGCCTGGTGAGTGTGATAGTGGTGCTGTGGTTGGCCCGTGCAGGTGTGTTTGAGACCATCTCACACATGCATGCTCTTGAATAGGTGTTAGTGTTGACAGTGGGGTGCAGGGATTAGCATTTGTGTGGGTGGAGAGCCTCGTCACTCCCACTATGTGCGGCTAATCAAAGAGGTGGATGTGTGTCAAGACAGCTGAATAATGCATGAGCACTAGGCCGGTATAGCATGAAGGAGACCGCCCTTAGTGCTCTGGGTGGATTTAGGAAATATCTGACATGAGAACATGTTTTTTATTAAATGGAATCCTTTGAAATATTCTACATTACAAAGGGGAAGAGCTAAAGGTTTTGTTCTTCTCAGTGTGTCGAGGACTTACGCATTTGTCAAGCTTTGCATCTTTGGCATGGTATCCTTGGTCTTCTTTCACAGTGTTTCCAATTATATATATATACTGCACTGAGGAATGAAGCATTCAAGAAGGTGCACAGGTTCAAGATGTTAAAGGTGTAACTTTTCTATAGATAGATAGAGATGTTACTGTACAGTATGAGTAAAAGCTAATTTTATGTGTTTCTATTGTTTAAACATACAAACATGCATTTGTTGAGCTTAGGTTGCCTTACCACAGATCTGACCTGTAACTTGGCCTAGTGGTGTCATTTGCTTGTCTCAGACAGATAACTTTAATGACATACAGACTAAGAAACAACATCTCTATGAAGACAAGATGGTGGCCGAGACCTATACTAGAAAAGTTACAAATTGAATTTGAGCACTGACATGATCGAAGACTAGACTTCAGAAACCTGGAGAAACATTTCTAGATCACAACCACAAAAGGTGGGGGTGAGTGCTCTCAAGGTGCAGCCTGGAGAATGGAAATTAGAAGCTAAAAACGTGCACTCAGCCATAGAATCAGATTTGTTTGTTTCAGCGGCTGTGGTTACATGCACAGCAAAATCTGATTATAGTCTGTTTTCTGGACCTTTAGAATATTTAAATTACATGCAAACCTCAAAATCTGATATGAGTAATCTGAGGGACCATGATCAGAAAGAAATCTCATGAGTTTGCTGTTTGCATGTCATTTTAATAGTACAAGATAAAATTTTGAGTGTGCCTGTGACTGCAGCCACTGGCACATGTGAGATGAAGGAGCTCATCGGTCATCTATCATTCTGCACCAAAATTACATTTCTCTCATTTCTAAATAAAGGTTCTTTATTAAAATATAACCCTTATTGGGAAATAATATTGGAAGACCGAAATGAACCTCTTTGAGCTAAATCTCTCTCACTTCAGTTTTGATTGATTCTGCAGAAATCCACAATATTTTTCAGTCCCCTGTGATTTTTTCTTCTTCCTTTCTTTGTTCCTCGTAAACAGCCATATTTATTTTGATACAGACAGACCATATGTATCTCTGAGTGGCTAATCCACCTGTCAATCACTCACCAGTGACCAGTCTCACATTTTTGTAAAGTATTGGAGTGTGTATTCTGAATCCTAGGCAAAAGTAATGTTATTTTAAAGCACTGTTACTCATGTGTACACATCTTAGCTACCCACATCTGCTCTTTTTTAGCCTTACTCGGTTACCACTGCCAGTTGCTCTTTTCTTCTGTGCATAATTCTGTTGTTCCATCCTTGCCCACCTCCTGCACCATCCGCCCCTGGTTTTCTCTGCACCGGCCAGTGCAGAAGTGACAGTCCTCCAACCAGGTTAAGTGCACGCTGACCTTTGTGTTAGAACGGCCATTACAGACTCATTCCCCCAGTGCACTAACATAGACTGACAGCCCGATGTTAGCCAACCTTCCCCTCCCCCTCTCCTTCGCTTTTTAAGGGGATTATAAACTGGCATTTCAACCTTTCTGTGATATTTCCTGGTGCCCAGAGACATAGGCAGCCTGGTCTGAACTCTCATGCACAAGATAAGTGATTCTCTTGTGGGTATCAAGTTTTGTTAAGAATGGGAACTACTTCTTTGAACTCAACGCCGTAGTGAAAGCGCTGGGCCAAAAGGCAAGTGAGGATTTTCAAAGCTGATGTTCATTTTGTATGCCTGGTACTGCGGATTCTCTCTGATGTATTGGCTACAGTTTGCCTACCATTTTTATAATGCCTGTAGTAGTGTTGACACAATATTAAAATTTCAAACTAGATTTTGACACTAAGGAATATACCATATACTTAATACAGATTCTGATACCACAATGATAATTAAAACACCCTTTCTTTAGACAATAGAATGTGATTTTCAACGTTAAATTGTAGTACTTTCTTTTCAATTAGCATGTGGTCTTACAACAATCCCTCAGTCGTCCAGTCCACTACAGCACTGTTTCCCAGTGGGGGTTACATTCATTTGCCAGGGGTTACAGGGAATGACTTCAGATTTAAAGGTCCTATATTATGCAAAATTAACTCTTGTGAACATTTAGCCATGTTATAATGTTCCTCAAAAACATACCTGGAGCTGTGTTTTGTTTCATTCACACATGTTTGAGTAATCCTGTATTATTAGTCTGTCTGCTCTTGAGTGTTTTCTGTTTGAGAGAAGAAGTATGCAGGGTTTTTGTGTTTAACATGTGTGAATGAAACAAAATGCATCTCCAGGTATGTTTTTGATGAGGAAACAACATAGATCAGAAAATAATGTAATAAGGTATAATTGAATGTTATTTGTTGTACCTTGTACCAGATAAGCTTAACACGAACATCATTGCAACAAGAAAATATAACATAATTGGCAATATGGTAGGAAACAGATTTATAGAAATCCCAGGACAGTGTATATGAGGTAATCATGATGCTTCATGTGAACCACTGCTCCACCACACTACCATCTCAAATGCTATGCTCTATTTGTCCAAAATGGAAGTCATTATAAACCATATTATAATTTTCCTCTTGTATCTGGTGGGATCGATTCATTGGTGGCTGACAGTGGGGCTTAATGGGACTTCCTCCTCTGATTCAGTATGTTATGTGCAAGCTTTTAATAAAGACAGATGTGACCGCACGCTAACTCCCCCGGGCCTCAATCAATACAAGCTTCTACAACCTGCTTTAATAAGTGCTGCAGCTGACACAGTTAGATATTATTTGCTCTATGTTTCTATTTACGTTTAGTGGTGATCTCCAGTTGGAAATAAAACAATTCAATTGTACACTTGCAGAGGCAGTGTTGTTTATATGGCCGGACAGGGCAGTCTCCCGCCTTCTGATGTATGAATGTATTCCACAGGGCTCCCAAACAATCAATTCCAGATCAGTCACTAAAACCGCTGTTAAAAAAGAAGTCTACTTATGTTTCAGTGATGTATGTATGGCTGTAAAGTACCTGATCTTACATAATAATCTTAATTAAACAATTTCACGATTTCATTGTAATATTCAAAATGATTCTTTGTACCAAATAGACTACATATTAGATTTCAGTGTGAATTATTCTGATTTGTATTTGACAGTTCAGATTAGGACCTGAATTTTAGCGGGAGAGTAAATTCCTTTGGTGTTAAATAAGTGAGAAGCTGATTGTGTTTGCAATCAGCTTCTGTGATTGTGATGGGACCAGCCCCTGCCTTTCGAACACTGCTTACCTTGCATTTCTCCACATCACGGTGCACACATATATATATATATATATATATATATATATATATATATATATATATATATATATATATATACATATATACATATATATACACACACACACACACACACACATACATATATATATATATGTATGTGTGTGTGTGTGTGTGTGTGTATATATATATATATATATATATATATATATATATATATATATATATATATATATATATATATATATATATATATATATACACACATACACACACATACCACAGGTATGATAGATCTGTGACAGGAGACACAGGAGCTTCTAAGTACTTTACTGTACCACATAGCAGAATGACACAGAGGACGACATACATTTGATGGCTTTTCATATTCACTGGAATATTAAGAATCCATATTAGATCCAGTCTGTTAAAGCAGCTGTCCATTGCACCTGTCCCGTTGGTGCGCTGTCACTTGGAGTGGGCTCATCTCCATGTGTTTATCTTCTGCGTGAGTCCATAATATTGATGTTCTATTGCTTAGCATGCATGCGGACACTCTAAGACATACACACTGTACATGTCTAAGGGCTAAGCACTGAGCTGTGCACACAGCACAGAGACATAGATCACATAGTTCACAGTTCAAAGATAAATACAAGTATAATCATTATTATTTTCATAAATATAAATCTTTCTATTCACTTGTCGTTGTGCTGAGTCCTGTAGACACAAGTGTAACACAGCTGCGAGGCATTGTACTTTCTTGCTTGAATAAAGGTCACATGAAAAACAAATAGCTTCTCATATAGTGTCATGGTTTTCCCTAACAAGCACAAATGTGTCCACATGCTCCTGATGCAGGCACTTATTAGTGGAACTGGAACTATGATAAAAGGTATTCCCGGTTTAGAATGGCTGCTCCTGCTTTTTTTTTTTTTTTTCCCAAGCATTTATTCTTACATATTGAATCAGTCAAACAGAACTGTGTGAGGTTACTGATGGCAATGCATTTCTCCTCATGCATATAACCACACTGTTGTTATTCATATACTTTAAAGTCTTCAAAAGGAAGATGAACATAACTTAGTAATCCTGATCCAGGGACGTAGATGGGCATGATTCAAATAAGTAACCAAAAAGTACATTTGCATGTTATTTGCAGTCACATTATAAGGTTAATGCATCTATCCTTCAGAATCTTCTGAGTTTGACAAGTTTTTGGAAAGCCTGCTTGAATTCATCGTTGAAGACAGTGTAAATTACAGGGTTAATGAGAGAGTTGAGGTAGCCCAGCCAAGTGAAGACATCGAACAGCACGTTGTCAAACCAGCAGTCCTTACAGATGGCCATAACCAGCGTGCCCACAAAGAAGGGCAGCCAGCACACAATGAAGGCTCCCAGGATGATGCCCAGGGTCTTGGTGGCTTTCCTCTCTCGCGCTGCACACAAACGCTTCCTCTCCACCACACTGTCGGCCAGTTTCACTTTGACACTATTGACGAAGAGCGGAGAGCTGCCTCCTCCGGTGCTGTGCAGCTGGGCCTCGGAGTTGAGCGAGCACAGAGATGAGCCTGCAGAGGTCTCGATCAGCTGGGCTGTGGTGAAACGCTTTCCACTGGCCGTAGGTGTCTTAAAGATCCGTGAGCGTGCAGCTACGTAAATCCTCCCATACAGAATAATGAGGAGCACTGTGGGCACATAGAAGGCCCCGAAGGTTGAGTACAGAGTGTAAGAGATCTGATCCGTGTTCACCATGCACTCCGTCAGCTCCTCATGAGCCTTGGCCTGTCTCCAGAAAAGAGGAGGCATTGAAATTGAGATGGAGATAACCCACACCACCCCAACCATGACGGCAGCTCGGCGCATGGTGCGGCGCTTGGAGTACTCCAGAGCAGCTGTGATGGCCCAGTATCGGTCCAAGGCAATCACACACAAATGTAAGATGGATGCCGTGCAGAAAGTGATATCAGATGACAGCCAGATGTCGCACACTATCTGCCCAAAGGACCAGGTCTTACTCACAGTGTAGACGATGCTAATGGGCATAACCAGAATAGACACCAGTAAGTCTGTCACAGCCAGAGAACCTATTAGGAAGTTGGCAGGGGTGTGGAGTTTTCTGGTCAGGAAAATAGTGGCAATGACAAAGGCATTGGAGAGAACCGTCGCCAGGGTGACAAGCGCGAGCAGGGCAGACAGAGAGATCTGAAAGCCCAGCAGAGTGGCCTCGCTCCAGGGCTGCACGGCGCTTGCCCCTGGGACCTCAGAGGAGTTAAGCAGGAAGTAGTCCAGAGAGCTGTTGTCCAACTCCATCCCGCGTGTTATCCCTCACAGTGATCAAACCAGAGGCGCCTGCTCTACTCTCACACGTACAGGTCACAGCACGGCATGGCCCTCTGGCTCTGCTTCTGCTGGAAATAGATTGGCCTTTTAGTGGAGCAAATATATTCCTTCATTGTACGATGATGTCTACAGCAGAAAGTGTGTATCCCGGCATTTTACTCCATTAGTTCAAACCTCAGCCACACTCGGGGGACTTAGACAGAGTCATTTCACCATTTTTTGTTTTGGTATTGATTCGTTCCCTGGTGTTGTTGTGTGGGAACAAACTCTCATTGGTATTCAGGCCTGGTACGGTAGACACTTCCCTCTCCCCTGGTTCTTATCTCATCTCCCACCCAACAGCACCTCCACCGCAGCCTCCGATCTATCACACTCCTAATGGGCTCCTCCTTTTCAATAAGCCTGGTGAGGAACTGCGCACGCGAGATGATGGCCAGTGATATACACGGCGCCTTGTTGTCTCTTATCTATTCCACAATCCTCATGAAGCCTGCTAAATTGAGGCTTCGGCTAAAACTTGGCTTGCAATGTGTTCTTAGAGATATCGGAAATGTGCAAATCAGCAAGTCAAAATGCAGTTTTACAGTGTCTCCAAATGTCGTCTTGGTCCATCAGGGAGGCGCTGTGCTGGGGATTCCACGTTTGAAGAATCCTGGAGAGACAGACAAGAGACAGCAGTCAGTGTGTGATAAGCTATTTCAATTCAGTTTGCACTATAAATGGTGAGTTAAAGGTGCACTATGTAACTTTTTGGCTGCTTGTTTCTCTGGATATGCCATTGCGCTGCCTGGGATGTTTCACAGTATGACATTAAGCAACTCTGCTTAATGTCAGAGTTAAGCTATAAAACCACAATTACAAGTGGTTTTATAGCTTAAAAATACAGAGAACAACAGGCATTCTGACCTCTCCACAGATCTGACCTGTAACTTTGGTCTGCATGAAAATAGAAAGGTTTAATACCATACTGTGAAACATTCCAGACAAAGCAATAACATCTCGACGGAGATAATGGAGACTGTATATATAAATGGAGATAGCTAACGCACTAGCCGCCATGTTCCAAATAGGAAGTTCACATGTGGCCTGTTCAGGCTCTGAAGGATCTGACACCTGCTGATCTCTAGGAATTTGTTATTGCATTGCCTGAAATGTTCCACAATATGACATTAAACATATCCTGCATTTATTCAGTTGCAGATGTTTTTATTGCTTGTTTCTATGGAGAATGAAGATAAATTATGTTTTTGTTATTTGCTGTAACATGCCAGGCAAAGCTTTAACATCTCTATGGAGACAAGTAGGTGGTGGTCCCTCTACTAGATAAAGTTACATAACGCAGCTTTAACCTTTGTTGGATTCTGAAACTGACAGGCAGATTAATCAGAGAAACAAAGCACTCTATCAAAGAAGTAGTAGTATTTGAAGTAGTAGTCAGGTAGGATGACAGCAGTTTTTCCTAGTGCTTGTTTATTCACCTTTGTAAACTCAAGATGTGACCACTGCAATGTTGTGTTCACAGTCAAAATGCTTTCACTTGTACCATTTCCATTCGACTCTTTACCCACTCTTCGCATGTAATTCCTTCCTATCTTCCTTTAACTTTTTCAGTAAACTTAATTAAAGTTTTAAAGTACTATTGTGTCCAGAGGTTCCGGCTCTCTCAGAAACTGGGCCAGATCTGTGCATAGAATCTGGAATCAGTGTCTGCGATCTCTTTATCCATGGAATCGCAGAATAAACTTTTATGTCAAGTTACAAAAACAAACCTGATGTTATCATTATAGAAAACAACAGTGACTGAATATTAAAGCTAATGTTTAAAATGTGTGTGTATAAAGTATAGCTCTCCCCAACTATAATATTGTCAGTCCTTGCCTAACCATTGTGGTGTCACTGGGCAAAACACATCACCCTTATTGCCAACTCCAATCAGGGTGGAAAGTTGCAACAGGAAACCCAAAAACTGACTGAGCTACTGTTTTTCTTCTAAATTTGTTTTATGGACAAAGAAAAGTATTTTATTCAAACTAGGGTTATCAAAAGTATTCAGAATCAGATACTAATCACTACTAAAACTAGTATTGAAACTAGATATTAATTTGAGCAAGTATCAATACTAAAAAGTCACATGAGAAGGACTTTCCTGAATAGCTTTGGAATGATCTTGAGCTGTATCAGAACAAGTATAAGAGCACACAGACTAGTATATGCCCATGGACCACTATGGAACCTACCTGGACCATTGAAGGATGACACAGATATAAGTCAGCATAAAAGAAAATACTATGATTTAATCTTAAAAATCACATGCAAGTCTATTCCTTAGTATCAAATTCAACTACAATCAAAACAACAAATATAAATCACCAATAAGACGGAACTTGTCAAAGCCCTAATTGTGTCCTCGATGTGAAATATTTGCCAACTTTGGCCCCCAAGATGAACTCACTCACAGAGTTGAATAGGGCCCTAGTTAGATGTGGCAAACCCAACCTAATTAAGCGACATGTCGAAAGATAAAAAGCTTCTGTGCACATAAAGCACAATAGAAATCTTGTGATGTGATAATTCCCATGAATCAAAGTGCACTGCCCTCCTGCTGTTTCCAATGTCACGTGTCCTTATAGCTTCATTAGCCTTAGCACAATTCCACTATTTTTAGTTCATGGATTCAAGTGCATTTTAAGTATCTTCTTGGCCAGTATAATATAGATTCATTTATTTTGCTGCGGTATTGAAGCAAAACCCGCGCATGGCAGTTTTTCCACTAAATTGGCTAAAAAGCAACGCGTATTATTTCATATTCTGTGCTATAAATGTTTAATTTTGGTACACCCACTGAAATAGGCTTACAGTTTGCTGCATTGATCCATCAGGACAATGCAAACTCTACACAGGAGGCATTATAATTGGTCTGTATTCTTTTTCATGTTTTATCACTGAACTCAAAGTTATATACACTGCCTTAAAGCTAGCATTGTGTTCTAGCCAAAGTCCTCACTGGGGATCCATGTACTGGTAAACGAAAGGCGATATTTTTTTTTAAATGCCACCATTCAGCACCAAGGCATGTTTCAAACTGAATCGCTATGTGGGATTCATTCTACATATATATCAGCTGAAAAGAGTAGAAAAAGTAAGAGTAACGTTACTTCAAAATATTACTCAAGTAGAAATACAAAGTAGTGGTTCAAGAGATCATTCAAGTAAGAGTAAACAAGAATTTGGGAAAAGTACTACTCAAGTAAGAGTAGCTTAACAAGTCTGGACATAACATCTGATTTATAATTTTAAAGTTTACATTTAAAGTGAATGTAATTAGAAAGACAAAACATTAAACAAGTGAACAAAAACAAAAAACAGACTTCATGTTAGAAAACACACATGTTAGAAAAGTACTCTGAAAAGCACAATTTCTTTAAAAAGTTACTCAAGTAAATGTAACTACTACTGCTACTACCCACATCTATATATCAATTTTAATGGCGCTTGGCAACGGCTGATATTTCTAGAAACACAGTGAGCCGCCCGGAGCCAACAGAAGATATCAAAGTACAAAAAGCTGAGCGGCGATGGTACAGAGGGGGAACATGGGAGGTGGTATTGGGTCCCGTGGGGAGACTACAAGTGTCTGGTAATGACTCCAAAGGGCTGTCATCCGGCCTGCCTCCCTGCTATTACGCCGACAGACATTCATTATTGAAGAGAATCCTCTGATGCACTGACCACTTGAAAGAGAAAAGTGGAGAAATGCTACAAGAACGCTGTGTGCACTTTCACGTCCACAAGTGGGGATAAGGGGGATAAGGGGGATAGTTGGTTTTCCTGCCAGCACTGGGCTTTACAAGATCATCTGTAGGTAGTGGTGGAAAGCTCAAGTAAAAGTGTGATATATGATACATGACTAAAAACCGACTCAGTTTCAATTACAAGTATATCGCTGCCAAATTTGTACTTAAAGGCACATTGTGTAACTTTTCTGGTGGAGGGTCCGTCAAATGGTTTTCTCCATCGAGATATTATTGCGTTGATGGAATGTTTCACAGTGTGGCATTAAACGTTTCTATCTTCTTGGAGACAAAATCAGACCAAGTTATAGGTCAGATCTGTGGAGAGGCGACCCCGCTCACAGTCAGAATGCCTGTTTTTCTAGATATTTTTGAGCTATAAAACCACCTGTAATTGAAGAAATGTAAAGTGGAGCTGTTTAATGTCATAATGTGGAACATTCCAGGCAGAGCAATGACATATCCAAAGAAACAAGCAGGTGATTGATCCCCTACTAAAAAGTTACAGAGAGCACCTTTAAGTTAAAAAAAACAACAACAAAACCCTCAAAATACTCAAAGTACTAGTTAGTTACTTTTTAAGCTGTTTTAGTTGCATTTTTTTTTAGCATTTAAAGGGTCCATATAATGCTGTTTGCTGATTTAAAACTACTGCTTCATGACATCACAAGGTGCAACGGAGCATTTTGAGCTTTGGAGATATAAACAGACTAATGGGTGAACAATGAGTGAATGAAATAAAACACAACTCCAGGTATGTTTTTGATGAGATAACAACATTATATCATGGCTAAAAGCTCACAAAGGTCAATTTTGCGCAATATATGACCTTAAAAACTGGGTGACTATTTTGTACACTTCACTCAACATATATTCTGTGAGCTCTGGCCAATCAGAAAAAGCAATGCTAAAACAAGTATATGTTTAAAAATCTACTTGAAATTATAATTACTCTAAAAATCTACACAATTGCAGTACAGTTTTTAATGAGCTACTTCCCACCTTATATATTATGTGGGGGACTGTTAGAGGAATCATGTATGGAAAACCTGGCACCCATTCATTCATTAACATTATAGTAAAGGTACTGTAAACATACTTGAGCCCAGTACGTTTACAGCATCTCATCCAAACCCCGCCAGAAGGAACACTAATGAAGAAGATGTTGGCCAAAGGTTTGAAGATGGGAAAAGACGATTCCCAAAGCCACCCTATAGAGGGAATCACACTCCTCTGCAGTGCTTGTTAATACTGTCTGTGTGTGCACTGAGGGACTTTTTCCTCAAACATTGTGATTCAAAGGGGCACTTTGTAACCTTTCTGCTTGTTTCCATGGAAATATTATTGGTTTTGGAGACAAGCAGGTGACGCCACTAGGCAACGTTACAGGTCAGGTCTCTGGAGAGTTGATCATGTGTAGAAGAATGTATGTTTATGGATTTTTTTTTTTTTTTTTTGGCAATGAAAACTTTAACTGAATAAGTACAAGATAGATACGTTTAGTGTTATACTATGGAACTGTAGGCAAAGCAATTACTTCTCTATGGAGACATCATAGTAACCATCCACCAGAAAAGTTATGTAGGGCATCTTTAAAGAGCTCATATTACACTATCTGTGTTATAAGGTTGTTTCCTCATCACAAACATACCATTCACATTGTTTCATTCACACATATTTAACACACAAATGCTGCATATTTAAGCTGAGTTCTTCTCTCAAACAGAAAACCCTCTGTTCCACCTTGTGATGTCATGTGGTAATAAGAAAGTGCTCCACTGAATTTTTAAAGTCCATACACCTTCACTAAAATCATTTGAATAATTTCAGCCCTGGGGATATTAACTTGAAAACTACTGCTTCATGACATCACAAGCTGGACCAAAGCATTTTGAGCTTTGGAGATGTAGACAGACTATAATAATAATAATTATAACTAATAATAAAGGGTTACTCAAACATGTGTGACTAAAACAAAACAGAACTCCAGGTTTGAGTAATATAGGACCTTGAGGAATCATTGAATTGGCGACATTATGAACACACATTAGGACCCTCTACAGTGAGAAGAGATGGACCATAGAACAAAGTGCAAAGTGAACAAAGAGAAGTCTAAATGAGACAATTGAGAGATGTTCTTTTGCAGCTGCTGGAGCTCATCAGGCTCTGTAATGAACTGTGTGTTTGTTGTTGTCACACAGAGAGCAGTGACACCTACATCACTGAGCTCACAGCAGACTGACAGCTCCCTCCGAGTTAAGCTAACAGAATGTGAGCCCCGGTACTAAGATGTGATTTTTATGATGTACTTTGGAGATAATGGCCACATGTCTTTTCAGCATGAGCTTTTGTGTATTCTTTTGAACACCCACAGAAAAATCTAAATTTAAATATGGTCAAGAAGAGAAACAAAGCAGTAACTGGTAACTCAAAACATCAAGAGTGAGTAGAGGAGCATGCATATCTGAATAATAATAGCTTATGGATGGGTCAAGGAAAGTATTATAATTGAAATGATATTCTGTTTCAAAAATAATTAGCTAGAATCATGTATGGATTTCAGGCATATGGGGTAAGACAATGGAGGACCAAAAATAACATTATTATAAATACAAGAATAAATATTGGAAAGTATTAGGGGTAGGACGAGACACAGTTTTCACAAGTTTTCCTCTTTTCTGCTTCACTATTTTTATTTATTTTATGTAATACTTTCATTCATCGTAGTACTGCTTTTAGGAACAGCCGCTTCTTTGTATAACTCACCAGCTAAAACTCTTTTTTTGTCCAAGCCAAAGGTAAATTCAGAGGGGAAAAAAATCTCACAAGATCATTTTTCTCATGTGTGCACAATCTTGTGGCAGTTTTGTCTTGTGATATCTTGTGGCTAATTAAAATGGTGAATAAAAGTATAAATGTGTAAATAAATAAATGCTACACATTAAAGCATTCTGGGGAGTAAAAAGCTAAAATATGCTTGTTTGCAAATGGGCAGCAAATACGACCTGTTATTTATTTATTTACCCCAATAAATAGGTAGACAGCCATGATATGGAAAACAAGAAGCGAAAAAAAAAAAAAAAAAAATGCTTATTATTGTTAAACTAGACATAAGGAACAAGGATATATCAATAACTCATGTTGAAAAATGAAATCAACAACCATAACAGTTATTAATTAAATGTTTATTTGACTTTCATTGTGACATTTGGGAGAAAGCGCCACAGTCCTCGATCTTCTGGACTCATCTCCTTCCTGGTTTTCATCTCTCTCGACATCTGCACATCCATCTCCAGGGTTCCTTTAGTTTCTTCAGACTGTAAATCCTGAAGATCTTTAAATGCTGTTTGTTGTACTTCATCTTGTTGTCAAATCATTTGTTAGGTTTTGATCCAATGAGGTAAATTTGTTTTTTAAATAATTTATTCTAACATATTCTTTTTACAGACCAAAGTTTAGTTTGTAAACTAGTAGTTTAAAAATGAACTACAACTATTAAATTTAGTTTAGTAGTAATAGTTTGGTAAGTTAAAGTCAGTGTGTGAAAGTTAAAGTCTGAAAGTCTGAAAGTTAAAGTCTGAAAAAAAAAAAAATCACAAATCGTTGAAAACATTGATGTCCTCAAAATGGAGCTGGTCTTGGTAAAGTGGTGTCATGAGGGGCTTTAGTATTTAAACATGTAAGCCAGCGATTCATTTCTTTTTCTTTTTTTTCCTCAGGCTTTGGGGGCGGGTTCAAATATTTATCCAAAAAAGCATTAATATCACCATCGCTCTTGCTGAAACTGTGAAGAAGATGTGAAAAACCTTTGAAAATGTGTGTATCAGAAATGTGCCTCTTCTCCAGTTTCTCGACATTTCTCAGATATTCAGGAAGTTTAAAGTTTTCCTGCCTCTTACATCTGCCCATCACTGGTTCTTTGTCTTGGACATAACTTTTATATTTTTTGCTGGTTTTGTGTCTGTAATTTGATGTTGGTGGTTGAGCTGCTATCTTGGCTTTAACTGAAGGCCCCTCAGGCTTGTTAGTTTGTGTTTCTATTGCACTTGACCTGTGTCTTGATCTCCTCTGCAGGAAGAGTGCAGGAAGACTTCTCTTGGACATTATTTTTAGTCTTTAGTGATTGTTTCTGGACTCTAACTGAAAGATCCTCATTCTTTATGTGCCCTTCAGGTCTCACTGTTTGCCCTTCAGTTCTCCCTGTTTAGTTTGAGATTGTTTCAGTGCACGTCACTTCAACTGGAGCCTCTTTTTCAATGACTTCAGTTTCTGTGCTAAGTTTTTCAGAGTTTTATTTTTTTTCTCCTGTTTTGCCTTTTGTGTTTCTTTGCTTTTTTCCACCAGCTTTGGTTGGGTTGGTCAGGTCATTTTGGGAAGGACTTATTATCTGTGGACTCTGGTGATTTAGGTTCCTCTTTCATTACAATAGGCTCCTCGGTGTCTTGAATATGTGTGTTGTCAATTAGATCACGGTCATTTGGAGGATCTAAGATATTAGTGACCGTCTCAACTTCAGACATCTTTTTAAATGGCTTCTTTTTTCCTTTTCATTTGAACTTTTGTCTGTTTTACATTGTCCTCAGTTATTTTAGGTGGCAATGGTGTATCACAAATTAGAATTTCTGGTTCCTCTTTTAACTCTGGAGGTTGCTCTATGTCCTGATGTTGAGGATTGCTTATCTTATAGTTTCAGAGAAGCTAAAGGAGGCTCTACCAATTCATGTTCCTCCTTGACTGCAACTGTAGGCTCCTCGGACTTTTGAGTATATATGTGATCAGTCAAATCTCCATGGTCATTTGGAGGAACTATATTGTTCCTGACCATCTCAACTTTAGCTACTATACTGGTGTCTTCGGCTGAAGGTTTTACATCCTTATTGTTTTTAGCTCCGAGAAGTGCAGGGAGAGATTCCTTTAACACCTCCATGTCATTAAGCTGGAGTTCAGCTTCACTAATCTCAGGTTTCAGAGGAGGTGAAGGAATTTCTACCAATTCTTGGACATCATCTGTGGACTTTGGAGATTGGGATTCCTCTTTGATTATAACAGTAAGCTCCTCATTCTCTTGAGTGTGTCCAAATGGGAAGTGAGCATGGGTGCGCTTCCGGCTCTATCGACTCTGGCTCCAATTATGGGAGACATCACCCTCCCTTAGCTCACTGCTTTATACAGTCTATGATTCTAATGCATTTTCGAGGGTAGAGTTAGTGGACTGGGCTATTTTGTTTGTTGACATAGTGGTTAGCGCCGAAACCATAGACTGTATAAAAAAGTGGACTAAGCAAGTGTGACGTCACCCATAGCGTTCAGCGCCACTCAAATGAAACACCAGGATCATGTAGAGCTGGTTAATACGAACATTTTAAGACCCACATGACAAGGCTCACAGCAGCAGTTACAGAGAAAGGAGGGTCAATATTCCAATGTAAGTCAATGGGAGCCAGGGTCAGTAGGAGCTGGAAAAGCCCACATGCAAACTTCCTATTTGGAACATGGCGGCTAGCGCATTAGCTATGGCCAAAACAAACTTAAATGCTAATGGCCACAACTGTTAAACTGATCAACATTTCTAAACACGTCACTCCTTGAAGGGTCTATAATCTCCACTTTTGAGAGACTGAGAGACTTTTGTCAGCAATACACCACATAAATAATTCAATATTGATTCACAGGCGCACATCAAACTGGATGATTAATGTTGGTGCTTCTCATTGAGGGTTAGGGTCTCAGTGGAGTCAGCCTGGGGAGGGGAAGAGGGTCCTTCAGGTGTGCTGTTGAGTCCCTTAAGTATTTCTTCAAACAATAGAAAACTTAATCAACTCGCCAGTATGCACATGTAATATAGGCCTATTATCTGTTGACTGGAGCATGCAATGAGAGGTTAGGCTGCTTTCTATGGTTCTCTCCATCAATTATTTGAGCTATATAAAGACCTATATAAAGTTTGGCTGTTTCACAATTTTCATGATGTTCAAATCACACTAAGAATGTATAAATCAATGCAAAATAAAGGTTGATAAGGGCCAATCTTACCACTTAAAGGGCCAATATTACACTATTTTCTGATCTATGTTATAATCCTCGTCACAAACACAGCTGGAGTTATGTTTTGTTTCATTCACACCTGTGTAACACACAAACCCTGCATATTTAGGCGTTCTCAAATAGAAAACTCTCTGTAATACAGGAAGTGCTCCACTGTGTTTTAACTCCATTCACCTTCACTAGAATCATATGGATGAATCATAGGTGGAACAGAGAATTTTGAGTTTTGGAGATGCAGACAGACTAATAATAAAGGATTACTGAAACATGTATGAATGAAACAAAACACAACTCCAGGTCTGTTTTTGATGAGGTAACAACATTTTAACATGGCTTAAAGCTCACATAATATAGGACCTTAAAGTAAACTAAGTCTTGGACAAACTCCTTATAATCCTCTCCACAGTGAGAGACACACATCCCCAGTTAAAGCCCTGTTCCTGCCATGTTCCTCCTCTCAGGCTTCATCACAGTTTATTGACTCTGCCCTAATGGCTCTCAGGGTAATGTCTACACGCTTCGAACAGCATACTCAGCAGCCTTACAGGTCAGTCAGCAGCAAAAACACAGACAAATGCGGACAGTTGTGGATGGGGCCATTCAGAAAATCAACCGGGAAGGACTTAAAACAGATATGTGCAAATTAAGTGGGATCAATGCTTATGTTGTATTGACTCTGGTGCTGAGATCCTGGGATGCAGAAAAAATGCAATACTGTGGAAGAACTGTGGTGGTGATGAAGGGAAGACTGAGGTGGTATTACCTAAAATAGCAGGGTGGGAATCATAAGAGAGAATGCATGGTTAAACGAATGTGCAAAATGAACTGACTATCATTGACTCTTGATTTTGAACGTGGCTAGTGATGTGACGTTTGAGAATGAGTCGGCTCTTTGGAACAATCCCTTAAAGTTGCACTATTTAACTTCTGATTCTGGTGGAGGGTCCATCACCAACTTCTCTCCATGGAGATGCTGTCTGGAATGTTCCACTGTATGGCATTGCATTCTCTACGGAGACAGCAGTTACATGTCAAATCTGTGTAGAAGCGAGCCCACTCACAGTAAGAATGAAAGTTTTTAAATCAATTGAAAGATTGTTGAGAGTAAAGAGTATTGATAAATGCAAGATGGATACATTTAATGCCATACCGGAACATTCCAGACAAAGCAATGACATCTCCATGGAGACAAGCTGATGGCGGACACTCCACTAGAAATGTTACACAGTGCACCTTTAGTTGGAAGCAAATCTTTTTCAATTTTTTATGCATTTTACTCTGAACCAACACACGAAAAGAGGCACAGTAGGTAACACAGGTGACAGTTTTGTGAACAAAAAATATATTTGGCATCCTAATAACATTTAGTTTTTCAATTATTAGTAAGTGCAACATTTTATTTTGGTTTTCATAATGTCAAAGGGTAAACACATTCCATTTGAAGCATTTTAATCAAATCTGAGCCATGGTTATTTCTAGCTGTGATTAATTTGTAGATAAAATGAATGCCCACACTGGCTTCTGTCATATAAATAAATAGTAAAAAAGCCATTCTTTTGAACAGCTCTTTGAAGTGAATGAACACAAAAGATTCGGATCCCGCAAAGGAGCCAAACGTCCCAATAACTAAACATGGCTCAGTTTGAACAGCTGGCCTTGCTCTCTAACTCTCATCTCACTTTTGAACCATGATAGAGGAACACCACATGCAGGTTCTTCCATATTTGCTTCTCATCCCAAATTCCTTTTCTGAATACGCACTGATTCCATTTAGTCACACTTTTTTTTTTTACCAGTGGCTGCTTTTACCCATTGCATGGACTAAATGATTTCCTCCTTCTATGGGACAGGAGAGCATCAGTGTCTGGAGGTAGGCACTGTGAAGGAGCGCTATGGTGTTGCAGGGCGTTGCATCAGAGGAAAGGATCCTCAACTACACGCAGAGAGTCGATTAACATTACACAAATGACTCCAGCTCCATGGATTACAATTATTACTTTAACCACAGGGATAAAGTGAAACTGTGAAATATTGTAAGAAGTAACAGATCGGTTCACAAGAGGGACGTTGCTATATTTTTAGTGATAATCTATGAAACATGGGGAGGAGATCTTTACATTTGGTTAATTGTACTATAGAGTGATAGATGGATTTACCAGTAGTGTTGGGTTGTGTTTCATTGTTTTGGCTAATATATGTCTATGAGAGATTTGCACTACTGCCACAAACATGGTAACGGATGGTTTTTTTTGTTCCTTCCTGAACTCTTCACAGGATTCCAAAAACATGCATGAATCAATCCAAAAACAACTCAGAGGAAGCTAATGATGAGGGAAAACCATTTGAACATAATGCGTGTACTTTTCTGGTGAAGGGTACGCTAACTGCTCTTCTCCTTGGAGTTGTTATAGCTTAGCCTGGAATGTTCCACACTATGGCATTAAATCTGCCTATCTATGTAAACGGAATTACATGTCAGGTTTGTGGAGAGGTGATCCTGCTCACAGAAATGAGACAAGCATGTGGCAGAACGTCTACAAGAAATGTTACACAATGCACCTTCAGGTAAAGCGCTCCATTATTACACAGAGCACCTTTAGGTAAAGGATTCACTTGTGGCAGCTGTTGTGTAGCTGCCACAAGTGAATCCTTTACCAACTCATTCCACCAGAATAAAGAAGCAGGTTGCAACAGAATGAGCAGATGGTGTAAAAAACCCCATCACCCCCCATGCAACTGATTAACTGTGGGATCCACCATTTTAAAAGGAACAAACAACATTTGTCTTGCCCCAGTACAGGTGTGGTGTATAAGCAGCTCTTGAGGTCAAAATAAGTCCACTGTGTGCTGCCTGCAATTATTTATAAGTGTTTTATTGTCTGATCATCAGGAAGTGCATGTTCACATACTAGTTGTTGTTAGCCTTACTGTGAAGGCAAATCCACTCTGGTCTCTGAAAATTATGAAAACTATAAAACTAAGCTAACAATTAAAAAAAAAAAAAAAAAAAGCATGACCGCAAATTGTTTCAAATGAACTAGTTTTGTTTAACAGTTATAGTAAAATAGTACAAATCAGGTAGAGCCTTTAAGCATTAGAAATAAATAGATATTGCTAATGATTATAGTGGGAGCATAACAGAAAAATGTGAAAAAGAGTTGTACTACAACAAAACCAGGATTGAAAGGTCAACAGAATGAGTTCTGTTTACACACTTGAGTGAGGTGAGTGGCTGACAAACACAGGTCAGACAAACTGCTTTTACTGTTCCCACAACTACACTAATGCACTAACTCTTGAACATGCAGAGGAAACAGCATGTATGAACAGTGTGTTCTGCTCCGTGTGCAGGCTGCCGTGAACAGTGGACTCTGCACAAACCTGTTTACACATCTCCTAAGGGTCTGGTTCCCAATGAGATAATGAGCTTCCTGATGAATGGAGATGAGGCAAAGATCTTGTGTCACAAACAGGTCTGTCTAAATTAGGATTATACATCCTTTCTCTGGTTCTTGAATTCAATACTGTGTGAATGGTATTGTGGTTAGTTTCCAAGTTTGTGAGAAATTTGTGAGAAGTGTGCTAAAAACAACATTTTTTTTTTTTAGGTTTGCAATAACTAATATAAAACGTCTGGAGATTAGCCTGGACTGGTTTACCCTCAGCCTGACCTCGAATAAAGTGTCTCAGATGGATGGAAAATATAATAAGAGCCACATCAGATCCACCATTAGTATTACAGGAGCAGAAGGTCGATGTGGGAGACGATTTCCATTATAATCTCTATTAAAACTTCTTAGGCTGAAGAGTTGCTGCACTGTTTTTGTTATAGTTCTAAAATGATTAAAATCACCATCTATAGTAAAACTTTAAAAGAGAGTGTTCCAAAAGACACCAAAAAAAAAAAAAAAACGTGAATAAATCGAGCACAGTGAGATGGTTATCCATCATCTTCACAGATGGTCATTCATAATTCATGAGGAACAGTTGAGAATTCAGAGCCGAGGGATGAGAAAGTTCCTTCATGTTCACAAGGCTTTGGACAACATGTATCTATTATAATACATATGTAAAAGGGCTTGTCCAATCTTTTATGCACTCCATTACATTATTTACATAGCAAGGAATATTTGTCCCATCCTGCTCATGAATACTCAGAAATAAATGGGCCCTTATCACATGTGTTATCGCTGAGCAGCCATGTTAATGCATAGCAATAAGTCCCAACAGGTGGTGGGAAGTACATAACATACATAGCATAAGACATTGAGCAATGGTAGCTATAGCCTAGTTGGCCCTGACTAATTTGTTTGGTCGAAAAGTGGCAAAGAAAAATCTGCTATGAGATTCTGTGTCAGCGTGCCACTTGTATCTGCTCCAGAGGACAAATGTGTCATGTAATCTGGATCCATGAAAGCCCCTGAACTATAAACTGTAAGAGATGTGTCAGCTGACTTTAAAAATCTGCCTTGTTCAACACCAACACCAAGATGGAGCTGTGCGGTTGGTGGCACTGTTAGGCCTGTCACAATAATTACTGTATTGACTGTAATCCGTCACTTGCTTATCTCCATGGAGATGTTATTGCTTTGCCTGGATTGTTCCATGGTATGACTTTAAACATATCCATCTAGCATTTAATCATTATGGGTGTTTCTATTGCTCAAAAATACAATAATTCCTTCTGTGAATAGGGGCAACTCTCCACAGATCTGAACTGTTACATAGCGTAGGGCTGTAATCTGCTTGCCCCCCTTGTGATAGGTTTAATCTATACTGTGGAACATTCTAGACAAAGCAATAACATTTCCATGTCGACATCTCCACTAGAAATGTTACACAGTGCACCTTTAAATGAATGAATGTTGGTACAATATATTTTGGGCTCAATATACTATATATCATGTAGGTGTTTTCTTTTCAAATAGGGAGAAAGTTTTTGCTATTTTTTTTTTCATACAGTAAGATTTGAGCTGTGGAGGGTTGATCAAGTAACTTCTAAGACTAAATAATGGTTAATTCTGCTATTTATCATTTATTTTGCACATTAGAATGCCTGATAAAAAAAGACTCCAGGCATTTTTTTAAATCTTTTGTTTTTTGGTGAGTTTAGTTCCTTAGCATATAAGCTGTCATGTGGAAACAACACATTTTCCCATTCTGCACTGAAAGATGTTTTAATATTAACTTAATCAACTTGCCTCCAGTTCTTTGGGGCATGCTTTTCTCAAAATGCATTTTCCACCATAGGGACTTTAAGGGATTACCCCTTAAAATAGCACCGACATAAACCAAAATGTCTAATCTTCTACTTAACAAGATTTTAACAAAATAGACCTAAGGATTTTTTTTTCTATTTTATGACAAATTTTTGGTTAAATTTATTCAAATACTAAACAAGATATCTATAATCCCCTCTGTATACGTTTTAGTATTTAATATGTCAACAAAAAGAAACATGAAATTCTGGCTCTTTTCATGTTTCGGTTTTGAATGTCCCAAAAATTGTCAATTGAATATGAAAACATTACATGATTAAAAACATTTTCTTTCATTTAAATACATAAACTACAGAAAAAGTTTCACAGTGACAAATAAATCAAATTGATATCTGTCAAATATTTCCTATTCACTTGTACTGCCTTGACTTATTAATGACACAGTATATTTAAAAATGGTTTACTGGGATTATCCTGATTTATTGCTATTTCGTCAGTCACTTTTGATAGTTGAAAGCTACAACTATTACTGCTACTACTACTACACTACGTCATCAGGCCAATGCAGTGACTAGGACCTGTGCTCCTAGAAAAGACATATCCCACACTCATGATTTACAGTCTTATAGCGTCTGAAAAACCATCATGTATTTGACTCTTACGGAGCCACTGTTTTCTCATGCAATGACTCAAGTCAAATCAACGCCTGGGAAACTCGACCTTGAGAGCCTCCTGGAAGGTTGAAGTGGCCATAAAGCAGCGTGGAGAAGCTGTGCGTGCCTATAGGTTGATTAGTGTACGTGAATAATGGATGTGCATGATATGAACGGCTGCCTTGTATTGTGTGGAGCAGCTATGGGGCCCTCGCTCATATTACATGCAGGAAATGAATTCACCTTATTTCTCTGGGGTGAGCCTGTTTATCAGAGAGTGTGTGTTTGACGTGTGAGTGGGCTTGTTTTGTACACGCACACACATGTTGGGTTTCCATGCTTCCTGGGGACATAAAATTGACTTGAATTCATTTCCTGGAAATTGTAAGCTTAGCCATAGTTACTACTTGCATAAACCCTAATCTGTTATAACCCATGTATGTCTATGTAATTAAAGCATTTACGTCATTGGGACCTAAATTAAGTGTGTGTACAGATTTTAGTCTGTATAATGTGATGAATCCACACACGCTCACACGTTGGGTTCATGTTTAGTGTGGGGACAAAAAAACTAGAATCCTAACTTGGCTATCTATAACCCTAGCCCCTAAAAACAAATATCTAACCTTCAAACTATTCCGATCCAATTCCACCATAGAATTCTTGTCTTCCAGCTTAATTTTTTATCTATAGACACTGAAGATGTTGTGATGTCATGTGAACGCAAACCTATAAGTCTGAGCAGGCTTGAGTTCCCATAAGATTTAGTAAACAGGTGCACCAACAATGTGTGTGGGCTTCTTTTCCGCACGCACAGGTCAAATTCATGTGTGCTACAGGGACATAGACTTCTGTTTATTTTCTGGAGCCTAATCATGATAGCTAGACTCACTGAGATCAAGCTGTTATCTCATCAAAAACATATCCAGACTTGTGTTTTGTTCACTCACATGTTTGAGTAATCCTTTGTCTGTCTGCATCTCCAAAGGCTCAAAATGCTCCATTCCACCTTGTGATGTGATGAAGAGATAGTTTTAGCGTTTCACAGCTACATTTTACCTTTAGTTCAGTAGAGATGGGCAATTCCAGGGCTTAAATTACCCAAATGATTCTAGTGAAGGCATATGGAGTTTAAAACACAGTGGAGCACTTCCTTTATTACCACATCACAAGGTGGAACAGGGAGTTTTCCATTTGAGACAAGCCTAAATATGCAGGCTTTGTGTGTGAATTAATCAAATTATAACTCCAGGTATACTATTGATAAGGAAACATTAAAATTTGATGAAAAAATAGCGTAATAAGGGCCCTTTAAGTATGAACACATTTCAGTCCCCACATGTCTAAATACACATGTACAACCACAGCGACATCACCATGACCAGAGCTGGAGTAGATCGGTTTCAGCTGACAGCATCTTCCGTATTGGGCTCAGAGCTCATTACAGCAGACAGGCCTTTAATCTGTGTGTGGTGCTAAGATGATAGGACAGGGACAGATTGGAGAAAACTGGACAATTTGCCCCAAAAATCAGAAGCGCTTCTCAGAATACAAGCTAACGGGATGTACCATCACAAGAGGACACCACAACCAGCTGTGCGTTGTGTGCTAACGACCACAGTTTGAAGTCTGAAGTTAACAGTATATTTCCAGCAGGACAAAAAATGCTGTGATCGGTTTTCAGTTACACATAAGATAAGACTAAAATCACAATCAATATGACATAGCATAGTGGTACGAAGACAGTCAGGCCATTTTGTTGGATTCTTTATTGCCTGTTCCTCTGACCAGCACAACAAAGTGTCTTGCCCAAGGACACAACAACATTATGGATTGCCAGCTGGCTCTTGACAAGCTGAGGCACTATGAAAAAGTGTAGTGTTGCTACAGAAATGATTGCGATAAATTATAATATTGAACACTATGTTCAACTGTAAGAAAAATATTAAATCTTTAATAATTAATTTGCACAATGGAAATCACTAGTTAGTGATAATACGTATCAATAATGAGTTGTGGATTTAACATTATTGAAATGTTAGAAAAAATTAGAAAAAATGACCCTAACCCCCAATTTACACCAAAGCAACCCGCTTACTCGCATGCAGAGCAGCATATGTTCAGCATACGTGCAGCATACGTGCAGGTATCAGTCAATGAGAGTACTGCAGCCATGGCTTGTTATTGCTGTAAAACACTGTCAGTCTCATCAACTTGTGACTTAAAATGTATTTCATCCAATCAACAATGAACATGTAGCAGTATAAAAGAATATGGAGTTTAATCATGAGAATATACAGAGGTTGGCGTAGCAGGGGTAGCTCTGATGTGATGTCTCTGGTGTAAATTAACGCTTTAACAATACGCACGTATGCAGCTTTGCCTACGTTACATGGTATAAACTCTAGGTAATGCTAAATAAAAATCAGATAAAATCAATTTTTCCCAATTTTGGTATATTCACTGTTTACTTTGAAGTAAATTAGAATACTGATTAAAGAAAAACAAACAAAAAGAAAATTACAAACTTTTTTTTAGTTTAGTTCAAATCAGGACTTCTTCAATTTAATGTCAGCAGAAAGTGTTGGCTGAAGTCATTCCTGTCAATACAGTCACAAATCAACTAACTAGTTTTCTGTAGACTTTTCTCAAGAATCTAGAAAGTACAGGTTCTATTCAATATTTCATTCAAGGTTTGTTCTACTGAAAATTCTAACTTTGGACAATGTTTAAAAGTCCGAAAACACACAAGCCTTAAGAAGCCATAAGTATTCACATCAACTCTCCTAATGCCTATTTGGGCCAATTAGACATCTTCACTTATAGCCTGAGTGACTTCATGACATCTCAGCCCAGAAAGTACAAAGTTTGGCTCAGCTGTGCGCCCTCAAAGGCTGAAGAGTGCCTGACCTGCGAGTGCATCTGGGGCAAGACAAGAGACATCAGGAAAAGAGGAGAAGAACCTCTTCTTCTCCTCTTTTCTTGATGCCTCTTTTCCTGAAGAGGAAAAGAAGAGGGTACACCAGCTTGACACTGCACCCAAGTGGGTCTGGAAGGAGAGAGGATGGAGAGAGGAGGAGGTGAGGTATATGAGAAGCAAAGGGAGAGGAGAGAGAGACGAAATGGAAGAGAAGAGTGAGAAAAAGAGGATAACAAGGGAGAGAGTGCAGAGAGAAGTTAAAGAAGCACTATGAAACTTTTCTGTGAGAGGCTCCACCACCAGCTTGTCTCTATGGAGATGTTGTAGTTTTGCTTGCAATATTCCACAATATGGCATTAAACTAATTTATTTTCATGGAGACAGTGAAATGACACCATGAGACAAAGATACAGGCCAGATCTGTGGAAAGGCGACCCTGCTCACAGTAAGAATACAGGTTTTTTTCCTAGATACTTTCTTTAGCAATAAAGTGGTAATGTAATAAACAGGTTAAATGTCATACACGTTACACAGGACATTTACGAGAGAGAGAGACAAAGACAAAGAGAGGGAAAGAGAAAGAGATAGAAGAGAGAGAGAGAGAAAGAGAGAGAGAAAGAGAGGGAGAGAGATAGACAGGGAGAGAAAACAGAGAGGGTGGGCAGAGACAGAGAGAGACAGAGAAAGGGAGAGAGAAAGAGATAGAAAAGAGAGAGAGAGAAAGAGACAAAGATAGAGAGAGACAGAGAAAGGGAGAGAAAAAGATAGAAGAGACAGAGAAAGAGAGAGACTCTTAATGAGCTGAGAGTGGAGTGAAAATGAAATATCGATTAGCTTAATTGGCGCTATTAAACCGTATTTTATTTTTCCATTGAGAGTAGAAGGGGAGGAAGAGAAGCAGTTTGGAAAGGAGAGGAGGGGACAGAAGAATGGAGAGAGGAGAGAAGGAAAGATGAGAAGACCTTTAACCAACCCAAAATGCCATATAATATCATAAAAAAGTTACTAGCAAGTCACTGTAGTACCATGAGTCACTGAAATACTAAGATACTCATTCTTATTGTTTACTACCTGCTTAAGACTTGACAGCAAAAAGGCATAGCGACTATGCATTCTCTTCCCAGGGGACACTGAGAACATGCCTCCAGCTATATTGGAATCAGTTTTTCATTGCATCTATCGTTCAAACAAAACCTGAAATCCTTCCAAGGTACAGTAAACCCTACAAACAAAGAACGTGAGTGTATTCAGAGGATGTATCGTCGACCGGAGGAAATAAACACTCTTTGTTCATCTGCGGCTTGTGTGAGTCATAAAGAACAGTGAGGCATACAGCAGCCAAGTGCAACTGTGAGAGAGGGGTGAGAGAGGGGTGAGAGAGGGGTGAGAGAGGGGTGAGAGAGAAGAGAGAGAGGACAGGTTCAACTGAAGTGAAGAGGAGTACGTCACTGTCCTGTCCACAGAGCAGAAAAGGAACTTGTGAATTCATCATGCCCCGAGAGAGTTGTATTATAGAGTCTAATTCAAAACTATGTCAGTGGCTCTCTATGAAAAAGTATGGATGTAGTGTGTGTGTGTGTGTGTGTATGTGTGTGAGGCAGCTCTGGCTATAATTGATTAAACCACTAAAGATTTATAGCATTATCACTAACTAGGAGCTAACTAAGGAGCTAGCTATGGACATTTGACATGCTACAAGGCAGAAGATACTAGAAAATATCCCCCGAGACCTTCCAAAGAAAATACTTTGACGGAATGGGCCATTTCATCACCAACCAAAACACCAGAGTGGAGTAAGAGTGAGACCTTTCCTGTTGAGCTCCATTCACACCAGGTTTGGGCCCACTTTAAGTTCTAATGTAGATCTAGTCACGTTCTAGTCCTGGTATAGTCCTGGTTTAATCCTGGTTTAGTTCTGGGTTTAGTCTCACTTTAATCCCAATTTTTTTAATTGATTGTGCAAGTATGAACACACCCTAAATTGACAAAAGAGAAGCTGGATTTGGTCAGATGACTCGCAGACTGCCTGTTACACTAACTACGGTGTGCTGTGGTGTGTATTTGACCAGCACAGAGCAGGTTCACTTAGGTTCAGGAGATAACACACGTCTAATTACCTCTGAACCACTGCAGACCACTGTGTTGTTCTGAAAGACTCTCGCACTTCCCCTGGGACTCACGGCCGCAGAGCTCTGAGGTCAGTGTAACACCACACAATCACACACTTGCACGCACACACATAGCCCAAACAGTTTGCGAACTCACATAAATCAATTTAAAGAATGTTTCTAACGCATGGCGGAGGTGACACAAGGAGATTCTTTTGAATCAAGGATCCTCTATCGACGTCTGCATCGAGCACTGACTGGACCCGCGCGGGGATAGTGTGTCCAGTTGCTCAGACAGTCAATGTATAGATAGTAGATAAGAGCATTAGTCAGTGAACAATGCAGGAGGAAAAGCTGTGAACTTTAGAACTATTCATTCTTGTAGAGGTGACTGGTTCACAGATGTACAGATGTGAGTGGTAAAAATGTTCTTTTGAGTCTGAGTAGTTTGACAGTGAATGTCTCATGTTTTGTTTTCTGTGATGTTTTCTGACAGAAAAAAGGGAATAAGATTAGACATGTAACTTGGTGGTGCAAGAAACCCAAACTTAAAAACTTTCTCAAATGTTTGGACACACCTTCTCATTCAATTTTTTTTTTTCCATACGGATGACATCAAATATAAGATGCAAGATGAATGGAATTATTTAAAAAAAGTTAAGTAACACTATATTTTATATTCAAATCCTCAAAATATCTGCCTTTTGCTTTGTTGTTCCGAACCCTTGGCCTTCTCTCAATGAGCTTCATGATGAAGTCTCCTGAAATAGTTTTCACTTCACAGCTGTGCCATGTAAGGATCAAGAAATGCCAAAAGGGCAAAGCAGTGGTCAAAGCAAAGGATGTCTATTTTTACTTTTTTTTTTTGTTGCCTTCAGTGAGAATCAACAATATAAATAATCATGGAAATAAATAAGAAACTTCAATCAAAAAGTCTGTTCAAGCTTTTGACTTACTTATTTACTCATGAGGAGGGACACAAAATTTTCAAAGCACCTCTTATTAAATAGAAATTACCCATGACCCCTGACCGTAAACAGTTACCACCTCATACGGCAGTTAGCATTTGACCATAGGGGCATGCACAGAAAAATGGCTGCTCCAAATGTCAAAGAATACTTAATGTAATACAGTCTACAGCACAAGACTATACATTAGGGGCCTTAAATGTTATCATACATTACCTAATCACACACTCACATGCATACGGCCCTGACCTTTACACCTGACTACATCTATGGCAGCTGAGAAAGGACAAAATTTGGATTAAATGAGTTCTTAATAGAAACGAATGTGGTCCATGGTGCTGCGCTGATCATTAATTATCATTTGTTGAGCTAAAGGTTAACATGTGCAGCACAGAACCCACCGAGCAGGATGGGAGCAGAGAGATGAGCTGGCTCCAAGGGCCTGCCTGGTGCTTCAGGTCAACTTCAAACATGCTGCCAGAGAGAGACCTGTCAGAGAGCTAACAGTGTGGAACCTGGCATGGATCCATAAAAGAAATTTCAAAGCAATTATGGATTATATGTCTTTGAAAAGATTTGAGGGGAATACAGTACAGCTCTATGAAAGTGTTCAGAAAGTGTGGATGAAGCACTTTTTATACATAGAAAAGAAATGACTTCAGATTTGCAGACAACATTGTGATGTAAAAGGCAATATGTGACTGAAACTGGAACTACCCAATGGAGCAATGAACAGCGATCATGAGCAGGAGTTTCAGGAGTTGGAGAGTTTCTAGCTGGTCAGCCTTTTTTAATTTTAAAATTATACATAATGAAAACAAAAACGGACAAACAAACAAAAAACTCCCACAACCCACCCCTCTCTCCACACTCATCACACACAGAAAACTACACAAAAAACATTCTAGCTTGTCAGGCTTTAGTCAAATGGGTCGGTTTAGAAGGAAACAACAAAGAGTTAAATAAAATATGCTTTTCCTGCTATCCTTTATAATAATCTACGACACCGAGCATTACGTCACATTTTGGACATTTTAAAATGATCTAATATTCATCTAAATTGATTTAATAAAAGAAATAAGTCTACTGTCTCATGTCATCACAACAAACAGCGACCCTGCTCAATCCTATATAGGTATCACCATAGGAGAAAATAGCAGCTCATTTGAGAATGAACTGGTGGTGCATGGGCTGCTTGTATATGTTTACACTAAATGTGAGTTAGAGCATGTCAGTATATGCTGTCACACTGACCGGAGCAGTGCAGGCCTGGCTCCAGGGCTAAGGATGAACTAAGAACAGTGCTGGGGATGTTGGAGATTTCATTTCAACATGTTTACCTGACCAGCCAGAACACTTTGACAAAACTTTACAAAGACGAGAGGATCTGGAGCTGTATCCTGTCTCCCTGATTCCAGTGGGTGTGATTGACAGGCGGATTAACCAATCAGAGAGATACATGCTCCATTTGTGTCAAAAGCAAAACAGAAGATTACACAGAATCAACAATTGAAGCGCCAAACTGCTTTTTATCTCACGTAAAAGAAGTATATTATAAGTATATTTTCTTCTGAATGTTATGAGAATTTTGGAGAGGAGATGTCTTTCGCATTTGAGAGACACAAAATTAGCATCTGTAGTTGGACCATCTCAAGTTTGGATGGAAGATTTTCACCCTCTATTGTCTGGTTCCAGCCCCTTCTGGATTCGAACTGAATATAGAAGGGCTGGTCAGGCTACAAACCTACATGAATCACTCTAAATACAACTTAAAAGCTCTTAAAATTTGATTTGGCATAATATACTGTATATATATATATATATATATATATATATATATATATATATATATATATATATATATATATGAAGAATCACCAGTGTCACCAGTCATGATGAACTCGCCGTGTAGTGCATTAAAAGTTCATGTCCTGTTGAGAAAATTCTGCAAATCAGCACAGACTAAGTGAAGAATTCTTGCTTGTTCATGTGTTTTAAAAGTTTGACGTTACTTATTTTTTCTTTCGAGTTGGCGTCCACATTTGCTTTGTTTTGTTGATCGTCTATATTCTCTGTAGGCGTAAGAGCGGCCAGTTAGACAAGCCTGAGACAGCTGTAGTTCCCATGGAGACAGCACATTGATTTCTTGTCAATTAAGCAGAATCCCTCCCTACAATAGAACCCATGGTAAACCGAAGAGAAATTAGGTGGAAGCTGTCAACGCTGGAGCAGAGGGGGCGACGTGCCGACTGGATCAAACGTTGGTCTGAGTTAAAATCAGAGATGGCTGTCAAGCTCCAGACAACCGCTAAAGACAGTGTACCGGGGCTCCAAGTCAAGTGGGTAACTAATACAGGAAGGCAACATGAGGACAAGCAGGTGAGGCCATGATCTTAAAGCTCCTGCGCAAGACTGACTATTGTGAGTTGTTAGTCATGTTAGGACATTGTTACCTCATCATAAACATATCTTGAGTTGTGTTTTGTTTTGCTCACACATGTTTGAGTAAACCCAGATTATTATCTCCAAAGCTCAAAATGCTCTGTTCCACCTTGTGATGTCATGAAGCGGTGGCTTTCATGTTCATAACTATCTCTTACCTTTTGATTAGGGATGCACCAATCCAGCTTTGCCATGGCGATTACCAATCCAAGATGAAACCCACAATTAAAGGCCTGCCCTGCATTTGAGCTATAGCCTGAAGTACTCAGCTGGAAGTATTTTGCATGTAATACAGGTTGTATATTCATATAGTATATCTATGTATACATGCTCCACAGCTGCCCTGGGGCAAACAGATGAAAATGAGACTTATAATCTGTGCAAATGGCTTCTCACCACCACATCACCACTGCACAAACAGCACCACATTCTCACTGGCGAGGAGAAAAATGTCTTCCCCAAGGGCACACTGCATAGTAAAGGAACTGGTTAGAGCTAGATAGAAAAGGTCAGTTTTGTTTAAATCACTCAGTCAAGGTTTCCCGCAGGCTATCCAAAATGATCTGAATTGAATCTTGGGAGTTAAAACACCACATATACAGAGCAGATAGAATAACAAGTCTACACTAAAGGGCATGTCCAGTGACGAAACCCACAGAGACCAGAGCCTGATCATAACATGGATGCACAATATCAAATGTAGTTATCAATATAGGCTACTTTGGTCCAGCCAGTAGCATTTTATTATTAGCCAGATATAGTTTACAGTGATGAAAGTTTCCAAAGTTTGAAATGGCTCACACAACAATAAGAAGCTCTTGTGTAAGCTCTTGTGAATGACTTTGCTGACCTTTATTGACCAGAACAAACTGAAATTCAAAAGAATAAGATTGGGTCATAAACGGGCAGTGCAGACTCATCAGAGGCTCCTGTTTGCTTGTGTTTCAAGTGCTTACTGTGGCAAATGCAGTTACACATAGCATCGATAATAAAAGACTGAATTGCCTTTGCAAACTTGGCCTTACATTGCACTGAAAATAAAACTTTCAATGTTGCTTTCCACTGGCTAAATGCGTTATGGCTTTACAGTAGCCTGTGAGAGTCTTTAAAATAGTGTTTTTTCTTCACTTGGATTGAACTAGGCGTGTGTCTGCTGCTTCTGAGGCCACCCACATAGGGCCTGGTAATGGCTGAGGTTTGAGGGTTGCTCCAGTGAATTCTAGCCTTTATTTCTCTGAGTCAAAGTGCAACCCCAGGCTATATGGGCACAAGTCAGGACTTAAAGTGAGGAGGATATTAGAGGAAAGTTTCTCAGTCAGGGGGACGTGAGCACTCATCAAGGGTACTGCTTAGAATTTAAAAATACTTATATACAAAAAGTGATTCTTTAATAAATGTATAATTTGACACTCTAAGTCCCCGCAGGCACTTTCTATTTCTTTTATATCACCTATTTGTACAAATTTTTACTGCACTGTGGCCCAGGCAAATTTGCCTTTGAGGGGAAATAAAGTTCAAGGCGCTGTACCGGAGTTTTACTGTCTTAAAGATCTGGAAATAAGTTTTAAGTTTTAAATTTTAAACAGTTTGCAAAGATCCAAAGTTATACCTTAATGAATTTTTAGCATCATGATCATCTACTAAGATTATGAGTGCTCTTGACAATTTTTCAAATCGGTCTCATTTTGACCCTAAGAACTGTTTTATAATAAGTCTGTACTGTTGCAAGACAGATTTCTTTCAGTAAAAACACTGACTCCAGCCCCTTTAGTCTTATTTTATAGCCTTAATATTGTAGCCAACTTTCATTTTACAGTTAGGCGTTTTAAATTTTGACAAAAAAGCTACTTGTGTATTACAAAACTGAAAAATTGAGATAAAAGCAAAGAAATCAAGTGTCTGGGGCCAAATGATCCTGACAGAGACCATTTGCCATGATATTGTGTCAGGAGATTGGACATTCTTCGAGAGCCCAATCCCTGGTGCGATAATCCCGCTGTAGATCCAGTGGGATTACCACTGATACTGTCTCAAGTCCCCAAACGGATTTGATTCCAGTGAAAAAAAGACAGGAGTAAAACTGACCTAAAGCCCAGCACGAGAATGAAAAAGAGTCTCCAACCAGTCTCTGCAACTGCTACATATTTCAGTCTGTTTTCAAGGAGCCAAGATGTGTTCTTTTTATTTAATTGAGTCGTGTGTGCCCATCTTAAATTAGATAACTACGTCATAATCTTGTTTCCTCATCAAAAACATACCCGAAGTTGTGTTTTGTTTCATTCACACGTTTAACCTAAAAATCCTGCAAATTTAGGCTGGATTCTTCACCCAAATTGAAAACACTCGGTTCAGCCTTGTGATGTCATGAAGTGGTAACACAAGAAGCGCTCCAGTGTATTTAAACTCCGTACATCTTCATTAGAATCATGTGAATAATTTCAGCCCCGGGACTGCCAAACATTGAAGCTGCAGCTATTGTTTTAGCTTCACTGGAACTTCTACACTTCTTGGTGCATCAGAAGGTGCTGTAGACTTTCTGTGGCAATTTCAACTGAACAAAGGGGACAACAAACATCTATATTTTTAAAAGGCAACAGTTTATGGTTATTCTAGTGTATTGTTGCTATGTAAAACTACCACTTGATGACATCACAAGGTGGAACAGAGCGTTTGGAGCTTTGAAGATGTCCAATAATGCAGGATTACTCAAACATGTGTGAATGAAACAAAATGAAACTACAGGGATGTGTTTGACGAGTTAACAATATTATAACTTGGCTAAAATCTCACAAGAGTCAATTTAACGTAATATAGGATCTTAAAACAACTCTTCTGTCCCTGTGGAGACATTTGGTACCTGCTTTACTGAGTAATCATGCAAAAAGACTGGGGAAAATTTATTGTAACTTAGAGGAACAAACTGGAAACTTGTGCGTTGACCTTTTGAGCTTTTATTCCAAGCACTTTTTAACTTTTTGCAATAAGGAATACGCTCGCTGCCCTTACCTTGTTTTTATACAGCAAATATAACTTTTACACAATTTATGGAGCACTAAAGACAAAGTGAAACATTTGCTATAATGGTTGGTTGCTATAGCATCACAGGTTTTTAAAGGGGATATATTATGTAAGACTGACTTTTATGAGCTTTTACCCATGTTATAACAGTGTTCCCTTATCATTTGCTTACTCAAGAGTTGCATTGATTCATGCATACAGAGCTTGGGTGCTCAGAAAATTCCTGTTTTCGTGTACCCCCTGTCTCTGATCACTTTTTTGTATTTACTTGCCATTATTCAAAAAATGCAGACACTCAAACTGAATACATAAACAAAAATGTACTGATAAAATACACTGAAATGCTGCTGTGAAGTGGGACCTGTGGTTTTCAACAGGAAACCAATGGATCCATTTCAATTACTTAGCTATTTCAGATCAATACTGTGGTTTACAATGAACCAAATGAGAAATAATGATCTGAATACACAAAAAATGCAAATATATATTATTTGAATTATCACTTTATGCTCATTAAAGGTCCTATATTACATAAAATTTATTCTTTTCGGCTTTTAGTGTATGGTATAATGTTGTTACCTCATCAAAAACATACCTGGAGTTGTGTTTTGTTTCATTCACGCATGTTAATTAATCCTTCAAAGCTCAAAATACTCTGTTCCACCTTGTGATGTCATGAAGCGGTTTTCAAGTTAACAGCTCCTTTTACCTTTTGATCAGTAAAGACTGGCAATTCCAGGGCTGAAACCATACAAATGATTTTAGTGAAGATATAGTTGAAGTTTAAAAACACTGTGGAGCACTTCCTGTACATGACATCACAAGGTGGAACAAAGTGTTTTGAGTTTGATAAAAGAACTCAGCCTAAATATGCAGCGTTTGTGTGTTAAACATGTGCGAATGAAACAAAACACAACTCCAAGTGCGTTTGTGATGTGGGAACATTATAACATAGATCAGAAAATAGCATAATATCACTAACTTCAATCTGTATTGACACTTTGCAGCTGGTTTCAACATTCCTTCAGGGGGTGAAGCTATCTGAAAGCACTGCATTGTCTGAAGCACTGATATCAAAGCATCAATACAAGCTTGATCTCCTGAACGACTGAAGTCTTGAGTCCACTCCAGGGGTAAGACGATGTGGCTCTCCCCAGTCGGGCTGCTGTCCAGATGGATCAATAATCTGCTGTCAGCACTGCTCCAGCTCTGTGTGTGTCGTGTCTGGACTCACACCACACACTGGACATTATGGAGTGATGGGTGAGTGCCCACAAGAAAGAGGAATACACAGCTCTCTAATGTAACCAAATGTCATGCTTTCAACACAATTGGAAATCGCATCATGAAGACGACAAAGTGCCACGCAAATGTTAAAAAGTGTTAGGATTATTGTGAGAAGAAACATCACAATTTCACAAAAAAACTCATATAGCTAATCAATAATGAAATCCCCTATTTTCTTTCATTTGCACTGTCAAATAGATCATCATATTATATCACAATATTATGTACACATATTATGCATTAAATCCAAATTTCTGATTGATAAAAACATGTATGCTAACCCTTTTGGAGATTTAAAGGGCCCATGGTCTCTATTAATCTATGTTAAAATGTTGTTTCCTCATCACAAACTTACCCATAGTTGTGTTTTGTTTCATTCACACATGTTTAACACACAAACCCTGCATATTTAGGCTGATTTCTTCTCTCAAACTGAAAACACTCTGTTTCACCTTGTGATGTCATACGGTAATACAGGAAGTGCTCCACTGTGTTTTTAAACTCCATACACCTTCACTAAAATTATTTGGATAATTTCACTCTGGAATTGCCAATATCTACCGATCTAAAGGTAAAAGTAGCAGTAAACTTGAAAACTACCGCTTCATGACATCACAAGATGGAACAAACAATGGAACAAAACATAACTCCATGTATATTTTGAGAAGCTAATAAATTCTAACATGACTTAAAGCTTACTAAAGTAAATTTTGCAAAATATGGGACCAAATGTCTGGCTTCCAAAATCCTCCCAATAGGCTCTGTACACTGTTAGCGTCACTATTTCGTGTCCAATTTTTATCTCTATGGGTGTTTTTTTTTTCCCTGAGGAATACTAAAATGAATAAATATTTAAAGATAAGACAGTAAGTAGGAAGCTGTGGGTGGATGTCACTGAAATGTTAAAAAGTACACAAACAAAATGAATACATTAGCAGACGAAAGAGAGATGTTTATGTGTCAATGCTAATGCTAATGCTAATTTTTAGGCATATAAAATATTTAAACACCACCACAAACTGAGGTATTATACATGTGAAAATAACTGGGTAGTCTTTATTTTAATTAATTTGAATTTGAATTGGTTGTTTATTTTATATTTGCCTATTTTAATAAAAATGACTGTTAGCTTAGGTGAAGTTTATTGACAGATGTAATGTCATACTGCAGTAACATAGATAGATCTAATGGTGATATATGAAAATACAACAGATATGTGAGAAAACTACAGGAGTCGGTCGGCCAGTCCAGTTACAGATGGTTGCGTTGTAAAAATACACAAAAGGATCCCAAAGAACTAAACAAAAATAAAAGTCCTGGAGGGTAAGACCAGAACTAAACCAGGTCTAGAACAGGACCAAGTCTACACCACAGGAATTAAACAAGGCTCAAACCAGAACAAGAGTAACACCTCCTCTTATAGCAGCACGTCTCCTGTTGGCTACTAATGCAGTAGCAGTTGTTACATCAGACGGGTAACTCCAAATAAATGGACTGTGGAATTGTACGCCACTGTGCAGTTGTGAAATGACTGACAGGTTCACACCCGGCCTCCTCCACACTCCATGTACTGGACTGATAAAACTGTCCTGCAAACTGACAGGAGCAGCATGTTGCACCCGCCAGGCATGTTAAGATGCCACTACTAAAAAGTATTACAACACAGTGTGGCAACTTTACATTGTTGCACATTCAAATCTGGGTTACAGTAACAATCAAGTGCTTTCTTTTGCCAAGGTCGCTCCTGCTAGCGTTAACAACAGATTTTATCTGCCAAACCTGAGGGGTGTGACCTTCAGCACCCTCCCGATTGCCTCATTTATTGCTACGATACACGCAAATATGGAACTTGGCTCCGCAATAACTGCAGCCTCAATTGGCTTCATTTGACTGGAGCCTAATGCTCTGGGCGACGTCACACTCAGTTAGTCCACTTCTTATACAATCTATGCTGTAAGCATGGGTCAAAACTTGTCTTAATTGCACAATATGTGTAATTAGACTAATAAACAAAACAAAAAACAAAAACAACAACACTATTTTGTTAAATGAATGTTTAAACTGACATAAGAACGTCTTCCTTGTGTGTAAATTGTCCTTGCATTTTGGATGGAACTTTCCGTGTTGATAATAGATGGAGTCAATTTCAGAACTTACTGCTACTTCCTGTATTTTTGTACAGGAAGTGGCAGTTTCAGTACAGGAAGTTTTTTTTGTTTTTGTTTTTTTCCCCACAAACTACTACTTAACTGATATTAAACTATGATAAATATTTACCACAGATACTATCCCACTAAACCAAATAAAACTGTGAAAACATGAAAACCTCTCATATGCATTTTAAATAGTCCAAATGATCGCTTTATGCATTATAACTGTCCTGAGGGATGTTTGAAAATCCTAAGACTGATTATATGAAATATGAGATATGATAAAAAACAAAGAAGAGTTTTGTAGGGGACTTGTTGAAACTTTTGGTGGCCTGGCTTCTCTTTGCCTGATAGATTCATGAATATAAATTGCCTGTACTTTAGTGGTGCTAGCCTTGGGGAGTTGGGTTTTTCAAATGGTTTTGTTCCAGTGCTCTGATGGTGTGCAATAACTAATGTTTTATTTCTTTCTTTTTTATCTATTAGATTTTGGTCTTTCTCTGTTCAAAGTTTTATTAGTTTCAAAGTTTCGTTTAATGGGAAGATCTGAAGAAACTTGTTTATTTTTTAACCAGGAAGACCGATTTCAATCTAAAACAGTTGCAATCTGCTGCATTTGCGACTGTTTTAGAATGAACAGTCGCAGAATGAATTCTCTATGAAGGATTAATAAAGTATATCTTAACTTAATCTGTACTCGCAGCAGCAAAACGAACAGCCACCTCAGCCTCTCTATCTCCTCCTCTTTACCACCACCAATCTTTTTGCCTGGTGAATGATATTTCTCTGTATTTTTTATCAAATCTGACTGGACGATTTGTGAAACAAAGGAGCTCAATGGTTACACCTCATTTACAAACAAATACACTATGTCACCTTTTCTGCACAAATACGCATGTTTTTCAGTCCCCTGTGATATTTTTTCCTTTTTTCTTTCCTCACAAGCAGCCGTATTTATTTTGATACAGACGGACTATGCATGTCCCTGATTGGCTAATCCACGTGTCAGTCATGCCCATCTGAACTCAGGGAGATTCAACAGTGACCAGACTTTGTAAAGTATTGAAAAAGTGTGTTTTCTGGATTCGAGGCAACCAGTCAAATACTTGGGGAGCAATATTTTCCCTTCAAAACATCACTGACATCTCTGCTGTAGTTTACCCACTGCATAAACCCATCATTACAATTATCCTCACTGTCTGTTCAGCCTCTCCAGATACAGCTTGTTTTGGCCATTTGTGGTTACGACCGTCTTCTTCTCTTCCGTTTTATTCTCATCCTTGTAGTTTTGGGTTTTTTTTACAGCTCCTGCTCCCTGCTCGCCCAACAGCAAAGCTCCGTGTAATGCTGGCTGCTTTTCAGTGTGGGAGCAGTACTTTTGGAGCAGGCTTTGGATATGTCTCTGGTGCAGTTGCTGGTCCAATTAAAAAGCACAGAGCCTTGGAGCTTCCATCATCTCCTCTGTCGGTTGCCACAGACTCCTGGCCACTGTACGCACTGATTATAATTTCTCTGACACTTCAAAGAGACGTGACAAAGACGTGCACTCGGGCAGATTGTTTTACACTTGAATTATTTACTCTCCCCTCCACAGATGCGTTTCCCTCCATCTGCGCAGCCTTGATAGTAAAGCAATAGACTATAAACACAAAATAAGGACCACTGATGCGTTTATACACGGTACAAATGCACAATAAAGGGAAAAAATGCTGCTGTTAAGTTAACAAAAAAAATAAATTAAAAAATTAAAAAATAACCAGTTCATTTTAAACTTTTTCTGTTTACGATACCAATGTCGATACTTTGGCTTTAAGTCCAAAGAATTTCCGTTGTGGATTGTCTAAATCTAAGTATTTGCCAGCACTCGATATCAAGCAATACAAGGGCAGAAACTGACAGTATAATTTATTTTCTTTAAACACAAACGGCATATGGTAAAAAAATAACTACAGAACAAATTTGTAATAATACAAGTTTAATGTTATGAGACATTTTGGGCCAACATTGATCAGTAAATCGTCTCATTACACCATTTTATGGACCAAATGGCAGATTACCTGAACTGATATCTTGGAAACCGATATCCGATCCACCAAACTTTTCAATATCCGATACCTGTGTCATATTGGTGCATCTTTAGTTTACAGTGGTCTAAAGCATTCGTCACATTTCACAACTTAGAGCGGGTAGAGTGGAGTTTTGCTGTTAAAAAACTAGCATGCTAACAGCACTACTCCCTGGTTCACACAGGATAAAACGCTTTATAGATACAGACAGCACACAGTGGTCTCATTTTGACAATATCTGTACTGGAGCAAAACAACTTTAACTTGCTATATGAAAAAAATGGGCACATTATAAACAATATTAATCTACAGAAACTTAATAAGAACGGCTCTATTGACACCCTGTTCAAAGTGAATCTCTGCTGCTCTCTGCTCTTGCCCCTCTTCTTCCGAGTGGCAAGCAACTGACTGTTATTTACACATTTTATAATATTACATTATATATTTGAAGAACTACAAGTAAATACAGGATTGTGGGTGATAAAAGGGGTAGGTACAAATGGAAATGTTCTGCAGAATTTCTCAAACATACATGAATCACTCAAAAAACATCATAGAGTATAAGATTATAATGTGACTAGGTAATGATTACAATTAAAGCCACCAGTAAGTTTTTTTTTTGTCACCAGTAGATGGCAGATGTGAGACCTGTTTCTGTTTCTGCTCTTTCACTCTTATTACAAATGGTAGCTTTAAAGGTGCATTATGTAACTTTTATGGTGGCGGGTCCGTCAAATGCTTTCCTCCATGGAGATATTATTGCTTTGTCTGGAATGTTTCACAGTATGGCATTAAACCTTTCTACCATCACTAAGACCAAACTTGAGCAAATTACAGGTCAGATCTGTGGAGAGGCAACCCCGCTCACTGTCAGAATGCCTGTTTTCTAGGTATTTTTGAGCTCTAAAACCACCTGTAATTTAACAAATATAAGGCAGAGCTGTGTAAAGTCATACAGTGGAAAATTCCAGGCAGAGCAATAACATAGCAATAGAAACAAGCAGGTGACGGACCCCCAGCCAAAAAGTTACACAGCACACCGATTTGGCATGTCTCTTATAAACACATCTATATAAATGAACAGCTAAAAACATTTCCTTTGTAGAGAAAAGTAAAAGTACCCAACATACTGTAGATTTCCTATTGAAGTACTGCCACAGTGATCAAATGTGTTTTCTGACAACCTACTTTGCAATAAAAATGAAAACAGCTCTGATCCCAGTCACTTCAAGGTCCAATATCATGCATTATTCATGCATCTTAAACTACTCTCAGAAACCTTACAAACCTTATATTTCACAAGTAAAGAGAAAGTAGCTACAGTTTCTATACAAAAATACCATTGGAATCTCTGCTGATGCTAAAGGCTGACAGAGATTAAAATACCCCTACTCGCATTATTGAAGCATAATATGTCTCCAGGTGTGTTTGTGATTGAAACCAACTTTGTTACCTTCTAAACATTTCCAGACACTAGATATTTTGGCTGCAAGTCAAAATGATTCAATACATTGCACTAGGAGAGATTTATTTTTGCAGTATAAAATAGAAATAGAAACCAGTGATTTGTGTACCTAACCATCTTTCAGCAAATTGATGTTTCACCGACATTTTACATCAGCGCCAATGTCTAACTTTGGACTATTTAACTATGCAGTCATTCATTTGTGATGGCAGGCAGGCAGGCTGGTGACTGCCAGAGATCGTCCTGGATAGAACACTCATCCTTGTCACTGCTAAGAGACTGTTAAGTGATATGATTTGGTACAGAGTGCTAAAGAGATGCAGTACATTCTGTTTCACATTTTATGCCCAAAAATCCCTCACGCTCTATGAATCTATGTAAAAAAAAAAAAATTATCTAAATTCAGTGTTTAAATTGACTGTGTCCTATAATTCAAAGTTTTAGGGATGAACTGATACTGGTATCCAGTATCGGCTCCTGAATTAGATATCGGTTCCATGTGAAGCAAATCTATGTTAAAAACTATCTATGGATTGTTATTGGTAGGGATGCACTGATATGATACTGGTATCGAATATCGGCGCCAATATTGAAAATTTTGGTGAATCGGATATTGGTATCCAAGATATCGGTTCAGCTGATATCGCATTTTAGTCTATAAACTGGTGTATTAAGACGATTTACTGGCCAATGTTAAACTTGTATTTTTACAAAGCTGTTCTGTAGTTACAAAACACATTTGGATCATTTTTACCTCATGCTATTTGTGTTTAAAGGAAATAAATTACATTTTCAGTCTCTGCACTGGTATTGGCTGATATCGGTTATCAGCAGATACTTAAAACCAAAGTATCGACATTGGTATCAGAACAGAAAAACCGGGGCATCACAAGTTATTGGCCCAGAACTTCTTATTATGATTTAACTTTCAAGGTGCGCTGTGTAACTGTGTGAATGGTCCACCATCTGCTTGTCTCCATGGAGATGTTATGGCTTTACCTGGAATGTTCCACAATATACCATTAAACTTATCCATATCCATTTCTATTGCTCAAAAAAACCTCAAAAACATGCTTTCTTGCTTTAAAATAATTTCCCTTTCACAGATCTGACCTGTAGCTTCACCTACTGACACCTTCACTTTGAATTTTGTTCCATATTTATTTGCAGTAGAACAGTTAGACAACAATTGGCTCAGTTTTGTCATAAGTCATATCTGATTAAATAAAGAAATACAATTATCTATTTGCCGACATAATTTTATCGTTATCTATTGTGTGGCAATGAGGATTTAAAAGAATTAGTTTTTTTGAGTGCTTTGGTTTTGAAGTGCACCAAAGAACACAGTTACAAACAATATCAAAGCCAAAGAATCGGTATTGGAATGCTGGATCTGTGCGTCTGTGGAACAAGCTCCATTTTTGGGTGTGCAACTTAAGTCCAACTGCTGTTAATCTACGTCTGTCTGAAAAACTTTTGGCTCTTGAATCTCTAAACTGAATCCATTGTTTAGATCCTTAAGTAGCTCTATTTTGAAGACAGAGCACTCATGGTTCGTCTAGCAGAGACTGAACTGCACAGAGGTGGAAGGTAATGAAGTACAAGTAGTAAAGTACTGTACTTAAATAGAATATTTACCTCCGCCAAGGAGGTTATGTTTTCGCCTGAGTCTGTTTGTTTGTTTGTTTGTTTGTTTGTTTGTTTGTTAGTTACAATAACCTGTGCAATAACCAGTGCAATAACCTGTAACCATGTCACCTCATCAGTAACCGCCTCCACTGTCCTCAGATTATATATTTATATATTTGTATATTTGTATTCTTTTACATATATATATATTATATAAGAGATATGTTTTATTATATATTTACATTTCTTTCACTCCCTGTACATAAGAGCTACCTGATGTTGTAAATATGTTAATATTTATTGTGATTTTATTTTTTATTTACTTATTGTTCTGAGTGTTTGCACAATTTTTCACAACTTTTTGCACTATACTGTCCCCTGACTGTGAGCTTCTGTCACGAGTGAATTTCTCCTCTGTGAGATCAATAAAGTCTTATCTTATCTTATCTTATCTTATCTCTTAGCAAGATAACTCAAAAAGTTATGGACGGATCTTGATGAAATTTTCAGGAAATGTTCTGAATGGTAAATCCAACAGATGATTAAATTTTGGTGATGATCCAGAAGAAATCCTGGATTCTGGATCACTTTGAAAATTTCGTTAGCATTGCGTTAAATGGGGCTTGGCGGATGTCTGCGCTCTCTGAGTGCTTTTCTAGTTAGGTATCTGTACTTTACTCAAAGGTGCATTGTGTAACTTTTCTAGTGGAGGGTCCGTCAAATGCTTTTCTCCTTCATGGAGACCAAACCAGGTTGCCAAGGTCAAATCTGTGGATGTGCAACCCCGCTCACAGTCAGAATGCCTGTTTTTATAGGTATTTAGAGCAATAAAGCCGCCTGTAATTGAATAAATGTATGGTAAAGCTGTTTAATGTCATATTAAGAAACATTCTAAGGAGAGAAATTACATCCATAGAAACAAGAAGGTGATGGACCCTCCGCCAGAAAAGTTACACAATGCACTTTTAAGTACATTTTACAGTGGATACTTTTTACTTTTACTTTACCACATTTGAGAGCAGGTATCTGTACTTTATATGCCACTATATTATTGAACAGGACTGAAAAGTACTTTTCATATGATTTTAGTGTTTTACCATGTTTGTGGTGATATGATAACTAAAGTTTTTGAGTTCAAGCTTCGGCTTTGGGCAAACAAAAATAAATACACAAAATTCATAAGAAAAATGAATAAATTCATTTGTATTGCAACTGTTAACCAAAATCTGACCAAAAGTGACAAAACTGAGTACTTCATCCACCACTTTAACTGCAATATTAACAAACAAACAAACAAACAAACCATACATCTACTAGCACAGTCATGCGTTTCGTCCATAGTACTAAATATGCTGAGGGTAGCCAGTCCACAGAGCAGGTGTCACCTCGGATAAGAAGAACAGCAGCTGAAAAGACAAAAGCAAGCAGTTCAAAGGAGTGAGACAGGTACTGCAAGCTTAAAAGTACAATACGCAGTGACACATTCCTACACTCAGAATAAGACAGTTTATATTTCTCGCCCAGAGCTACGAAGCACTGGACCTCAGAGAAAGATTTAATGCTAGTCCAGGGGGAATACTTTACTAAAAAAGTGCAAATGCCGTGACATTTTGGTTAGTTATTCTGAGAAATAGACTTCAAATGTGCATAAAAATTGAAAAGGCTTGCACAAAAGTCCATCTCAAAACTATCTGTCAAAATCTATACGCATCAACTAAACACTATGATCCTGTGCTTTCTCTTCAGAAAACACAAGACAGTTTTGGCTCCATAGCAGAGGACTCACTGTGGTTTCACTTCACTTGTTTGTGACATCTATCAAAAAAAGATGCAGAGAACATTACAGCACGGAATTGCTGTTATAATCATTCTCGCAAAGTCGTCTTCAATTTCGCTACGTGATAATATAGACCTGCGGATCAGATGTCAAAAAATAAACTCTGCTGGAAATATCTGCTGTTTGTCGCGAGCATGCAGAAGAGACGTGTTTGCCAAGTAAACAAAATGTGTTACCAATGCAGAATAATGTAGAGTAAAAGATAAGTGAAGTATATCTATCATCTTCAAATGTACATTGGTTTAGTACTGGGCTAACTGCAAATTCTATGAGTCGTGAGAAAAACATGATCTTTACAAATCTACACTACATGGTAAATGGTAATTCAGCTTCATAGTAGGTTGAATGTTTGAAATAAAGCCGGTTTGTTATTGAAAGATACACTAAAACATTCATTTTCAACTCCATTAAAGCTACCATCTGTAATTAGACTGGCTGACCCACTCTTGTTGTATTCTCAAACTTCACCACTAGGTGCTTTACATTGTTTGACCTGTGAGCCCGAACACAGGTCATGTGAGGGGAGAATAGGTCCTACATCTCCCAAAACAGATGGTAGCTTTAATATTTTGTAGAGTAAAATCTATTTAGCCCCAGTGTGGTATATTGTACAAGCTGCTGTTGGGTTCAAAATCAGATCACTCTACGCTGTACGTGTCCAATTATAAAACATTTGTATTTAGTGTGAACGTGAAAGTAGAACTGATGTGCTGTTAGCTGAAGTACCCTGGGATCAGACTGCACCAGTGTGGCGCTCACACGAGGACCAGAGGCGCTGTTACCACCTTTGAATCTGCACATGTACATATGTTCACGTGATCACTGTTTATTTATTAAGGGAAAAAACTGTGATGGGCTCCAGCGTCCGGCAAAAATAGACTCCCAACGGAAATCATTTGGAGCTCTGCGGTTTCTCCATCAGCACCACCGCACTGCACATGTACAGTCTGTGCCCCTCTGGTACTTATACAGAAAACTCACGGCCACCACACCGGAGCAACACCACAGCCCAGGGTTATCACTTCAAAGCTTTTTGGTCTCTGAAATGTGTGAATATTGCGATGAAGAAGTGGCATCTTAGAAATGCGTTAGGAAAGTGAGTAATCCGTTTGGACAGCTGCTAACACTTTAAAAGCTGTGTTTTCTTTCATGAAAATGTTTGAAAACAGTAAAAATCGGGTACAGAACATTTAACAAGCACTGTATCAAACTCAAGGAAATCCTCACAGCCCATGCAACAACTTGAAACCCTGCATTTCAGAAAGTCTTCTTCTGAACTCCAAATTAATCAATCACTATGTTTGGCTATTTTCAAATATTTTTCATATCACAGTCTTCACTCCAGGCTCTTGTTGACTCTGCTCCACCCCTGTATAGTGCGCTTGTTTCCTGGCTGTGGTCAAAGCCCACTCCTCCACCCTCCCACCCTCCAACAGAGCAGTGCATTTGCCTTAACCACACGCATGTTATCGCCCACACCAGTGCACATCATTATCTCTATGTGATTCTATGCACTCATGTAGAGCATGTGTCGGCAGCAACCCACATCCGTCTTAGTATAATGACCATTCCTCTCCTTTACAATGCCTTTAATACCCGGTGGAATACTGGCAAAGCCTCCTGTCATGTAACCACATATTTACAATTCAGCATTTTATTGAGGTCCATTTCCAGGTGATAAAATAGCAGTTAGTTTGGTATCTGTATTTGTCGCTCTCCCTCTCCGCACTGATTTGTGGCGTTGGAGCGCCTGTGCAATAGCAGTGGATCTATAGGTGAAAAGACAATAGCCTGAGGGGCAGATAAAGCTATATAGATCCTCTCCTCTATACACCAAAAAGACATTATCTGAGCCAAATGCACCGCCACCCCCAGTCACTCATCATACGCCCGGAGAAGCCTGTTGCTAGGCCTACATCAATTATTAAGCTACAGTTTCATTGTTTTGAGCCACCCAGTGGAACCATTTGTCTGAATCAATTGAACTTTAGCTAACAATTAGCTAGGAAATTGAGTTATACTGAAATGAAACTGAAATACTACAATTAGGATTCAAAAAATTCTTAAAATATGTCACTTGCTAAGTTCTTGACAGTGAATTAGTTTGAAAAATGTACAAAAATATGTTATTAGATTAAATGGTAATGGTTGGTTTTCTGATCAGTACAGTGTCCCAGCAAAAAAATATAATGTAATGTTACTGTCACATATTTAATGGTGCACAATGTAACGTTCATGCTCGTCTCCATGGAGATGTTATCATTTTGTTTAGAATATTCCACAATATAACTTATATATTATATGTCCACAAAGACAAGTAAGGCAAGTAACGTAAGTAATTGACTCAATGCAAACAAGTTAAGTTAGTGAACATTTAAAGGTCCTATATTACACAAAACTGACTCTTGAGAACTTTAAACCGTATTATCATGTCGTTATCTCATCAAAAACATGCCTGGAGTTTTGTTTCATATACATATGTTTGAGTAATCCTTTATTATTAGGCTGTCAGCCCAAAGCTCAAAATGCTCTGTTCCACCTTGTGATGTCATGTTGTACTTTGCAAGATAACCTTTCACAGTGTAGATTGGCAATTCCAGGGGTGAAATGACCCAAATGATTCTAATGAAAGTGTATGCAGTGGAGCATGTCCTGTATTACCACATGACATCACAAGGTGGAACAGAGTGTTTTCTGTTTGAGGGAAGAACTCATCCTAAATATTCAGAATTTGTGTGTTAAACATGTGTGAATGAAACAACTCCAAGTATGTTTTGTTGAGGAAACAACATTATAACATAGATCAGAGAACAGACTAACATGAGCCCTTTAAGAACTATTTACATAAAATATAGAGTAACCTCCGAACTATAAACCTAATCCTTACCCATAACCTAAACCTCATGTGACCCAATGCCTAGCCGTACTATTACAAAATGAATACATTTCCTCAATAAATAAACAGGACATTGATCATTTAGGATAGTAGCCTGCATTTCCCCACGCTCTCCATGCACACTGGATCTGGGCACCTGTGTGTGAAAACCTCTTGTGTACAGGGAGCGTTGTGATTCCATTTCATGGGGAACATCTCTCACATGAGCAGAGAAAAGCATCTTTCTCTCTCTCCTCGAGCCAAAGCAGAGCCAAAGCCTGGAGGATAGGGTTGCTTTCTGGTTATACTGTACAGTTCACTCGCACACCTGCCATTCTGAACCATGTCAACCAGAAACATATGAGAAAGCCTTTAGTGGTTAAGGTTAAGACAGGGTATGTATGTTTTCAGATATTTTTGGTCTTCCTTTCTCCTTTCATTTCCTTTTTTAAATGTATTTATTTTTTTGCATTGGTCCTCCTTTCACTTTTCCTTTCTTTCCTTATTCATTTCTTTTTAGTTTTTTGTGAAGGTTGTTTTGCTTAGTAGTGAGATTGCATCATTAAAAACTGAGGGAAGTACATAGATAGATCATGATCCTTTGCTTTGTTTCAGTGCAGAGAATGGAAGAAATAACCCTTATTATGTACTTTTATATATTAAAATTGATTTTTTTCCTCCTGAAAGTGTAATATAAAAACAAAAAATGTGACAAAAATCACTCCTACATGCTGTCTTCATCTAATTATAAAACATTTTATCTTTGCAAATTTGTAAGAAAGAGCCATTTAAGTCACTATAATGATGCTTTGGGATGACAGCTGAGTGGCTATGTAAGAGTAGCCTACCTAAAATACCTGTGATAATGCATGGCTCAGATTTATACTGCAGCTTGACAGAGATGTTAAAACCCCTCACAGTATTCCATTATTCATGCACTCACAGTCTCACTTGGTCATGGTAAGCTGCATCTAGCCACAGTTGTCATGGAGCACATTAACACAGCCATGGCACCCCCAACCCCAGTCACAATAGCACATTTCGCTCAATCAAGGTGTCTTGTCCAACTACACCAAATGGGAGCTATGGGAATTGAACCACCAACCATAGGACTTGGGGAGTGAACCGTCTCTGTGTTTTCTATGACACCACAGGGTTGCTACAGTGAATTATGTAGGATTCATATATTGTAACATTTTAAAGCACTTAGTTATATTGAGGATGGCTTGTGGGTGTGTCAGAAAAAGCGGTCTGAAAACCATTAATCTACTAAAGCTGCACCAATAATATACATAAGACTGCATGTTACACAGTTTATTTTTATTTATTTCATTTTCTTAGCAGAACTCCAGGCGCTATGACCCCCTTCTGATGCATGTGGAAATCCACAATTCAATAGCAAATCCTCAATACAATAAGAGAACGGAACACAGATTTGCTTGACAGGTCTCCCGGGCGCGTTTCTATCAGAAGTGACTTCAGTGAATGCGCCCGGGCTCCTGCTCCACAGCCCACCAGCTCATGGATTCAACATCAACAGTGGCAAAAGTGCAGTAAAAGTAGACCGGTATAAAGCATCGCACATACGGGTACTTCCAAGATTTGGCACGATATGTTATGCTAGAATATGTTCACAAATCGTAATGTTCGAGCCATAAGACGTTAGTTTTTATGAGAAATTGCATTCTTACAGTTACAGAAATAGAAAATAAAGAAGATAAAGAAATTGAAACAGTTATAGAAAATAATACAGTTAGATTATATGCTACTACACCCCGCTTCCCCAATCCTATCCGTGCGTAATTGCGCTTTACGCGTGAAAGAAGAAGCAAATTCCAGATCTTACCTTGTGTCCTTGCTTGAGGTTGAGTTTCTTTGAGAGTCAACGACTAAAAGCTCCAGGTACAGGAGCAGTGAGGGAAACCCAGCTCCCGGCACTCGCCGCTTTTACGCGCGTCCACGCCAAATAAATATTTCACGCTGGTTACAACACATCTGCTGTGGCACAGGGTGGCTTCTCGTTCTGTATCGTTTTCAACACACAACCATTTAGAGTTCCTCGAAAGTTTAATCAGTTCAAACTTTGTACTCGTCCCAGAAGGAAAATGTGTTTCGCAAAGTCCAGTGTCAGGAATAAGAGTCGTGTGCTCCGGGTGATGCGAGTTGGTGAGATGATGCGTAGCGCGTTCCCACCCTCTCCACAGCGGGGAGCAGCCAGGGGTGAAGACACTGGACCTTCTAGTTGTGGTACCGCGGGTTCCAAAGCACTAAGACCTTAACCAAGTCAAGTTTATCCACAGCACAGCGCGAGCTTTAGACCGGACCGGGACATAACAGCGCCGACTCCACGAGTGCGCTCCTCCTGCGCGCTCCGAGGGTGCAGCGGCGGAGACCAGAGGCGTGTTTATAGCTATTCGTTTTCATGCCAGTTTATTCACGTGGGCCATAAAGCTGTCATAATACAGAGGCACGTATAGAGTACTCTCTTGCAGTCTTCCAACTACTGCACTGTATATAAGTTATGGCCATGGTTATTGATGGTGACACAGGTACGCACGCATGTTCTCAGCTCAGACCGACTTTGAGCAGATGTGGAGCTATAATATTTAGGTCTATTTTTTATTTATGTAGCTATCCATTTTGCTCCTGCATTGCTGTAGGGTGTGTTCTGCAAAGGTTCACAGTTTCTTTTTTTCCTCGCTATCTAATTTCACACCCTTTTCACAAAAACAGAGCCTTTTTATGAAACGGTTTGAGGGACTACATGGTGTGGTCAGAAAAAATAAATAAATAAATAAAAAAGTCACAAAACGGGGTAGACAGGCCTTTAAAAATCTTGTTGCAAAAGTTATGTTTGTCTTTATTTTGGTTTTCTCTATTGAAGTTCCTCTTCATTCAGTCTGAGGTTACCAAGGTGATCCAGTCTTTTAATGATTTTGCAGGACTTTTGCAGATGCCCTTGTGTTACAACCAACCACACACTCAGGCTGGAAATATGGACAAAGTGTCATGCCCATATGAACTTTGAAATGGCAACCCTTCACTTCAAAGCTGAAGTGTAACTACCACAGGTTCAGTAAAATGCTGTTACCAACAAGTAATCTCTCATTCTTGTTTAAAGGTGCTCTGTGTAAGTTTTCTGCTGGAGCATCCACTATCTGCTTTTCTTCATCAAAATGATCCACAGTATGGCATTAAAGGTCCTATATTATGCAAAACTGACTCTTGTGAGCTTTAAGCCATGTTAGAATATTGTTACTAATGAAAACATACCTGAAGTTGTGTTTTTTCATTCACATATGTTTGAGTAGTGGTAGTTTTCAGGTTATCAGCTCCTTTTACCTTTAGTTCAGTAGAGATTGGCAATTTCAGGACTTAAATTATCCAAATGATTCTAGTGAAGGTGTATGGAGTTTAAAAACACAATGGAACACTCCCTGTATTGCCACATGACATCACAAGTGTGTTTTCTGTTTGAGAGAAGCACTCAGCATAAATATGCAGTTTGTGTGTTTAACATGTGTGAATGAAACAAAACACAAGTCCAGATATGATCAGACATAGATCAGAAAATAGTGTAAATGGACCCTTTAAACTTATGGAACTCCATATAGACAAATAGTGTATGTGGCACCACCAAGCTAAGTTACAGGTCAGATCTGTGGAGAGGCAAGCCCACTCACAGTACAGATGCATGTTTTTTTCTGAGCAAAAAAAATAAAATAAAAAATAATTGAACCAATGGAGAGATAGATTACTTTAATGCCATAATGTGGAACATTCTGGGCGAAGCTGCAACATCTCCATGAGACAAATAAGTGGCAGACCCCCAGAACCACCAGAAAAGTTACACTGTGCACCTTTAAACCATAGACATACCTTTGCCATATCATAGAGCAGTGTCTGTGAGAGGCTTCTCCAGATGCTTGACAGCTATTAGCAACTTTCCAGTGAGCTCTTCCTCAAAGTGAGACTGCGGAGAGGAATGCAAAATATTCAATCTAGGACGTATATGGGAGGGGAAGGGGTATTTACGCAGGCGTTCTACTGGAGCAGAAATGAGGAGCTGCCAGAATATAAGGTTTAACGCACAGTGCACTATCCACATATCTGCAGTGTGGAGAGGGTAAAGGAACATTTATTCAGCGTAGATTTGCAGTTATCATTATTAATATTTGAATGTGCACTTTCTGGCAATTATGAGGCCACTGAAACATTAAAGGAGACATATGGTGATATTTTTGGAGGTATTTAGTATTTAATGGTTCTTGTGCTGCTATTTTCAGATCTATGTTGTAATGTTGTTTCCTCATCACCAACATACCTGGAGTTGTGTTTTTGTGTTTGTTTCATTCACACGTTTAACGCACAAATCCTGCATCTTTAGGCTGAGTTCTTCTCTCAAACAGAAAATGCTCTGTTCCACCTTGTGATGTCATGTGGTAATACAGGAAGCACTTCACCGTGTTTTTAAATTTCATGCATCTTTGCTAGAATCATTTGGATGATTTCAGCCCTGGAATTGCCAATTTCTACTGGACTAAAGATAAAAGGAGCTGTTTCATAACATCTCAAGGTGGAACAGAGCAGTTTGAGCTTCAACTAATGATGCATGGATCATTTTGTCCGTTGAAAACCGTGATATTGATCTAAAATCACCTAATAATAGAATCACTGACTTTCTGTTCAAGACTGCAGAACTGATTGACTCTACCTCTTGATAATGATGTCACACTGATGTTTTCCCACAAGCAGTGACTTTTCAATGACTTGTTTTTATTGTTAAAATGGGTTTATGACATTTTTGAACCCTTTATCTATGACTGGGAGTTTGAATTTAATGAATAATAGCAAGTAAATGCAGGGAATTGGGGGTAGGTGAAAACTGAAATTAAGCTTTGCATACAAGATTACTCAAAGATGCATGAGTCAAGTGAGATGCAAATGCAAATACTGTTATAGATTAAAAGCTCATAAAAGTTAATTATACATAATGTGGCTCCCTGATGGCTGCTTTCACTCACACTTGGTTTGGTAGAGGTTTGGTTAAGTCCTGGTGTTGTCTTGACTTGTTCCTCGTCTAGTTCAGGTTTAGTTCCAGTTAGGTACAGTTAATTAAAGGGCCTATATTGCGCTATTTTCTGATCTATGTTATAATGTTGTTTCCCTATCAAAACACAGTTGTATTTTGTTTCATTGACACATGTTTAGCACATACCTGCATATTTAGAAGGTCTTTTCTCCAAATAAAAACACTCTGTTCCACCTTGTGATGTTGTGTGATAATACAGGAAGTGCTCCACTGAGTTTTAAAACTCCATACACCTTCACTTGAACCATTTTAATCATTCCAAACATGTGTGAATGAAACAAAACACAACGGGTATGTTTTTGATGTGGTAAAAGCATTATAACATGGGTTAAAGTTTGCATAATATATTACCTTTAAGTCCCAATCTGAATTGAATGGCTCATCTTCCCTCTGGTGTTCCATATATATGTTGATAGTTAAATGAATCAAAAGTTGTTTAGCTTGTATGTTTACACCAATGCACTTATCAAAACAACATGAATACTTAGCATTTAAATGTGACTATTAATGAAAACCCACAAAGCATCCGAACAGAGAGTGATTCCATTTCTTCTGTCAGGGATTATGTAGGGAACCAGAGCCATGCTGGAGGAGAAGTCTGTGGTGAGCTGCTCGGGAAATGGGACGTGGTAAACAAGTATGCGAGGATTAGCAGTTTGCGCTTGTTAAAATTCAATCAATTTATGAAAACACTTATTACAAAGAGCCTCGTGTGAGCTTTTGCCTGTAAATTCTGTTGTGAGAAGGAAGGTTCTGGAGGAGGAACACGCTGTGATCATTGTTCAGTCTTTATCTCATGTGTCACCTGCACAAGAATAAAAGAAAAATTATACACAATTCAGCTTAAGCCAACTCCACATTTACTGCTACTGTCAACCAGTCACAGCCTTACGTCTTTAGCTCTCAACCAATCACTTCTCACGCAACTCATATCCATGACTTTTAGGTGGTAGAAAAGTGGGACCATTGCCATAGAAATTCAGAGTTAAAAATGGTCAAAAGTCCTCAAGATAGCTTCTATGACCGGAAACTGAAACACATGAATAATTGCACTCTCTCCTTTCTTGCTTTATGATACAGAGACCTATAACTATGACCCTTTCCACCACATACCACAGCAGTAGAACCAACAACCTTCTCCCTCCCTTCATCAAGAGACAATTCCATTCTTTCTATTCATTTCATTGTCGATCTCCCTACTAGGCTCTAAGCACCAAAGTTATTCCGTTCAAAAAACTATCATTGCTTTTGTGTTTTTAATTCAAGTCATTCCCTCTCTCTGTGTTAACTACATTTCAGACGTCACTCCAGAGATTACTTGTAGATATTAAATAATTTGACATGATGTGCTTTAAAGCAGTGTGCAAACCAGGCTCGTTGGCTCATTTTAAAGGCAGACTGAAGGGCTGTCTATGTGCCTCTGTCTCGTGTATATTTTATCTTTAATTGAATCAATAGCGGCTCCTGAAAGCTAATTAGCCGCGTTGAAGAGGCTATGGAACATGTTAATGCAGAAAGAGAGCACTTTTGGCACGCAGTGAGATGTATCAGTGGTGAAAAGAAGACAATCCAGATTTTGTATGGTGGAAAAGGGGTTGCGAAATGTCAGTGGATTTTGAAAAACTATACATAAGAATGGACTTGGATGGTCTTTGGAGATTCAGTCTTGGTTTAGTTCTGGTTAAGATCTGGCTTTCTTTTCATGAGGCTGTTTAGATGTGTTTGTAATCTTGTGTGTAGTATATGCATAGACTGTATAAACAAGAGCACTAAAGGAGCGTAGTGTTCGGCTCCAGTAAAACGAAGCTCACTGAGGCTAGCGGTTATAGGCGAAATAAAGACACCAGGAACATTTTAAGACCAAAATGAGGGGGCTCACTGCAGCAGTTACAGAGCGAGGGGTGACAATTTTTCAATATAAAGTGAATTGGAGTTAATGGAACCAGAAGCGTGCCCATGATCACTTCTTATTTGGAATGCAGTGGTTAGTGTATTAGCTATATCCATTTACACAGTCTATGAGTGTATCTCAAAATAGATCCTGATATTCCAGAAATCAAAACCAAGAACCTCCTCGCTATGAGTCAAGAGTGCTAACTGCTTTACCACTGTGACGCCCTTTAACTTTATCCATTACTTACACAGAATGTTTTTATGCTTTATACATTGTGGGATTGCCATATTTATCTGGCACATGAATTAGGTAAGATCTTAATTAACAATTAAACATGAACAAGAATGTAAGTCATAATGCGCACAGTTAGTTGATTAAAGAGGGGGTATTTTACTTCTATGGGGTGTAACCTTGTATTGTGTTGCTATATTTACCAAAGACAATGTATTAACAAGTTTTAGTTTGATGCTCTGAGTCTCCTCTCCCTTTGCTCCCCATGCTAAGTCACACCCCCTCATAGCGCTATCACAACACAATCAGAGTGCATCCCGCAAATGAAACTACCATAATACCCCCTCTTTAAGAATGATTCAGGTTTTGTAATTAGTTAAAGGGTTAGGGGTTATTAATTAAGTTATTAAACCTGAATCCTTCTTAAAGAGCCTGTACAGATTTTGACCCATGAGTCTCTGTTCATACTTTATATTACGTTACAGATTCTTTTTATTCACCGTTGTTGATTCAGATCTGTTTTCTCTGACAATAAAGTAAAAAGGCTTTTGTTTGATCCAGTATGAAAAAACACTTGATTTATTTACACGCTGAGAGCTATGAAGGCTACTATAATGACTGTGATGTTCTGTGCTCTGAACGTTTACTGGAGACTTCTGGACACTCTCCAAGATGGAACCAGATATCTTGACTGGCTCTTTAACTCAAACACTTATCCAATCAGATGCAGCCCTGCCCTGTTGCAACATGCGGAACAAAATGCATTATTATATGATTATGGGCTCTGCAAAATGGAAAGATACAGTTCAATAAACGCTGTATGCCTCTGTAAATAGAGAAGTCATATTTGATAAGAACAGATCATGCTCTATTATCAAATTGGATTTCAGTTACTCAAAATACTATATACCAAAGTTCTGTAGCAGGTATGTATGAAGAAAGAGCAACGAATATTACAAATGTCATTAGGTTCAAAGTTAAAGCTACGTTCACACTTGCTTTGCTAGAGGTTTGATCCCTGGTTAAGTCCTGGTGTTGTCTTCACTTGTTCCTGGTTTTGTTCCAGTTAATTAAAGTGTCTATATTACACTGTTTTTTGATCTATGTTATAATGTTGCTTCCTCATCAAAGACAACCCTAATCCTAACCTGGAGTTGTGTTTTGGTTCATTTCACAAACTTAGCATATTTAGGAATTCTTCTTTCAAACGAAAAACACTCTGATCCACCTTGTGATGTCATGTGTTACAACAGGGCAAAATATACAAAGTTCTGTAGCAGTTTTGTATGGGAGAAGATTGACCAATATTACAGATGTCATTATTGTTATAAAAGATGCACTATGTAACTTTTCTGATTGCTCTGTGTTCACCTGCTTGTCTCCATGGAGATGTTGTTGCTTTGCCTGGTATATTACTGATCTATCCAGCGTTTATTCAGTTACAGCTTTCATTGCTCATAAAACATGCATTCTTACTATGAGCGTGAGTGTCTCAGATCTGACCTGTAACTTAGGTTGGCTCTGGGATGGATCTGTAACCTGCCTGTCTCCATGGAGATTGAAACTTTTAATGCAATACAGTGGAACACTCCAGGTCAAGCATTACCACCAAGCAGGTTGCAAGAAAGTCTATGGCAAGTATCGCAATATCGATCCGTTACCGATACCAATGTGTTTTATATTGTAGAACCTTATTAGCTATAAGAATTTAACTAATTCTCTCAAACAGGAAGCACTCAGTTCCACCTTGTGATGTCATGTGGTTATACAAGAAGGGCTCCACAGTGTTTTTAAACTCCACACACCTTCACTAGAATCATTTGGGTAATTTCAGATAATTTCAATAATTTCAGCAACTGCCAATCTCTACTGAACAAAAGATAATAAGGTAGCTGTTGGCTTGAAAACTACCGCTTCATGATATCACAAGGTGGAACAGAGCTTTGGAGAAATACTGTAGATAGACTAACAATAAAAAAGAGTTACTCAAACATGTGTGAATGAAACAAAACACAACTCCAGGTATGTTTTTGATGAGGTAGCAATATTCTAACATGACTTAAAGCGCACAAGAGTCAATTTTATGTAATATAGGACCTTTAAGTATTGATGTTTTTGCATGAGAATCGATCATTTAAACAACTAAAAGGTGACAGATTATAGGTAGGGGGGAGTATAGAGTATAATATATTGCAAACAATATATTTTTAGAGCTGTTCCACCTGGTGCACTAGTTACACAAATATAAATATATCCCAACACCAGATCTTCATTATATTGTCAAATTTCATAAAGCTGAAACATTCTCATTTGAATTTTACATTGCTTGACTAGAACCATATGTTACAGAGGCACTCATCAGCAACTCAACAGACAACAGTGTATAGTGATTCAGCAGTAACCTTGAGGAGTGCATAGAGGAGACAAAACACATAATGCAAGCAGGAGGAACAATAACAATGAGCCAAATGATACATTGATTTATAAACTCAATGCATTTAGGTACTTAGATCCCTGGCCAGTAGACACATTATGGAGAGAAGAATGGATTTCACTGGAAAGTAAATATACAGTATGGCACTAGAAAAGGGGAGAAAATGGAGAGGCTGAGGTGGATGTTACAGTAGTTCTGCTGCTCTGATCGAGCTGGGAGGAGGAGGGTTAAGTCAAGTTGACAAAATAAGTTATGATTTGCAGACAGAGATAGACATTTGGACTCATTTTATTTAAAAAGGATTGTACAGACAAACATTGCGATAACATTTGTGATTTACATTTCCGTAACAGGATTCAGTTTGAAATTCGCATTTTAAACACCTCCAGGAGAATTGACCAAAAAATTATAATAATTTAGAAATAAATGAAACATGAATTGATAAACAAATACAATAATCATATTACTGTTTTTTTTGTTTTTTTTTTACTAGAGATAGACCGATATTTGCCCTTATTAGCGTATAGGCTATCAGTCATAAATCTCCAGCAGAGACCCACATTTAGTTTGGCCCAACCAGAAGCCTAAATATGCATGAAAAGTATATGTAAAGTACAGGGGGTACTACAGAATTTGGACTCTACACAGTTTGTAGTAAAAGAAGGTGGTGGACGAGACTGTACTCAATTTTTATTCGATAATTTGGGAAAAATGGCTCTCCATACCGGTCCAAAAATATCAACAGAGGTCATCGGCAATTGGTTCCTCTGAATTCTAAACAGTATCAGTATTGACATGAAAAAATGCATATTGGTCGCTTTCTAGTTTGTACACAAAGAAGAAGTCTGATGCAGAAGAATTTGTTGTTTGTGGAAGAAATGATACTTCAAAAATGGCAGTCTTTGTGATTTGCAAATTGTGTCGATTCAAATTTGATTCAGCTGCGATTCCTTTTGCAGCCCTAGAGGAATCGCCCATAATTCAGAATTTTTACAAGGAAATGCCGGTCTCACAAGGATAGTGACAGATTAAAGAGGATAGGTTAATATACACACAGGGACAACTCCACACAAAAGGCTGTCTGCTCAGTGCGAGAATCGAACCAGGGACCTTCTTGCTATGAGGCTAAAGTGCAAAGAACTATGCCTGTAGGCTGCTGTTTCACTATTGGCTTGATGCTTAAAACCCCACAACAGTAGGCTCAACAGCGCTTTTTTCAAACCAGCCAGCGCAAACCTGGACCTTTTATTCCCCAGACACCGTGTTCCTCTTTGGGGGATTCTGGGGCGTTAAAAATACATGTGGCTACTTCACTGAGAATACCTTCTGGAGCTACCTGTATAATGCTAACAAGAGCACTGGAATAGCAATTGTTCCATCTACACCAGTGATTCTGAAACTCTCACCTAAGACTGGTGCAGGTTTACAGGTCTGAATATATGACTAAACTGCAGTAAAGACATGAAGTACAAATTCCTACTAAATATCCAGGGGGAGTGTGCATTTCTATTCTTCAATATCAAATATCAAACACTGCTTGAAGTACAACTCACTCAAGTACTCAAAAATATTGTGTTTGCATTTTGCCAGGATTGTTGCGTAACAGGTAAAAACAAAACAAAAAACACAAAATAAGTCATTGTTTATGAAGTGTGTTTTCTGTGTGATTGACCAAGCTCTCCACACATCTGACATGTAATTGGCCTGGTGGCATCACTTGTCTCCATGGAGATAGTTACGTTTATTGCAATACTGTGGAACATTCCAGGAAATTGCATTAACACCAAGCAGGTTGCAGTGGTGATACCAGTAATTCTTGGTATCGTTCTGAGACCAAGAAATGCAAGTATCACAATATTTATGTAGTTTATAAAATGTGTTTCCTAAATGTAGATATTATTTTAAGTTTTATTGGAAGTAAAACATGAAACATTCCAAGGTGACCTAAAGCATAAAGGGAATTAAAGCCACAACAATGCATAATGAGTTTGCTTTAGGATCAAAACAAGTCTGGTGAAGGCTCCAGACTTTAAAAACAGAGGAGCGTTGTTATTTGCTCAGCTGTACCATTGGGGTGCAAACACTGTGAGTGCTGGAGAGGGAGTATGCAGAAGTACTGGAACAACTGAAGAAGAACTAAAAAACTGAAACACCTCTCCATAGTTTGATGAGAATACATGTTTGCCAAAGGCTCTTTAGAGAAGTTTTAATGCAGTGTGAAATATTACTGTATGTTGTGTGCTTTGTTCCACACACACTGAACATGATGGATACGATCAAACACAGCTCCTTCTGGTCCATATGAGCCGTGTTTACTTTGAGATTGCGGCGGGAGTCTTGACAATAGTTGTTTTGAGGGCGGCCATGTTCTCTGAGGTATCGCTACAAAGGCAAAAACAGCAAACAGAAAGTCCATGTGCTGCTGTTTGTGGACTCGGTGACGAAGGAGACCAACCTCAGATCACACAATATCAAACACTGACAAAGGAGGCGGGCTCATATGGAAGAATATATTTGCTTAGTGCGCCACTGGAGAACACAAAATGTACAATGGTGGAGGTCCGTGATAAGATATGATATTGCTTTGCCTGGAATGTCACACAGTATGGCTTTAAAATTATTTATATTGCATTATTGACTTACATGTGTTTAAAATACAAAAGTCTTATTTTGAGTGGGGGCTCATCTACACACATATAACCTGGAATTTGGCCTTGTGGCATCACCTGTTTGTCCCCATAGAGTTTAGGGTCTATATTACACATAATTGACTCTTGTGAGCTTTAAGCCATGTTATAAAATTGTTGCCTCATCAAAAACAGACCTGGAGTTGTGTTTTGTTTCATTCACACATGTTTGAGTAATCCTGCATTATTAGTCTGTCTGTGTCTCCAAAGCTCAAAATGCTCTGTTCCACCTTGTGATGTCATGAAGCGGTAGGTTTCAAGTTAACAGCTCCTTTTACCTTTTGTTCAGTGGAGATTGGCAATTCCAGGTCTGAAATAATCCAAATGATTCTAGTGAAGGCGTATGGAGTTTAAAAACACAGTAGAGCACTTCCTGTATATGACATCACAAGGTTTGAGAGAAGAACTCATCTTAAATATGCAGGATTTATGTGTTAAACTTGTGTGAATAAAACAAAACACAACTCCAGGTATGTTTATGATGAGGAAACATTATAACATATGTCAGACAGCGTAATATTGGCCTTTTAAAGCAATACGGTGAAACCTTCACATAAAATTGCCATGGAAACCGTTGGTAGTTGGTTAGAGCACCTCAGAACTTTCTCATAAACTACAAACCACCAGAGCTACTGGTTGGAAGAAATAAGTGAACCAAGTTGGGATTACATTTGTCTTTGGTTGGTGTTTTCTGGATTGGAGAAAAATTTCAACATTTCAACACCAACCTACTGTGACAGTGTCTGGTGACTGTGATCTGTAGGTTGGTGGTTTGATCCCATCTTTGATTCATGCTTTTACTATTATTGTTCCTTTGGGCAATACAATTCAATCACCTGTCTGAATGTGTGAGTGGGACTATGTGACTGATGATAAGTGGAGGGTTCTTAGTGCAGAGTAGCAAGCAGCTGTACTTTCGTCCATCTGCCCCGGGCAAGCGTGGCTTCGGACATGACCACAGGAACCACTGAGTGAATAAATAAAAACAGAAGTAATCTACAGGTGCTCTGCTAGGATGCGACCAAAAGATATTTAAAACCAGAATATGATTGACTTGACAATGTTACCAAAAATGTATGTGCAGAAAAGATCCAAGGCACTCTGTAATATAAAACAAATATTAAAAAGTCCTTTATTTTTTCAGTTTTACCCAACATTGTATTCCATCCACTTGGCCGTTCGGAGTGGACCACATCCTCTGAGTGACGGCACAGCTCTTCCCTCACTCCTCTTTAATGGCTGACTAATGACTTCTATGAGGCTGACATTATTTTCACATCCCTTTAACAGTGCGCTTGTATTTTTACCCTCCTGGTGTGAGCCCGGCAGGTGGGAGTCAGTCTAAATTTAGTGATGGCTAGTACAGAAAGAATTACTGGTCACCTGTGTGCAGTTCTTTTGATGAGGAAAAATGTTGTCTCGGAAAAATGTCATGATATATGAGCGTGCACAGCTGAACATTATACAGCAAAGAGTATCTGTGTTTTACGGCGTGTGGACAAAGTCTTAGTGCAAATGTTTGTTTACCAGCTGCATGGCTATAAAACCCAGCTCTTTTCAGTCCAAAAATAAAGTGAAGTAAATTCCACGTTTGAGAGAGCATTTTGTTTTAGTTTCTGTTCAGTTTTTGTTGATTTTTGCACCTGTAATAAAATAAATACAGACAAAGTTTTTGGAGCTTTTCTGACTGCCAAAATCTGTAATCAATAGAGTTTTTGAGGTACAGAAACCACGCCTCATTTTGACAGTTTCCCAGTCTGATTAAAAACACATTTCATATTTTTTCATGGTTATTCACTTGCTGTTTAAAGGCGCACTGTGTTACCTTTTGGTTGGGGGTCTATCACCTGGTTTTTTCTATGGATATGTCATTGCTCTGCCTGGAATGTTCCACAGTATGACATTAAACAGCTCTACCTTACATTCATTAAATTATAGGTGGTTTTACAGCTCAAAAATTCCTACAAAAACAGACATTCTGACTGTGAATGGGGTTGCCTCTGCACAGATCTGACTTGTAACACCTTTAAAGGTACATTGTGTAACTTTTCTGGTGAAAGGTCTGTCAAATGCTTTTCACCGTGGAGTGACATATACATAGAAACAAGCAGGTGATAAACCCCCAACCAAAAAGTTACACAGTGCACCTTTAAAGATTCACTATGTAACTTTCTAATGGGGGTCCAGCACCTAAAATGGTCTTCTTGGAGAATTTAACGCTTTGCCTGGACTGTAGTACATTAAAGTGAACTATTGTACATTTATTCATGTGTTTTAGTGTTCAAGAACACACTGAAAAACATTCTTTGATTTATATACATCTATTTCAGACAATAGAGGTAATAAGAGAGACTATTCATTACCTTGACATGTTTCAGAGCTTGTGATGTGTCTCTCAACAACAGACTGGCCTCTCCACAGATCTGACCTGTAATTTGGCCTGGTGGCGAACTCTTCACCAGAAAAGTGACAGTGCTCTTTAAAGATGCACTACGTAACCTGGTTGTTTCTAGGATATGTCATTGCCCTTCCTGGAATGTTCCACAGTATGACATTAAACAGCTCATTTACATGTATTAAATTGCAGGTGGGTTTAAAAATACCTAGAAAAACAGGCATTCTGACTGTGAGCGGGGTCGCCTCTCCACAGATCTGACCGGCATCTTTGTCTGGTTTGGTCTCCATGAAAATAGAAAGGTTTAATACCATACTGTGAAACATTCCAGACAAAGCAATAACATCTACATGGAGAAAAGCATTTGACGGATCCTCCACCAGAAAAGTTACACAATGCACCTTAAACAGAATACTTTCTTTCCCTGAAACTTTTATTTTTTGATTAATTGCTATTGGCTACTGCCTTTATTCACATTTGTAGGAGGGCTCAGTATCTCAGATTTGGTACATTGTGTAATTCATCTATTTTCTACATTGGCTCCAAGTTCTGTGTAACTTTTGACCCAAATCCCCGCAGGACTCGCCCGGGGACTTTTTCTCTTGACTTGTCAGATGTAGTTAGCCCTGGAGCTGCTAAAACACTGTACCACGGCCCACCTGCCCCACTCGTCTAACCCCCTCCCCTCTGCTCGAACTACTGCTCCTTTTACAGTCTCCAAAAAGAAAAAAAGGAATTCATTAGCTCCTCTATCTGGATTTTTGTCTGTCAAGTTCATATTTGTCTACTTGTCACAATGTTAACTCCAGGAATAAGTTTTATATTTGAGATGCATTTATATAATGTTTTGAGCCTGATTTGGAGCTATATAGGCTATATCAGAGTTGCCAGATTTTCAGAGTGCAACAAGTGACCAAGCCTTTGAAAAAAAAGAAGTCCAAAACAAGCAATATATGACAAAAAAATACATTAAAATTAAATAGTTAAAGACACTGTACCTATTTTTTTTTTTTTTTTTCAATATATTTAAGCAACCCCAGTATAGATATATTGTATAAGCAGCTCTTGAGGTCAAAATAAGTCTGCTGCACGCTGTCTGAATCTAATTATAATGTGTTGAATTAAGCTAGTTGTTCTTAGCATTATCCTGAAGGTAAAACTCTGCTCTGGCCTCTGAAAGCTGTGGAAAGCCTTGAGCTTATAAACTTATTGCTGGGAATAATTAGGAGACTTAGAATGACTTTGGACCACTGCAAACCGTTTAAAATAACTAGATCTGTTTTTCATTTTTAAAAGTAAAAATCAGGTACAGCAACTGAAAAAAGGATAAAAATCAACAAATCACCGGTTTTAAGACTTGTGTCTCTCAGGGGCAAGGAAAGTTGCTCTAAAGAAGCAGACCTGGCAACTCCAGCCTCAAAAGGCTTTAGGCAGGAAAGGGGTTATGAAAAGGTCACAGTGTGCTTTAACATATACATACATATTTTATCAGTGCACTCTAAGGCATTTGATCCCTCGCTCCTCTCCTCAGAGTTATGCTTGTCATCTTTATTATAATGGCCACTTGAACTCTCTGAGCAACAATATCCCGATCATCATTTTGGTGAGCTATTAAAGATATCCCTTATAATGTTCAATCTGTAATGCAAACGCTTGTAATGGGGCTTCCAAATAATCCATTATCCATATAATGATTTTACCATATGTATTTGAAGCATTAAAAAAAAGAGGTGTGAGAACTACATCTGCTGGGGCACTGAAACAGGGAATAGTCTGTAAGAAGCTAAAAACAGTAGCAACATTTGGTCAAAATGCTGTCACTTTACAGTGGGCTCAATAATAGCACTGGCCTGATCAAGTGTTGTTTTTTTCAGTTAAGGGTTCGTCTCCATGAAGATAGAAAGGTTTAATTCCACACAGTGAAACATTTCGGCAATAACAACGTCTCCATGAACAAAAGCACTTGACGGACCCTCCACCAGAAATGTTACACAATACACCTTTAAACAAACAAAATGACATTTTCCTGAACACAAACAACACAGATGTGATTTCCATCCACCAAAAATTTCTTCCTCCAAAGTCTGAACGCTGCTCCAAACCTGCTTTTACTGACAGATGATTAGTTATAGACCTCTCCATTAGAAAGAGACTACTCTCTAGCCCTTTTAAAATAATAGACTTATCACTTACACCTAAACTCTCATTCAAACCCACTGCGCAGAGTGAATCCACATCTGTGTTTGGTGGCAGTGGGCCTGTGGTGATGTGGGTATCAGAAGGCACCAGTCGACATCTGCTCATTTTGTCACTTACTGCTCTTATTAAGAACAAGCTGCTTTCAGTCGTCACTAAACTATCCCAGTACACCTCTGATGCTGTCATGTCTTAACCATGGATAATGAAGCGTATGAACAAAGATAATTAAAGGTCCTATATTACGCAAAATTGTAAGGTGTAAGGAGTGGTGCACTTCCTATATTACCACATGCCATCTCAAGGTGGAGGGTTTTCTGTTTGAGAGAAGAACTCTAAATATGCAGGTTTGTGTGTTAAACATGTGTGAATGAAACAATGCACAACTCCAGGTATGTTTATGATGAGGAAACAACATTAAAAAATAGATGAAAAAATAGCGTAATATTTAACCCTACCCAGCTTGCATGCCTTTTAAATATAGGAGCAAAAAACTAAGACACAACACTTTTTACTATAGGGCTTCCTCCATCACCCTGGCTCCAAGTGAGAGATGCAGACAGATTGCTGGTTGCTGATAAGGCATAACTGTGACATGATAGCCTTCTGACAATTTTGCAGATGCTTTCTACAGTACATATTACAACAGTTTAATAAGAGGCTGTGATAACAGCTGTATCTACACATAGTTGTAAGCAATCATTTCCACAAACTGCAGACAGCTGCCATAAGCAACCATCAGCTTATCTTCATACTTCATCTTACACAGCAACTACTTTGTAAGATACATAGTTCATTCACTCCACACTCGCTCTGTGCAAGACACTTGTGTAGCCATAGCTGCCCTGGGGAAGGACAGAAGCAAGGCTGCCATCTGGTGGAATCGAACCCTCCAACTACGAATGATTTACAGCTTTTTATAGCTTTGAGTATCTGCTGATATCTGATATTAACCTGTGCAGAGACTGAAAACAGTATTTATTTCCTTTAAAAAGAGGAATTGATCAAAATGCTTTTATCTACAAAACAACTTCGTATATATAAACATTCAAACAATAGGAGGCTCATTTATGACCAGTAAATAGTCTTTTTTATTGTTTTGATATGTCCAAACAGTGTATCAACTGCACCGATATTTGGAAGCTGATATCCAATTCATGATTTTTCAGTATCGGTGCTGATATGAGATACCAGGACCATATTGGTGCATCTCTACTTTCCCAGGCAAACACCAACACTATGTCTGAGTCTGATTCAAACCACAGACCTTATAGGCTCTTAGCCACTTTGGCTCCATTATCATTAGGCATTCTTTATTTGCTGCAAACCAACTCCACCAGAAGCCTTATTTCTGCACTGTTTAGACTAAGTCTATAGTTTAAAAGTCTTAACCAAATAAACAAAAATCCATTTTCTTCCACTTATCCGGGGCCGAGACGCGGCTGGGGACAGTCTAAGCAGGGACTCCCAGACTTCCTTCACCCTGGACACTTTCTCCAGCTCCTCCGGGGGGACCCTAAGGCTATCCCAGGCCAGCCAAGAAACATAGTCCCTCCAGCGTGTCCTGAGTCTTCCCCGGGCCTCCTCCCGGTGGGACATGCCTGGAACACCTCCTGAGAAAGGCATCCAGGAAGCATCTGGAACAGATGCCCGAGCCACCTCAGCTGGCTCCTTTCGATGTGGAGGAGCAGCGGCTCTACTCCAAGCCCCTCCCATGTGACTGAGCTCCTCACCCTATCTCTAAGGGAGCGCCCAGCCACTCTGCAGAGGAAACTCATTTCGGCCACTTGTATCCGCAATCTTGTCCTTTTGGTCATTACCCAAAGCTCATGACCATAGGTGAGGGTAGGAATGTAGCTTGACCAGTAATCAAGAGCTTTGCCTTTCAGCTCAGCTCCCTCTTCACCACAACGGTCCGGTGCAGCGTCGGCAGTGATGTGGTCGCTGTACCGGACCGTTGTGGTGAAGAGGGATCCGCCTGTCAATCTCACACTCCATCTTCTCCTCACTCGTGAACAAAACCCCGAGATACTTGAACTCCTCCACTTGAGGCAGGAACTCTCCACCCACCTGGAGAGGGCAAGCCACCTTTTTCCGGTCAAGAACCATGGCCTCGGATTTGGAAGAGCTGATCCTCATCCCAGCCGCTTCACACTCGGCTGCAAACCGCCCCAGTGCACGTTGGAGGTCCCGGTCTGATGAAGCCATCAGGACAACGTCATCTGCAAACAGTAGAGATGAGATCCTGTGGTCCCCAAACCAGACCGCCTCCGGCCCCTGACTGCGCCTAGAAATTCTGTCCATAAATACAATGAACAGAACCAGTGACAAAGGGCAGTCCTGATGGAGTCCAACATGCACCGGAAACAGGTCCGACTTACTACCGGCAATGTGAACACAGCTCCTGCTCTGGTCATACAGGGACCGGACAGCCCTTAGCAAAGAGCCCCGGACCCCATCCTCCCAGAGCACTCCCCACAGAACACCAGGAGGGCACCTGATGGAGAGTATAGAGCTGGTCCAGTGTTCCGCGGCCGGGACGAAAAAAGTCAGATTGTTATTGCAGCACTAATGAGGTTAGCTCGGTGATATCAATCTGGAAAAGCTCCTATCGATATGGTTCAGGAAGAGGAGTGTCTCTCAGCGTCAGAGAGTCAGCCAGTCACAGCAGCCAATACACAATGAAGTCTGAAAATAAGCAGGGAATAAACTTACTGTCTTGTAGCCTACACACTGTACATGTCTTTGAGCCTTGGAGAATCTGTGTAGTAACTGTGTAGAAATATGTACTGAAAGCCAGTGATAGAAGAAGTACTCAATTTTGTTACCTAAGTAAAAGTACAGATACTGGATAAAAAAAATACTCAACTAAAAGTATCACATGAAAAAATCTACTTAAGTGTCACGGGGTGACTGGACTGGGCGTGTGTGGATTGATTGGAAGGGAGGTGTGTGTGTGCGCGGGACTGACTCTGACCCTGCCCCCAAATCAGTACTAATAGGGCGCAGGTGTGTGAGTAAAAGGGGGAGAGCGGTGCGAGTGGCGGCACGACGGGGCTGAGCAGAGGAGACGGACGGTTTTGGGAGCTGGGTCGGGCGTCCGCGGTACCAGACATAGGGCCACGCTGAAGGAGCGCAGGAGGTGGGCAGAGGAAGCGGCGCACGACCTTGGCGCCCGAGCGACAGGACGCAACGTGGGAACAGTGGAGGGGGCGAGTGTGACAACCCCCCTCCTCCCAGCTAAGTGGCTTTTCTTGTTTGTTGTGCGTGTGGCAGGGCTACTCAAAGTTGCATGTTTTAATTTGGATTTTAGTGAAGTATTCTGCAAATTAGCCCTGGCCCAAAGTCCACTGCTCAATTAAGAGTTCCTACCTGTTGCCGGCCAATTGACGGCCTGTTCCTGCACGCAGGCCTCCTGAGCGCATGGACGAGTGCAGCGCGCGCATGGCAGAGCGGCCGGGACAAGAGGGAGAGACTGAGGCATAGCGGGAGCTGTGGAGGAGCACCGGAGCCGCGATCCCAGGGGACCCATCCACCTACCTCCAATGAGGGACTCTTAATAGTTTAGCTTTTAGTAGTTTTGGACATTTTATCATTCATAGACTCAATAAATTTTGTACATTTCTTTTAATTACGTGTGGCATTTTTATTTAATAGAGCACCTCCCCTTGGGACCAGAGGTTTTTAAATTGGGGCGTGTCCGGCCCGTGACAGAAAGTGGCGTTGTCGGCAGGATTGGTCCTTGGGTTGAGCCTCTATTAAATAAATATGTCTACTGAAGAGACACAGTCAGGTGGACAGTCCATGATGATGATGCCTTTTTTTATGGGCGGACCTTGGGTGTCAAGATTTAGTGGGACACAGTCCGATGTTAAATTTGGAGAATGGCGGAGCCAAATAGAGACTATGCTTACTTTCCAACCTATCAGAGACTCTCAAAAAGCTGACTTTGTTCTAGGATTTTTAGATGGAGAAGCAAAACGGGAGATTCTAGCTTTAGACCGGACTGAAAGGAACACCTCAAAGAAGATTTTTGATGCACTGTCTGAACTGTATGGAGACAACACCCATGTTTCCATTTTAAGAGCTCAGTTTTTCAACTGCAGACAGGAGTCTAACCAGTCACTGAGGGCTTTCTCTTTACGATTGCGTGAACTGTTTTCCAGGTTGAAGCAGAGAGACACCATGGGCTTGGAGCGGGGAGATTTGGTTCTAAGAGACCAGTTTGTGATGGGCCTGAAGGAGGGCCCCATCCGCCAAGAGCTCAGGCGGCAGGTGCGAAAGAGCCCCCACCTTACCTTTGAAGAGGTAAAAATGGAAGCTCTGGCCCTAGAGGAGGAGCAGGGTGAACATTGGCCAGCCTATGACTGCTTGGCGGTGAGTAGAACGCCCCCGACAAATACAAGTGTAGCTACGGACTGGAAACAAGAGTTGCGTGCTGAAGTTATGAAGGATGTAAAGGAGCAAATGTCAGCAATGACAAAGACAATTTTGGAAGAGCTAAAGGGAGCGGCCTCCCCTCCTTTTGACACCGCTCGACACCCAAGTAGAAGCCCGAGACCTAGAACCCCTCTTAATGCAAGATTTAAGTGGGATCCCCAAGGCCGTCCTATATGCAATGTGTGTGAACAAATTGGTCATATTAGTCGTAGGTGCCCCTCCAAACTGTCCAGTCAGGGTTTTTAAAGGCCCCGGCCACTGCGGGTCAAGTGTCCGGACCCTCTCCTAGTGACCCAATCAATTGCAGTCCTAAAGTTAAGCTTATTGGAGATTGTCCCCTAATAGATGTGGGTGTAGATGGGATAAATGTTAAGTGTTTGGTAGACACTGGATCTCAAGTAACGCTGTTTAGTGAGAGTGTCTGTAGGAAGCTCCTTGGGAGTAAGCAACTAAAAAGCGAAGGATTGCCATGGTTAACATTGAGGGCTGCTAATGGGCTTAATATCCCATGGGTGGGTTACATGGTAGCTGACTTTGTCATCCATGGGGTCCGGGTGCCAGCGCGTGGTATTGCTGTAGCCAAGGATGAATGTATTGGGGCCGATAAAGCCATCCTTGGGATGAATGTAATTGCTGATTGTTGGGAAGAACTCTTTAGCAAGTACAGGGAATTCGTAAACCATCCAAAGCCCCCGCTTGGTAAAGAATGGGATTCTGTTTTTGTAGACTGTCAACGTGTCCGTGCTATGTCAACGGCGGACCAGTGGAAAGTTACAGCTCGCCTAGCCAGTCGCTCCCCTGTAACTGTACCTGCACAGAGCGAAATGACTCTTTGGGCCAAAATTCCGCCGCCCGCCCAAAGTCGACCATGTGATGCACTGGTAGAACCCCTAGGGGAACAGGGAAGGGTCGAAGTGGCAAGAGCTCTGGTAACTGTGGGGAAGGGCCGTATTCCCGTGAGGGTCCGGAACCTCCATCCCTTTGATGTTACACTCAGCAGATTTCAGAGGTTGGCAGCTGTGTCTGAAATCAGCCCTGACAGTGTGCGGGATGGCCAGGAGCTGTCCATTGTGGAAGTGGACCCTGGAGTCGTGGAAGTTGGTTTGATCAATTCTGCGGTAGAAAAACCTAAGGTAAATGCAGAGAGTTCTGCTTTTTCTTTCCTTAAGGGAGATGGATTGAATGAGGAGGAACAAAGGCAACTGGAGCAACTATTACAGCGATGGACACATGTCTTTTCCTTACATGAGGAGGACTATGGACGGACGGGTGCTGTGAAACACGCCATACCAACAGGTGATGCTAATCCTATCCGTGAGAGGTTTAGGCCAGTACCCCCGACCCTTTATAAGGAGATACGTAGCCTCTTAAAAGACATGTTAAAGGGGGGAGTCATTAGAGAGAGCTGTAGCCCTTGGGCGGCCCCCATTGTCCTTGTTCAAAAGAAGAATGGAGATTGGCGATTTTGTGTGGATTATCGCAAGTTAAATAGTGTAACCCACAAAGACGCCTACCCGTTGCCTAGAATTGAAGACTCTCTAACCAGCCTGAATAGAGCCGCGTGGTATTCCACCCTAGATTTAGCCAGTGGTTATTGGCAAGTGGAGGTAGAGGAAAGGGACAGAGGGAAAACTGCATTCACTACTCCTTTTGGTTTATTTGAATTTGAAAGAATGCCCTTTGGGTTGTGTAATGCACCTGCAACCTTTCAAAGGTTAATGCAGAAGTGCCTGGGGAATCAGTTAGCCGAATCAGCAATGGTTTATCTTGATGATGTGATTGTGTTTTCCAGAAATTTTGCAGAACACCTTCAACACCTAGAGTCTGTCTTTCAGTCCCTGAGCACCTATGGTCTTAAACTCCGCCCGGAAAAATGCCAGCTGTTCCGGAAGCAGGTTAAGTTCCTTGGGCATTTAGTCAGCAGTGAGGGGGTTTCCCCTGATCCAGAGAAGGTGGCAGCTGTTGCAGATTGGCAACCCCCTACTACTGTCAGGCAAGTCTGCTCATTCCTGGGGTTTGTGGGGTACTATAGACGATTTATAAAAGACTTTTCAAAGATTGCTAAGCCCTTGAATGGACTCTTAGTAGGCACTAGTCGAAACAGAGGGCGGGGCTCCCCTTCTGTTGAGTGGAATGAGCAGTGTGAAATGGCCTTCCAGCAGTTAAAGAAAGAACTACTGCAGGCCCCCGTTTTAGCGTATGCCGATTACACCTTACCTTTTACCCTCTACACGGATGCCAGTAACACCGGGCTCGGTGCTGTGTTGGCGCAAGACCAAGGGGGGGTTGAGCGCGTAATTGCATATGCCAGCAGAAGCTTGCATCCAGCAGAACGTAATGATGCGAATTATAGCTCGTTCAAGCTTGAGCTTCTTGCCATGAAGTGGGCGGTAGCAGAAAAGTTCAAGGACTATCTTTGGGGTGCGAAATTTTCTGTTGTGACGGACAATAACCCACTGGTACATTTACAAACGGCTAAGTTGGGAGCGACGGAACAAAGGTGGGTCGCACAGTTGGCCAACTTTGATTACTCAATCAGATTCCGCCCAGGAAGAGAGAACACTAATGCTGACGTCCTTTCTAGATTCCCCATTGTACCACCAAATCAGGTCCCGGAGGAGCAGGAGCCACTGGTGGCAGCGGTGGAGACCGCGGTCTCTCCACAGACCCGAGCTGACAGCTGGGGATGGGACCTAGACCGATGGCGGAGTCTACAGGGAGAGGACCCTGATTTGTGCAAGATCAAAGAACACATTAAGAGAGGTATGTTACCAAATGCTACAGAACGGCAAGCCATGGCTCCGCCTGGAAAGATTCTGTTGCGGCACTGGCGGAAGTTGGAGCTAAGAGGCGGTGTTGTGTGTAGAACCATCCAAGATCCGCGAACATTAGAGACTGTACACCAAATTGTCGTTCCAGTTTCACAGGCACGACATCTCTGGACTATGTACCATGAGCGGATGGGACATCCGGGGCTGGAGAAGTCATTGGCTCTGCTGCGGAGAGGTTTTTATTGGCCACAGATGGAGGTCATGGTCAATACCTGGCTACAAGCATGCCCGCGCTGTGTTTTGCATAAACCCGGGCCCCAAGGTAAAGCCCCTCTAGTGCCACTGATTGCCAAGGCCCCTATGCACATTGTAGCTGTTGATTTTCTGACACTGAGCCGCCCTACCGATAGATACCAAAATATACTTGTCATGACTGATTTGTTCACAAAGTTTGCATGGGCTGTACCTACACTAGACCAAACGGCCCTCACAACAGCACGTGCCCTGTGGACCTATGTGATCCAGCCGTTTGGGTGCCCAGAAGTACTTCATTCTGACCAAGGCACTAATTTCGAGTCCCGGTTGATATATGAACTTTGCCAAATGTATGGGTCCCGTAAAAGCCGAACCACCCCGTATCACCCTATGGGGAATGGAACCTGTGAACGTTTTAACCAGACAGTGCTGAACCTTCTGGGTACATTAGAAGTAGAAAAGCAACAGAGGTGGGTAGAGTTCTTACCTGGACTCATCCAAGCGTATAACAACACTGTCCATGCGTCTACAGGATATGCACCTGCATTTCTGATGTTTGGCCGTCATATGAGGACTCCTGTGGACCTGCTGACGGGAGGCTTTGGAACTGAGGCCCCCATGGACACTACAGACTGGGTGGCCAAGCACCAAGAACACTTGGCCTATGCTTACCAGAGGACATCCGATAGCCTCCAGAAGGCTGGTCAGAAAAATAAGATGCTCTATGACCGCACTGCCAAAGATGCTCCGCTCTTGCCTGGGGAGCGAGTACTGGTGCGGGACCACAGGCGGCGGCAGACTGGTAAACTCAGTGACCGGTGGGAAAAGAGACCCTTTGTTGTTGTTGCTAGACTTCATCCTGATCGGCCGGTCTATAAAGTGCGTCCAGAGGGGAAGGACGAGCCTGAACGTGTGGTTCATCGCAACAATCTACGGCCGTGCCTCCATTATACGGCGCCTGAGACCGGTGCCATTCATCACCAAGACAACGCGCTAATGCCGATGTGGGGACTCTTGTTGCCGTTGGGAGAGGGTGGGCAAGAGGGGCCTCCACTCTCACCTGAGCCAAGACGGTCTCAGAGGACCAATATGGGGGTACGACCCCGCAGGTATATGGACTAGAACTTTGTATGTTGTTCCAGGGACTAGAACATATTGGTCAGGGGGGGTGTCACGGGGTGACTGGACTGGGCGTGTGTGGATTGATTGGAAGGGAGGTGTGTGTGTGCGCGGGACTGACTCTGACCCTGCCCCCAAATCAGTACTAATAGGGCGCAGGTGTGTCAGTAAAAAGAGGAGAGCGGTGCGAGTGGCAGCACGACGGGGCTGAGCAGAGGAGACGGACGGTTTTGGGAGCTGGGTCGGGCGTCCGCGGTACCAGACATAGGGCCACGCTGAAGGAGCGCAGGAGGTGGGCAGAGGAAGCGGCGCACGACCTTGGCGCCCGAGCGACAGGACGCAACGTGGGAACAGTGGAGGGGGCGAGTGTGACAACCCCCCTCCTCCCAGCTAAGTGGCTTTTCTTGTTTGTTGTGCGTGTGGCAGGGCTACTCAAAGTTGCATGTTTTAATTTGGATTTTAGTGAAGTATTCTGCAAATTAGCCCTGGCCCAAAGTCCACTGCTCAATTAAGAGTTCCTACCTGTTGCCGGCCAATTGACGGCCTGTTCCTGCACGCAGGCCTCCTGAGCGCATGGACGAGTGCAGCGCGCGCATGGCAGAGCGGCCGGGACAAGAGGGAGAGACTGAGGCATAGCGGGAGCTGTGGAGGAGCACCGGAGCCGCGATCCCAGGGGACCCATCCACCTACCTCCAATGAGGGACTCTTAATAGTTTAGCTTTTAGTAGTTTTGGACATTTTATCATTCATAGACTCAATAAATTTTGTACATTTCTTTTAATTACGTGTGGCATTTTTATTTAATAGAGCACCTCCCCTTGGGACCAGAGGTTTTTAAATTGGGGCGTGTCCGGCCCGTGACATAAGTAAAAGTATTAATGTACCTGTTTAAAAGTGTACTTTCTAAGGTGTAAAGTAAATATTTCAAGCAGATTTTGAGTCTTATAAAACTTCAAAGTATTGATTTTGATAAAGATTTGTGCTGAATTTTCTTCGACAGTAGGTGTTTTTATTTGCATATTTTTGTGTGATAAACCCCAGATTTTTCAGCAGGTCTCACACAATAATAATAAGAAAAAAAACTGTACTAGAAAGTAGAAATTTGCTCTCAATGTACTGAAGTTAAAAGTTTACAAGTTAACAGCTACCTTTTACCTTTTTCAGTAGAGATTGACAATTCTAGGGCTGAAATTATCCAAATGATTCAAGTGAAGATGTATAGAGTTTAAAGCGCAATGGAGCACTTCTTGTATTACTACATGACATCACAAATGTTTTTTGTTTTTGTTGTTTGAGAGAACTCAGCCTAAATATGCAGGATTTGTGCATTAAACGTGAATGACACAAAACACAACTCCAGGTACATTTTTGATGAGGAAACAACATTATAACAGAAATCACAAAAGTGCAATTATGGACCCTTTGAGTACAGTCCTTTATGACTTTTACTACATTACCGCATTTGAAAACCTCATTGTTCTGTTCACCTTTATTACAGAGAGTGTTGTTCTGATTGTACATAGTGTTTGGGTACCTGTTTGGTCCCTGTGCAGAAAGAGATTATGGGAGTGTTGCTGAGATGTTTGCTGGTGCGTGTAGTGAATTCCCCGTTGTCCTGAGTGCATATTGTGCTGTGGTGCATTCAAGTCTGACCCAGCAGCTGCATGTGCTGTAGTGGAGATGTGTTATTTGACCACTGTCTGAGGAGCCCGTGAACAATGTACAAACAGCCCATTCTACAAGCTGTAAAAAATAGTTTGCCAGGAGCCAGTTGGTGAGTGGATGGATTTGGGACCAGGATTAAAGGCAAGTCAAGTCATTTTATTTATATAGCACATTTAAAACAACCGTAACAAGTTGCACCAAAATGTTTTACAGCATGAAACACATCATAGTGAAACAATAAAACAAATGTAAGTAGTAGAGAGTAGAGCTCAGGGGCTGTTGAATGCCACCTTGAAAAAAATGTGTTTTTAGGAGGGTTTTAAAGTGCGATAAGGAGGAGCATGATCTCAGATGAAGAGGGAGGCCATTCCAGAGCTTAGAGGCCACAACAGAGAAAGCTCGGCCTCCCTTGGTTTTGAGGCGGGATGGTGGACGGACAGTAGGATGAGAGAGTTTGACCTGAGAGACTGAGGGGCAGTGTGTGGGGTTAAAAGTGATGTACTGTGGCGCAAGTGAGTTGAGTGATTTAAAAACAAATAATACAATTTTAAAATCAATTCTGTATTTAACAGGTAACCAGTGGAGTTGGGCTAGGATGGGTTTAATTTGGTTTCTCTTTTGGACCCGGTGAGCAGTCTGGCAGCAGCATTTTGGACTAACTGTAACCTACTGAGGGAGGATTGTGGGAGGCCTGGTCAGATGTGAGGGTGTCAGTGTAAGGTCCAAATAGAATAACTTTTTCATTTAGCTGGAGAAAATTAAAGGATATCCAATTTTTTATTTCTGTAAAACAGGCATGGACAGTGGCAAAGGACAAGTTTTTGGGGAGACAGGAAGATAAAGATGGGTGTCGTCAGCATAGAGGTGGTACTTAATCTGATTTTTCTCTAGAATTAAACCCTGGGGGAGCATGTACAAAGAAAATAAAAGAGGTGCTAGGATGGACCCTTGGGGCAAGCTGCATGTGACAGGAGCAGGAGACACTTCCTCACCTACTTTGACTGAGAAAGATCGTCCTGTCAGATATGAAGTGAACTATTTTAGGGCTGAGCCCTGTCCCCAACGACATGCTGCAGGTGTTTTAGGAGGATCTGGTGGTCAATCGTGTCAAAGGCGCTGTACCTGATTTTTCATAAAGGGTCCATATTCCACTATTTTATGATCTATATTATAATGTTGTTTCCTCATCAAAAACATACCTGGACTTGTGTTTTGTTTTAGTTACACCTAAAATCGTACATAGTTTTGGTTGAGTTCTGAAAATCTCAATCTGAAAAAACAGTCCTTGTGATGTCATATGGCAATACAGGAAGTGCTCCACTGTGTTAAACTCCATACACCTTCACTAGATTCATTTGGATAATTTCAGACCTGGAATTTCCAATCTTTACTGAAACAACATGACATCAGAAGATGGAACAGAGCATTCTGAGCTTTGGAGATGTAAACAGACTAATAGCAAGACTCACTTACCTTATGCATTCTGAGTTTATACACGTTTTTCACAACTTTCAGAGGCCAGAGCGGAGTTTGCTGTCATCAACATGCCATCAACAACTAATACGCTAACACACACTTCCTCATTCTCTGAAAATAAAACTTCAAATGACACATTTTGACCTTAAGAGCTGCTTGTACCTTGCTTGTAGGTATCTGTACTGGGACAAGACAAATTTTGCTCAAAACAAAAAAAAAATCTGGTATACAGGCCCTTTAATCAGTCTTATCAGAGTTTCTTAGTGTTGGTACATTGAAATATATGCAACAACAACGCTTGAGCTGAAACGTTTGAACTGGTAAAAACAGCACTACACCATATTTCTAGGCTTTCTCCTGACAAGATAAAATGAGTAAACAAAACTTAGAGATTCTTTTACTCAGAGAAGGTTGGCACTGTTATAATTCAGTTGTGAGTGTCCTTGTCTCACTTCCAAATCCATGATTAATAATGTACTGTAATAATGTTTATTCAGTGCAGTGGCTATAAGGGAAGGGAAAACATGTCTTGACAGGGTAAACAAGAGACACTGAGACTGTAAAGAGCCTTATAATGATCGATCTGTACAGCTGGCTCCAGGATGACACCCGTGTGGTGGTGAATATGGAAAAGTGAGTCTTGGCATTCGCTACACTATTTATAAAGCTATTCTTAGATGTGCGCAGGGTTCCTATAAAGATGAGGCCGGTGCAGGCGTTCTCTTTGGTGTTTAACTCTGACTGGAGTTAAACCTGTGTTCCTTGGGGAGCTCCTGCTAAGCCTCTGATTAACTGAGAACAAGTCGTCTTTATTCATGACACTGAAATGTAGATGAAGGAGGGAGGAGTGAGCCTTTTACACCGTGAGGAGCACGTTACTTCATTCTTCAGGGAGAACTCATTAAACTAAGTTGTGGGTTTGATGACTGGGCTGGGAGCGCTGTGGATGGGTTTCCGATAATCAGGCGCTTTTTGCATAAAGGCACAAAGGTTATAGATGATTATGAGAGCTCAGAAAACAAGTTCAGCTCCATTCAACAGGGACTGAAGCATCAACAGTCTTCTCTGGCTGTAAACCAAATTGTTTTTGCTGAATGTGCTCGATTTTTTGCCAGTATTTTTTTTTTGCCATATTTAAAGGTGCACTATGTACACTATGTGGAAGATTTGCTACTTGCTTGTCTCTGTGGAGATGTTATTCCTTTGCCTTGAATAGAGTTAGACTTAGACAAACTTTATTGATCCACAAGGGAAATTATTTGGACACACATCACAATATATAATGACAACAAAGAATGTTCCATAGAAGGGTATTAAACATATATCCCTTACATTTATTCAATTACAGGTTTTTATAGCTAAAAAAAAATACCTTAAAAAAACACAAATTCTTATTATGTGCTAGCTTGCTTCTTCATAGATCTGACCTTTAGCTTGGTTCCATTGTGATTACCAAGATTATTTCCATTCAAATAATAACAGTGTAGTAACATCTACCAGGAGACAATCAGGTGGTGGACCCTCCACCGGAAAAGTTACACAGTGCACCTTCAAGCAAAACTTGTCATACCCCAGCATAAGTTTCATTGTAATCAGGAAGTGTGTGGTTAGCATGCTAGTTGTATTACTGTGACGGGAAAACTTATAAACTTATCATCGTGAATAATTAGGATGCTCTGAATGCATAGGGTAAGTGAGGAACTTTGGACCACTGGAAACATTTTTAAATGAACTAGTTCTGTTTTTCACCTTTTTGTAAGTCAATAAAGTCATGTAGCCTACAGGTAACAAGAATACAGTTTAGTGATTAAATGCGAAACCCCAGATGTAAGTCGTGTTGCTCGGAGACTTTAAGTGAACTACGATATAAAAACACGGTTGGCTTTCAGCTGTTTGAACATTAAATTTAGAATGTTGCTCCATTTTCTCCACATTAACTTCAATAGTCAATGCCGCATGTTCTTCTTGTGTGTAGTGTCTTCATAATTCACAGACAGGAGGCATCTAAAGCTCAGAACAGCTGGTGAGAGTCTGTGGAGATTCTCACTCATCCAGGTCATGGTAATAAGGGAGGTGCATGACTGTTTTAACGCCCTGATGAGAGATGTTCTACTTCTAGTTTTTTTCTACATACCTAAATGTCCTATATTACGCAAAACAACAATACTGTAATAGCCCATAATATTCTATCCTACAACACACACCTGGTTTAGTTTCTTTCATGTTTTAACCACCTCTATGAACCACCTCTATCTATCTGTCTATCTATCGCTCCCTCTCTAGCTCTCTCCCTCTCTATCTCTTTCTAAATCTCTCTCTTTCAGTTTAACCTACTGTGGAATATTCTAGACAAAGCAATAACATTTTCATGGAGAGAAGCAGGTGGTGGACTCTCCAATAGAAATGTTATGCAGTGCACCTTTAAAGAAGACATATTGTGCTTGTGTCTATTATATATCAGTCTATTATATAGTTATAATCTATGACACTCATGGATCAGTATGTCATAATTTGGGCAATTTGAATCAGAATATTGATCTAAAACGACTTAATAAAAGTCCACTAACTTCCGCTTTAGAAAACTGTGGTGCCCAATGGGAGTTGACTTAAACATTATCACAACAAATAACTGAGCAGTTGTCAGCAATTCTTCTGGATAGCAGATTGTTTTCATTTGTACCAAAATGACTCAAAATGACTATGCAACGCTGCCGAATCCTATCACCAATTAAGAAAATATTCTTGGAGAACAAAGTAAGTATAGAGAAGTGGGCATGTACTAGTGGTGGTGAAAAGCTTTTCATCAGAGTATAAAAATTACTCAAACATGCATGAATCATGCTAAATATAACTTGGAGAGGGTAAAGGAGAAGGGGAAACAGCTATATCATGGTTAAAAAATCTATTTTGCATAATAGGGCTGCTTTAACTCCCCTCACCTTCACTAGATTCATTCACTTAATTTCTGAACACAAATTGATTTCTTTGCGGCTTTCCAACTTGAACACAGCTGTTGCGTACTGTGGATTACACCGCCTCAGTGCTCCAGCAGGTGAATCCTCTGCCAACAGCTTGTTTTTAATGTGTGGGCTTAGCTGTTTTCCACATATGCAGTTTGAAGGTACACTAAGTAACTTTTCTAGAAGGTCCATCACCTGCTTGTCTCTGTGTGGATATAATCGTGTCTCCTGGACACAATATGGCATTAAACGTATCTATCACCATGGAAACAGACACTCCCAGGTCAACTCTGTAGAGGTTTTGTAAGGTATTTTAAGATATAAAAACATCTGAATAAAGACAGAATATTTTACTGCTATTCATGGAACATTCACAAATAACATCTCAAGCAGACCCCATCAGGAAATCGTCTCCATGGAGATGTCACTGCTTTGCCTGGAATCATAGATCATATAAAGAAGTGGACTAAGGGAGTGTGACGTCATCCATAGCATACAGCTCCAGTCAAATGAAGCTCACAAGGCTAGCAATTATGAATTTGGAGCCGAGCTCCATATTTGGAATAGGAATTTATTTAAGAACAAAATAGGGAAATAAAAATGCCAGGATCATATTGAACGGATTAATATAAACATTTTAAGACCAAATGAGGAGCCTGACAGCAGCGGTTACGGAGAGAGGGGCAACGTTTTTTCAGTACAAAGTGGAGTTGATGGAGCCAGAAGCGTGCCCATGGTCACTTTGTATTTGGAACGCGCGCTAGCGGGTTAGCTATGTCCATTTATATATATATATATATATATATATATATATATATATATATATATATATATATATATATATATATATATATATATATATATATATATATATGCATATATATATATTTTTTTCTTGATTTTGAAATTAGAATTGCTCCTCTTAAACACCCATCAAACTAAGTAAAGCAATCTATAAACTCACTTTTAGCTTGTTGTTCTGTTTACCCCGAGGGAAAATAACAAACACAAATCAAACTTCAGCTACATCCAGAGCAGTGTCTGCTTACCACTTCTCAGCTTGTAGTCATTTGTAAATGTCATCAGTCACATCCAAATATTTGTTTTAATTAACAATTCAACTGACTCAGCGTATAATTACTGCAAACTTCTCCACAGAGATTACTACGATTGCGACTGGTGATCTTGTGAAGGCATGGCTCCCTTTGCTCATATTTACGCTGCTGCTTCTGTAGTGTAGAACAGTTCGAGCCAAGACACTATGGTGAAGAAGAGGAGATGGAGAGGTTGAGCAGGCTGATTATTCTGCTGTTTTGGTTGAAATTGCAGTCAGCCAAAAGGCTTGCCTGACCAACCAGTCCCTTCTACATTCTGTTTGAATCCAAAAGAGTCTGGAACCGGACTATAGAGCATGAAAAACCTCTGTCCAAACTTAAGACAGTCCAATTATAGCCGCTAATTTGTAGCACGTGCCCTCTTGAAAATTCTCTTTAATGTTCAGAACAAAATATATCACTTGTTTTACCTGAGATAAATAGGAGTGTTGTTTTGTTGATTCTGAGAAAATTCATGATGTTTCTCGGTCCTTAATGTTGTTTTTTTCTCCTTTTTTGTGTGTAAATTGCCATGTTTGTTTTTGATGCTAACGGAGCATTCATCTCTCTGATTGGTTAATCCACCTGTCAATTACACATTCTGAAAACAGGGAGATGTGATATGGCTCCAGATCTACTCGTCTTTATGGTTTTGTCAGAGTGTGTGGTTCTGGCTGGCCAAGTACATAAAAAGCAACATCATAGATTGAGCCTACAGGTTGTCGGTGCTTTTCTAGCTCCCGTCGATGAATGCTGTTGTGTCCTTGTCTGTGAATGGGTGAATAGTTCCTTGCTTTGAAGGTGGGAACGCGCTATATAAACATTTATATAAGGAGAGACAAGGAAAGCAATACAAAATTTCAAAACACATTACACACCAGTGAATATTACCAGTCCGAAAATACAATATTGCAGATGTATTGTTGTTGCAGAGCTCCACACACGTGTCTGTTGTGTCTATTGATTATCTTAAATCAAGCATGTCCACATAGACCCTGGATACAGATCATAAACATGAAACTAGGCAGTTATCACTAAGCTTTTCACTGTGTATCAGTAACGTCCATATCAGTAATATGGTAACATTTGCTCTGAGCTTATATTTGCACATGATGTTTGCTTTTCAAATGAGGTTCTGGTTCAGTGGGATTGTGTTAGTGGGAAGATATGGACTCTACAGGGAAGTGACCAGGTGGACATTGTATATTATTCATCAGGTCTATACAGTGGACTTTATTTCTGCTCAAATGCTCATACAGCCCTCAAGGCAAAGTGTTGGTGGTCTACAGACTTAAGACTGGGAATGACAGATGGATTCTGTGTGTGTGGTTTCATTTTTTAAACTATATGTGTCTTATGTGAGGTCTTCCTCCACCAATTTGCCAAACTATTTAAAAGTTTGACATTTTTAAAAGTCTTATGGTTTAGTACAGAAAGCAGTGGCTTAACAAAATATTTTCTTTTTACAATCCTATAGTAACTGCATTCTTCAGAGAGTAAAGGCTAAGTGCCAAAAGAGAGTGGTGCAGTCGACATCTGTACAGAAGGTAACCAGTTTGCAAATTGCTCAACAGGAAGGGCATCTGATGTGAAAATCAGTGTGATAATAGTTTTTTGCTCAAACTTCCTGATGAAACATGGATTGATGATGATTTGTCAATTAAATATTTACAGTTCTAACAAGTCTGCCACCTACATTTAATTTGAAAGACTTTTCTGGTAGAGGTGGCGTTTCCATGGAGCTGTTGTTTTTTTTGCCAGAATATTCCGCAGTATGGCATTACACCTATATATCTGCTTGGAGACAAGCAGGTGCCACCACCAAGTCAAATGCAAGATATATTTTTTAATGCCGTACTATGGAACATTGTAGGTATGTCACATAGTGCACACTGAGATCAACTCTTCCCCAGTTCGTCAGAGGAAGAGAGTATGATGTTTTCTACTTCTCCTTTGACATTTTGGTCAGGCCTCATAAGGGCTGTTAGACTTAAACTTAGACAAACTTTATTGATCCACAAGGGAAATTATTTGGACACAGTAGCGCACACATTACAATATATTATATAAACAAAGAGTAAAAGACAAAACAAAAACGGTAATAATAAGCAACACAAATAGCAAGAGACTGGTGTCAAATAAGGCATAATTTTGTAAATGTTTATGTACAAGTAAAAATGAAATACAAATATCTCTCAGCTATATACAAAAGGTGGGTAAGGAGAAACAGTGCAAAGATGAAATAATGATTGACAGGACATAGGGTTATCTGTTACATAAGGGTGAGATGTTGTATGGAGTATAGTATGAATGTAGTCCTGTATCTCTCACTGTTTGAGCGGAGCTGTAGGAGCCTGTTGGAGAATGAGCTCCTCTGTCCCTCTATAGTCTGGTGCAGTGGGTGACTTACCAGCACTACAAGTATGTACAAGTAGACTATAGCTGTAACCTCTGCAGCATGTACAGTATAGGTGCTCTCTGCTCCACTTCACACTCCACTACCTCCACTACCCCATGCACTTTCACTGCCTCATGTTCACTTTGGTCCAGAGGGTCAGTCCTGCGGTTAGTCCATGAACGTGTCACCTGACCACTCTAATTGTGATATAGTGTCTCGGTTTTCCAGTTTTCCCATTACATTTAATCAAAGTGGAATCGAGGAAGTGTCCAGGGCCCACTGGTGCGAGACTCACTGTTTTCCATACGACTGGTTTGGGTCATGGAGTTCGCTAACATAGAAAACATAGTGGATAACTGAGGAGTGGCAAGCTTCTGAAGTGGACTGATATACCTACTACACAGTATTGAGCAACCCACTCAATTATGGATAAGCAATTAAGTTCAGTTGATTCTTTAGTTTCAAATAGTTATGGCTTCTATCGCGAACGGCACTAAATCCAGGAAACAAACATTACACATTAAAAAAAAAAGACATTGTATACTTGTATTCTTAACCCTATAGCTAGCAATGTGGTGGTAACATAAGTGAGTTTATAGTCTCATATTGATGGCATTTTTTAAAGTTTAAACCACAGTTCAGCACATTCTCCATGGAAATCGATATGTGTTATGCCATACTGAGGAAAATTATAGTCAAATTAGCTAAATTTCCATGGAAACAAGTAGGAAGAGGCCAAATAAGAGTCAGGTTTATGGAGATGCAAGCCCACATGTTTTTCTCAAATAATAATAATAATAATAATAAAAAAACATGCTTATATTTATAGTCTATTTTTTGGCTAGAAAGTTACATACTGTGGTTTTAAGTGCTGAAATCAGAATGAGTCTAATGAAGGTATATGTATTTGTAAGAACTGGTTTCAAGTTATAATTAATTAAGAGAAATCCAAGGTTTTCAGTTGTTGAGAAGGGGTCAGCCATAAGTAGGACAGTTTTAATAGTACAGATGAAGCTCTTATGGGCCAAAAATAAGACTGCTTTGTGCTTTTTTTTTGGCTGTAAACCAGGAAGTAAAGCTGGAGTTCTGTTAGCATGCTGGTTGCTGATAGCAGTGATGCCCAAACTGTACTCTGGCCTCTAAAGTTGTGAAACGCACATATTAACGCATCACAGTGATAATTGGGATTTTAAGAATGTGTTAGGAAAGTGAAGAGTAAGTTTGGACCACTGCAAACTCTTTAAAATTAACTCTTTAAAGGTACATTGTGTAATTTTTCTAGTGGAGGGTCTGTCACCTGCTTGTTTCTATATATGTCATTGCTCTGCCTGGAATGTTCCACAGTATGACTTTAAGCAGCTCTACCTCACATTTATTCAATTACATGTGGTTTTATAGCTCAAAAATACCTAGAAAAACAGGCATTCTGACTATGAACAGGGTCGCCTGTCCACAGATCTTACCTGCAATTTGATCTGGTTTGGTCTCCATGAAGATAGAAAGGTTTAATGCCATATTGTGAAACATTCCAGACAAAGCAATAACATTTCCATGAAGAAAAGCATGTGATGGACCCTCCACCAGGAAAGTTACACCATGCACCATTAAGACCATAAATCAAGTACGACACCTTTAAGTTGGAGGTCACTTGATCAGTTCAGAAGCATTGATGCAGTACTAAAAATATGTGACTTTTGGACAAACAAGAATCACAAAAAGTGTTTATAGAGAGAAATAGCTGTCCCATCCTAGTCTGTAGAGCTGTACCAGAGGTCAGCAGGGTCATGTACAGCCTGCAGATGGTGTATTTCCCTCAAGGATTTAGGAGAAGCCTCTGTTCCACATTCTTACCTTCAGTTCTGTGGCGCCCATTTTGTCACTCACTGCTCAGTGGAACGGGCCTCTGTCTGCAGTCCGTGAGACAGGCTCGGGACAGATGGATGAAGACAGGAGTAATATGCACATTTACAGGTGTCCTCCCAGCGTGATGAAGAGCAGGAGCCAGCACAGCATTGCCCTCTTCAACCTCTCCTGTCCACTCCACTTTACAGCTCCGGGGCAGGTGTCTGAAGCACTGTGGTTCATGGTGAAGATGAGATGAATGGGTCTATTCAAGAATAAATGGCTGCGTTGGGGTCACGTGAGGACTTATGTGAGCAGAGACTGTGCTTTGGTAACATACATGTAATCCATGAGGAAGTGGAAGTTGTCATCTTCTGCTTAGTCACACCAAGGACGCCTCCAGTTCTGTCTTAAAAACAAATGGGTATTTGTTCTTCTCTAACTTTCATCATTTTACCCTGTCAACTTGTCTCATAAAGGCTTCATGCTATACAATATGTCTAGGCAAGCCTGTCTCACAACTAACACTGCCGGTCTCACACCAGAGTTACTGGGAGGGCAGGAGCTCAGCTGGTAGAGTGCCCCCCTCTGATCTGAAGTTCAGAGGTCAGTGGTTTGAATCCCACTCTTAACCTATAAATCCACTGGCGTACAGGTTGACAGTGTGATTCCAGCTCCAGTAGAAAAGCGCTGTATAATTGTGACAGTTTACCATTTCACTATGACACCAACCAGAGCTGTGGATTTGTAAGTCGTGACTTGGACTTGGAGTCAGACTTGAGTCACTATTTTGAAGACTTTAGCACCTCTTTACAACGCTAGCACTCGTTAGGATACACAATTACTTTTCAAGCCCTTGACTTTTGGATGAGAGTTCATAGTTTGTGAAGGCAGCACTGTTTCAATCAGTGCATAGAGCATTTACTTTCTAACCCAAAGGTTGGACGTTTCCCAACTCCATGCTGTTGTTGTGTCGTCATATAATTTTTGTTGTTGACTGCTTATGTGGCTACCTGTTTTTGAAACATTTAGAGTTTTGAGCTCAGTTTTTAACATAATATTATTGGATTTTAACCAACTAACAAGTGCAGCATGTGCAGTTCAAGGGGCACAAATAAGAAACTGTTGGATTGTGTGAAATTAACTGTTTGTTTTTCCTGTATCCATGGAGACCATGCAAAAGGCTAGCTAAGGAGCCAGCTATGGACATTTGAGATGCTACCGGCTTTTTACACCATATGTGTAAGCAAATGTGGCAGAAGAGGGAATACTCCGAGACCTTCCAGAGGGAATACGTGCTAAGGAATGGACCATTTCATCACCAGCCTAAACACCAGAGTGGAGTAAGAGTGAGGCCTTTCCTGTTGTCTTCACCTGGCGCCCCCTGGACACAGAGGAGGGACATTTTTGGCTCTTCCACAGGATCTGCTGACCCTCCCTGACCAGTGCTCCTGTTCAACTGCACTGAGACACAAAGGCCACTGAGACACGCACTGGAAATGTGCAAGCAAAACTTGAATTCCCCTCAGGATCAATAAAGTATCTCTCACTCTCTCTCTTTAATAATAATGTAATATAATGTGGGTTGAGCATCTTGACAGGTGCTATATAAATCCATGGAATTATGACTATAATTAATCAAAGTGGACGACTGTGATTGGCTGACAGTGACAGACAGGTGACAGCAGGTAGGAACAAGGAAATGCAGCCTCCCTGGTTGAAGTCGAACTGCTTTTTTCTTCATATATAGACGGTAGCATACTGTAAACTAGTATTTTGATATGCATTTTTCACACAGTCACTAATCCTGCTTGGGAGTCTACTGTAAGACCTCGGGCTGCACTGTCTAAGCGTGGAGGCGTTCTCTTGAGTGATAACTGTAAAGTGTAATTCTGGTGCTAATGCGCAGAGAGCTCAGCAGGGAGCACCAGCAGGAGTCCAACATCATCATACATGCCTTATTCTCTCTGATCACAAATCACACCACATACATGCACTAGCATCGTTAGCTACAGCACGTGCTTTCAGATCATTACAATTTACACTAAACGCTATCGTCAAATGAGCATGAAGAGACACTCCCGATTCTAAAAACTGCACCAACTGTTCTTTCCTACGGCACCGATCTGCTTTTGCTGTCGGACCAATTATCTTCACACGCTGCTTTTGGTGGCACATGAAAGCTGTCTCTTTATTGAAGCCATCACCTAATTTGGATGGAAATCTCCAACTGTGCCAGGCCTGTGTTGATGCTACAAAGGTTCTTTCACAAGATTCCCCACACTGTAGAGTGAGGCAGCAGATCTTTGTCACTTAGCAGAGTTAAAATAACACAACATAGCACCGCCAGGGCACAGAGGAAGAATAAATGAGCTGAGAAAAGTTAGCAGACGCAGTGTAAAGTGTTGTGCCTGGAAGAACAGGGGGAGTCACATCGTGCTTTTGTTTATGTTTCTATTATATATACAAACAGCTGTTCAAGTTCTTAACATATTGAAATGACAAAGCTCTATATGCTCCTTGTTAAATATGAGCAAAGCAATGCTGGAAGATATTTTTTATAAGGTAATGTAATGTGTGACCCAAGATGCCTTTAGTAAATAATGTTAAAACGCTATAAACGATTTGTTAAAATCTGACAGAGATGTGACTTGTCATTAAAATGTCATGAAAATGTATTAATAGCAGGTCAAATTTAAAATGATTTATGACTAGATAAAACCAGGCTAAGATAAAACTATAAAATCGCCAATGTTTATTAAAATACAATATCATAAATTCAGAGTTTAAAAAAGCTCGCAGCCCTTGGGCAGAGGAAATACAAACAGAAATAAATGTTAGAAAGAAACCAATATCACAGCAATATAACTTAAAAATCCAAAGTACTAACTAAAGTATATGGGTTAAACTCTTTCCAAGTACGACCCAGGAACCTAAATGTTTAACAAAAGTAATGGTAAAAAGCCCAGGGACAGCAACACATTTGTTTGTGGTGCAACAGAGCTAAAAGAGTCTAATAAAGGTAATAAATAACTGTGAAAACAAAACGTAACTTTAAAAGCACACACCTGGCCAACCTTAAAATCACAATAAAATACCAGGAATAGCTGTCATTGGTACATTTAGCTCTAAAAGCTCAATAAAAACCCATTCAAACTGTTCAAAAGAGCTCAGACCTAAATTCAAATGAGGGAGAGTTCAAATCTTCCCTGTCACCTGCCGGCAGAAGTTTAGTTAGCTCCTCCCGTCAGATATTTAAGGAAGTGACTAAGTGAAGATGTTCAGTGTTCTCTTGTGATGGAATTTACCTGGAGGACTCATGACTGCACACACATTAGCAACAGGATTAGCTGGAAACAACCTGCACATCCAGGCATGGAGGCCCAATTTTGTCCAGGAATCGAACTCAATAATCTCTCGCTATGAGGCAAGAGCATTCCACCCACCACGGAGTATGGTGCTTGTTGCTTTTAAAAGCAGGCTAATGGAAACTACTATACTACTACTACTACTACTACTACTACTACTACTACTACTAATAATAATAATAATAATAATAATAATAATAATAATATAATAATGTAATTTAGAGGACTCTGGAAGCCGTATGTGGCTGCCAACAGTTTTACATTCAAATGACAATCTGAAAATCATTGTAGCTCTAACTTCCAGTAAAACTTTATTTTAAATTTAATTTTAAATTTAATTCCAGTTTGCCAAATATATTCTATAAACAGCTCCAATCAATTCATTTGTAGAGAAGGCATCGTAAGTTAATTGCCTCTCCCTTAGCTCTGTTGAACCCAGCAGAGCAGTGGTATTCTTAATTACATTTCTAAAGGAAGTTAAATTTGAATAGTTATCTTTTGTTTATTCTTGACCAGAAAAATTGTTCAAGAAATGTGAATGCTCAGTGATTGCTGTCCATGAGGCTGATATAATCTGTTCTTCTCCCCTTCCAGAGGATCAGTGTGGGTCCACCCAGAGCTGGCTGGATGCACGGGCCAGTGTCAGGTGTGATGAAAGGTGCTGAGATCAAAGCGTTGTGGGCTTGGAGCAACAGACAGGAGAAGAGCTGTTGAGGATCTCTTTGTTCGTGATGAGGATGGATAGGATTAAGATCATCTGAGGGAAAGCTGATGTAAGATCTTATGGACAGATTTTTCACATGGAGATGGTTTTACTGTTATCTAAAAGGTTTAGTCAAGCCTAAAGACACGTGTGACATTCAGTTATCAGTTATTGGCTAAGCTTAAGATACTGTATGTTTTATTGAAAATAACAGTCTATTCTTCAGTGCTGCTGGGAGCTTCTGCGAGGATAGGACAATTTAGCATACATAGAGGATTAGCATTAGCAACTTATCATTTATATTTAACACATTAATATTTTCTGATCTATGTTATAATGTTGTTTCCTCATCACAAACATTTCTGGAGTTGTGGTTTGTTTCGTTCACACAAGTTTAACATACAAACCCTGCATATTTAAACTGAGTTCTCTCAAACTGAAAACTCTATGTTTCATGACATCACAAGGTGGAACAGAGCATTTTGAGTTTTGGAGATGTAGACAGACTTAAACATTACTCAAACATGTGTGAATTAAACAAAGCACAACTCCGGGTATGTTTTTGAGGAGGTAACGACATTATAACATGACTTAAAGCTTGTATGAGTCAATTTAACATAATACGGGACCTTTAAGTCTCGTCATAGGCACCACAAGCTTGATCTGACCCTGTGACCTCTAGGTGTATTAATACCCATATCCATATAGCATGTGACACAGACCAGGTGTGCTTGATAAGGTCAGATGCCCCGGTTTCACTCAAAACCCTGCTACAGCTAGCGTTTGTTTTTCATATACTGTACCTCTGCATTCCCTTGGCTCTCCCGCTCGACAGCTTCATCCGTGTGTCCGTGTGTCCGTGTGTCCGTGTGTGTATTCTGACAGATCTCTATTGGCTCTCCTCTCGTACACTATAGCCTTCCAGATGGATTAACTTTAGCATGGCCCTCACGTCGCGCACGCCTCCACCATTAGCAAGGGCTGAGGCCAAGGTGAGCCTCACACAATGACAGCTAAATTAGTTCAATTTGAGCATCAAATTGCCTCCTTGAGATGACTTGAAAAGAGAATCATACTTGTAATTTAGCGCATATACGTCAGATTTATAGGCAAGAGCACATGTGTAGTGATTCTTGGGCCTTCTACAGAGTTTTTGGCATGCGGGTTTTGAAATTAAATTTTTTTAATTTATATAGCGCTTTTCCACCTTCAAGGCACTCAAAGCACTTTACATCAAAGAACCACTCACACATTCATACACCAGTGTACACAGACACTAGGGGCGAGGTGGGTTAAGTGTCTTGCCCAAGGACACAACGACAGCATTCACCTGTGGGAGCTGGAATCACACCACCAACCTGTGGGTCAGTGGACAAACGCTCTTACCAGCTGAGCTATTGTCGCATACTGTAGAAATTAAACACTAAATCATCTCTCTTGGTACTAAACTTCTAAAAGCATTGTCTAGTGTTCCAGGTTACCATATGGCGATATTAGTGCAAACAAGATTAATTAGATGTGGTTTAACGCGGTTTTAAACTTATGTGTGCTGCCCCCAGTGGCCAACACATTTCACATGCCTTTGCTCTGAATAGCCCATAGAGAGACTTGGCTGCAGCTGTAGAGCGTGAAGTGTTCCAGACTCCTCCCCTCTCTCTGTCCCCTTTAGTCCTCCAGGCACTGCCCAGTTTAGCAGCTCCGTTTGAACTCTGGCTGTGTGTGGAGAGGGGGTATTATGCTAAATCGATTTTTTCCTAGCTTTCTACCATGTTACAACGTTGCTCCTTCATCGAAAACATGCCAAAAGAGGTTGTAAATGTAATCTATGCATGTTTGAGTAATTTAGTGATCTCTTCCGCGTTCTATTCAAACCCTCCTGTAAGATTCGCTGTAACGCTGTAAGATTCTGTGCAATGCTAAGCCCACAAGCCTACGTCACCCATGCTCACACACGACAGTTCTTCATGAATAGACAAAAGACTCTGAAGGGGCAGGGAGCAAAGGAAGGGGGGACTCAGAGGGTCAAAAACAAAAGTGAACATGTTAATACGGTCTTTTTGGCGAATGTAGCATGTTCAAAACAATAAAAGGTAACATAGTGGTCTAAATATGTTATGTGTTAGCAGTTAATACACCATAGAAGTAAAATACCCCCTTTTTAAGTTCTTGTAGCTAAATAATTGCTGCATTTACATGTGCCTGGAAGCAGTGGTGGAAGGAAACAAAGTAAAAATAGTAAAGTACTGTACTTAAGTAATCTTAGGTATCTGTACTTTACATTTGAGTGAAGGTATCTGTACTTTCTACTCCACTACATTTTTGAACTGGACTGAAAAGTAAAAGTATTTTATATTACTGTGTGAGACCTGCTTAAGAGGCTGATGGTTTCTTTTTTTTTTTTTAACATGTTCTTAGTTTGAGCAAACATAAATATGCTTATAAAAACAGCTAGGTGAAAACTATTGATTTAATTGTTTATGCAGAACAAAATTCAGCACAAATCTTTATCAAAATAAATGCATTTAAAGATCTGCACAAAATACTTTTACATAATTTTTAAATGGGTACAGTACTTTTACTTGAGTAGATTGCTTGAGTGTCTGAATTTTTACTTTAGTAACACAATTGAGTACTTCTTCCAACACTGTCTGGAAGAGTGTTGGCCAGTGTAAGAAAATAGATTTTATTCAAATCTGTGACTATTATATGGAAGTGATGTTGCAGGATTGACAGAGGAGTTGAGATCTGCATTATGGTTCCTTTTCAAAAACATTTCGTCTGTCGCATTAACATTAGATTAACTGTCAATGGAAAACATGATTTGTAAAACATTATTACATGTATGTATGACAAGATGCAGGACGTTGCAAAAGGAGATATTTCATGATCAGGGAGATAAGAAACTGTTCAGAATCTTTTGCTGATTGAAAAATAGACTGTGTTATGGAGCTGACAGGTGCGTCACTGAAGCCAGGTGTCAGAGCTGAAAGTACAGTTTCTTTATAAGTCTATTTTCCCAGGAATAGATGCATGCATTGAAAGTGTAAATATGGAATCTTAAAGGGGAGGTTTTCACACCAAGAAGGAGGAAAGGGGTATTTAAATCTGTCTAAACTCTCACAAACCCTTTAGCCCAAGAGCAGCCAGTCAGAGTGCTGCTTTTAGTGCATCCTTTTGGGTTGGTGAGATTTGTTGCAGATAGCGTGCATTGCTCTTATTTTGTAAGAAAGAGCTGCTTTTACTTGTCTGATCAAGTCAAAATATTTGTATTTTTTATACAGAAGTGGGTCCGTCTGGTCACCACAAACTCATCCAATCAGATTTGTTTATTTCAGTGACGCAGATCATTGGTCACTTGTCATTTTCAAGATCAGTTTCTCTCCTCATAAGCAGCCATATTTGTTTTGATATGGATGGACCATGCATGTTATTGATTGGCTAATCTAACTGTCAATCACCCCTATCTGAAAACTGGGAGATTCGCCGATGACCAGACTCACATCTCACAAGAAGTGTGTATTCTGGTGGGTGGATGCAAGCAATGTTTTTAACAGTATACTGGGGAAAAGCACAAAACTGACTAAGTTAAAAAAAAAAAAAAAAAAAAGAAAAGAGAAAGAGAAAAGAGACCCCACTATCCTCCACAATCAAAGCTGGGAAAAAAAACATGAACAAGCAATGAAAAACTGTCTGATGCTAGCTAGCTTGTGACTGTAATATGTGTGAGACTTGTTTAACAGCACAAATCAGATCATCTGTTGTAGTTCCAACTAAGTCAACTATTTCTGGTCAGATTGTGATAAAAAAGAAGAAGAAGAAAAAAAAAGCTCTGATTAAAATCGAACAGAGCTTCAGACGGAGCAGAGCCTACAGTTAGCTTCTCACCTCCAGGGAATTGATGACATCAGCTGCAAAGTATTAATATGAAGTAAAGTAGTAAAGTATCAATATGAGTCAAATATGTTCAAGCTCCAAGTGGCATAACTTTACAGCACCACTTACTTGAAATGTCTCTCGGCCCAAAAGCTGTAACATCTGAAATAACTTTGATATCCCTGTCTTCTTTCTTTTAAATAAAATGTAGGATGACTTCACTCGATCTGCTTTGTTCTTGCTCCGTCAGACTTCCTCAAATATTTACACGTTCTGTCTCCTGCTGTTCTCTACCAGTGCATGTTAATGTGAAGGTCCAAGCTTCTACAGATACTGATTCAGGATTCAAAGCAAATAGGAAATTGTGAATAAAGGTCATATATTCCACAAAATGTATTCTTGTGAGCTTTTAGCCATGTTAGAACATTTTACCTTTTGTTCAGTACAGGTTGGCAATTCCAGAGCTGAAATGATCAAATGATTGTAGTGAAGGTGTATGGAGTTTAAAAACACGGTGGAGCACTTCCTGTATTACCACATGACATCACAATGTGGAACAGAGTGTTTTCCATTTCCAAGAGAAGAGCACAGTTTAAATATGCAGGGTTTGTGTGTAAATGAACCAAAACATAACTCCAGGTTTGTTTGTGATGAGAAAACAACATTATAACGTAGATCACAAAATGGTGTAATATGGGCTCTTTAAGTAAAACAAAATGGTGCTACTTCTGGTGCTACTAGTTCAGGTTTAGTAAAAATTCTGAAGTGGTGTGTGTGTGAGTATGAACGCACCCTTGAAGTCCCTGTACCTGATTGTTCCCCAAGTATTTGAGCAACATATGTCTTGCCCCAGTACAAGACATATATAAGCAGCACTTGAGGTCAAAATAAGCCTGATGTGTACTGTCAGCAACTAATTAGAAAACGTTTTATTGTCCGATAATCAGGAAGTTCTTGTTAGCCTTACAGTGTCAGCTAAACTCAGCTCTGGCCTCTGAAGGCTGTGAAAAGCGCTTGTAAACTCATCACTGTGAATAATTAGGAAGCCCTGAATTTAAAAGATAAGTGAGGAATAACATTAGACCATTGCAAACCATTTAAACGTCCTATATTAAACAAAACTGACTCTTGTGAGCTTTAAGCCATGTTAGCGTGCTGTTACCTCCTCGTTTCATTCACACATGTTTGAGTAATTATTAGTCTGTCTGCATCTCCAAAGCTCAAAATGCTCTGTTCCACCTTGTGATGTCATGAAGTGGTAGTTTTCAAGTTAACTGCCTTTTACTTTTCACCCTTAGTTCAGAAGAGATTGGCAATTCCTGGTATGAAGTCGTCCAAACGATTCTAGTGACAATGTATGGAGTTTAAAAACACAATGGAGCACTTACCATATGAGATCACCAGGTGGAACAGAGTGTTTTCAGTTTGAGAAAAAACAACAACAACGCGTAAATAAGCACGATTTGTGTGTTAAATATGTGCGAATGAAACAAAACACAGCTCGAGGTTTGTGATGGTGATGAGGAAACAACATTATAACAGATCAGAAAATAGCGTAATACAGGCTTTTTAAAATTAACTATCTGTGTTCAGTAAAAAAAAAAAAAAAAAAAAAGTAAAAAATCAGGTAGAGCGCTTTTAAATATTACACAATCCTTTCTAATTCCTCATGTGGGGTTATAATAAATTTGAAAAACAAAAAAGGACTGCTTTAATGTCACCTGCTTTATGATGGTCAGTTCTGGCTGTGTCTCCGTCATTATTTGTCTTTATAGTGATTCTCTCGTCATAAAGCAGTGCGCTGAGTTCCTTATCTTCTCTTATCTATCTCCGTATTTACACAGTGTTTGGCTTGGAGCTGGAGTTTATCAGCGCTACAGCAGGAGATCCAGGTGGGCTGAAGATATGAGGCATGCAGTCAGCTTCAGTCGGACATTATACAACTCTACTTATCGCAGGTAAATTAACACAAAAATCCAAGTTATTGCGGTGCTCTATGCTAAACTGCTAACGTTTTTGGAAAATATTGTTAGAATTATACAAACATATAGTCACAGATGGGTACTTACATTTACTCAATTACATTTACTTGAGTAACTTTTTAAAGAAATTGTACTTTTTGTGAGTAAATCTACAAGTGACAAAAGCTTTATGTTGAAATGATTTGGAACATTTGTGTTTCTTGTACCGCTCCTTCAGATATGATTTGGGGGTTTTTCTCTTTGATCCAATTTTTGTCACATTTCTCCACTAAACCTCTCAGACCAATATGAATAGGTGCTTTGTGACTGTATTTGTGGCTATATTAGCCAATAAAAAAACTGGTACCATTCATAAACTCATGCTTTTACAAATGCACATTAGCAACAACTCATTTATATTGAGCATTTGATTTTAGGGATGCTATGAAATGTAAGATATTTGCTCTCTGCAGCGCAATTAAATACATCAAAGCTCCAGAAGTCTGCAATGGGGAGACAAAGATTCACAAAGTTGTCTCTGATCTGGACTGAGTGATACAGAGTATAATTGCAGTACTCCAGATATGTTTTGTGTGATAAGGGAGATACAAATCCTGTTTAAATAATAGAAAATTGGCATGTGCTTCCTAACCCAAAAGATGGTTCCTTCTTGAAAACTGACAATGCATACTATTATTGTATCCTTAGGCAAGACACCTTACATGGTTCAAGTTTAGGTATGAGCAAAATTGACATATGTTTTGGTGATAGATACGGGAAACCGGAAATGGAAACTCCTCACAAGGCATTAAGGTGAGAATACAGTCTTAATAGATTTTTAAATTTAACAGACAACAGCACAGGTTCATAAAAACAAACAAACAAACAAACAAACAAACAAACAAACAAACAAACAAATAAATAAATAAATAAATAAATAAATAAATAAATAAATAAATAAATAATAATAATAATAATAATGTCAGTGTGATGGAAATTTATATTGTGGAAAGATTTCTCTCAATATGTTAAACATGCGTGAATGAAACAAAACCAGGTATGTTTTTGATGAGAACAACATAACAGATCAGAAAATTTTGTAATAATAAAGTCATCAGCACAGGTTTGTTACAGTTCAATGCCAATAACAAATTACACAACCTGAATATTTAGGTTGTGTGATGTAACATTGAAATCCATTACAATTTGTATTATTGACCAAGTGACAGACCAAAAGCTTTTGTGTTGGCCTTATATACTTACTAACTTTATATTTACTGCATACCAAAACAAAAATACATAGGCTATTACAGTACATGAATAATGGTTATGTAAGGAGTGTTTGATGTGAGAGTGATTTTCAGATAACACTCTCCGAAAATCCCAGAGCCCAATGCCCACAGGGTCAGAAGAGACTGAAGACCAAAGACCAAAGAAAGACCTAGATTTACTTCAGAGAGCTGAGGGCAGGCAATCCATCACCATCCATCCACACTGCTGTAAAACTTAAGAGCAGCCAATGAAAAATAAAGACTCAACAAGGAACAAGAGATCCGGTGGGCCAAGGGGAGCTATAAGGACAACCATAGACTTTAGATTCCCATTTTTCAAAACGCTGAATAAGCTAAAAATGTCGCTTGACAGTAAGAAATCAGAATAAAAAAAAAAAAAAGCATTTATTAAATGGTTGAAATTTACAACCTGATTTTTATAGTCCAGTATTTAAAACCCCCACGCCCCATGACGCCGCCCATAGCATTTGAGCCTCTTGAGCTTCATTTGACTGGAGACAAATTTGGAGCCGAGTTCCAAATTAGGAATAGGACAATATCAAAATAAAAACACCAGGATCATGTAGAGTGGGTTAATACGAACATTTTAATACCAAAATGACGAGGCTCACTGCAGCAGTTACAGAGAGAGAGAAGAGGGACAATTTTTCAGTGTAAACTGAGAGCCAGAGTTGAAGGAGCTGGAAGCGCACCCATGCTCACTTCCTATTCAAAACCCACAGGCTAGTGGGTTAGCTATGTCCATTTATATATACAGCATATGGTTCTTACTGTGAGCGTGGCATCTCCACAAACCTGACTCGTACCTGGCCTGGAGGAGGGCTTCACCTGCTTGGCTCATTGAAAAGATTGTTCCTATTGCTATAACATTCCAAAGGAGGGCATAAAACATATCTATATCAATGGAGAATATTCCTGAGTAGGTTCTTTTAATCTATTCCCATGGAATCATGCAGGTGACATGCCACTTCCAGAAACTACATGGTAAATTATGTCTGCTTTTAGGTGGTCTTTCTCAGGTCTGATAGACAGCCATTCAGTGTACACATTAAAGGTCCTATATAATGCAAAATTGTCTTTTGTGAGCTTTAAGCCATGTTAGAATGTTCTTACCTCATCAAAAACATACCTGGAGTTATGTTTCATACAGTGGCAGTCCTACACTGATTTACTCCCCAGGCATGAGACGGGGGGATTACCACATGACATCACAAGGTGGCACAGTGTTTTTCGTTTGAGAGAAGAACTCAGCCTAAATATGTGTAAATGAAACAACATTATAACACAGATCCGAGAATAGTGCAATATGAGTCCTTATAAAAACACGCATCATGACCCACCAAAGTGCAAAAATTCCTATATGTAAAAAACAAGATATCTGTCCCTCCAGGGCAAAGGGGGTGTTACTCCAGTGATTCTAACATTATCCAGAACCCAGGAGAGGGACGGGGAGAGGACCACTGCCCCATGGACTCATTACCAGCTCCAGCTCCTGTCCGAGTCTCCCTGCATGCCCCACACAGCAGAGGCTCAATAACACAATCAGAGACAACACAGCAGCCAAAGTGAGTTATGCTAATGTCAATAATAGACGTCTTCACCAGGAGGACATATAAAACTTATTACTGCGCAGATAGTTCCGGGCTTGTTAGAGGAGTATTAGAAGGTCATTCATCTTAGTTCACAGCTGTGTCAAACGCATGTGTGTGGATTAACTTCTGGGAGCGGAGACTCAAATCGCAAAAGCCCAGAGCTGCTGACATGGCACACTTGTTTATATAGGACCCAGAGTTAAAGCTTCACCAACCTATTCACATTTACATGAAACAGCAGCTATCCTCTCAAGGCAGTGTATAACATATATCCTATATTATTCTAAACTGATTCTTGTGAGCTTTTGACCATGTTAGAATGTTGCTACCTCATCAAAAACATACTTGGAGTTTTGTATGTTTTGTTTCTTTCACACATGTTTGAGTAATCCTGGTTTATTAATGTGTCTACATTTCCAAAGCTCAAAATATTATAACAGATCAGAAAATATTGTAATATGGGCTCTTTAAAAAGGGGGTATTTTACTTCTGTGGGGTATTAAATGCTAACACATGACATATTTAGATAACCATGTTACCTTTTAGTGTTTTGAAAATGCTATATTCTTCAAAAAACTATGTATACACATGTTTTATGAGTTTAACTTTTGTTTTCTTTGCTCCCAATGCTAAGTCACTCCACCTTCACAGTGCTATCACAACATAATCAGTGTGCATCCAGCAACAGATTGGTCAAGTTGTTGTGTACGGTTTTGTGTCATGTTTTTGTATATTTATGGAGAGTTGTCATGTGGGAGCATGGAGGACGTAGGCGTGTGGGCTGAGCATTGCACACAGTCTTACAGCAAAGAGTAAGGAGGGTTCGAAAAGGCTCGGATGACATCTCTAATCTATTCAGACATGTTTTTGATAAGGGAACAACATTATATGGTAGAAAGATTAAAAAAAATCTATTTTGCCTTTACATAGATTATCCACATTCACATAGAACAGCGGATATACACTCAAGGCAGTATATAATACAGTTCAAATATATTAAAGTACTCACCGTAGAAATTGGAGTAATTGCTTGGATTTGGGCGTTTTGAAATTAAAACTGTATTTCGTACGCTGTGTTCCCGTTAAGGCGTGTCCATATCTGCTTTCATATATTTTTATATTTGAACTTTCTTTGAATTATTTTTAGGAAAGAAACAGATAAGCCCAGAGCTAATAATGGATTAGCGACAGTAACCCAGCCAATAATCATTTACTTTCCAATTTTCACGAGGATCAAAATTTCTTAATGAACTAGTTTATCACGAATTAAGCTAATTTTGTAATGCCAGCAGCTTGTCGATTAACCTGGGTCAGATGACTGGTTTCGGCTTGGCTTCATAAACTGCTGTGGCGTTCTTGAGCAAGACACTTCAAGACACATGGCAATTGCTACAACGCAAACTTACAACCTTCTGTTACCATGACCTACTGATAATTTGCAGTGACGTTACGCTGGGGGTGTTCTACATGCATCTCTATTGGCAGAATGTTCAGCAGTTACCATGGTGACACAAGGCACACATTAGCCAACACTGTCAAAAAAGGGTTAAGACCGTCTGGAAGCTGAATGAATAAAAAAATAAAAACTGGTTTAAACAGCACATTTTCAGAAGCCTGTGATCAATACGAGCGTTCATAGTCCTGTTTAGGTGTTTGATTTGCAAAAAAAGATGAGAGTAACTGGAAAATTGTTGGCTAAACTTTTGTGTGAGAGAATCAGAAAGTACCAAAGTATCAATATCTTCTGAAATAGCGACACCACTTGAGACCAAACTTTCTAAGCGTCTCCAAGTGAATAATAAAACGTAATAAAACATGGCAATCTGCATTTACAGCCTCATAAAGCAGCCAGTCTATAATGTGATTTATGTTGTTGTACAGTGTAAGCAGCCTACTAAACAGTTTACATCCATGTTACCTATGCACACAGTGTGGATGGGGCTGTCATACGTGCTGGAGTGTGACCGTTAGCAGATGAAATGTGCAGTCCGCATCAGTGGACAGGTCTTAGAAGAGACGGGTGAGCACTGGGACATAGAATATCATGGATCTCATTCACTTCACTTCATTTGTTATGATTCGGGATCTCACTTCAAGTAAGAGTGGGGTTTGTGTCATCTGCTCATATGAGGAGGAGAAAAATGTATGTAAAATGTATATCTAAAGATGTTGCTTTGTCAAGAATGTGCCAGAGTATGGCATTGAATGTATATCTCCATGGAGACAAGCAGGAGGTCTGTGGAGAGGCATCATGCTCACTTTAAGCATGCATGTTTTCAAGGTATTTTTTGGCAATGCATTCCAGGCAAAGTAATAACTTTTTTTTTTTTAAAGTTACATGCTGTTGTACATTTAAAGGTTCTATATTAAACTAAATAGATTCTTGTGAGCTTGAAGCCATGGCATAATGTTGTTAAGTCCTCAGAAAACATACCTGGAGTTTTGTTTTATTTCTCCACAGCTCCAGAGCTCCAAAGGTCTGTTCCACCTTGTGATGTCATGTAGTGGTGGTTTTCAAGTTAACAGCTCCTTTTACCTTTAGTTCAGCAGAGATTGGCAGTTCCAGGGCTGAGATTATCCAAATGATTCTAGCGAAGGTGCGTTTCAAAACACAGTAGAGCATTTCCTGTATTACCACATGACATCACAAGGTGGAGAGTGTTTTCTGCTTAAGAGAAGAACTCGGTCGAAATATGCAGGGATTGTGTGTTGAATGAGTGAGTGAAACAAAACAACTTCAGGTATGTTTTGATGAGGAAACAACATTATAGTACAGATCAGAAAATAACCTAATATGTGGCTGTATCTGATTTTTTCTGCATGTATTTGAGCAAAATTTGGCATGCCCCAGTACAGATATATTGTATAAGCAGCTCTTGAGGTACAAATGAGACCGCTGTGTGCTGTCTGCATCTAAGCGTTTTATTGTCTGAGATTCAGGAAGCTGCTGTTAGCATGCTAGTATTACCCTGAGGACAAAACTCTGGCCTCTGAAAGTTGTGAAACATGCTTATAACTTTGGACTACTGCAAATGATTTTAAAATGGACTAGTTTGTCTGTTTTTAATACAGTAAAAATAAGGTTGAACTTATACCTGATCTGACATTTCCTCATTCTGTTACTGACAGTGGAGTTTCCTGCTGCTTCCAGATGCCTCATGGGAAATTTGATCCCGCTACCATTTGATCAGATGGATAGATAATCAAATCCCAAATAAAAATATATGAAAACTACCAATATCTTGCAAATAAATATGAAATAGTCTTGCCCAAGTAACACTGTTATTCCAAATTTAGCTAAAGTTTAGACTTAGACAAACTTTATTGATCCACAAGGGAAATTATTTGGCCACAGTAGCTCATATATCACAATGTAATATAATGTAATAACAAAGAACAAAAATATAAATGGTAATCATAAATTCAATATACGTAGCAAAAATAGCAATAGTCTGGTGTCAAATAAGGCATAATTATATAAATGTATATGTACAAGAGATAATGACATGTAGAAATACAGTAATACAAAATATATCTCAAAAGAATATGCATTTTGTGGATCAGAAACCTTTAAATTAGCACCCACTGTTCACTGTATACTGTACTCCCATGCACATGGTCCTGCATAAGCGTGTACTAGTACTGCATATATTACCTCCCACGTCCTCTTCACTGTGAGGCAAAGCACCTTTGGGTGGAACTATTGTTTTCACTGTTGTTGACTAAGAATTTCCATATGGATATTTTCAAATTGTACAGTGTGATGAGGTTGTAGGAGCCATGTCATTAGTCATATCCAAAAGGGAATATTCACAAATGGATCTAATCATTTATGATGAGGTATTATGTGGCTATAATTATCCAGAAACTCCATAACCAAATCACTATATCAACAAAAGACATTTTACTTGCCCCGACAAACCAATTAAACACTAATGTGGTGTACTTTATATTGTGACACTAGGCAATTAGGACTGAAGTCTGGGATACTTGGAGAAAAAGTTCTGACAGTGGAATGAAACAGTTCAGTACAATACAGAACCCAAAATAGTTACCCAAATACATTCTTGATTCCTTCACATTAAAGGTGCACTATGGATCTTTTTTGGCCTGGAATGTTTTATAGGATTTCATTAAACTTATCCACCACCACATGGAGAAGCAGATGGCACTACCAAGCCAGATCTGTGGAAATGAGACCTGCTAGTACGAATACAAGTTTTTCAAGGTAGCTATAAATAACCGTGTAATAAATACAAGCAACACCATCTTTCTAAATGGTCGCTTTTCCACCTTTAAGGCACTCCAAGAGTTTTACATCAAGGAACCACTAACGTATTCACAAACACACACTCATATATCAGTGTATGCACTAAAGGCGAGGTGGGTTAAGTGTCTGCCCAACAGACACTTAACCTGTGGGGCAATTGACCCATTGATCCTACAGGTGTTACCAATAATGATTCAACCCACCAACCTTCGGACCAGAGGACACACACTCTACCAACTGAGCTACTGTCATCCAGTAGCTTACAAGGTTGTAAGTTTGACAGAAAGTGTATGAAGTTGAGGTAAGTGAGGTAAGGTGTGTGATATACACACAGGTAATCCAGTGTAACAATACTATTACAACATCTGATACAATTTTGTGCTTAAACATATATTTTGAAAGGTCATTCTCTCTTTGATGAATAATAAAGAGATGAGACTGCATCACGCCCACTTTAAAGTCCTCACATTGGCTCCCGGTTTCTTATCTAATTGATTTTAAAATCCTTCTAATTGTTTTTTTAAAATCAAAGCGAAAACTAAAAGGGGACCACTCTTTTGCTGTTGGTCCAAAACTGTGGAATGCACTGCCCCTGCATCTTAGAAAGACTGAATCACTTATGGTTTTTAAATCGGCTCTTAAAACTCACCTGTTCACTTTGCATTTCATTATTATCAATGTTGACTTTCATAGTGTCTAGTGTTTATGTCTGTGTTCTTGCAATCTGTGTTTATTTTATTGCCTTTTATGATTATTGTTGTGTACTGCCCTTTGGTCAATTGTGTTGTTTTTAAAGTGCATTAGAAATAAAGATGCCATAAAGCTGGATAAAAAACTGCTGTGAAACTGACATAATCACTTAACAATCCCTTAGCAGACCCCCACCTGAAAAGTTAGATAGTGCACCTTTAATAAAATATGAAAAACACTGTATTTCACTCTTTATATTTATGTTCCAGTCTCTCTTGAAAGCAGCAGATGCCGATCCCCCTCTCCTCCTCTGACATGGACCATCAAACCTTTCATTAGCGCGCTGTGTGTCAGACGTGTCCCCATAGACCAGAGCTGATCCTCCCCACAGTTCCTGTCATTCTACTCTCACAGTCCCGCTTACCTGGACATGTGCAGTGTTCTGTGGAGCGAGAGAGGAGCACGGAGCTGTGAAAAGACATGGACACCTCTCATGAACAGTGTAGACCTGCTTTGCTCTGACAGACAGCCTCTAGAGTGTATGTACAGGAACCTCCCAGCCCTCTCAACATCGCACATTACACACAAACAGATCAGGAATGCATCAGATCTGGTGACAGCAATGTTTTTCATTTTATTGTTTTGTATTACAGCTTTATGTAGCTCCTTTATTTTACACTGCACTTGTAAAACACACTTGGCTTAACTTAGTATGGAATAATTAAAGTAACTAAGAGTTGTGAAGAGAGGTGGGAGACTTTCTGGATGTGTAACGTTTGGTTTTATTTATCAGAGTGGGATTCAGAGACATGAATACTCAACACATTGTAGTAGTGTTGTCAGTTCTACTATTATAACCTCAATTCCACTATTATAATCTCTGATGATGTAGGGCAGATAACATGGACTAAACTGGAGGTGTATAGTAGTGGTCTTATAGTAGTGCAATTTCTCTTTAAGTTATAATCAAGTATTACTGTGCTGTTACCCATACAGACTCTGTGCACTGTAAAAAGTCTAGCAAAGGTCAAATATCAGCACCCCTCCACAGGCCAAATGAGCCCCTCTATAGTAAGGGTGGGAAGTATGCCAAAAAAAAATCTATATTTTTCTTGGAGCCACAATTTCTACTCATGATTTGTCTACACTCTTTATATTGCCTTCAAGAGGAATCTGCTTTTTCTGAAAGTTCACATTAGGTTAAATCCACCTGTTGTTCACTTAAAGCATGCCTGACCAGTAGGAGGTGTGGATGGGTCTTTATTTGAGCATAGAGCTACATTCAGATATTACAGAAAATATTGCCCTAACCTGGAGGGCAAAATTTGGCCCACGGACTCGCCTTTGGGCACCCCTCCATCTCGCGGAAACCTAACTCCTGTCATCACTGTCCATTATTTAAAAAGCACAACTTACTCACCTGAAAAACCATAGTCAGATAATAATGTAATAAATTATACATTTATTTGTACAGCACTTTTCATACACATAGGGCATCTCAAAGCCCTGAACAGAAAACAAATCATGTAACAAACAGTGTATGAGAAACATACAAACAAATAAAAACAGGTAAAATAGTGAAGGTGGTTCATATTAACCATGCCCTGATTTGTATAAAAAAAAAGTTTGTAGCCTGGTTTTAAAATGTGAAATTGTTTCTGCCTTTCTGACATGGGTGAGAGGTTGATTCCACAGTATAAGGGTCTTGTAGCTGAGAACATTTCCTCCAACCGTAAGCTTTTGGACCCCAGGGACCACCAGCGAGGCTGCACTTGTGAGCGGAGTGCTCTGTTGGGCTGGTTCGGCACGAGAAGATTTGTAATGTAGGAAGCAGAGTAAGCGTGTAAAGCTTTATACAGTCCCTGACAAAAGTCTTGTCGCTTATCCATTTTGTAGAAACAAAAGCTTATAACCTGACTTTAAATTAATCGATTGGTTTTAGAAATGTCTCATATGAAAGCTAAAACCCTCTCAAATTATGCTCAATATACTAAAATAAATTTGCTTCACTGAAGAAAGATTGATCATTTAATGAACACAGAAAGGTCAGATTTTGGCAAGACAAAAGTCTTGTCGCCTACAGAAAATTGAACAAATAATTTACTTAAAATATGAAAATATGTTGCATAACGTCTGAATTAAGTAGTGGTGCTGTGAGATCCATATTTAATATCTTGTATGACTTCCATGAGCTTGAAGGACTGCATCCATGCGGTTCGACAATGATTCATACAATTTGTTGATGAAGTCATCAGGAATAGCAAAGAAAGCTTTGCTAAGTCTTACATGCCTCCCAGAGTTCATCAAGATTCTTTGGTTTTGCCTTCCATGCTTCCTCTTTCCTTCTACCCCTGACATACTCAATGACGTTCATGTCTGGTGACTGGGCTGGCCAGTCCTGGAGCACCTTGATCTTCTTCGCCTTGAGGAACTTTGATGTAGAGATAGAAGTATGCGATGGAGCACCATCCTGCTGCAAAATTTGACCCCTTTTATGGTTGGGAATGTAAGAGGTAGCTAATACTTCTTGATATTTTAGGCTATTGATATTGCCTTCCACCCTGCAAATGTCTCGCACACCCCCATACTGGATGTAACCCCAGACCATGATTTTTCCGCCACCAAACTTAACTGTTTTCTGGGTGAATCTTGGATCCATGCGGGCTCCAGTAGGTCTCCTGCAATATTTGCGGCGGCTGTGATGTAATTCAACCGAGGATTCATCTGAGAAATCCACCTTCTGCCACTTTTCCAGTGTCCATCCTTTTAGCAGGCTGTGGGCCTTGGCAAATGCCACACGGTTTTTGAATTGCCTTTTGTTTAGTGCTGGTTTCTGTGCACTGATTCGACCATGGAGGCCATTTCGAGACAGAATTCTACAAACTGTTCTGGTTGACACAGGGACTTGAGGTGACCAGGCCTGATGGAGCTCTGCTGCAGTGGAAAAGGGGCTGGCCTTGGATTTTCGAATCAACAAACGGTCCTCCCGAGCAGTTGTCTTGTGGGGTCTGCCGGACCTGGGCTTGTCAAAAACATCTCCAGTCTTTTCAGATCTTTTTCTTATTCTTTGTACTTGACGCTGAGACACATTGAAGGTGTCAGCCACCTCAGCAGTGGATCTGGTCTTCAGCCTCTTGATAATTAACGCTTTGGTCTCAGGGTGGATCTTAGGCATGTTGTCAGAGGTCAAGTTGCAGTTGATGTGAAGGTCTGGTGTGCCGGGGTTCTTTTTATACACACCCACTAATTGATTGATCAGTAACTGATCACAGGTAAGGCTGTAATCTAGGATTGGGTGCATCATATGACAAGGCGACAAGACTTTTGTCTTGCCAAAATCTGACCTTTCTGTGTTCATTAAATGATCAATCTTTCTTCAGTGAAGCAAATTTATTTTAGTATATTGAGCATAATTTGGGAGGGTTTTAGCTTTCATATGAGACATTTCTAAAACCAATCGATTAATTTAAAGTCAGGTTATAAGCTTTTGTTTCTACAAAATGGAAAAGCGACAAGACTTTTGTCAGGGACTGTAAGTGAAGAGCAGCCAGTGAACGGAAGAAGTCCAGGAGTTACAGTATGTGCTCTCATTTGTGTGTTATCCTGCCACTAATCCATTGCATTAGTCACTAGTCTATTCTTAATGACACAAATGTGTGAATGAGTTTGTCAGTAATGGTCTTTGAAAGATTTTAAAAGTTGTCCAGTCCTGACCTATGATTTTATGTCATATCCGCTCCTGTTTTTGTTATCCACACTTTCATTCATGGTTAATCATCTCCTCCTCTCACATTGTTCCTTAACATCTACAGTTAAGTGCTGAACACAGCAGAAGCACAGGAGCAGAGAGCAGCTCTCATCCTGTTACAGAATAGCCTGTTTTCTGTCTGAGTCTCTCCATAAGCACATTTTCTCCTGTTTCACCACACTAAACCTGAAGCACATTTTAAAGCCTCCTAGTATAAATGAATCTATAACAACACTTTTACCATACTGAGTGGATCCCTGCTATGCACATCATTTGCGATGCATTCGGCGTCTTTTCTTCTCTGTAGTAATTATAAAACTAATATGAATATGGGATGAAAAAGACCACTATGGGTATTCCCTGTGGGTCCTGGGCTCTATATGCGCTAACTTCATTCTGCACATTCAGATTCATTACACAGATGTATGCATAAAACACTCGGTGGAGGATTGTGTAGGAGTTTGGCCTCTGCTCCTCCTCTCCGTGCCCTCTCTCTTGGCTCCTCTCTCTGGCTGCTCTTCCACTCAAATTACTATTTCTGCAAAATTGTCCCTATCTCGGTGCGACAGAATCTCTAGAATGTGAAAACAAGCAAAATAGGCACATGATAACTGATGCAACATTATGTGGAATAGTTTAATATGCAACGTAGAGAGGGACACATCCGAAAGGAGACACTTCCCTGAGTCCCACTGCTGTCACTGTCAAACCACACAATCTTCCATAACCTGCTACTACATCATCTCTATCAATAAAACATGGCCAATACATGAGGCGTTCAAATGCAGGCCATACATTTATTTATTTATTTATTAACCACACAACATCTCTCTGGGTTGGATTCCAGTACTCTTTGTGTACGGTTTTGATCTTAAAAAAACATAACTCCATCTGCCTAGCATGGCAAATTCAGACGTATACTGGAGTAGTGTATTGGGTGCCTCATTATAATCACTTTATAATATTTACTTAGCATAAAGTATGACACAAGACTTAATTCTTAACGGTGCATTGTGTAACTTTTCTGGTGGAGGGTCCGTTGAATGCTTTTCTCCATGGAGATGATATTGCTTTTTCTGGAATGTTTCACAGTATGGCATTAAACAGCATGGTGAGAGGCAATCCCGCTCACAGTCAGAATGAATGTTTTTCCAGGTATTTTTGAGCTATAAAACCACCTATAATTTAATAAATACATGGTAGAGCTTTTTATTGTCATACTGTGGAACATTCCAGGCAGAAAAATGACATTTCTATAGAAACAAGCAGGCGACAGATGCCCAACCAAAAAGTTACATAGTGCACCTTTTAAGAACAAACAATTGATTAAAAAATTAAGAAGGATTCAGGCTTTTTTTCTTAAAACTTTCAGAAACCAGAGCAGAGTTTGCTGTGAAGGTAAAGCTAATAATAACTAGCATGTTAACATGCACTGATTATTACTGAATAAAATGTTTTCTAATTAGATGCACATAGCACACAGCAGACTCATTTTGACCTCAAGAGCTGCTTATGCAATATGTGGGGGAAAAAATTGTAAAAATCAGGTACTGGGCCTTCATGATTAAAAGCCTCTCAAAATGGTTCAAAGCTTAAAAAGGTTTACATACATATTCACACATGGGAACTTTTTTCAGCTAAAATGTACAAAGTGCTTTAGTTTGAATATGATAATTTAAAACACAAACAAAGAAGGCAGTACAATAGTATTTGTTCATTGTGAATTAAAGCTGCACTGTGTAACTTTTTGGCTGGGGGTCCGTCACCTGGTTGTTTCTATGGATATGTCATAGCTCTGCCTTACATTTATTAAATTACAGGTGGTTTTATGGTTCAAAAATACAGAGAAAAACAGACATTCAAACTGTGAGCGCGGTTGCCTCTCCACAGATCTGACCTGTAACTTGGTCTGGTTTGGTCGCTATGAAAATAGAAAGGTTTAATACCATACTGTGAAACATTCCAGACAAAGCAATAACGTCTCCATGGAAAAAAGCATTTGACGGGCCCTCCACCAGAAAAGTTACACAATTCACCTTTATGTCTTTGTTCATGCTTTATTAGGGCTAATTAAAGTGTAGTTATTGTTAAGTGTTTCCATGTATTGGCACTTACACTCTATGATAAAGATAGGAGGAAGAGATGGAGAGGCTGAGGGGGCTGATGGTTCTGCTGCTGCGGTGGAGGCTTGCAATTCTTTCCTGAATTAGCTGGAAAGAAAGAGTGGAATCTTAAACCGTAAAATGAAAGAAGTCTGGGAATCAAAAAATGTCAGTTTCAATTCACAAGAACCATTCCACACGGCACCATCTTTGTAGATTTAAGATGAAAAATTGGACAAAGTTTTGATAACTTTACTTTTGCTATTACTTCTACATCTTCTTTTCTGATAACAATCTTAGTTTTAACCATCATTAAAATGCAGTGCTTTAACAGTTGATTCACTTGCAGAGTCATTGTCATACTGAAATAAATGGAGTGCACATGCTTTGAATACGAAGCACTGTAACGTCTGCTCTCTCTCCTGACCGCCACTCCGCTCTGAACATTGCGCCGCATAATAAGCAATCATCTTAAATACAATTCTTCCTCAAATCATTACGCCACTGACAGGAGAGCCGAAGAGCCAAAGAGCCGAAGAGCCGAAAAGCGCCAAGAGAATGAGCTTCGGTTTATCCACAGTTGCAGTCAGGAGGGCTATGTGGTGCCAGTCAGCTGAGAGCCACATATAACACATTGTATTATGCATGTTGAGTCTGCGCCCTCTCACCCCACACACCTTAATAATGCATCTGCTTTACCCATTCTCCCTCGCCCTCTCGCTGCTCGCTCCACTGTGCCTGGTCTGCAGAGATTTGAACGCGTGCGACAGGAGGGGGCACGCAGGAGGGCATCTGTTGGCATTTTGGGGACAGAGAATATTAGATGGATAAAGACTAACGGCAGGTAGGGTGCAGGGTGTGTGCTAGTTATGTCTGTTAAAACTGACAATGTTCTTGACTGTTGCTGTAGGGATTTGTCATATTTTCATAGTGAAACAATATTGTAAGAAGGATTATACATGTGACAGTGAAATGATGTCTCTAGTTGGTTTGCATAAAAGCTCCTCTATAAAACTGAATTCCACCTTTTCTTTTTCACTTCTTGTCAGTGTTTGCTAGTTGTCCTTGGAAAACCATAGTTGTATTTCAAAGTAGCTGATTTTTCTGAAAAGTGCACTGCGCAACATTTCTAGTAGAGGGCCCGTCACCTGATGTCTCCATGGAAACTGCTTTGTCTAGAATGTTCCGTAGTATAGATTAAACCTATCCATCACAAGGAAGACAAGCAGGTCACAGCACTACGCTACATTCTACATTACGATTCAGATCTGTGGAGAGTCGCCCATATTCACAGATGGAATTATTGTATTTTTGATGGTAGATGGATATGTTTAATGTCATACCATGGAACATTACAGGCAAAGCAACACCTAAACTCCGCCCACAGCCACTTTTCAGATAGAGCTACTAAACTGGACAGTACCTGGAGGACTAAAGAAGAGAGTGAGGGAGGTGGAGTGGGCGGGTTCTGGGGGTGGTCTAACAGGTATCCGCACTTCAAACTCCGCCCCTGGACCCAGGTCTTTGGAATCACCTGACTGTAATTAGGGCAGTCTTTTGTGATGTCACCAGCTACCGGAAATCGCAGAGGCCATTGCAAACACACAAACGTTGAGTTATTTTGACCAGAAAGCTGCAACGTTTCATAGTTATACAAAGTTTAGTTGTGAAAAAAAGTGGATTTAGTGTTTGGTTCCAATTTAATGCATGTTTACATTTTTATGATTGATTTATTCTTTTATTGTCAGTAAAAGAGTAAGTGAACAATGAAATTATAATTAGCAACACCCACTGATGTACACAGACACAAACAAGTTTTTTCTTTTTTTTTTTTTTGTGGCGCTATCTTGAATGGTGAAAGATCTGAAGTTTGTATATTTTAAATCATAATCATAAGTAAGTACAGAGCAGTGGGAGGAGATAGGGGGTACGTGAAAATTGATTTTTTTGTTTTAATCTGAATGCATTTTTTAATCAGTGATGTGACCCTAAGTTTACCAATTTTATACTTTTTCTGTGTCCTGCTGCATGGCCTGGAAAGTGATCGTCTTTGTAATGCGGTTTGCACTGTAAATAATTACTAGGTGAGACTTACTGTGTCACCCACACATGCACAGTTGTATTGATGTTGGAACACACATGGTGAATACATGGACCACCCACACAATGTGCTAATAGTGCTTTCACATCACCTACATTGTAATGTATCACATAGAACAATGATGTCATAACAAAATTAAAAAGAAAATAAAAAGAAAGAAATCTCATTGCAATCGCGTGATTTGGACTGGTATTTTTATTTATTTTTTGTCACAAATCAGGTTGACAGATAAAAGTGTTCAGTGCTTACTGTGTAATCTCCTTCAATGGGATTAGAGGTATATTGATACAAGTTGAATGGAGTGTTGTCTGGGCATTCATACACAGAGCTGAGGTGAGTGTAATGACCAAATGGTTTTCGATCCACTTCAGATGGTTCCATTAAAAGTGCTGCTGGCTCCTTCCAGCACATCACACCTCCTCTGACATATGCCTATGTAGGACAATTCTATATAGGCCAGTGCACTACTATGAGTGTGTGCATGTCATTGACACACTTAGACACGAGGGTAAAGAGGCAACATGTTGTAAGAGTGTCATTGTGAAGGTGAAGATGTGAGGGACATTTAACAATGTATTCTCAGTGGTCTACCATTCAACTACTAACCGGGACCGGCCTTGTTTAGCTTCCAAAGTCTGATGAGATTGGACATTAACATGCAGCAGGTAGGGACTTGTTTATGAGGGACTAGAATTACAATATTAGGTTTATTCCTTTGTGCCCTTGTAGACTGTGCTGTCCTTTCCCTGGACACACAGGTCAGCTGCAGTGTCCCTTCTTCAGACTCTTACTGTGAAGGACACAATGATCTGTATTCACTGCACAAGTGTCCCTAATTCCCCATGAGCAGCATTTGACAGGCTTCTGTGGAGCGGGCCAGCCTCTGATCCCTGGTCTCCATTATATACACTCCACCAGCATTGACCAGTGCTTCAGGCTGGGGCCCTACACTGACCTGCCCACGAGGGACATACAGAGGAGCAAGGCCAGCACGAGTGTGCACGTGAGGAGGATGTGAGCTGTGCACGTGACAGAGACCACCAGAGACCACCTTATATCTTTGTACAGACGAGAGACCACCCCACACTGTTGTACAGAGAGACCACCTCACACTGTTGTACAGAGACCACCTTATATCTTTGTACAGACGAGAGACCACCTCAACCTGTTGTACAGAGAGACCACCCCACACTGTAGTACAGAGAGACCACCTCACACTGTTGTACAGAGAGACCACCTCACACTGTTGTACAGAGACCACCTTATATCTTTGTACAGACGAGAAACCACCTCAACCTGTTGTACAGAGAGACCACCCCACACTGTAGTACAGAGAGACCACCTCACACTGTTGTACAGAGAGACCACCTCACACTGTTGTACAGAGAGACCACCTCACACTGTTGTACAGAGACCACCTTATATCTTTGTACAGACGAGAGACCACCCCACACTGTAGTACAGAGAGACCACCTCACACTGTTGTACAGAGAGACCACCTCACACTGTTGTACAGAGACCACCTCACACTGTGGTACAGAGACACCACCTCACACTTTTGTACAGAGACCACCTCACACTGTTGTAGAGACTACCTCACACTGTTGTACAGAGAGACCACCTCATACTGTTGTACAGAGACCACCCCACACTGTTGAACAGACGAGCTGATGCTGATGCAGGGACTGTGATTTGGACCCTGTTAAATCTTTCTCACTATTGATTCCATTAACATTGAACTTGTGAGAGGATTGGGAGATCAAAATCTTCTCATTGTAACACATTCAATACAGAAGTTCAGCAGACATGCCTAATCCCATGTCGGATGAATGATGTCATTGCCTATTGAAATCAAGTCTCTGTACTGTAAAATTTAAATGATCCTTTGTAATACTTTATTCATCCGTGTGTAGTTCACTGAGGCTGAGAGCGGCTGCTCCTGTGTAAAAGCCAGCCTGTTTGCTTCATAATGACTCACAGCTTACTGCAGTCAATACTAATAACAGAGCATGGCCCATCTCCATTCTGTTAGTGAGCACAGTACAATCGGCTTTATTTCCCCGGCCGCACGACTCATAAATCCACCCCAGGACAGGCTGCTTCTGCTGGGTACAGAAATGTGTGATGGGACTGTCTGTGGACCTGTCTTATGGCTAAGTGACACAATCAGCTTAGAACAGAGAGCAGCAAGGTCAAGGTCAAGAGGCACATTCACAAGACACATGGGACATACAAAAATAGGAAATATAAAGCAGTTAAAGGAAAAGAAAATGGTGGTAGTCTCTGGTAGTTCTCATATTTGCTCAGTTTAGTCTATTTTGACTACACCTTTGGGTTTGGGTTTGGGTTTGGGTTTGGTTAGATCGTCTGTTGCAAACATGTACTCCTATTTTAGTTTTAGTTTAGTTAGATCTGTTTCAGTCAAGATTCTAAATGTTAGAGTGGCTTGAGCAGCAGTTCAAAGGACGATTACACCTGAGGCTTTTACCACTTTACCATAGTATCTTCAGGTACGCTTCGTCCATTTATTTCCTCCAGTGGAAATCAAAGTGGGAGTGCAGAATTGTACGTCTATCTAAAGCCTTTTCAGTTGACCCTTAAACCAGGTGTCTGTTCTTAAAGGGCAGCCTGCTCCCTGAGGGCTACAGTCTTTCTGAGTCCTCCCCACAGTGTGTGTGTGTCTGTGTGATCCTTGAGCCACTGCACACATGGGCCCTTCGTGGTGGGCCCTAATCACGATCAATGAAGAGATAAAGGGCATCTTGAGCAGGTTATCTGAAAGGACATGACAGTGAATCGATCACATATGAACACAGAACCACTGTAAATAAATCGACTGAGCTGGAGCCTGGACTCACCTTTGATATTCTGCTCCACTGTTTCTCTGGGACAAGCGGAGAGGTGACTGACCAGCTGATAACACATACTGTGGACAGGGAGGGACTTTATATCTTCATTGTGCTTCTAAAGAAAAGGATCTCCGATAACACATGCTTGGGGTGGTGTTACTTTTTTAGTCCTATTGGTTTCAGAGTGATGAAAATGGCACTGGTGCCATAGTAACTGACAATTCACCACAAAATAAATCTTTTACAGAATGAAAAGAGTTCCAAATAGTGCCTTCAAACTGCAGGCTGAAACCCATGAATACTGCCAACCAGTAGAACGTTTATTTGACTGGTAGGTTATAAAGTCAGATGCCCATCCTTGTTGTGACAGAAGACATTGCTATATAAAGGGAAGGTGTGTGATCTTACAGGTTTACTATAATCACAACTGAACCTGGGTTGCCAGTGCCTTAACCTGGAGATAGAAGAGATATCCTTTTTTTTTTTTTCTCATTCTCAGTATGGCCTGTCCATGGCCATGTCTCATGTGAAAGCTCAGAACCTCCCTGAGCTGCAGAGGCTGCACTAGCACTGATTCATGATTCATGATGAACGGTAGAATTCTACATATGTCCCCTGAGTGTCTTGCAACAACAGTACAATCGGGCTATAAACCTGTAACTTTCAAATCTACTCTAAAGGGCGTCCATAAACATGAGACTTTGATAAATAAACACAGGGTAAAGAGTGAATGTCCAGCATGTATTGTACTTTGGGTTTCCACAGAGCAGGACTGCGGGAGGCCGTGCCCTCCACTGGAGCAGGTCAAACTGTAAATAGCTGAACAAGTGTGATGTGGAGCTCCAAATGTCATTGGCTGTGGGTGAGATTTGTCTGTGAGCCTGGAGCATACATTATCACAGCTGTGTTTTCTATAGCCATGAAAGGCCTCACAGTCACACATTTAACAGTGGCATTCAGTGGGCGTGAGTGGAAAGGTTAATCAGCTCCCAGCTCCGTTTCACAGCTGCGCTCACACAGACCCCAGGATCACAACAGTGTGGCGTGTGCCGTCTGTCCACACGGACCTGTGAGCAGCATCACAGCCACACAGATGAGAGAGAGAGGGGGTCCTTGAGTCTAAACAATAGCACTTTAAATGTATCCCTGTATCTCTATCAAAGGCTCAGTCCCAACTATATGCATCGGGCCAGAGCGATAAGAAAATACGAACGTTGCCATACCGATTAACAACTAAATATTATAACTTTTGAAAACTTTTGAATGGGAAAAAGTCCTCAAAATGTTGTAACCTGAATACAAACATATCAAGAACACTGCATTATAGATCAATCAACTCAATTATAGAATGATTTTCCATTGGCTAAAGCTAGACTAAAAAAAAATACTGACAAAATTGGACTAATATATGGACTTATCTTGAGTAAAACTAAACTATTTTATAAGAAAAAAATGAATAAAACAATATTAACGTTAAATATATGCATTATCAGTGCGTTCAAGTGGTCCTTTGAAATGTTGTTTATCTCTTAAAAATTCACTTGTAAATGTTGAAGCCAAAACTTGCAGTCCGTCTCTCCATAATTTTCATCTGTTTCATTTGCACACACACACACACACACACACACACACACACACGCACACACACACAATAATAATGAGTTTATGTTTATGTCCTTCAGCTAAAACTAAAACCACACATGATCTTTTTTATTCGTTTAGCTTTTCAAAAAGGTAACAGCCATAAATATTAAATACGAGACCAGTATCTTGATATGGTTTGCTCACAATAATGCAAGAATAATGAAAGAAACAAGCACCCGAGGGCCACTTGAATGCATCATGTATGAAGATATCTTGCCATTTGATTTAACTGGTTTCAAATGTCACCATCAACTTAAACATTTCAAACTAATACAGGCCTTAAGCGTTTCAAGACTGGATTTGATAGAATTCACATTTCATTCATCAGAACATGAAATTGACTATTCTCTTTAATGAACAAGAGACACACATATTTAATACATTACGTTTTTAACGTCATGTAATATAGATCAATGTGACGACATCGAGTTCATAGTATCAGAAATGCCTTTTTAATTGACTCCTTTAAAAAGCAGCAGCTAAAGTGTCTTTAACCACGCATAGGTGTATGTTAAATAGGTCTACTACAATTTTATCGATAAAAAAATGTGATTCAGTTTTGTTAAAGATGCACTATGTAACTTTTCTGAAGGGGGGTACGCCGCCTGCTTTGCCGTCATGGAGATGAAATTGCTTTGCTTATAATATGTGACAAAATGGCATTTAAAAAAGACATATTGTGCTAGGCTACTGTATACTCTTGCACGGTCTCCATGGATACGAGACAAACAAACAGCTCATTTCACAAAATCCAACAGTCCCCAATGACTCTGCAACACTGCTGAACCCTACACGCACCAAAATAAAATTGGAGAATGAAGCATGTAGAGAGCAGTGGCGTATGCCGGTGAAATCGGGGGTTGATCGGCAATATGGCGTCTTGAAAATAAGTGATTAAAGACTGCCCAAATTGCTCACTCTAACTTAACTTCTGGTGAGTAAATGGTGAGGGGAAAACAACTATAACTATAAGCAGTGTCGCCTTTCCACAAACGTGACCTGTAACTTAGCCTGTTTTACTTAAAAATCAATGTCATACTGTGGATCATTCCAGGCAAAGCTTGGAGACAAGCAGGTAGCACACTCTCCTCCAGAAAAGTCTGATAGTGCCCCTTTAAAATGAAAAATCAATAAGTGTAGCCTATTAAAACAAGTATATAGTAACATATTGTGTTTTTGAATAACTTGAAACCATATTTAATAGTTATCTCTCATATCTCTTGAACTGCCCCTTTAGTCTTTAAATGATAATCACACTGCAGATTTTTGTAATTATAAGTTTGAAATCTTTTCAAACACCAAACAGAACTTTAATTAAACTGGGCAAAAATCATTGTGTTGTGCTATAATTCAAGTTTGCTTTCGTCTCACTTCTCTATACAGACTCATATAATCCCTACCTTCTAAAATCGTACTCATCTATAATTCTAAACCTAAACAAACCCAAAATTATCCACACCATATTGTCCCTATTACTTTTCTGTATCTGATCTGGAGTCATTTCATGCACAAGTGGGCAGATGCTATGGTTTTGAATGCTGATGAGGATTCATATTTACTATGGCGACGTATTCCTCATTAGTTTGGTGTCACCGTGGCGCTCCCTCTCACACCGTCCAATCGCTCGTCTCTGATTGATTAAGCTAACGACGGTAAGTGAAAGCAAATGAATCAGCCAATGAAAAGCCTCTCCAATATTATTGTCAATTACGGAAAACGCATGCATGGGACGCTAGCTTGTTTGCAGCTTCGTTAAAGTGTAATTACAGACTGCATGATCCGTGACCCAGTGGACTGTTTATTAACTGGATCCAGGAATTAGGTGAGATTTTTTAATGTAGAAATATCACTTTCAAACTTCTCTAGGGATTGATACATTACACCAAGAAATGTATAACATGTTTTCATTTAGTGTTGTGATAACTGATTATTAAAAACTGTCTAATTTGGACATTTTCAAAAACAATATCTGAATATTAAATCGAGTTATATTTAATGGTGCGCTTTTTTGGTGGAGGGTCCGCCAACTGCTTATTATTGTGTTGTCTGTAATGTTCCACTGGTTTGCATTATACTAATCTCCACAGAGACAAGCAAGTCTCGCCCCCAGGCCAAGTGACATGTACTTAATAAAAGAGGGGGGTATTTTACTTCTATGTGGTATTAACTACTAACACATATTTTGATCACGTTTTTATTGTATATTTGCCGTAAACAACATATTAACATGTTTCACTTTGAAATTTCACTTTCATTTTTGACACTCTGAGTTTCTTCTCCATTTGCTCCCTGTGTTAAGTCACTCCCCCTTCAGAGCGCTATCACAACACCATCAGTGTGCATCCCAATAATGAAACTACTGCACATCGCATCAGGTTTGTAAAGTTGCTGTGTACAGTTTTGTATGTTTTTGTATATTTATGGAGAATTGGACAGAATCTTACAGTGAACCATGAGGAGGGTTTGAATAGGGCTAAAATTCTTAAACATGCATGGAGGACATTTACAACCTTTTCAGGCATGTTTTTGACGAGGGAACAATATTATAACATGGTAGAAATTTAAACGCATTATACCCCATCTTTAAAAAAAAGTTTAAAGCCATCTTGTGGAACATTCCAGGCGACAAGCAGGTGGCTGACCTCACCAACTGAATAATACCATAGTGCAACTTTAAATGTGTCACTTTATAATACATTGACAAACTTATGAGATAAAAATGTAGATTGGAAAATGATGCATGTTAATGGAAAAAACTGCATAAATGAGACATGTATTGTGTTGTGCCCTTTAGCTAATTCACACATCCGCATAACTGAATGTGTAAAACAAAAAAGTCCATATGAGAGAGAGTCCTAGAACAGCGCTAACACCAGTATGCTAATAAGTCTGCATTGTTAACATGTAGATTTATGGATGACTGGTCTTTCTCACTTCTGACAGTGTTATTCTCTACTTCTGAGATGAGCACTGAGGGAGCACTAACAAAAATGTCTACTATTATGATTTATACAGAAACACACGCTCCTGTCCCCTATCTCCAAGTGTGATTCTATACTGTGAAAAACAAACACACAGCATTTTCACTAATCCCCATTGTACGGTCCTTTACTGATAAATAAAATACATGTTTATCATTTTGTATTGACAAGTGAAACAGCTCTATTATTAAATGATTTCCTATACATGCACGTGCACTAACTGGAGCTGCTGACCCACTGTGCATTATGGAGGTCAAATATGGATTATAGATTATGTCATTATAGACTCTTTAAAATCCTGTGCCATCAGAATGCTCTGGAATGGAGGCAACTGGAGGCAAAGTGAAGAAAACATAATATATTTTCAATGATTAACTGGTTAGCAGATCTAAATATGGTTTTATGACATTATAACAAAAATAAACAAACATTTTGAATTTCCAAGGTACACATATTATTTGATTTACTTTTCTGTTAATAAGGATGGAAAATAAAAATTTCTAACCTCAAAATTGTATTTGAGCTTCACAAAAAGTATAATTTATGATGAAATGTGTAATATATATGTACATGAATGTGACAAGCAGCAGCAGCAGCATTTAAAAACCTATAAATCTGGCATTTTCCTTTGTCAGAAATGCATAGTGTTTATCATAATCTCTTGTTAAATAAACAAATAATGCAAAACACAATTGTAAATGTTTTAACCCAGGCTCTGACATGTATCTGAGTGGTTTTCATTTGCCAAATTTGACTTGATTTTTCATATTTTGTGATATTCTGGAGTTTATCCCAGTATCCCCATTGAAATCACATTATGTTCCACTTCTCTTTTGCCTCCAGCTGCCTCCATTCCGGAATTTAAAATGTTTTGGGGTTTTTTGTAAAATTGGAAAACATAAAATGTCTATCCCCATTATTGGAATTGTAATGGGGTGAGACAGCAAACCTTTTTACCCTCATATGTAGAGCAAGTTCTTGGTTTCACCTCCATTGTGAAGTTATCTGCTCCTCCTTTGTCTGGGGGAGTTTGTGAGGTTAGGCAATGTCTCCATCCAAAGCATTATTCATGAGGAACGTCAGAAGATCCCAGCGTGTAGACCTGACCTCTCTGTCTGGGCCTTAGTCACTGGAGGAGAGGGCAGAGAAGAGGGCTTCTGAAACTGGGCTTTTCAGCCCTCAGCAGCATGAAAATATGTCCGGATCGAGCATAGCTGTATGGTTTGGGCAATGTCAGTGAGCAACTTTTAAATTAACTTATTTTAAAGGTGCACTATGTGACTTTTTGGTTCGGGGTCCGTCACCTGTTTGTTTCTATGAATATGTCATTGCTCTGCCTAGAATGTTCCATAGTATGACATTAAACAGCTCTACTTTACATTTATTCAATTACAGGTGGTTTTATAGCTCAAATATACTTAGAAAAACAAGTTCTGAAAGTTCTCAAACATTCTGACTGTGAGCGGGGTTGCCTCTCCACAGATCTGACCTGTAACTTAGTCTGGTTTGCTCTCCATGAAGACAGAAACCTCAAAGTAACCGTAAGATTTTGATTTTAACTGGTAACAACTGTAATGCTGGTTGTTTCTTACAAATCATTGGACAGGACAATCAGAAAGCAGAATGAGCCTGAAATGAGGCTCTCATTTGAGTTGCCAGTTTGAACCCTGAAATCCAGTCAGTTTATACCTAAAAAGACTCTCTCTGATCTGAATTCTCACTACATAAACTGCAGCCCCTCCAGCCAATTATTAATCATTTCCTCTTAAGTATATCCTGTCCATACAGAATGAGGAAAACCTGTATGTGACCTTTATCTGACACTTAAAGCTCTAGATACCCAGGTACAGTTGTGATTGTAGCACCTAAAACTGCAAGAGCGCAGGCTACATACACTTCTTTTAAAGTTATACTATGTAACTTTTCTGGTACACCTGGTTGTTTCCATGGAGATATGCTAGGGAGATTGCTTTCCCTGAAGTACGGCATTAAACTAGGTTATTATGTAATTATATGTGGGGTTTTTTACAATAAAACTTAAAAGGGCCCCCCTCTTCACAAATCAGACCTGCAAATTGGCATGGTGCTTGTTTCCATGGAAATAGATAAGCTTAATATCACACAGTGAAAAATTCCAAACAAATTACACAGTGCACCTTTAAATTTTCTTTTTTCTTTCTTTTTTCTTTTTCTTTTTTTTTTATGGGCCTTAATAAATTGCCTCAAAGTTGCCAACCAAATATCCTGGCTCACCAAGTATATATGCTTTTCCTATACATATATGTTTAGTCTGAGCCAGGGTTTTATCTCCCAGAGTTCCAATGGGCATGACTGACAGGTGTATTATTAGGCAAACAGAGAAGCTCATGGTGTGTTTGTGTCAAAACAAATATGGCAGTATATAAGTAAAAAAAAAAAAACCACACACACAAACAAAGCCAATCCGGCTGCCAGGCTATAGGTGGGAGTTATGGCACTGGGAGTTATGGCCAGCACCACCATCATGACGAACCAATCAAAAACAGTGCACCATGTGTCACCTGCTTGTTTCTATGGATATGTCATTGCCCTGCCTGGAATGTCCGACAATAAACAGCTCTACCTTACATTTACTAAATTACACGTGGTTTTTATAATGCCTAAAAAACAGGCATTCTGACTGTGAGTGGGGTTGCCTGTCCACAGATCTGACCTGTAACTTGGTCTGGTTTGGTCTCCATGAAGATAGAAAGGTTTAATAGCATACTGTAAAACATTCCAGATGACGCAACAACATGTCCATGGCAAAAAGCATGTGATGGAACTGCCACCAGAAAAGTGACAAAAACACACATTTAAGTTCTACATTTTGCTTTCTGTCCTTGAAGGACAGAAAAATTGTTAAGACAACCAGAGGAGAAAACTAAGGTCGGTCAAAAAAAGGTCAAAAAGAAATCAAAAATACAGCATTTTAGACCAGTACAAACAAACTCCATTATCCACTATCTTGTTTTGAAGTCCTGAAATTCTAACCAGGCCCATTATAGTGAAATAGTTTGCTCTCTCCTCCTAAGAGTGTTTATTCAAGAAGGTTACCAAGAAGGTTGCTGGTGTCATTACTGTGCGTACTTCCTGTTATTACCCAAACACATCAACGGTGTGAAGTTTTATCTTTAACTAACCACAGAATCTTGTAAATTACCAGGTTTTCATGCATCCAATTACCAAAAATGCTCATTTACTTTTGAGCTTTCCTGATCCTAACGACCTCTATTAAAACTTTAATTATCTTCACAGCATCAAACTATTTAAACAAAACAAATTATTCATTAGCAACGCGTGAATTCTCTTTTATGACTTCTTTTGATACAGATGTCCTTTCTGTGAAGGTAATGTACAAGGCTTGCATTAATATAATCTCTTTAAAGTAATAACATTTATACAAAGCGCACAGCTGGTTTTTCATACTCAAGTGAAGGCTATTGACTTAAAACTAATTAGCTTTTTGCTGCTAGCGGTGCAGTAGACTTGTACATTTATCTGTTTGCTGCAGTTCTTTGAATGGGAAACATGGTCCACAGAGACTGCAGTATGATCAGTGTTGTTGTCATGACCTCTGCAGCTCAGACCAGTGGCTCAGAGATTAAAGAACCAGGAGGATTTAAAGGGCCTGTATGTGGATTTGAATACACTTTGCTTTCCCCTGTGCTGTTATATTGTATGAGAAGCTCTTGAGGTCAAAGTAATTCAGTTGTGTACAGTCTGTTTCTAATTAGAAAGAGTGTTAAAACTCCACTTTGGTCACTGAAAGTTGTGAAACAGGCTTATAAACTCATCTCTGTATAATTAGGATGATCGGAATGTATAAAGCCTGCCACACACTACAGGACTTTTGGTCTTAAACAATTATCAAACATGCAATAAAAAGTGCACACCACAGACATGAGGAGAATCTTATGAGATTTTAAATATCTGATCGCAAAGATCGGGATATAGCTGCATACCACTGGCTATAAAGCTGTGAGTGAGATCACATCTGCTGTTTCCTGTCTAAAGTAAAATCGTTTTGAGACTCTTAAGTGTTCAAAACATTATAGCATCGCACTTCTAGTTTAGATGCAAGTCAAAACTGTGTTATTATTATTTGTGAAATGTGGTGCAGTACTTCAGATACATGATTTCTAATGCACGGAAGGCTGGCGATAAAGTACACAGGAAGCAGAGTCTTGATCACTAATGAATTGAACCACTTCACCCAAACAGACACACGTGAGGAACTACTCTCGCCTTTTCACTTTTAAAGACCGCTTCAAACTGGATTCATAGCAATGTTTTGTGGACTGGGTGTCATTATTTGCGAAGGACAATTTCTATGGATAATGTGGATGAGATGCTGCAGTTTAACTGAAGTGAGTAATAATTGTTTTTGCTATACTGAGTTTGTGTCTTGCACCTGTGTCTCCGTTTGCCCCTGATGCTCTGTTTTATTGGCTATTACCGTATACGATATGAAAGAGCAGAATTATACGTGAGGACTGCAGCGGCTTCAAAATCACATACAAAGACACAAAGTGGAGTCACGCCTCCCCGAACTCTGAGAGAAGCAAATCGCAGCCTAAATCGGGCAAATTCTCCTGTAGTGTATGGTGGCCTTAAGGTAAGTGAGGAATGACTTGGACCACTGAAAACCATTTAAATGGAACTAGTTCTATTTTTAACATTTTTAAGATAGTAATAGTGAGGTACTGTGCCTTTAATGGAAACATATTATGCATTGTTTGCATTGCTATTGTCCATTAAACACTCTGTGAGTACCTTTGCTTTGGCATTTCGTATTGTACAACTTAAATTAATGCCTATGTATGAAAGCACGTTCCATCAGATGGGCCCCCCATACTGGGATTTAGTGTTGGCCATCTATTTAAAAAAAATAGACATTGAAGCAACATGTTCCAGACATGCTTACAAGCACACAGTTGCAATAGGTATAGAAATGCTAAGAACAACAAGTCTGGTAATGATTTATGGAGTTAAAAGTCATATTTCTACCTCTGACATCAGAATCCGTCAAAATATGAAACAGAGAGATTTCGGTAGCTCAGAGCAAGTCAAGCTTGGAAAAAGGATTAATGAAAAAAGCGTAAATGAAACAAAATACAACTCCAAGTAAGTTTTTGATGAGGGAACAACATTATAACATTATTAAAACCTCAAAAAATTTGATGGCTGCTGTCTCCTATTACTCAGATTGATGAAATGTGTGTGTAATTTTCATTTATTTCAAGTAAGAACAATATGTATAAATAATTTAGTTTTATATATCTTCTGTATATCAGCTTTTCTTCCAAAGTTCTATTTTTTGAAACCTTACCTGATAGGGATGACCATGCCTCTCCCAACCAGTTCATTCCTATGCGATTACAGGTTGCAGATGTAAAAGGAGAACTGCTCCTTCATCTCGGTTGATGGTATGCTCACATTGCCATTTCCAATTCTTTAACTGCTGTCTTAGTCTAGCATTTATATTTCTTATATTTTTTTCCAATCCAATTACCTTCACTTGAAATGTACTTTTCTGAAGGACAAGGATGATTTCAGGGGATAAAAATAAATAATAAAATAAGAATAGAGTGATTAATTATGCAAAGGAGCTCATTACCGAGCGTCTCTGGGGAAGGCTGTCAGAGCACATAGAGGAAATGCACCCTTTACATGTAGAACAGTCTGACCTAAAATAAAACGACTGATGAGATCCGCATCAACACAACCAACACTAAGAGGTGTGTAGAAGAGTAGATCAAAGTTTTGGAATGACAAGCACTGGTCAGGCTTACAATAAAATAACTATACTGTGTTTTTTTTTGTTTTTTTTAAATATTCAATTATATAAATATAACGATATAAATCTGAGGTGTGAAATATCAATATATGTTAAGTCAGGGCAAGCATGATGAACATATGTATCTCATGGAGTGTTAGCGGCTAATTAGCTCACCGTTTTCCACAACAAATCATATGTCTGAAGTGGAGGAGCGTGTCGGTACCATGATTATATCAGTGCACAGAAAGAGGTTTCAAATCAATAAGGAACACGTATAGGGGCCATGTCATAATTGTAAAATAAAGGTTTATGTGTCATACGTAATGGATTGTAGATAATTATTTATACTATTTTGATAATTGGAGTGACAATTTGGAAGTAGGGGCATCCTTGTTTTCACTTATTTGTTTTTATTCTGCACTCGTCTTTAAATGTTAATTTGATGATGATTGATTTTTTCTTTCTTTCTTTCTTATTCTGTAAAGCACGTTGAATTACTTTGTGTACAAATTGTGCTATATGTTTGTATAATGTAAAACATATAACTGAATAAATTTTGCTTGTTAGGTAATCTTCATGGAGACCAAACCAGATCAAGTTACAGGTCAGATCTGTGGAGAGGTAATCCCATCCACAGTCAGAATGCCTATTTTTCTAGGTATTTTTGAGCTATAAAACCACTTGTAAGTGAATAAATGTAATGTAGAGCTGTTTGAAGTCATACTGTGGAACATTCCAGGCAAAGCAACGACATAGCCATAGAAACAAGCAAGAGACAGAACCCCCAACCAAAAAGTTACATAGTGCCCCTTTATGGCCATGCTGTGGGACATTCAAAGCAAAAACATCTCCGTGGAAACAAGCTCCCCAACAGAAATGTTGTATATATATATGTACTGTATATAAATGGGCACAACTTTGGAAATAAATGAAGAGAGTGGGGTAAAGTGAAATTTCTTCTTGTGGTTTTGAGGAGAGCAGAGGCTGAATCCACGACTGATTGCGTTCATCATGATGGGTGACATATTGAGAGTCTAATTCATGAAAACTGTCAGAGCGTCCCACTTCAGTCTGTGCTCACTAAACATCTGAGGAGAGCTTTCACCTTTCAGAGAAAAAGAGGCACCCAACATTGCTGACATTTTTGAGTTCGAATTTTTTTAATTGCAAAAGCTACACAAACATCTGGCGAAATTAAAATCAGGGTTTTATTAAAACTTTGGCATTTCTGAAAGTTTTTACCATTTATCTTTCATAAAAAGGGTTAAATTTGATTCAACAGGAAAAATGAAAAAAGTTTATGAAACAGTGTGACCTCAGAGGACAGAGAAATAACAAATAAAGTGGAGAACCATCACCGCATTAGCCTCTCCATCTCAACTTTTCTGTATGGACATGTTTCATTATAAATCCAAAATTCTCTCTGTCTGAAGTTTAACTTTTTAGTAAACTATTTTGTTGGTTTATAGTATCTGTTTTCAGTCCTGTTAACTGACAGCAAACTGTAGTCATTTAGTATGTGTCAGCTCAGTGACATGATGTTAGCTTACGGGCAATAAAGGTCCACTGTGAAAAACCCTGGAAGAAGTGTACTATACATCTTCAGTTACCAAGGAAGAAGTTCTCATGATGTGATTAAAGCTACGAAACAGAGGAGTAGGAAAATTATTGTGTTACAAGTAAAATTTGGACTTCTCCAGCACTAAATGTAGACATTTAAGTAAAATGTGAAAAACATGTTGAAAAGGGAATTAAAGCTTATAGAATACATAATATATGTTCTTTAAATCTATTTTAACTGGTTCCTCACAAACCCTTCAGCACATGTATACATTCTGGGCACAGCTTTTGAAAAGTCAAGACTCTTTCGGGTTTGCAATGTGTAAAATAGGCCTAAAATCTGTAGTGGAAAAAAAAAGAAAAACTGAAAAAGTAATCTGAGGCATTCTGTTGTTGTGTGAAAATATTATTACAACATGGATAGGCCTAAGATTAGACACAAAATTATCGGCTTTCACAAAATGCTCTATGGGGGCAAAAAATCTTAAAGTACTAATATGCAAGAAGTCAGTTAACCCACCTTTAATAGTGGATCATGCCAGTCCTGATCTTATACAAGAACTGATTGTGTTTCGTAAAATGAACCTTGGCAGTTAAATGCTGAGAACACTTCCTGATCCGAGCAGCACACTCAGCACTTGCAGCGTGTGAAGAGGTTATGTATTAGTTAGTATATTGTGGGTGAAACGTCCTGGTTGCCACTCATGTCACGTGTATGTACATTGATTCATTAGTCTATTGTAGCTACATTCTTAAGTATTGATTTTCCTGTTCAAGGACAAACCATGATGAGAAAGAAATGAACAAGGGGCTGCTAAACAATGCCTGTCACTGTATTTCCACATGCTTTATATGCAGCATGCATGGAGAATCATCCAAGTCCAGTTTTCCTTTGGTTGGGTGCCGCTCACATGTGATGGAGAGGCCCGGTATTTCTAGAGAAGCCATTTGTCAACACGTACATCTCACTGGGGTACACATGCATATACTCCAGTGACGGGCCTGGTTTCACAGCCCACTGAGCGTCACTGTGTCAAGCTGTGATTAAAAGAAAACAGCTTGTGGACATGTACTACGCTCTGACCGACATGTGTGGAGCTGGCTCATGTGGCTCCTATAGGGACAGATCCAAGACATAAGACAGTCTACAATCAGATGCATAGTAAAACTGAGCAATGAAGGGCCCTATCCAACACTAAAATTATAAACATGATCAATTTTGTGTTATTCATAAGACAAAACAGTCCTAGTAAGACTTGGCGAACAGATGAAAATGCATGCTGTCATAGGTTTCTCTCAGTAATTTTTATGCACAGAGATGTCAGTCTGACTCACATCTTTGTAAAGTACTGGTGTGTATTCCGGATGGGTGTTTTGAATTCTTAATTGCTATGACAATCCCCATTTTTCATCATTTTTTGTGTTCACTGACAATGGCAATAAAAGCTTTTCTGATTCTGATTCTGATTCTGAAATGTATAGCTAGATTTTGAATCAGTATCAAATAGTTTATGTGACATGTTAAGAGCTACTTTTTACCCTTTCTTTTGTAGAGAATGAAAATTCCAGGGCTGAAATCTTCTAAATGATTCTAATGAAGGTGTAAGTTTAAAAACACATTGGAGTACTTCATGACATCACAAGGTGGAACAGAGTGTTTTGTGTCTGAGAGAAGAACACCTCTTAAATATGCAGGATTTGTGTGTTAAACATGTGTGAATGAAATAATACAAAACTCTTGTATGTTGTTGATGAGGAAACAACATTATAACACATCAGAAAATAGCGTAATATTTTAATTGTGTCTTGGAAATTGTAAGTGTTTACGTCTGCTCTGTTACAGAAAGAAATCGTTTCAATATTGACTCCCAAATACAATTGTCAGCAGAAGTGGAAGTTGTAGTAAAGTTATAGCTGCCAAAGACTTGAGATCTGTTTGAGGTTGTTGTAGGAGCAGATCAGGTCCATGGAGGACAGGGTGGTTTGGAAACATTAACTGCAGTGACAAATAAAGTGACATTAAAGTAAACCAATAAAACAAAATAAAGGAAACTCACCCACAAGAGGAAACAACAGACTAATGGAGAGAATGGATTTACATTGAACTTTACAATATTCAGTACTCAGGATGTATAAAAATGCAACTGCTAAAAATGAAACAATAGCAACAACAACAAAGAGTCAATTTTGAGTAATATAAGTATAAGGAAAAAAACAGATGGAACACATCATTTTGTGCTTTGGAGATGTAAACAGACTAATATTAAATGATTATTCAACCATGTGTGAATGAAACAAAAACACAACTCCAGATCTGTTTTTGATGAGGTAACAACATTCTAGCATGGGTTAGGAAGAATCTATTTTGCATAGTCTAGGACCTTTAAGTAAAAGACAGGACAACCATGGGAACAGAAGATTCTCACATCTTAAGATAAAACTTATTTTATCATGTGAGCACTCAAAGGTTTTTCAGCAGACAGTGTGAACAGTATTATCAAAGTCTTTTATGATTTTTGTTTTCCACTAAACCCTACTCCTCTTCTTGCACGTCTTTTGTATTTCTCAGAACACATTTGCATCACACATATTGCACTTGCCTCTGTGTGTGAGGGTGTTTGTGGGGCCTGTCGCTGGCAGCACTACCATCACCATCATGCTGACACAGCCGGGCCTCGCTCCGCACGCCGGGGTAATGGGGGTGTCACCCCCCCAGCGGCGCACACACACACACACCCACACACAAGCACACACAGACACACGCACACATACACACACAGACACGCACACCCATACATACGCTATTATGAGCTGTTCCAGCACACTCTTCTTCATCACAGGTGCCTGTTAGCATTTAGCAGAGACCGTGACATATATGCACAGGCCTATAGTGCAGCAGACAGACTCAGGGAAACGAGTACAAACAGAAGCTCTGCACGGATCTTATGTAAATGACTGCATAATTCAGTCCGCAAGACACAAGCACGTTCATTTACTGTTGAGTGTTCCATACAGGTAACTTTCAGCCAGATGTTCCATATATGTCCTTTAAGTGCTGTGTAATGGCACAGGCAGGCTGCACAGTGAGGGTGTGGCTCATCACACCTGAGCCGTAGTCATTACAGTGGTTATCATTATACTGAGACTCGTCAGGTCTGACGTGCTGTAGAACGGTATTACTAAAATAAAGTCATGCTGTACTCTGATAAATGGGAAACTGAAAATGTGACCTAAATTGGATAATTAAAGGTTTCCCTAATAATAATTAATGTTTTTGCTTCTCCTTCAGTGCTCCCTGTCTCCTTCAGAGCATCCTGCCTCCTTCAGAGCACCCTGCCTCCTTCAGGGGACTGTATCTCCTTCAGTGCATCCTGTCTCCAGCACCTGCCTCCTTCAGAGCACCCTGTCTCCTTCAGAGAACTCTATCTCCTTCAGTACACCCTGTCTCCAGTACCTGTCTCCTTCAGTGCTCCCTGCCTCCTTCAGAGCACCCTGCCTCCTTCAGAGCACCCTGCCTCCTTCAGGGGACTGTATCTCCTTCAGTGCATCCTGTCTCCAGCACCTGACACCTTCAGAGCACCCTGTCTCCTCCAGGGCACCCTGCCTCCTTCAGAGAATCCTACCTCCTTCAGAGCACCCTCAGTCACTGCCTCTTATGCATTCATGCCTTCTGTACATTTGGGATATCCCTTTTTGCACCTGACATTGATTTCCTTTCTTCCCATTTTCCTTGCCTTCTCTGCATAAACAGTTCAGTGATGTTCTGTCAGCGCTGGCTATAAACTTTTCCTAACACCTGCACCTGTCATACAAGCCTATTTTATTTTATCTACAGTCTCACACCCCTTCACTCTCCACTTGTTGTAGGAAATATAACTTAAATCTAAATCTGTGTGCTTCCTTCAGTGGCCTCTGTAATTTCAAGTAGTTGGTGACATCAGACGAGACTTCCCTTGTGTTTCTGACTACAAATACCTGGCAAAAGGGGCGGGCGTTGAGTTGACCAGTCACACTGTTCTTTATACCTCCAAACCCCACCCATCCTCCTCCCTCACTCTTTTCTTTAGTCCTCCAGGAACTGCCTAGTTTAGCAGCTCTATCTGAAATGTGGTGCTGGGCAGAGTTAGTAAAATCACTTTAAATAAATACTTTAAATTTAGTACAAAAACACAGTAGCAGAACAAGATATGACCAGATGTTTTTCAGTTGTTTCAGTTGTCAGACACTTTTATCTTAAGTTGCTTTCTGAGTTTTTAACAAAGAGACTTGGGCAAGAAACTGACACCATCTCATTTTGTCATTTTCACCCTGCAGCGGCCAATCTGAAGATGTCAAGATATTTCTAAATTAAAAAGAAAGTTTGGACTGCCATATTGAGTTGATTGAAAGTCTTGAAACTGAGCTGCGTTACAGAGCTGTTTGAAGTCCTCTTACTGTTTTTGTGTGTGTGGGAACAATTCAGATCCTGATATGAATCATCCTGTCAATCCTGCCAATCGGTGTGGGCTTTTGGACACAGTTTACTGGAGACAGGGAGATAAAAGATACCAGAATCCTACAGGGTGATGAAGAAGCTCACAAGTGAATGACAGAGAGCTGATATGTGCATACACTTTGACAACTAGCTATTGATACTTTCCAGCAGATGGCATCAACATTCTCTGAGAGTGTGATGCTAACTGTAAGCATGCTCTGTCTGAGGCTCTGTTAGACTTCAATCTGAGCTTTGTTTGAACACAATCTGACTGATTTTTACTGTTAAACAAGTCCCTCTCAGATAACATTACAGTCACAGGTTAGCTAGCATGAGTCAGCAGTATTTCAGTTAATCAGTCTCACGTTTTTGTTGCAAATCAATCTCGTACTGATCACAGGGTCCTAAAAATGTGCTGTTTAAATCCATTTTGTATTTTTTCTTGAATTTTCAGACGGTCTACAAAAGTTTTTTGCCTGCGTTGGTTGATGTGTGCATTGTGTCACCATGGTAATTGATGAACAATACCATACACATACATGTAGAACACCCACAGCATGATGTCACTGCTATGTATGAATATTATATCTACCATAGGTAGATATAAATCACCCCTTCTCTTTATTTATTTAAACATGATTTGGACCATTAATTTATAAAATGAAGCACTCCTGTATCAGCGTAACTTTTGAACAGCTTTCCACCAGTCTGTTCGGATCGAGCTGATCTATATAGTAACTCCTGTACTAATGTTGGTTGTTAATCATTCCCTGTGTGTCTCTTAACGCACAGTTGTTTACATGTTAGCATATGTCGATGGGAGATGGCTTTCCCTCAGCTCTACATTTTACAAGTTTTGTTTTGGTCTCTGCCGCAGACCCTGCCTGAGGTAACATTGTGTTTAACCCCAGCCTCTGAAACAGATCGGAGTCAATAACAGTGCAGACTGACCTGGCTTTGAGTAATTCTAATAGATTTCGTTGATTGAACTGGGGAGTGTGTGGAGAAGTGCAATTCTATTGAGGCGGTGAAGTCAGCTGAAGAAAACCAGTGGCAGAATGCAAAGTACGCAATAAAAACAGATGGAGCATACACAGTGTATCAGCTACCATTGAATTTAAAAGGTAAATAGACTGTGAGGTGTATTGGAATAGCCTGCAGTCTTTCTCTGTGTGGATGCTGGAGATGTGAAAGTGGATAGGTGTGTTCAATGATACCGAACCTGACCAGCTACGACTCATCTCTTTTGTGAAGTTAAGTCTGAAGTCTTGTGCCAAACCCCCTACTCCGTCAAAAGAACCACTAAATAGTGTAATCATAAGGGAGAGATCTTATGAGGTCCTCTCTGAATGACACAGGGATATTTGAGAATACATGTCTTAGTCATTAGAATGACTCTGCAGGTTGTTTGACACCAGACAAAGTAGAAGGAGGTGACAATGGGCTGTGACTGTGTGTGAGGAGGTGAGTTCAGGTGCGCGCCACAAACAGGAAATGAACAGCGCTCCATCAGTGGAAGGTCTGGTGAAGAGGGACCAGGGATTATTGGACTGTGACATCATCTTTGTATCAACATTATGGACAAATGTAGTTTTAAGTTTCTGAATATGAAACACACTATTTTCTGATGCTATGGTGCTGTTTCCTCATCAAAGACATTCTTGGAGTTGTGTTTTGTTTCATTCACACATTTAACACACAAACCCTGCACAGTTAGGCGGAGTTCTTCTCTCAACAGACAACACTCTATTCTACCTTGTACAGGAAGTGCTCCACTGTATTTTGAAACTCCACACACCATAACTAGAATTATTTGGATAATTTCAGCCATGTCTTAAAGCTCACAAGAGTCAACTTTTGAGTAATATAGGACCTTTAATTATGTATTATTAAAGTCTATGCCACAGCACATGGTTTGTATTTGATCTGTAGACTGCTGAGTGCTCTCATATCTGTGCTGTAATATTGTGTAATAAGCACATAAAGTCTTAATGTGATTTTAATCTGCCAGAGTAGTGCTTCATCAGATTTGCTGTGACACTGTGCCCCACACTGTCTCTCACTGATTTATGAAGTTTAGTTTAGGAGAGGAACGCTTATCTGCAGCTCAGCCTCAAGTCAAGAATCTAGTTTTTCCTTTGTGAATGTGAATAGATACAAGCCCACAGAAGTTCAAAACCACCTCCTTTCATCACAAATATAAACATTATTTTAGCTTTAGTGAATATGAGTTTGATTTTGTCTGACCTCAGCCCACTCCAAGCTGACGGTACCTGTGAAACAAGCTCTGCCCCTCCAGCTACTGAAGTGCACTTTTCAAAGAAGTTAACTATTGAAATTGACGCATAAATGCATTTTAAGTCTTTTCATCTATCTGTAGCTGTCAGACACTCAGCCTGCTCCTTTAGCAAGTTTTGGGGAAAAATATCTACCTTTTCTTCCTCCTTTCCTGTCCTTACGTCCCTTTCCTCTTCTTGCAGTGTCTCCGCAGCTGCAAAAACATCAGCCTCCTCACTCTCACTCCCTTGCCGCTCACTCTTCCCAGTATAATTGTGTAGTTTAAGATGACATCATAGCTAATAATATTTAAAGGTGCATTGTGTAACTTTTGTGGTCCTTCAAATGCTTTTCTTCGTGGAGATGTTACTGCTTTGTCTGGAATGTTTCACGTTCTGTTATTAAACCTTTCTATCTTTCTATTTTCAAACCAGACCATCTTACAAGGTTAGATCTGCGGAGGTTAGATCCGCTCACAGTCAGAATGTCTGTTTTCCTCTGTATTTTTGAGCTATAAAACCGCCTGTAATTGCTGGAATTGCCAGTCTCTACTGAACAAAAGGTAAAAGGTAGCTGTTAACTTGAAAAGTACCACTACGTGACATCACAAGGTGGAACAGGGCATTTTCAGCTTTGGAGATGTAGACAGGCTAATAATTAAGGATTACTCAAACATGTGTGAATGAAACAAAACACAACCCAAGGTAGGAACAAATACAAGCATTCATGGCCTCATTTAGGTGTTTGATTTTCAACAAAAACGGTGAGAGTGACTGATTGAAAAACTGTCAATTAACTCACCTTTTGTAGTTCCAACTAAGTCAGTTCTGTATGGTCAGCTAGTGTTACAACAAAGCTCTGATTAAAGACCCACAACCTCTAGGGAAAGACATCACGTGCAAAAAGTATCAATACATCCTGCTGTCTATACCATGGAGCTTGCCAAACGTTTCTCAGTTCTCTGGTTTGGGTAAACATTTATTTCACTAGAGGATAATAAAACTGGTGCTGACATTTGTAGATCTGGTTTGACACCGCAGCCCAGATGGATGAGAGGATGGTGTCAGTCTGTTTGATTGGGCTGAAGTGAACCTTGAATTAGAGCCAGAAACCACATCAGGAGCATTCAGAGAGGATGGACTGCTTTGGACAGTTGTGGACATGCTGGCAGTGGAGGAGAGACAGATCAGTAGTTGTGTTGGAGCAGAACAGATGTAAAGAAGACAGCCGTATAAGGATGGTGGAAGCATCTGAATGGTAAAATGTCAAACATCTTAAGCACGGTGCTGGTTAGAATTTATCTTACGCCCTCAGCTCTGCACAGAAATATAGTTATCATTCATAAATGCACAGGCACCTCTTCTAAAAGCAATGCAGAATGAATTCAGAGTCTCGATTCAGAGTCAAAGTGGATGTGACATTTTGAGTTTAATTCAAATAATTATACATATTTTGTCATATTTAGCATTTAATTTTAGATTTGGTTATAACTGTGAGTGGCTTATGTCATTTAATCATGATCTTTTGTTTTGTAGGGCGGTGAAAAGAGACATTTCTAATCGTCAATGATCAGCTTAGGCCTTTATAATGAAGTGATCTGCAGCCAATTCCCCATCAGTAAAAGTATGTGGTTTATAGCAGAGTGCAGACTTTGGAGGAAGAAATGTGACTGTTTGTGTTTTATTCCCTTTTAGGTTAAGGCACACTTCATGAAATTTGTCCTCTGCATTTAAGTAAGTAAGTTTTTATTTATATAGCACTTTTCACAGACATACAATAGAGGAAATAAGTATTTAATCCCTTGCTGATTTTGTAGGTTTGCCCACTGACAAAGAAATGAACAGCCTATAATTTTAATGGTAGGTTTATTTTAACATTGAGAGATAGAAAATCAAAAAGAAAATCCAGAAAATCACATTATAGAAAATATATTCATTGATTTGCATTTCATTGAGTGAAATAAGTATTTAATCCCCTACCAACCATTAAGAGTTCTGGCTCCCACAGACCAGTTAGACACTCCTGATCAACTCGTCACCTGAATTAAACACCTCTTTTTAACTGTATAAAAGACCCCTGTCCACAGAATCAGTCAATCACTCAGACTCCAAACTCTCCAACATGGGAAAGACCAAAGAGCTTTTTTTCACTTTTTTCACTCAGTGCAATGCAAATCTGTTTATATATTTTCTCTAAGTTATTTTCTGGATTTTCTTTTTGATATTCTATCTCTCAATGTTAAAATAAACCTACCATTAAAATTATAGACTGTTCGTTTCTTTGTCAGTGGGCAAACCAACAAAATCAGCAAGGGATCAAATTCTTATTTTCTCCACTGTATGTCACAAAGACGCTTCACAGATCATTATTCATTCATTATTCATTCATTGACCCATGCCTTTGCATCTGTTTGCATGTTCTCCCCGTGTCTGGTGTCCTCCGGTTTCCCCCATCAAACCTAAAAAACATGCACCAGGGACTACAGGTGAAATTTGTTGTAGTGCTACAACCTGGCACAATGCATCTCACATGTTAAGGTCACTGTTCATAGTGCACTGTCCCTGTCTTAAACTAACTAAATAAATAATAATAAAATAATGTTGTTGCTAGGCTTGGTCAGGACTCCCTTAGCTGGAGGATTTGACCTGTGGTGCATGTTTTGGGTTGATATCAGTCTGCATTGCTAATGTTCAAGAAATTAATACTGAATGCCATTTTATGTGTTTTTTATATAATAATAATAATAATAATAATAATAATAATAATAATAATAATAATAATAATAATGAAAAAGAAAATGAAATGAATGAAAAATCAGGCAGCCTTCCTGTTTTACATTCATTTGCTACTACCATTCCTGTACTTTTCTGTTGCAGCACTACAATTTTTTGAATAAATGAATTCTTAGCTAGCAAATAGAAATAGGAGGGGAGTTAAGGAGGCTATTTTTGTTAGGAAAGATAATTCATCTTTGAACAGAAATGGAGGGCTCAGACATCATCTCATCATCCTCAGACCTAAATCTAAACAAAGAAAACAATAGGGATAGCCAGTTCATGCTCAGAGGTGTGAAAGCGCCCATCAGGGGCCTGAATGATTATGCAAATATGACTCAGGCACAGTCCTCACCTAGTGCAGTTCAATAGACCTAGCTAGCAAACAGTGTCACCTGCCTAGGGACTACAGATGGAAATTAGCATTTTTGCTATAATCTGGCATATTTACACTGCAGTGTTGTAGATATTCATCAATATGCACTGTCCCTATTAAAAAAACAATAAATACAAATAAAAATAAATAAAACTGTAAACAAGTAGGTTTGTTAGTATGAGTATTTTCATTGTAATTAGCTCCTCCCTTCAGGCAGACATAAGGCAGTGTCCACCAGCGACTGACCAGAACTGAAGAAACATGAGCTGCGAAACGTATTTGATCAAAAAACTTTTATCCAGTTGACAGAATTGAATTACTCCTTTTCTGTCTAGAAAGCATGTATGTAAAATCCCTGTCATCCAGCTAGAATTCATGGCAAAGGAAAAATGTTATTTGTCAACTGGACAAAAGTTTTTTTAGTCCACTATTGCTCTCGACTGTGTTGGTAATCCAACAGGGGCCTGAATGATTATGCCAATATGACTCCCCATTCACTGGGGAACTCAACAGCTTGGACAAACATATTTGACTCAAGCAGCTTGGACAAACATATTTGACCAAAAAACTTTTTTCCAGTTGACAAATTTAATTTCTCCTTTGCAATCTGGCAAACAGATAATGGCAATAACATTCTATTGAGAAATGACTAATTACCAGTACAAATGATAATTTAATGAGTGAACAGTTTTTCTTAAGAGGATACAGTACATTCGATTCTTTTCCCTTGCAAACCCATGTTGAAAAATGATACCATGTGTTCAAATGTCCCTGGTCCCAATCATGCTTCAGTGTAGTGCAGTGTGATGGATTGCATGTATATTCCTCTTTCATTTAGTCCATAGAAAAGAAAGGTCCAGTTGACTGAGAGCATGCACCCTGTACATGTGATATAGAACGTAGGTTTTCCTCATAGATGTAGGTGGTTTAAAGGTCGCCATGTGATTATAACCAATGTGGAGTTTACAGCACGAATGAAACTCTTTGAATCATTCATCTTATTCTTTCAGCTGTTTGTTGAGTACTGCAGTGTGGAGTGAATTATAAGAGAGAGACTGTACTGTTTTTAAGGTGGGGCAGTAGAAAGCATGGACCATTACTTTATGTCTTCACGGAAGACTACAGTTTTTTTTTGCCTGAGATCCTGAATACGCACTTCTCCTATTGATACTTTGCAGTTGCTGTCATCAACATTGCCTGGGGGTGTGATGCTAACTGTAAGCGATGCTCTATCTGAGGCTTCAGTAGACTTTAATCTGAACACAATTTGACTAGAAAGAAGGGATTTAGCTGGAACTTCAACAGGTGAGAAGATTTGTGCTCTTAAACAAGGTAAATAATTCCAAAACAGAAAATAAAATAGTGGAGCAAAATAGAAAGTTAAAACCATACATCGCAACCTATAGTTTATCATGCACATATTTTCAGATCTATGAATAAAATGTGCATGAAAGGTACGTGACTGTGAATCATCAGATCACACACTTGCACTTTAAGCAGTGTGTTTGATATAAAGTGAACACTGACTCACAAGTGATCATGTATAAAGATGTGGTGCCCTTTGGCAAAACCGTCTACCATGTGTAATCAGATAGTATAACACACAGATACGTTTTATGCCATGAACGTCTTAAAATAAACTTTCCACATGAGGTTGAAATAGTTCCTCTTTTTCACAGCTCTAATAATACTGCAAATCCCTCTCCTGTCATTCAATCCTGCAGGATAATATAATTTTATATAGGGTAAGTACATCTGTGTGCGCTTATTCAATGTTTAACAGACATCATTGACACATGTTTTAATTGATTCACTGGTGTTGGTTCAGCTCTGTCACACGCCACACGCACACACTGCCATCATTAGGACTCAGGCTCATGTATTTTTAATGGGACGTGATTGGAGAGATTAGCCCTGCCCCTCAGAGCTGTATGGAAAAACCACGAGGTCCCTGGTGCGTATATATACTATATATGTGGGAGTCGCATAGTCTCGTCTGTCATGGTGCAAAAAGCCAATATGGATTCAGTGTCGGGAATATAATTTGTATTTTGAGCTTGTGTCATGGCGGTTTACAGCCTGCAGGCTAAAGTGGCTCTGCAGAGGAATACTAATTGGTCATGTATGAATGATAATAACAGATGATTTCAACACTTACTTTGAAAAGTTTTTACACAGGGTTCTTAATGTTTGAAGAAGTAGACAAAGAATGGTACCTCTTTTATTACAGTCAAACTTCCTATATTATGCAAAATTGACTCTTGTGAGCTTTAAGCCATGTTAGAATGTTGTCGCCTCCTCAAAAACATACTCGGAGTTGTGTTTTGTTTCATTCACGCATGTTTGAGCAACTTTATTATTAGTCTGTCTACATCTCCAAAGCTCAAAATGCTCTGTTCCACCTTGTGATGTCATGAAGTGGTAGTTTTCAAGTTAACAGATCCTTTAACCTTCAGTTCAGTACAGACTGGCAATTCCTGGGCTGATTCCAAATGATTGTAGTGAAGTTGTATGGAGTTTAAAAACACAGTGGAGCACTTCCTGTGTTACCACATGACATCACAAGTGTTCTCTGTGTGTTCAAAATGTATGAATGAAACAAAACAGAACTTCAGGTATTGATGAGGAAACAAGATTATAGCTCAGAAAACAGCGTAATAGAGGCTTGGTTTGGCAGTGTGATCTTCTGCTCTCCATGGAGAAGGATAAGGTTAATGCCATACTGTGGATAATTCCTGGCAAAGCAGCAACATCTTCATGAACACAAGAAAGCTGGTGTGCCGCCCCACAGATCTTACCTGTAACTTGGTCTGCTGGCATGATCTGCTTGTATCCATGGAGATAGAAAACTGTAATTTCATACTGTGGACCATTCCAGACAAACCAATAACATCTTCATGGAAACAATGCACCTTTAATGTCTTTTTTTCCTTATAATAATTACTGACTCTTGGGGGAGCTGCTTTATTCTAATAAATTATTGCAGAGGATTGAAAAGCAGTTCTACGGGGATGGGAAAGATAGGATTGCAGTACATCCAGGAACAATTGTACTGAACAATTCAAATGAAAAAGTTCACACTGTTCACTGTATATTTATTTTATTACACAATTTAGTTCTGACATCTTTTAAGTGGCAATGGTCCTGCAGAATAGAATATTATAGCTGTATTCAGTCTGAGACATAGCACATATTCCATGTTTAAATATCCATACTGGCTCTGACTTGTCAGATGGGTATGAGACACACTCTGGACCAGTGTAAGACAAGCTGCTGCTCATACACACACTTATGTAAATATGAAGTTATTTATGCATCACCATTCTAAAGTCACATGTAAACAGTGAACCAGAACATGCAGCCAATCAAAGTCTGCTAATTTGCCTCTCATCCAATCAGCTCTCATGTCATTCAAATGCTGAAAATGCGCTCGAGCTCCCTTCCTTCCTATCGCTGTTTCCGATATGTGCACACAGCAAATGAAGCAGTAGAACCATCAGCTTCTTCAGCCACTGCTTCCATTAAAGGGCCCATATTACGCTATTTTCTGATCTATGATACAATATTGTTATTCTCTCAGACAAAAAAACACTCTGTTCTACCGGATTTTAAACTCCATACACATTCACTAGAATAATTTGGATAATTTCACCCCTGGAATTGCCGATCTCTACTGAACAAAAGTATAAAACTGTTAACTTGAAAACTAACATTACATGACATCGCAAAGTGGAACAGAGCATTTTGAGCTTTGGAGATGTAGACAGACTAATAATAAAGAGTCCCTCAAACGTGTGAGTGAAACAAAACACAACTCCAGATGTTTTTCATGACATCACAGGGTCAAAATGAGACTGCTGCGTAATATTAAAGTGTTTTACAGTCTGTGAACCAGGAAGTTATAGTTAGCATTACTGTGATTGCAAATGAAAAACAATCCGCTCCGGTCTGAAAGTTTCTATAAACCTATAACAGTAAATAATGAAGATGCCAGGAATGAGACAACAAAAACAGCTTAAAATGAACTCTATTTTTCTTTTCCTTTTTTTAAGTTCTGCAATTCTGTAATGAGATACTAAAAGTATACTGTTTTTGTTACCATGGGGAAATGTTCATCATTTAAATTGACACAAGTGCACTTTAACTGAGGCCTGTCTCGTCCAAATAATGTCAAGTAGACCATGAGCGCTGCATGAGAGCACTTTCACTTTAGTTGGAAGTTTTAAAAGTGCTATATATCTGGGAGGAGAGTTTCAATACTGCCACAGAGCAACATTACTGGAGACAGAGAATACATACTTTTATGAGATTTGAAGAGATTTAAAGTTTCAAATCTGGAGTTGTGTTTTGTTTCATTCACACGTTGTTCTTCTCTCAAACAGAAAACACTTTGTTCCACCTTGTGATGTCATGTGGTAATGCAGGAAGTGCTCCTCTGTGTATTTAAACTCCATGCACCTTCACTAGAATCATTTGGATATTTTCAGGCCTGGAATTGTCGATCTTTACTGACTAAAGGGTAAAAGGTGGATGATAACTTGAAAACAACTACCTCATGACATCACAAGGTGGAACAGAGCATTCTGAGCTTTGGAGACATAGACAGACTAATAGTACAGGATTACATGTGTGGATGAAACAAAACACAACTTCAGTAATGTTTTTGAGGAGGTAACAACATTATAACATGACTAAAAGCTCAAGTCAATTTTGTGTAATATGGGACTTTTTAAAGTGTGTGGTCCTGAATACCCCCCAAAAATCTTTTGTTTTCTTTACACAATCAAGCAAAATCACTAGTTTACCAACGTCTTTGATAGATCTTCATTAAAAAAAAAAAAAAAAAAATGAACAATTTTCAAATATTTTCATCATTTTTGATGAAAAAATGATTTTGCACAGACAATGTTTTAAAAATCCACAAAAACAAATTATTCTCACTGTGGGGATAGACAATGCATATTACCTTTTCCATTCCATTCCATTTGTTATAATTCAATGGCTACTATGCTACTGTCATATTCAGCACACTCTGCCCAGAAGAACAATAGAGGTGACGTTCACACTCTCCCTAAGACTATTCATCAACAAGACAATGGCAAATAAGTGAATAGTTTTTGAATAGGAGATAAGAAGACTGTAGCAGGAAAAGGCATAAGAGAATATGATGAAGAGGAGGAGACTGAGAGGTTGAGGAGACTCATCATTCTGATGCTATGGTGCGGACAGTGGTGATAATACCATTTTAAAGAATTGCTCGACAAGACAGACAGTGAAGGACATAGGTATGCAGTCTAAGAAATTTAAAGGTCCCAAATTACACTATTTTCTGATTTATGTTATAATGTTGTTTCCTCGTCACAAACAGACCTGGAGTTGTGTTTTGTTTCACACATGTTTAACACACAAACTATGTCCATTTAGGCTGAGTTCTTTTCTGACAGGGAAAACACTGTTCCACTTTGTGAAATCATGTGGGAATACAGGAAGTGCTGCCAATCTCTACCAAACTAAAGGTAAAAAGTAGCTGTTAACTTAAAAACTGGTGGAACAGAGCATTTTGAACTTTGGAGGTGTAGACAGACTAATAATAAAGGGTTACTCAAACATGTGTGAATGTAACAAAACACAACTCCAGATATGGAGGTAAGACCATTACGACATGGCTTAAAGCTCCATTTTGCATTATATAGGTAGGACCTTTAAATCTAAAATTGAACTTGTGAACTTTGACCAGTTTCAGTTTTGCAGTGGCCTGAAAAGTTGCTGGTGTTTTTTGGAGGGAACGTAAACTATAGACTTTGAAGCAAAAACAGAACCCGGACTCCATCTCCACTGCAACTGCTGCGATTACTGGTGATGATCATAGCCTGTACATATAAATGGACATAGCTAACCCACTAGCCGCCTCGTTCCACCTAGGAAGTGAGCATGGGGCTCTTCCAGTTCCATCGACTCTGGCTCCAATTCACTTAACATTGAAAGTCTGTCACCTCTCTCTCTGTAACTGTGTAGGGAGCCTCATGAGCTTCATTTGACTGGAACCGAACTCTACGGGTGACGTCACACTCCCTTAGTCCACTTCTTTATGCAGTCTGTGGTCATGATACACAAAGCTCCCTTTACCTCACCTTTTATCACACCTCCTCACCCCGATAATGCGTCCAACTCTGTACTGTTATAGTTCGATTAGTCAGCTTTTTCTGCAGCCTCGCATATATGCCCAAATAACACTCGCATAGTCCCGGAGGAATTTAACACGGCAACCACGCTACCAATTGACAAATGTAGCAGGGAGTTGGGGTGCTTTTACACAGAGTACGGAAGTTCCATTTCACAACGATTTTCTCCGGGTTGGATTTGCATTGTTCCTGGTTCTGCTTTACCAGAGCGGGTAGCTGCTTTGCTGTGACCTCAGTCGTAGCAGCCTGGAGGGAGCCTTGGGCAGCACAGAGCTCCGCCTTTCAGCTTGTTAGAAGAAAGTAAAGGTGTCTCCCAGGAAATCCTACGAGCCAACGCTGCGCTGACGTCAACGCCAAGAAGCAAAAGGATAAAGGGGGTTATAGAGGCTGGGGTATGGAATAGACCAACGTGTTTGTAGAGGAAATGCAACGAAGAGGAGATGGGAGGGGTTCATTTAGTATGCTAGGAGAAGTGTTACGCCAAGAAACGAAAGCAGATTCAGTGTTTTGATAAGCTAATTGGCAGTCGTGTGTAGAAGAGATTAATGAACAAAACATGCAGCTTTGTTATTATTTATAGATCATAAATGCATATTTACAGATCTATGGATGAAATGTACATGAATGGTACGTGACTGTGAATCATCAGATCACACACTTTATGCAGTGAATAACTGGCATGAACTGAACACTGACTCGTTATTGGTCGTGTATAAAGATGTGGTGTTCTTGGGTGAAAGCTGTTACTATGTGTAGTACAACATAATATATTAACTGGTTTAACTGTTTTAAAGGTCTGTTGGCGTAAAGGGCCCATATTACACTATTTTCTGTCTATGTTATAATGTTGTTTCCTCATCACAACATATCTGGAGTTGTGTTTTGTTTCATTCACCTGTTTAAAACACAAATCCTGCATATTGAGGCTGAGTTCTTCTCTCAAACAGAAAACACTCTGTTCCAACTTGTGATGTCATGTGGTAATACAGGAAGTGCTCCATTGTGTTTTTAAACTCCATACACTTTCACTAGAATCATCTGGATGATTTCAGCTCTAGAATTGCCAATCTCTACTGAACAAAAGGTAAAAGTTAGCTGTTAACTTGAAAACATGACATCACAAGGTGGAACAGAGCATTTTGAGCTTTGGAGATGTGGACAGACCAGTAATAAAGTGTTACTCAAACATGTGTGAATGAAACAAAACACAACTCCAGGTATGTTTTTGAGGAGGTAGCAGCATTCTAACGTGGCTTAAAACTCACACAAGTCAATTTTGAGTTATATAGGACCTTTAAAAACCATGAATGAAGAACTTGAAACCTGTTTAGTCCCTTCTTTGAACCATGGCAGAAATACAACTGTCTGGAATAGTGACAAGCACTTGTTTACAAACTGTGCTCATCCAGCTACATCTCTGATAGGATAAAACTGTCTGTCTCTGATTGTTGCTTCTTTATAGTTCTCGTTTAACAAAATGTATTTTAAAATGTAAAGGCAATATAATTTGGTCTCATTTTTATTCACAAATGATCATTACAATATTCTGTTCCAACTCATTTTCCTCAACTGGAAAAATTAAAAGTCAGTTACAGGGCATTTACATAATTTACATTTTATACAATATGTTAATGGCAAAAATGTTTGTTTAATGAACCAAGTGAAAGAGGACAAAATGAACACAGCCTAGAGTATGGTTCATTTTACAGGTGAAACACAATAACTAAAAAGAAATTTACATTGACTACTGGCAATGCATACTGCCTTTGTGTCTTCGAGCAAGACACTTCACTATATTGTCACTAGTGTTTATACTCTTTGTGCATTCAGTGAATGTGAATGTATTTAAACACATACACACTTATACATACTTAACAGATCGTTTTGCAGAGTACAGATTGAGTCTAAGAGAATATTTTACATTTATTTAAAGGGTCCATATTAAGCTATTTTTCCTCATCAAAAACACACCTAGAGTTGTGTTTTGTTTCATTCACATGTTTAATACACAAACCCTGCAGATTTAGGCTGTGTTCTTCTCTGAAACAGAAAACACTTCCTGTGATGCCTTGTGGTAATACAGGAAGTGCTCCACTGTGTTTTTAAACTCCATACGCCTTCACTAGAATCATTTTCATAATTTCAGCTCTGGAATTTCCAATCTCTGCTAAACAAAGGGTAAAAGGTAGCTGTTAACTTGAAAACTACCGCTTCATGACATCACAAGGTAGAACGAAGCATTTTGAGGTTTAGGGATGTGCACAGTCTAATATTGCAGAATTACTCAAACGTGTAAATGAAACTAAACTTCACTCTAGGTATGTTTTTGAGGAGGTAACAACATTATAACATGACTAAAAGCTCACAAGAGTAAATTTTACATATTGTAGGTGCTCAATAGATATAGAAATCCACTATATAAAATTAACTTAACTGTTTTGCATGATTGGGGCTGTACCCGCATACACATAATTGGACAAACCCGACCACTATCTTCTGATGCCATTTTTCCATGTATGTGAATAGGGCCCATGCTCATCAATTCAACTTATTATCCTGTCTCTCTTTTCCTCTCTTCCTCCTTTCTCTGTTATCCGTCCTCCCTCTCTCTCCCTTTCTTTAGCTGCTCATTCCATGGCTCCCGTCCCAAACTCTGGAGCGCCGTGGGGACAGGGGCCAGAGGAGCAGGCATGATTTATTCTCAGACATTTCTTGGGAACATCATGAATAAATTGAGTGTGAGGTGCATTCCTTTTGCGGTGGTAAAGAGAAGAGGAAGAAGGAGAGAGAGCGAGAGTATGTTTTATTCTGCTTTTATGGGACAGTATGTTCACAAATAAATCACCATCATAGAGTTTATAACCGTACTAAACTGTTTATTTAACTCAAATTGAGACCAAACTGAGCTACTTGAGTTTAGAAAGTTGCCATAGTGAGTGATCCGCTGTATAACCCAACCACTGGCATCATCTTCCTTAACACTAACTAACTTCAGGTTCTTCAGTACATCCATAAATCTCCAGTTACCTCTTGGCCTTTTTGGTATTTCTCTCACAATCAAAGATATTAATTTCCCCTGTGCCTGTTCAAACCATTTCAAACCAAGGACGCTGACTTGAGAATGGCGGAGTGGCTTGGACTGGGATGGGAACGACTTGTGGTTCAGCAGTGGCTCAAAGGTTAGAGGGCTCATCCACCAACCCGAAAAGTCAGCGGATCGATTCTCATATGTCACTGTGTCCTTGGGCAAAACACTTCATCCACCTTTCCTAGTATAAATGTTGTGTGTGTGTGAGTATTTGGTGGTGCACAAATGGGCTGATCTATCCCATGGAAGCTGTGGCTATAGCTTACTTATAGAGAAATTGCACTGCGTATGTCACCAGGTATAATACTCCCTACAACAGAAGCTTAGCCAGACTGGACTGCGCTAGACTGGAATGAACAATATCATAATGTCTGGGCCCAGTACTCTTGGTAAATAAACTTTTTCCAGCGTCAGGCCTCTTCTTTTCAGCTCTCCGGCTAGTACAGTTTATTCTACAACACTTACCACCACTCACTATGAAATTAATGAATATTGCATAACATTCTAAAGGATTGGGAAAAGTGTTATAAATGACTAATGTGGCATAGCGAGCGGTACTGTACTTTATGGATTAAGCTCATCATCAGCTAACCCCAATGCTATCACATTGTTAAAAATGCCAACTTGAATAATGATTCCAGGGCCCAGGGATATTAACCTTATGCTTTCATTAGGACCTGCAGGTTTGTTGGACTGAGTTGGACAGGAGATAAACTAAGAAAATAAAATATAAATTGCATTTATCATATTGAGCAGCATAATTTAACCATTTGACATAATTAAGACCTCACTTGCAAGTGTACTGGTTGTGCTTGTGTATGGCATTAATCTCTTTTATGTCTTAAATGTTTTTGTGTGCAAGTATATGGCCTACCTGGTTTGTTTATCAGATCCCTGAGAGCAAGCAGTGGGCGTAGAAACCTGCAGTCATACACTCACATCAGCTCAAACTGGATTATATTGATCTGGATAAAGAAAAGAGTTCAGCCCACACACTGTAAACAGACACATGGTGTTTGCCCTGTGTCCAATTCAGGGCCATTTGAAGTTCACAGGGAAACCATTTCAATATTCATGAGACACTTTCATCAAGAATTATTTACATATTACAAAAGTCCATGAAAAAACATAGAAAAACATAATCTGTTCTTTATCCTTTGTCGTGGTTCTTAAGCACATGAACTAATATTCCAAAAGCCATGGTAACTCAACAGGATCACTACAAAACATATACTCATTCAGGAAGACATGGGTTTCTAGCATTTTTTGATCTTTTTTTTTTTTTTAGCTTGTTGTATTATTGTATTGTTGTCCCTTCACCAAAGTCGCTTTTTTTAGCACTCAAAAATACTCTGTTTGCATTTTGCCCAGACTGTTGCGCCACTGGTAAAAATCTGAACTGCTCCTGCACAGTTTTTGAAGACACTAAACCATCTGAGTCTTGGACAGGCTTGGACCAGAGCAAAAATACTCAAGTCAAAGTATTACATGAAAAAATCAACTTTAGTAAAAATATTTAATTATCCATTTAAAAATGCACTTAAAGAGTAAAAACTAAAAGTATTAGAGAGTTTAAATATTAATAATAAAGCTTCAAATGTGAATTTGTGGTGCTGAATTTTGTTTAACAAAAACATTTGAAGAACTTCAGCTTCAGCTTCAGAACTGAAGAAGCAGCTTGGATGAGCTGCGAAACGTATTCGACCAAATGAACTCTGTCCAGTTGACAAATTGAATTTCTTCTTTTGCCAAAAACAATTGAATTCATATTTTTTCTCAGGTGCATTTATTTGGATATTTTTGTTTGCTGAAATTATTACTTTTACTTTTCAGTCCTGTTCAAAAATGTAGTGAAGTAGAAAGAACAGATACCTGCTCTCAAATGTAGTGAAGTAAAAGTAAAAAGTGTACTCTGTAAAATCTTCTTAAGTAAAGTACAGATACAGGTACAGGTTTTTTACTTAAGTACAGTTTTACTAATTCTGCTTTGTTACATTCCACCACTGAAACTGAGCAACTCTGTCCTCCCACATAAAGCAGGGGTGACGTGGTAATGGCCTCCTTGAACAATACTTCCTTGTGTTTATTTTCTCCAATTAGCTGCAAAAATATGCTGTGTCCAAGCTCCTGCCCACTCTGACACTTTTTATAATGACAGGAGCCAGAGTGAGCGAGAGATACTGGCTTTTAATGAGATACTGCAGTACAAGGAATTGTACACAGTAAACATGTACTTCCTAATAATAAACAATTCAACCAGGAGACTTCAAAAAATGTGATATTATGAGAAGATGCGATGGAGGAGTTTGAGTGGGGTGACAGTTCAGCTGCTGCGGTGGTGAAGGAGAAGAGAGTAGACGTCATTGGTAGCGGCAGTAACTCAGTTGGTAGAGCATTTGTCCACTGATCTGAAGGTTGGCAGCTCAAATCCCACTATCGACCTAAACATCATTGGTTGAGCGGTCAGATCCACTGGCCCACAGGCTGGCGGTTCGATTCCAGCTCCCACAGATAAATACTGTTGTTGTGTCCTTGGGCAAGACACGTAACCCACCTTGCCCCCAGTGTCTGCGTAAACTGGTGTATGAATGTGTGTGTGAATGGATGAGTGGTTTCTTGATGTAAAGTGCTTTGAGTGCCTTGAAGGTGGAAAAGCGCTGTATAAAAATGTGACCAATTACCAAGACCATTTACCATTGGTTGAGAGGCAAAGAAAACAGGCTGTGATTGGCTGAAAGTGGCAGGTTACAGGATGTAAGAACAATAAGTTAAATAAAGTCTTCTTTGTTCCCACTGGATTGCTGTTCAGCTGTTCTATTTAACACAAGTTTGTTTATTGGGGCAGAAATTAAAAGAAAAGGGGCCATCTGTGAGGAGTCAGTACAACTTCAGAGCTGTGGTTCTAACCAGAATCAGGTCAGAATAGTGGGCAGTGGGCACACAGCCTTCTGCTACAGAGAATGAGCCTTTCAAATCAAATCTATAGTCCTCCTTAGTCCTGTCCTCACTGTGAACCCTCTCTCACTCTGGACCTGTTTCTTGTCAATATCTTGTGTCAAAACGACTTTTCATTCATTCTACCGTTCAATCCTGAACTTTATGTGCTGTAATCCGTCAACAAAATCATTTTCCTGGCCTGGCGTTTTGATTCTTGAGTTTCTGAGACCTCATAAACTCCCCTAGAATGCCTGCCCACTCCAGTAAGTATTATCCAATGACCAAGCTCTATAGTCTGCTCTGATGAGCATTTCTGAAAACTGGTCTACAGCTCCACCCATTCTTCAAGGACATTTTTCATTTAAGTGATACAGCACCTCGTACAACTTATTTTAGATAAAGGTTGTAAGCTACATTTCTGTAAACTAACACATGATTAAAAAGAGAAAAAGATTTTATCTCTGGAAATATCCAAGCTGCACTTTTAAGCCTTTATAAAAGTTGGTAAACTCTGAACCTTGCACCACTGTCTTGTTTTTCTACACTATCTACAAAATTCAAAAGGATCTTATACAATCGTTATAAAAGTGCATCAACATGAGTGGGCCTTTGTTTGTGCCCACACCGCATGTGTCTGAGGCAGGAGCCAGTCTGTGCTTCATTAACAGACAGCCTGCAGTGTGCTGAGACTGATCCCACACAAAACACACACTTCAGCCCTGCACAGGTCAGCAAGGCCCATGCTGCATTCACTGCTCCACCCACAATCAAACTACAAAAAAGCAGGTGCACAAAAGTGACTGTCACATCTTTTCTTTTAGAAAGTAAAGCTCAATTGTTGGAGAATTGATGAATGGGCTGTTAGACATAGAAATTGTGTGCCCTGAGTGCCTGAAGGCAGCGCAGAGCCATACTGAGAACATGCGTCAGGTCCCAAGAGCCGTTTTATCCAGAGAAAGAATCGATCCTGAACACACCACTGAACGCTTGCCTTGGCTAGTCAATTGTGCAGTCAATTGTGTGCTAAAAGCTTCTATAATCAAACTTGTAATTATCCATAATATAATGTATTTACTTCAACATACTTGATTAATACACATTTAAAGCTAGGATACCAGACTTTTTTTTTGTAAATAAGAACATTTTGTGTTTTCTTATATTGGAAAAGCATCAATTTGTGCCAAAATGAGTCAGCAAATTTAAGTACCAAATTTCTCCTTCCACTGTGTCAAATACCCCTGCTTTAATCCTTTAGCCTGAGAATAAAAAATGTCCATGCAAACACCAACCTGTTAAAATCATGTTGCTAGGCTACTGCAGTCAGTCCAGTGCTTCAGAAGATGTGCATATATGTTATTATAGCCTATTTCAAAATGTGAAATGCCACAGCAAAGGCATATGGGCATCATAATACAAACTTAAACAAGGATATGGCCAATTTGAGACACATTCTTAACAGTAGCTTAATTGTCAAGGAGCACTTTTATCATTCTGGCAAGATTCAAATCTGCAGTGATTCAACACAGGCTAAAACCCATGAGTCTTTGTACCCACTTATAAACAAACAACAGTCTAATGAGGCGTTCTAATTAATATGCCATTCCCTTGTTGATTATTGTCAACACATTTCATTTCCCTAATCTTTTTTTTTTTTTTTTTGAGAAATAGTCCAATACACTAATGAGGCTTGCCATCAATGTGGAAAGAATATTTGCAAGTAAGTTCTGTATCCAAATGATTCTAGTCAAGGTGTATGGAATTTCAAAATACAGCAGGGCACTTCCTGTATTACCAAATGACATCACAAGGTGGAAGGTATTTGAGAGAAAAAACTCAGCCTAAATATGCAGGGTTTGCGTTTTGAACGTGTGTGAATGTGACGCAAGCGGAGTTTAAGGTGACGGTAAAATTAATAACAATTAGCATGCTTGCAGTGCACTTCCTAATTATCGGACATTAAAATGTTTTATAATTAGATGCAGGCTGAACAAGAGCTGCTTATACAATAAATCTGTACTGGGGAAAGATTCATTTTACTTGGAAATAAACTGGGTACAGCCACTTGAAGTTGGTTTACAGTGTACAATGTTATCAAAAGTTTAGTGTTCAGTTGGTGTATAATGGAAAACCAGCTTGTTCCTATAATAAAAGTCAAATATACCCTATGAAATAACAACGATGTATTACCCTCTGTACATTTTAGATCAATGCAGATTTACAGTTTGGTAAATTATTCATTCGCTTCTCAGTTACACAAAGATCATCCTGTAAAATTCACAGTGAAGAGTTTATAAGTGCTTTTCACAACTTTCAGACACCAATGTGGACTTTTGCCGTGACAGTGAAGCTAATAACACCTATAGCATGCTAACAGTGTAGTTCCTGATTATCCTGATATTCTGACAATAAGCTCCATATAATTAGATGTAGACAGTGTGCAGCAGACTTATTTTGACCTCCAGCGCTGCTTATACAATATATCTGTACTAGGGCAAACATATGGTGGTCAAAACATTGGGTACAGGGCCTTTAAATGCTTCAGTGGTGGAAGAAGTAGTCAAATTGATTACTTAAGTAAAAGTACAGATATCGGAACAAAAAACTACTCAAGGAAAAGTAAAAGTATCCCATCAAAAATCTACTTAAGTGAAAATATTAAAGTACCTGTTTAAAAATGTACTTAAGGAGTAGAGTTAAAGTATTCCAAGCAGTTTTTGTGATGTAATAAAGCTTCAAATGTAGTGAAAAGAATTTCGTATAATCAAAACTATTTAATTTAGATTTTTTTCCTAGCTAGTATATTTTTATTTTCTCAAAACTACAAACATGTTAAAAAATAAACCCTCAGCCTTTTCAGCAGGCCTCACACAATCATTAAAAGTACAGTCATTTCAATACTATTGCACCTGACTATAAGCTGCGTCAACTAAATTTTAATATATATTTATATTTTTACATACATAAGCTGCACCTGTCTATAAGCCGCAGGTGTCCACATCTTCAAGAACATTTCCAAGTTCGGGCCACCTGCTTTTACTGCCTCTGAAAGCTTTTGTCGTCTTTTTGCACTGAGCCTGTTCGTCACGCTGCCATCGCCAACGTCTCATCATCGACTCACTGATGCCAAGCTCACGTGCAGCACCTCTATTTCCTTCTTCGACACCCAGATCAATTGCCTTTAACTTAAAAGCTGCATCATTTGCATTTCTTCGTGTGTTTTCCTCTACAGTGCATGTCTCCTGCAGAAAGAGCCGCTCTCCTGTCCATGGATCTGGTTCTGTCTGGGATCATGTCAGTGTCGTGGAGGATTTCAGCAGATTTCAGGCTCTCCCGGGGGCGGGGCTAGGTGTGTCGGTCAGGTATGAGTGGATTTGAGACCCACCTGCATTTAACGCATAAGGGTAAGACGTATCCCACTCACTAATGTTAATTTAGCATCATGGTAATAAACTGTTTTAGTGCGCTGACAACATCGCTAGCTGCACTCAAACGAATTATCCGTCCGTATATTAGCCACATTGTTGTTTATACCACAGGGTGTGAGAAAAAAGTAAAAAGAAAAAAAACTTTTTAGTCCTGTTCAAAAATGTAGTGGAGTAGAAAGCACAGATATATTCTCTTAAATGTAGTGAAGTAAAAGTAAAAAATATCCACTTTAAAATGTACAGTACAGATCCCTTAAATTTTTATTTACGTTCAGTACTTAACTACTTTTACTTTTTTACATTCCACCGCTGAAATACTTATAAATCAGTTGATGGTTGAGCTGTAAGAGGCTGGAATGTAAACATCTCTCATCTAGAGCATCACTCATTACAAATTGCCTCAGGTAAGTCTTTCTAATTAAGAGCTTTATACATCAGACAGTAAAGTCGCTCTATAAGCCATTTCTTCATCAGAAACACCTTTACAAATTGAATACCGTGACCCATTGATTTCCAATATACTCAAAGCTACTTGACTGGAGCTGCTATGCAAATGCACACTTCAAATGCAGCAAACTTTTTCGCACTTATTTGCCATTCCAGGAGAGGGGGTGTTGTACTGGTATTCATATCCTTGGCCAATGAGTGCGCAGAAACTCCCCTGTGCGGATATATACATGAGTGGAAATAGATGGTGCATGTTAAGGTGACCTCTGAGGAAATATAAATAAAACAGATAGTGTGGATCTGAGCTGGGTGTGAGGAAGACCCCGGGGGATTCTAGCAGGACTCAAAATTCAAAATGTGCCAGTTTATGTTGAGTCTTTTGCCTTCCAAGAACAGATGTGTGGGTGGGGCTGCTGTGTTTGTCAGACTCTGTGGGAATATATAATGTATGTGCTGGTATTTAGTTATATAAATTTTGTTTTTATAACTAAAAGTCTTAGTGTTCAAATGATTGGCTGTATCTAGAGATTGACCGATACTGTGCCGATATTTGGACTTTTTTGCATACTGGCTATTGGCACTAAAACTCCAGCACAGGCCGATATTTTGCTACAGTCTAAAATATACACACAAAGTTTTAACACTACTAGTACTACTATCTAATACGAAGAGATAACTGCTCAAAATGTGACTAAGCAGTTTTCTTATAGGTTTATGGTAAAAAAAAAAAAAAAAAAAAAAGGAAAGTTTGTTGTAAATTAAAATTACATAATTTGGGGAAACTAATCAAAATTGGCTCTGTATATCGGCCGGCTGCTCTGTATTCTAAATAATCATTATCAGCATCAGCCTTTAAAAAACCCATATCCGTCAATCTCTAGTTGTATCAGAAAATAAAATTGCTTTTGGTGCATTTTGTGGTTGTATGTCAATAGAGAAAGTAGCATACAAAGTTTACAAATACTATAATACTATATGGGACTGGTGTGACCCGTAATGGACTCCCTCGAAGTGTCAAAGTGTACGTCCATGGCCAAAATGATTGACTACTACTACTTTTTCACCTCTGTGGACATCACTACAGTGGCTTTTTCCAAATAATGAACTGTTTGAATGACTGTTATGTTATTTTTGTGGGTGTATGTGCTTGATTTTGTCCAGAGTTGAGCAAAATGTCCCCCAGTACAGATAAAATAATAAAAGAAGCTCTCTGCATCTAATCATAAAACGTTTTATAGTCTGAGAACCAATGCTAGTTGTGAAAAGCGTTGATAAAAACTAAAATAATTAAGATTAGATTAAGTGATAAATAGCTTTTTCATCTTTGTAATTTGGTTATATACTTAATGTATTTGTTGTTATTAATACCTTATTTAGATCTCTTGAAGACTCAAATGCATATGCAGCACACACACACACACACACACACACACACACACACAGCATATGTTTATTCATGTATTCATTTTCTACGGTGATGGAGTCTCCCAGGTGAAAGGAGAACAGTCTGGAGATGTATGGTCATGTTTATGTAAATATGAACTACACCTACTGCAGCACACTGACACAAAGGCTGCTCAAAACCTCATCTTCTCTGTGACAACACCTTTCTTTTCAATGATTATATTAAGGATATTAAATCATATGTGGGCGTATTTTTTAAACAGCTGGTTTAAAAACACTTTTTGTGTTTGTTTTTATGTGTACCAATTTAAACCTGAAAGTACTCCTCCATGTTTTGAAATCCGCCTATAGCTGGACGCATTCTGATCATGACCGGGTCTAGTGCTATGTTGATCAGGGGTGTCCAAACTATGGCCCAGGGGCTAAATGCGGCCCTCTGAGCAATCTTTTTGGTCCTCAAGCCTCCTGTTGAATTGGCCCAAATGATCATAGGCAGAACTTTTTACTGCAAATTGGTGCAAAACTGAGTCATTCTACCACTATAACTTCAATCACATCACAGTGTATTAAAACACAGACTTAAAATGAATGTCCCAAGCCTTCTTAAAGGTATAGTTTATGTTTAGATGTCTGTCCCTCAGTGAAAAAAGTTTGGACACCCCTGATGTTGATAATTGCCAAATGAAAGAACAAATGACCAACATGAACAAATGAAAGAGAGGGTTTTTGTCAGCGGTTTTATGCTTACCTAAATTCACAAATCCAAAGTTGGTGCTTCAGTTCCACCTCCAGTCAGTTGTGTCCTTGAGTAAAACACAGAAACAAATTTAGTTATAAATGTGGTTAAAGTTTCAAACATAAAATGAAAACACAATGACACATCCTAACCTTAACCTAAACCCTAACCTGGACCTATTTGAAACCATATCTTAACTTTAAAGGTCCTATATTATGCAAAACCGACTCATGAGTTTTTAGCCACGTTAGAATGTTGTTACAAAGCTCAAAATGCTCTGTTCAACCTTGTGATGTCATGAAGTGGTAGTTTTCAAGTTAACAGCGACCTTTTAGCTTTTGTTCAGTAGAAATGGACAATTCCAGGGCTGAAAGTAACAAAAATGATTCTAGTGAAAGTGTATAGAGTTTAAAAATACAGTGGAGCGCTTCCTGTATTACCTCATGACATCCATCACAAGAAGAGAGCATTTTCAGTCTGAGAGAAGAACTCAGCCTGAATATGCAAGATTTGTGTGTTAAACATGTGTGAATAAAACAAAACACAACTCCAGGTCTGTTTGTGACGAGGAAACAACATTATAACAGAGATCAGAAAACATATTTGGCCCTTTAAATCAGGAGGCAGGTCCTCATGATGCAAATGTTTAGACAGATTTTAGTCTCTACAATATGATAAATACCTACCCCAAAACACAAAAACATGACTATTAAAGGCACACTGTGTGAAAGGTCCACCACCTGCTTGTCTCCATGGAGCTATTACTGTTTTGCCTGGATTAAATAATCTTAGTAATCACAATGGCAACAGGTTAACAGTCAGATCTATGGAGAAACAAGCCTGCACATAGTAAAAATTCATGTGTTGAAGGTATTTTGAGCATATTTTTGAGGATAATTGAACAAATACAAGGTAGTTATGTTTAATATCCGACAATGGAACATCCAGGTAAAGAAAACATCGCCATGGAGACAAGCAAGTAGCCAACGCTCCATTTTAGAAGTTGCATAGTGCATCTTTAAAGTGGATAGTATGTGGATTTCAGCTATTTTCCTAACTTCATGATTTTGTTAATTAATCCACAGGGACCAGCACAGAGCCTGTACATTTGACACTGGCTCTCCACAGTAAGCTCACAGGGGCTGTTTAAATGAATCTAAAACATGCACCCTCATCTGTAAAAGTGATGCTCCTCCGTGGTCTGTATGAAGTGTTAATGGTGAACAATCAATGAGATGCTATTGTTTGTGCCTCCCCAGAGTCTAATATTGAAAATAGCCCCAGTCTGTCATGTGGAGAGGGAGCCGTGAGCTGCTGGCATTATTAGATGGATGAACAAAACAAAACAGAAAATGCACTATACTTTGGTGTCAATTAGAAGCTTATTTTAGGTTTGGTTTATTGCTTGTAATAATTTGTCATTTGTCACATTTAGTATTTCAGGTTTAATATGTTTAGACAAAGCCAGGAGAAAATAAATGGAGAATAATAATACAGGTATGCTTGTGATAAGGGGTCATTATAGCAAGGATGGATTTTACTGCCGATAAAAACAATTTGGCTTTCCAAGAACCACCAGATCTAAACCAGGACTATAATAGGACTCTTGTAGGTCCATACTATAGGGCTAAGCCAGTTTTCAATTGGACCGCATTGCTACAGTAGGTTTAACCGAGGAAGTGCCCAAAGTAGGACTAAAACGTAGATGAAATTGATTCTAAATTAAAGGTCCTATGTTATGCTAAATTGACTCTTGTGAGATTTTAGCCATGTTATAACGCTGTTACCACCTCAAAAACATACCTGGAGTTGTTTTTTGTTTCATTCACACATGTTTGAGTAATCCTTTAATCCTTTATTAGTCTGTCTACATCTCCAAAGCTCAAAACGCTCTGTTCCACCTTGTGATGTCATGTAGTGGTAGTTTTTTAATTCAGTAGAAATCGGCAATTCCAGGACTGAAATTATTCAAACGATTCTAGTGAAGGTTATTAAATTTATTTATTTCATTGGAATGCCCCTCGAGATGTGCCATCTCGTTTTCAAAGGTGTGTGAATTTTAAAAAACACAGGGGAGTACTTCTTGTAACACCACATGGCATCACAGTGTTTTTTGTTTGAGAGAAGAACTCAGCCTAAATATGCAGATATGTTTGTGTGTTAAATGTGTGTGAACACAACCTCAGGTGTGTTTTTGATGAGGAAACTACATTATAACATAAATCACAAAAAATGTAATGTAATGTGGGTATATTATTGTAGAAGCAACTCTTGAGCTCAAAATATGTCCACTGTGTGCTGTCTGCCTAACTATAAAGCATTTTATTAATATTGATTGCTTGATAATCAGGAAGTGTGTGTTAGCATGCTAGTTGTTGTTGTTAGCTTGTCGTTAGCACTCATAAACTCATTACAGTGAATAATTAGGATGTTTGGAATGCATAAGGTAAGCGAGGAATAACATTTTAAAATGAACTAGTTATAAAATCAGGTAAAGGCAAATATGAGAACTGTAGAGAACTTGCTGTACCAACAACAAAGCTTGAGTTCCACAGTTTTTTCTACATTTGACCATCAGGCTCATTTGTACTTCCAAATATGTGTGGTGACAAATTGCATTAGCCAGAATGTAGTTATGGAATTAGCATGGCATAAAAAACTCTGAGGAGGATCTGTAACCTTTTTAAGTGGCCCATCTTTTCATCATTGCGAGGATGTTGCTCTTTCCCCTTCAGCAAAAACAGTACCATTCCTTATTTGCATTTCGAGCATACTGTGATTAACATAAAATTTTGCATTCACCATTCAGCCATATAAGCACAACAGAACACGCACAAACAGATCACACACCATGACACACACACAATCAAGTTCTGACTGCAACGTGAGCCATTATTGTAATTAAATAAATGCCAATTCATTCGGTTTAATGATATAATATATGTGGCAGAAGACCTTACCCTAACTGACCAGCACATTAGCTATCAATCTTAAATTTTTAGCATATGCCCATATTTTGTTTTGGCCAAATATATTTATTTGAACACTTTAGTGCAAAGAGATAACTGCTGAAAACTTGACTACACTGCTCCCGTAAACTTTTTGTAAATTGAAAAAACATAATCTGGGGAAAATGATCAAAATCTGCCTTACATATTGGCCTAAAAATATGGGCCATTGGTTGCTCTGGATTCTAAACAATTGGTATTAATATCTTCCCTGAAAGAAACAACAGCCATTGGTCAGTGTTTATAAATACCAGACATTTCAGCACTCACCACTGACAGCACCACCATAATCCTCTATTCAACTGGAATCACATTTTTGCAGCCAATACATGCCTCTAAAAGTGTCAAAGTTTATGAACCAGGGTTAAAGCTGCAAATGTGAGTTTCATATTCTGAAAACATGAAAAATGCATTCTCCACCTCATGTGAGTCAAGGGTTTTGGGGCCTGATTCTGCAGTGCACCTCAGGCCACAGTGGAGCTCTGAGCCAAGGCCAAAACACCCTGCAGTAAGAACCACCACATATTCATCTGTGTTCACTGGAGGAGCGAGTCTGAGTATTTCCAGCGGCTATGTGAATTTCCCTGGTTCAATCGCCGTCTAAAACTAGGCTTATTGATACTTTGCAGCTGATCATCAATATGCCGTGGGGATGTGATGCTAACTATTGGCACTACTTTGTCAGAGTTTAATCAGAGCTTCATTTTAACATAAACTGACCATAAAGAACTGATTTAGCTACAGGTGAGATGATTTGTGCACTTAAACAAGTCTTCCACACAAGAAATTACAGTCTCAAGCTTATCAATCAGATGTTACTCATATTTGAGTAGTAGTTTTCCCAAATACTGTTGTAGTAATTTCTTGGACTACACCCTCTACTTATACTTTGCTACTCCACCCACCTCTGCTTATTTCATGCAGATGGATCACTATGGCAACCAAAGTCATATGCATATTCATTTACCTCAGCTTGACCAGCGCACTATATTTAAACAATATCTGTGCCTTGAAAATGAAATTACCCCACTCAGCAGGTTAAATTGTTCTTAATAGTTCTAATCTCCATAGATATTACTTAAGTGTGCTCCCAGCCAATCCTGTCACTCTGTTGAATACAATGGGCTCACGCTAACCAGCTCGAGCTCGTCATTATACTGCAAAATCCACAACCTAGCTTCATGGGCATGGGAAAAAAAAACAAAAAAAAAACAACATGTATAATTTATTTATGTCTTTACAAAATGCATGAAATATTAAAGCATTTTGTACCAACTTCATGAGCGAGAATGTAACCGTTTGTAAACAAGTGGGAATTGCCCACAGGGTGTTTTACTAAGAATATAAGATTGTATAATACAATATTTGACCAGCTGTACAAAATGGAACAATGTGAATTCACTCACTAAGTCTATTCATCATTTGGCCCTCACAGCCCTTTGAATGTATTGAAAACATGTCCAAATATTACAAATCATGTTTATATTTGAAAGAAGAACATGGATTTTTCTTTATTCTTGAAGTTGCAAGTTAAGACAGAACATTACTGAGCTCAGTGGAGGAATAAACTTTTCAAGGCAGCTCTTTGTACACGATATAAAAATGTTATAGTGAGTTTGGGAAAAATATATTTACAAAGAATATTAATTATAACAAATATAATATTCAGTAGTCTACAGTGTTAAAGGTCCTTTGTGAGCTTTAAGCCAAGTTATAATGTCGTTATCACCTCAAAAACATATCTGGAGTTGTGTTTTGTTTCATTCACACATGTTTGAATAAACCATCATTATTAGTCTGTCTACATCTCCAAATGCTCTGTTCCACCTTGTGATGTCATGAAGCGATAGGTTTCAAGTTTCGGCTACCTTTTACCTTTTGTTTAGAAGAAATTGGCAATTCCAGGGCTGAAATTATCCAAATGCTTCTAGTGGGTATTTCGTGTATTACCACATGACATCACAAGGTGGAGCAGAGTGTCTTCTGTTTGAGAAGAAGACAGCCTAAATATGCTGCGCTTGTGTGTTAATGTGTGTGGATAAAACAAAACACAAGTCCAGGTATGTTTGTGATGAGGAAACAACATTATAACATCAGAAAATAACGTAATATGGGCCCTTTAAAGAATAAATTATCAAAACCTAGTACTACATATACCCTTTTTCTCAACTTACCATATTATTGTCACTATGGAGAATATTGAAACGATCTGTTATTGACCCATCCTTCAGTGCTGTCTGTGGAATAACCTGGAAAAGTCCCCTGGGAGCCCTTTTTAAGACCTTAAAGGCCAGAATTTTGGTCAAAATGAGAAATTTGCCCATGCAGTCTAGATTCAACTGGCTAACTTCATAAATGACATACTGATTTATGGACATAGTGGAGAAGTCATAACTGTATTATTTATCCTCTTTTTACTATTTTTTTACTTTGAAGGTGCACTGTGCAACTTTCCTGGTGGGGGGGTCTGCCGTCAGGTTTCCTCAAGAGTGCTTTGCCTGGAAAGTTCCACAGTATGGCATTAAACATCGTATCTATCTTCAGTGCACATGTTTATATTTCTCAACATTACTGTGGAAAAACATTCATAGTGTGGACAGGGTTACCTCTCCACAGATCTGACCTGTACTCACCTGCTTGTCTCCATGGAGATGGATTTAATGTCAGACTATGGGACATTCCAGGGAAAACAATACTATCAAGACCCTCCACCAGAAAAGTTATACATGATTGAACACCTTTAGTTGTAATTCTTATTTCTACACCATATACATAGATTTCCAGCTATACTTTGAGTTATAAAACGTAAAAATACAAAAAGTTAGCTTTAGAATCTGTAAATTATTAGACTCTAATCTGTAAACTCAATGGAGCAGCAGTAACTGCTCTCTGATGAAATGGGCATTGACACAGAGAAAATGATTGCACTATTTCCAATCTATTCATATAGTACAATGCAGCGGCCAGTCACCAGACATTCAGTCTCTATGGGATTTTAAACTGGTATAGAAAATATGCTTTAAAAATCCATAAAACATCAACATGCAACCCAGTTTTTACGGATAAGATAAAGTTAGTTGTAAAAATGAATCTGTGTGCGTGCTCATGTTATTCTAATCTTTTTATTAAATGTATTTTCTTCATGAGAGCTCTAGTCCCCCGGCTGCCTGGCTCACATGGTTTTCAAATGTAATCAGATTATGTTTGCGTGAAAAGGATTTACTCGTGTCATTACTCACAATATCGGCACAATGAGCCCAAAACGCTGTGTTCTTCAGAAGAGGGGGTTTGCTGTTCTTGTCATGTGAGAGCCTGAAGAGAATGAGATATTAAGGTATAGGCAACATTTTGAGGACTTTTTTCACCCATTTAAAAGATATAATATTTTGGTTCAAATCGTTAATCGCAGTTCTTTTTTTCCTTTCTAAAACCCATTGAGGTGGAGAGGGCAACATTCTATGGCAGAGTCAGTTTTATTGGTGTTTTTCAGATAAAAGGTGATGGTGATTACCGTGTACTTTGTCAGTGAAATATCTGAACGGTAAAAGTACATGTTGAGCCTGATCACAGTACTGACTAGACCCAAAAACTCACTGTATAACCCAGACAGTCCTTGGATATGTTATTGCTTTGTCTAGAATGCTTCACAGTACGGTATTAAACCTTTCTATCTTCATGGAGACCAAAACAGACGAACTTACTGGTCAGATCTGTGGACATGCAACCCCGCTCACAGTCAGAACGCCTGTTTTTCTAGGTATTTTTGAGTTATAAAACCACCTGTAATTGATTGAATGTAAGGTCTAATCACATACTGTGGAACATTCCAGGTAGAACAATGACATATCCATAGAAACAAGCAGATAATGGACCCTCCATCAGAAAAGTTACACAATGCACCTTTAAATATCTTTTCTATGTTACTATGTTTGTTTCTATATTGCTTTTGCTGAACTTGAATTTCGTCAGGATCAATATCTATCTATCTATCTATCTTAGAACAAAAACCTGCATTTTAACAACATTGATTTTAGCTGCTAGTTGGTTTAATTAATTTATTTATTTATTGTTATTCTGTGGTTTTGCTCATTGCTCTTTGCTTATTTTATTGGTTTTATTGTTTTAAGACTAAATCTGAGCATTTATTTTATCATTATATTATTATTGTTGTTGTTATTACTATGTATTTGTGCTACTTTGGAAACTGTTTGTTTATGAAATGTGCTATATAAATAAAGTGGATTGGATTGGGATTGGATCTGTATAAAATATAACTGGGCTATAGAATATCGTGATGTTATTTGAAACCCGGCAGTAACAAAATGCAGATGTTTTATCTTCGTAATTACTGGGCCACATGAAAACTGGCACAACCCAGTTTGTCCATTACTCTCTACCATTCATACAAACGCACTCTCACTCGTTGATGTTTCCTCTCCCTGTCACAATCGTTCTAGAGCTAGAATCGAACCAACAACTGTTTGGTTTCTGTTTTGTATCTAGGCAACGAAATGCTCCAAATGACTTCTCTAAAAACAAGCTGGATTTCAGATGAACAGAGCACGCTATTCCAGGCAACAGCTTCCTAAACAGCCGTTACTGTGTTCTACCATCTGTCTCACGGCCAGACGCATCCAGGTTTTATTATTAAGAGTTTAATAGCCTGTCAAATAATACTCTATCCAGTGCCTATAGAGACTTTTTACACTGAATACCTCCTCACCAATATGACGCCTACCTGATCTTTACTGTCTGAAAAATGTGAAAAGACTAAAATCAAGATCTAGTTCATTTGCATCCTAATTATTCACCACGATGAGTTTATAAGTGCTTTTCACAACCTTCAGAGACCAGAGAGGGGTCTTGCATCTAAGCTTACGACAACTGGCAAGCTAACTGCGCACTTCCTGATTCTTATTTTGACCTCAATAACTTCTTATACAATATAGGCCTATCTGAGGCACAAAAAAAAAAAAAAAAAAAAAAAAAAAAAAGATCAGCTATATGGGGAAAAAAATCAGATACAGGCTCATTAAGCAGAGGAAGTCTGGATTAAACCAGGACTAAAACAGGTCTAAATAAAAAATAATCCAGGACTGTGAAAAAATATCTTCTTTCAAAGCAGCCAATCCATGAACCTTCACGTCATGAGAATACATTTAGGCCATTTATCGTATATTAAACTGTAATCACATTGTCTCTGGGTATTTACTAGTTATTTTTATGTATGACTATTTTGTTTAGACAGGTCCAATAATGTGCCTGTCAAACAGCAGAACAGATCACAAATGTGTTTGAGGCTGTGTTCTGCTGAGTGACAACCGTTACTGTTTATCCAATAACTCATGTGAATGCTTCTATGTTTAAAATGTGTCAATTTAGACATAATTTACAAGAATAAGACAGCCCGAGTTTCACACATGGTGTGTGATGGATCCCTCTGGTGAGATAAAGGTGCACTGTGTAACATTACGATGGAGGGTTGTCCACCTGCTCGTCTCAGGTGTTATTGGATTAAAGTGATCAAACTCTATGTAGATAAGCAGGGGCGAATGCGGCTCCGGGGTTAGAGCAGTGGTCAACCAAACCTGAAGGTCAGAGGATCAGTTCCTACTCATACCAAATTCTGCCATTGTGTCTCTTCCATCAGTCTGCCCCAGGGCAGCTGTGGCTACAGAAGTAGTAAACCATCTCAGAGTATGGAGTGAAATAATAATGTCTACAGTGCTTTGACAAGCCTGTAGTGCTTCAGATCTGTGGAGAGGAGATTCACAGTAAGAATGCATGTTTATATGTTTAAAGATTTTTGGGCAATAAAAGCAATATTCCAAGCAAATCTCCATGGAGACAAGCTAGTGGTACCGCAAGTGGCACCTGATTCAGCATTAATGTGTCATTTTAGATGAATGTAATATTTTGTATTGTCTTATTCAAGTTACTTTTCATGTGGTGATAGTGGCACAGTTGAGCGATCAAATACCAACTGGACGAGAGTCAGTTCTGACTTTACCATGTGTGCATGTCAACAGAAGATAAAAAAGAAAAAAAAAAGAAAATGATGCTAGAAAATTAAGCACAGCATAGGCCAGGTAGAGCAAAGACAACAGTGAATGGTGATGCAACAATCAGTAAAAAAGCCAGCGGTGAAACATGCAAGAAATATGCCTTATAGCTACATACTGTATGTTCTGGGTGGGCTGACTATATATAGGCTATGGAAGGATGTGCTTTCCATCTATAGACCTCCTCTATCCATCCAACACTTTAATCAGTAAAACAACCAATGTTCCGCTTTAGAGTCCATCGCTTGGAATAAAAAAGGCCCTCACGACACCTGCACAAAGCACAGGCAGCGTAACCAATCACCACAGCGACGCAGAGAGAGATGCTCGGAGGAGTTGTTGAGGCAGCAGAGTACAGAGAGCCCAATCAGACATATGGAGAGAGGAGTGTGGAGATACAAAAGCCCAGTGTGAGATAGGGGAATCGGGATACAACCAGGAGGGAGGAGAGGAGCTTAAGGAGAAGTCGGAGTTAATTGGCAGCACTTTTGAAGGCTTTGCAGGCCTCAGCAGATATGCAGATAAACACACAGATTATCTCCATCTGGATTCATGTTCTGCTAGCGATTCATAAATCAGAAATGCGTTCGAATTATAAAACAAATAAGGGTTGGCAGTCTAATGGTGTGAGTTTGAAAACTGAGTATGAAGATGATGCTACTTGGACAGAGGCGGGAAGTACAGTTATGAGTACATTTAGGCCTACTTGAGCAACTTAAAAAAAGGTTTCAGACGCACGTTTACTCCTATTTGAGTAAAATATTTGACACTCTTCTCTACAAGTAATGTAATGTTTTGAGTTTGCCTATGTTTTAGTCACAAGTCAAGTGGGTGGGATTAATTTAATGTTTGATCTTAAAAGGCCCATATTATGCAGATCTATTATGTTACCTCAATACAAACATATCTGGAGTTGTGTTTTGTTTCATTTACACACGTTTAACACTCAAATCCTGCATATTTAGGCTGAGTTCTTCTCTCAAACAGAAAACACTCTGTTCCACTTTGTGATGTCATGTGGTAATACAGGAAGTGCTCCGCTGTGTTTTTAATTCTCCATTTGGATGATTTCAGCCCTGGAATTGCTCATCTCTGCTGAACAAAAGATGAAGGGTAGTTAACTTGACATCACAAAGTGGGACAGAACATTTTGAGCTTTGGAGATGTAGACTAATAGTGTTACTCAAATGTGTGAATGAAATAAAACTACGAGTACGTTTTAAATTAAACCATGTAAGATTGTTACCTTAAGTCAGTTTTTGTGGTACCTTTAATCTATTCTGTGTTAAATGTGTTAAAGCATTAAGTTTATAGGAAAAATGCATAATTACTTTTCTCTCGAGTTCATTGACTTGCTCAGCATAATCTAAATAAAGTCCTTCAAAGCCAGAGTCTGACAGAAAGACTATTCTCTGATCCAGGACAGTCAATCAAATCTCAGCCTCCACAGTAAATCTGCAGTTTTCAGTGTGGTTTTAAAAGACCTTTAAAGAAATCCTCATCTGAAAATCTGGCATAAAGCTTGATCAAAAATATGGCATCAAGTGAAATCATTTAAAATAACAAGACAGCTAAGACCCAGTGAAACTGTGTAAAGGATTGCTAGAAGTAATCTGCTTCCAAAGTATGCGCCAAACAGGTAAAGACAAACCCATAAAGTAAAATAGGTTCTCCAACTCTTTCGCTTTCCATTAGCCAGTGCACCATTTGCGTAAATTTAGACCGATAGTGCCCTCTGGTGGGACTTTATAACATGTTAGAAATAATCTGGGAAACGGGAACCGCTACATGAATGTTAAAATTTTCAAATATGGTTTTACTTTTTATAAAATAGCCGCCTAATGTGCATTGAATGGCACAGAGACTAGTTTGTGAACCAAAGGAAAAGTGAAAATGGTAAACATTTTTAAACTTGTATGGTTTTAGTGCATTCAATCCTTCCCAGCACATTCAGTCTGCACTCTGAGGATCAATGGCAAAGTAATGACAGCTATTACACATAATCTTCCATGCATTAAATTACTTGCGTCAATCTCAAATCATTTAAGGAACAGAAATTTTATTGAACTCTGGAGCACAACACATTTCCAAGTGTAAAATGAAAATATTCTTTTAATGGTCTCATGTCGTTTTACATTTCTGCATTAAGAGCTTTATAAATTATAGAAAGCAGACCATAGACCTTCTATAAACATGTATTTATTGAGCAGAAGCAGCCAGCTCAGACAATGACGCCGTATTGTTTGAGAACATCTGTGTATTTTGCAATCTTGCTCTCTACATTTTTCTCTGCCTGCCTGGTCAGCTTGGTCACCACCTTCTTTTTGTTGTAGCGGAGCTTGGCCTTCTCTTTCCTCTTCTCTTCCAACGTGGCTGTGATTGCCTGATACTTCCAGCCAACCTCGTGTGCCAGACGGCCCAAGAGAGCAAACTGGGGGGGAAAAAAAAGAAGCCTTTCATTTCTAGATCAGACACAATGTACCAAAGCACAATGCACTTCTCCATCAACTCAGCAAGATCCGTAACAATTGTTTCATCAGAACTGATCAGATTCGGGATAAAGGGCTCATCACTGTGGAGGTTTACTGGCAGCCAATCAAAGCCATGTTTAAAGCATGAGATCTACGGCATGACTCACCTTGCGGGCAGGCTTCAGACGCACAATTTTCAGGGCAGCGGGAACAACCATGCGCTTCCTCTGCAAACACAAAGACAGTTAGCACGAGGGAAAAAACGGGTGAATTATGATTGTGTCCTGTGCTTGTCTCAGCTTTGTTTCTTTTCACTACAGCTCAAACAAGGTAGATAGGTTTATAGGTTGACATCACAGACAAAGGCCTAGAGAAATATTCAGCATTTAGTCTCAATACCTTATCATAGGGTGGGGGGATGCCATCAAACACCTTCAGCCTGTCCAGAGCAGCCTGGCCCCTCTTGGTTTTGTGGGGAAGCATACCTTTATAAAGAAGAAAAATGCTTAAACACAAGTAATGGAATAGACAAGGTTTAGCTACAGCACAAGTTCCAACTCAGTTAGGGATAAAGAGCTCATCACTGAGTAAGAATTTGTGTGGGCAAGTTTACACGTTGTACAGTGCCTAACTAAAAGCATTTTTTTTAATTTTTTTTTTTATTACATGCAGTGTCTTCTATTTGAGCACAACAAAACACTGACCTCTGACAGTCCTCCAGAAGATGCGGCTGGGAGCTCTGAAGTGGTAGGGACCACGGGAGGGGTTGGTGTTCATCCTTTTACGCAAGAAGGCAAGGTACTTCACTGGAGAAGTGCAAGGAGATTAAAAATGACACACAGTATTGAGCTCTACAGAAATGACTTATACATCTCAGATGGTAGTGCATGTAAGGTATTCTCATGGCCAGTTAAACTCAAAACAATGACTGGTTAAGGAACATCACAGACAGAATTATAGATTACATTTAAGTGTGAATCACTCACATTTGTTGCGGTAAAAGTTGCCCGAGATGTTAATGCCCTCACATCTCACAACAACCACCTTCTGCCCTGAAAAGGACAATAAAATGTTTAGACACTGAATACAAACTAGAGAACTGTAGACTCCTCTGCACTGCGTCTCAGATGGTAGTGCATGTAAGGTTTTCCCATAGTCGTTAAACTCAAAACTCGATAAAAATCTCATCACTGACAGTTTCTACATCAGAGTACCATGTGTACACCACAGTTTTTCTCTTACCCAGCAGGACCTGCTTGGCTACGATGGCAGCAAGTCGCCCGAGTAGATGGCCCCTGCCATCAAGCAGCAGAACCTGAAAATAAAAAGGCATGGATAAAACGAACAGCAACAACACTTCCACTAAAAAATTATAAGTTAACTTGTATTGTCAAAGCAAATCGTCCAGGCCATTAGCCACATGGTTTGCCCCTTAGCCTTTAGCCTACGTAAACATTTACGTCAAAGGCCAGATAGAATTATTTGTATGCGTATTCACACACCAAGAATGAAAAAAAGGTTGTTGTCCAACCACCAAACTGCACTACACAGGTTTATCCTCACAATCGAGCAAAGGGAGCGAGCAGCCCAGAGCATTGCGGGAGCTGCCATGTTGACGGCATGCTCTTCCCGTCAGGTCTAGATTTAATAAAAAACACGGAGCAGAAGAGCGCAAGACTGCGATTCCAACACGAAACGAAAGGCATGAAGTTATAAAGTGAGGATTTATCAGCAAAGGTAACGTTTCCACCCAGAATACGGCAGTAAATGTAGAAATACTCCGAGTGCATGCACGTACCTTATTAAACCGGTCCGCCATGACGAGCCAAAAGAAAGACGCACGGGGCCGCCGTGGTAAAAGGCACGGGCAGGCGGAAGTGACGACACAGCCTTCTGATGGTGCTCCTGACAGGACTACTGCCCCCTAGTGACATTAGAGTGTGATACAACAAGGCACTGTTAAACTGAGCTGTATTTATTACGCGTGAGCGTCCAATAAATGGTCGTTACATTCAATATAACTTAAGCACACATATCTACTGCTGCTACTGGAGGTAGTTTTGCAGTAGCCTTAAGCTTACAATTTAGAACTCAAAGCTCAGGGTTCAATCTGTGTCATCTTCCATCTCTATCCTCAACCAGCTGTAACCCACTGACATGTATGTGACCATGCATTATTGCCTGTTAAGCTTTTGTTTTTTAACAGGACAAAAACCAGTGTGTGTCACAGGTCCCCCATGTGACAACATTCCCTCAATCCCCAGTCTAATCTATACAAATGAAACACCTGTCCAGTATTTTTCACACTTTAATTTACACAACAAATTTTAAACAAACAAGATCACAGTCATTATTTAAGCTTATCACTCAATATGAAAAGTTGAAAACAACTTAACAACTCTAATCATGTATCCGCAGAACAATCATCCACACACTGCCTCCCATAGTGCATGCAGTTGGTACAGTCAGAAGAGAACAAGTTAGTCATCATGTTTAAGCTTTCTGATCTTTCCCTTGTGACGGTCAATCTCTCGCTGGAGGCGTTCAATCTCCTTTTTGTGATGGTCAATTTCCTCCTGGTGGTGAAGCTTTAATGCAGCCAGTTGTTCCTGCTCTTTACGTCTAAAAGTGATCAGAGTAAAGTAACATATTCAGACATTGTGAGGAAAATTTAAAAGGGAAAAAAAAAAAAAACAGACCTGAAGTACAGCTCCTCCTCAGCTGCTTCTCTCTTCCCAAAGGCTCCACCTGCTGCTCTGACAGAACCTCCACCCCCTCCTCCCTTTCCAGCACCTTTGCCAAGCTCACCAAGCTGTACATAATGTGAATAATGACAGGTCATATAAAGTTTTTATGTTTACACGTTTGGCATATTAACCTAGTTACACAGCTGGTTTTGCTCTACTATATAAACCAGAAGAACCCATTAAAAACCAAAGTCCTTAATGAAGGTCATTACTGGAGTTCATTATTGAAAATTGTAAATATTAGAGACAAACAAACAAAGGGTCAACTCTTTGTTCAAAACTACAGAATACAGGCCAATGGGATTTGTTACACAGAATGAGACCAAAAAACAACATATTTAATAGCCTCAAATATTATATTTTTTATATAAAATATTAAATTACAAAATTTTAAATGTCCCCTGCCCCAAAATGTCAAGTTATTTTTTTCAGTGACACTGAAAATGAAAGCAAGAAAGGCCCACATATATCTTAGATTCGGTATACCTGATCGGAAGACATTCTCAGCTGAGAAGTGACAAAATTTCTGATGTTAGGCCTCAAAAGCCTCGCCATGGTTGGAGCTCCCAGGGCAGACAGCAGCAGTGGACCGGAGCGTGTCCTTGTCCACCGAAATACACGGGGCGAAACCATTCTCCAGACGGGGCGGCACGTAACATTCAGATTCTCCTCTAAAAGCTATGCAATATATGTTTTTCTTTTCGCATCAGCTAGAGCTGCTAATTACACTTAAAAGTGTATTGCAAATATAAAGACTAAGGTTTAAATTAAAAGTGTTTATATTGGTCCCTACCGGAATGGACCGAACCATTCGGCGCAATACGCACTTGACGTAAACACGGTAAACACTGACCAAAGCATCCACAGTGGATTTGATATAGGCAAGTAACATTAAAATAAAATCATAGGATCCAGTATAGTGGGTTTGTCTATGTTAGCTTATGATGTCTCACACACAGAGAGACCTCATATAGTCATCAGCAGTTTATTGTTGGAAAAAAAACAACAAAAAAAACCCACCCCTTATAATCAAACCAAACAATCCTGCTTTCATCCAAAAACAAAAATGGCTTTCAACTTAGACTTGAATATACATTCCAGAATGTCTTCATGTCTTTTAAATTATTCCTTAGCAACATATACAAGTATAAAGCACATAAAAACAAATGTAAATAACACACCAGCTGTTTGTAAAAGGAAACATATTTGAAAGTATATAAAACACTGATCTGTTGATAAAGGCTTCAGTCTCACAGATTTGAGAGGCACTCTCATCTGATAGAAAGTGGTCAGGTCAAGTATGAAAAATTGTGTGATTAGAGTAGTTACACTTGAAGACAAAACATTTGTCCCAATAAAAGAAATGACAAAAGTTCTATGAAAAAAAGTATACTTTTTAAACTTTGCTAAGAACTGAAGTGTTTTTAAAGACGGTATTTGAACAACTTTTAGTATAGACAAATTAGCCAAAACACTTTCATCATTACATCAAGTGCTCTTTTGAACAAGTCATCACCAAACAATACATTGTTCCAGGTGTTATAGTCCATATTTGGGTTTGTTGATGTCTAAAGGAGAACACAATGGTGCTTGTGGTTAAGTGAATAGAATAAAAGCAGAGAAGGACTAGGGTGCATCAGATGGAGAGGAGCGGTCTACGGAGGCCTTTCGGGGGAGGCAGTGGGCGCCGCTCTCCCCTCTGAACACGTCAGTCCTGTTTGAGGCTGCCCAAAGCCCTGAGGCGCTCCAGGAGCGGAGGGTGAGAATAGTGCCACATGGAGAACAACCAGTCAGCCACAGGGAAGCCCAGGTTGTCTTTGTTGAGCTTGATAAGAGCTGAATAGAGCTCAGAGGCTTTACCCATGTTACGGGCAAAGGCATCTGCCTGAAACTCAAATCTGCGACTTAGCACAGTCAAGCAGAAGGACAGAAGCTGCAAAAACAATTCAGATTCATATAGATAAGACATAACAAACATATGGAGTCAGTAAACATAAAATCTAAGCCTTACCTCATTGTAAGGAGAAAAGATGAACTGGAAGATAATCATCAAGCCTATTAGTGTGGGCTGACTCTCAGTGAAGCCAAAAGCTACAAACAGCTCCTTTCGTCCAATCAAGACAGCAAACAAAGAGAAGCACAAGAAGGAATTCATCTATAGAAAAAAACAAAAAGAGTTTTGTCTTCCAATGAATAATCAAAGCAATACTGCTTTCATTGAACACTTAAAAATCCTAACCTGACTGATAACAATATTTTTGACAGTGTGACCCAACTTCCAGTGACCAAGTTCATGACCCAGAACAGCCAGAATCTCTGGGTTGTTGCAGCCCTGCTTTTTGTTCTGACCAACAGAAAAGACAAATGTTAAAAGACAAATGTAAAACTGGCCAAAGAGAAACATGATAATTAGCTTGTGCGTGTCCTTATTAAGGTCACCTTGGGCTTCATTTTTGTGTCTTCATCATTGCATTCTGGTTGCTCAGTCTCAGATTCTCCGGTTTTATTGAGGGGAGAGTAGTCTTCCAGCAGTGTGTCGAACAGCACAATACGTTTGTTCTTGAAAAAGCCATAAAAATACGCGTTGCTATGGGATGACCGTTTGGAACCTACAGAGATGGACATGATTTGTAATACACCAGACTAGTTTAGAAGTCGTTGAGAACATTTGATTTTACCTTCAACTACATAGACCTTGGTGAGAGGGAAGCTAATACTTTTGGCCATAGACTCAATATCATTCTTCAGCTCCCCCTCAGGTAACGGAGTAAATTTGTCAAACAGTGGAGCAATATAATCAGCGTATATGGTTACAAGGATCTGTTGAGGGTAAAAAAAAATTAGATATTTTCTTAAAAAAAAAAAAAAAAAAAAAAAAAGTAATACTTTTGATAAACAGAAAGACTAACCAGAGAGACACCTAAGGTAAATAGCCAGGCATAAATAAAAAAGTAGTCTCCACCAATCTTGATGATGTACAAAAGGAGTGAGGTCACAGGAAGCAGGATACACTGAGTAACAAAAAATTTCTTGACAGCATCCTTGAAAAAGAAGCCCAGCGTCTAGAGAAAAGTACAAAACATACAAATTAAATCAGAAAACAATGTGACAAATGTGCTGTTCAAAAGCATGCATACCTGCTGGTTAAAGCCGTGTTTCTCCTCAATGACAAATGTGTTGTACAAGCTCCAGGGGAGTCCTGTTACAGCACTGAACAGTGTGGCAAGTGTCAAAAACACAAGTGACTGGGTAATCTCATACTCGGGACCAAAACCAAAGCGGACAGTGACAGAGCCAGCAACGGCCCACAAGAAGGGGATTCCTCCAAAAAGCAGAATGAGCTGAAAAACATGACAACATATGAGGTTTGTAATGTCCAGCTGGAGAGAAAACTGAAAAGAGAGGATAGATCAATTTACCGTTCCTTCAGTCTCAGAATACAGACCAGACCAAAAGCTGAAGTTGCTTTTATCCAGCTGATAAAGACGAGACTTTTCAAACGTTTCTGAATCCATTATCTTTCCAAGTTCTTGTGGAACATGTGTAGTCAGTCTGTACATTTTTCTCTGGAGAGTGAACACGAAATGTATTGTGACATGATCAACAAACGAAAAAGACCTCAAACATACTTCACATTAATAAAAATAAATTAATACTGCAGTAATTATTGTAGTAGACAAAACGTGTAATCTCTTTCATATCGGTATTTTGCTCATATCTGTCAACATGACAATTACAGGAGGGTTAAGGCTCACCTGTCTGTAAGCAAGATATGCCTCCCATAGATACACCGTCCATGAAAATCCAAGCACAGCATAAAATATCTGCTTTTCCACTGGAAGGTCAAATATACTTTCCATAATTCAGTCTCGGAATAATGCCCTACAACTTGTCAAATGTTTACTAGCGTGTTGGGCTAGCGCTAACAGGCTAACAGTTACTTAGCCTAAGCTCTAAAGAGCCGGAGAAAGCTGCCTAAAACCAAACAAAGAAATTGACAAGTCAAATTAAAATAAGTTTCACTAGGAAGGACAGGTTAAATACCATTAATACTAGACAAGCAAAAAACAATTCTAAACCATGAAATATCTAATTTCCCTTCATGCCATGGCTGAAATCCATCAATGGAAGTGCGTCATCAAATCCCGTCCGGAGAAAAGCAGTGTGGTAACGTTAGTTCCGCAGATATACATGACTCCACACAAAATATCGATTTAATTCAATCTTTACTTCACAGTATTATTTCAGCCTTTTTTCCTGAGTCACGGCACACGTTTTGTTTACAAAGTTTCGGCGGCATACCTCCCACTAAAACATTACACCTTTTAGAGAACAAGTATTTCATTGAGCCCGTCTAGTTTTCTGTTCTGCAACGATTGTTTTACATTTTCAGTTGGTTCAGATACTTCAGAATAGAGGATAACTTAATTAAATATTTAACTGAAATTGGATTTTTTTCTCCCCAAAGGCACACTATTGGCCCCCCATCACAAATCAATGTTTTAGGTCAAAGGAGGACTATCGTTTAGTTTGTACAAACGACTCATAAGCATATGTCTCAGCAGTCTACATACAACTATATAGCTAGGAAATTGTTTTAAATATATAGATAAGATATAAAATTACTCTCACCATTTTTCCCCACACTTTATTAAAATAGTTGCATACACATCTGGCAATATTAGTCCACAGCACTCCCAACACTGACAGAATCCTAAATGAGGTGATAAAGAACAAAGCTTAATAGTCTTAAGGGTCATTGCAGCTGCCTGACCAACAGCAAAATCTGTACACTTTCTCTTTATGCACACTCATTCAATACCACACAATGCTTTGATACATAATCAAGTATCTGTGTCAAAACATGTATACAACAGCTTTGTCAGTAATAATTTAACAGGATATCAAAATAAGAAAGTCTTTAGATTTGATGTTAAGTAATTTTTTGTCTAGTAAAAAGTTAACACATTGTCCAGAAAAAAATACTTATAAAGCCACAAAGGCATTTGCAAAGCTCTTATAAAAAGGTGCCAACATATCTTAACTTCCAAGAAGGAGTTTACTCTTATTTGTGTCTGTAGGAAAAAGATTAGACAGGGTAGTGGAGCATACAGGTCTGCCCAGGACCACCACAGGCCTAAGGTGCTGCAGTTGTTTAATGGCCAGGTCCCCACACCCAGCCAGAGCTTTGTCCAAGATGGATTTCAAGTTTGAAGTGTCCCCAGAGACGGCATGGGGCTTCAGCAGAGGGGAGTGCGTACGTTTGCGTGTGTGAGCAATGCCCAACTGGTTGTTTTCTTTCACTGAACAACTGCGTCTGAAGGAGTTTTGTCGCCTGGAGGACGTCACAATTTTTTCTTTTGGCACAGTCTCTTGGATGAATTTCAAAAATGACGAGTCAAAGCCCACAGTCTTGTATGCAGTTATGTCACTAGGCTTGTGAGGTGGGTTGTGAGGGGCATCCATAACATTTGATGGCTGTTCAGATAAATCATTTTTCCTTTTCAAGGGCTCACGGATACGTGGAATGGACACAGAAACTGTTCGGTTCTTTAGTTTCTCTTTAATCATTTCTTTAGCTTTGTTGTTTGACAGATCTACAAAGCCCTTCTCTGTAATAAAGCGCAGTGAACTTGGAGGTGATAGATCTACGGTTACTGGACGCAAAAAAGGTTTGATCTGCTCCAGGCTCAGCCGCTCCTGTGGTTTCTGACTGTTCTGTGTGACAGGTGTAGCTTCTTCAGTGTGCCCATCAGTACTAGGCTCTCCATAGAGCACGTCGTCTGCACCTACAAGCACACTGTTCCTCTTAACAGATGGCTGCTCCTCCTCTGCTTCCTCAGGGAATCCCAGTGGGTCTGGGTGGGTCTCATCTGGAGTCCCAGCTTTGATGCAGTGTAAGCTCATGGGTGTAGACTGCCCTCCTGGGTTTTCTGGCTCTGTCTGGTACTCCATTTTGCGAACTCCATTAGGACTAGATGCTCTTGTGGGTCTTACAGACTTTCTCTGAATCATCTCCTCTAGCTGCTCTGCATTTGAAATAAGCTCAATTTCTTCATTTTCAAAAAAAGTTGTGCACATATGGTGCACTTGTAGGTAGTGCCGGCGTAGGCTTCGCCGGTATCCAACCACAGTATCACAGTCCTGAACCAGGCAGGGATAGGCGTCAGGAAGACAACGGTCTTGGCACATTTGTAATGCCTCTTCATGTGATTTGAAGACAAAATGCTTCAGGCCAAAGCTTGTTTTTGCTGCATTTTCCTCTTGTTCATTTTGATTTGGCTCTGGTCTTGATTGACCGTTTTGAGTGTTAGCTAGATCAGGTTCTTCCGTTTGAGGACTTTGACTCGGGACTATAAGTTTCTTCTGACATCCAGTAACAGAGTTTCTGCGAGTGCTTTGCAATATTACAAGTGAATTGTAATATTCACAGTGGTTATAATAAGCATGTTTCTTCAGCTCACCATCATGGCTGCCTGCACTTGTATGACTGTCATATTTGGACATGACTTCTGGCTGTGAGTGGCAGTCTCTGGTGTGACGAGCCAAGCTGCTTTTAAGATGGTAGGAAACGTGACAGTTGGCAAAGTGACATTTGTATTGTGGCTGAGGTTCGTCTGAAATTGGAGCAGACTTTTTTTTGGAATGTTCTTTTTTCACCTCAGAACTTTGCTGATCACATTCATTTTCCAATAGAAGCTGGGATCGGTTGTAATGATGGACCATTTGAAGGTGACGCACAAGCCCTCCTTGGGCGGAAAAAGCAGCATCACAGTTTTTTGCCACACAATGAAAAGGTTTGCTGAATTTATCCAGAATATAGCAGAGGTTACTTTTTGATACCAACCGTTTTGCTCTGCCTTGATGCATCTCCCCAGCTTCACTTTCCTCCTTCTCCCCTGTGTTTTGCTGCACATTATCCACACTGTGCTGTTCCTTCTCAGACGGGTGACTGTCAACCTGCTTCATCTCAGTTTCTGGTTGCAGTAATTGTTTGGTCTCCTTGCTTTTTGGACTTGAGGAGCACAGAGATGCCTTAGATGGAGACTTGGTTAATTTGCTTCCCTCACTGCCAACGAACCCACAGATGATTTCATTCACTAATATTTCATCTAGATGATGTATCTGAATATAGTGATCCCTTAATAAACCTTTTTCATGGTAACCTTTAGAGCAAAATTGGCAACCATACGGTGAAGACAATTTTGCAGCCTGTTCTCGAGTATAACCATGTATCATGTAGTGGCGCATCAAGTTATATTTTTTTGTTCCTCTATACTCACAAATTTTACATGCATGAGGCCTGTTGTCGGTGCGTGGTTCTTGACAAACATTTGCGTCTGTGGCTCTTGTGGACCTTACAGTACCATTTCTTTCTCTTTCGGGGTGAGGTCTCTTTTGAACAACTTGCTTTTCTGTTAGTTGGGTTTCTGGAGTAAGCTCTGGGGGGTCACCATGAGACGAGGGGCAGTTTAAGTCCAATTTACAAAGTCCATTAATAATTTCTTTCAAAGCTTCATGTAATACACCTGACTCTGGGTGTTTGCTTTGAGAAGACATTTTCTTTTCTTTTCTAGTCTTTTTGGACAGGCAGGGCATTTTGGGTTCATTCTGTCCTTTATTAGCGCCTCCTTTGTTTTCATGTTTTACTCCTTTGGATTTGAAGCCTTGTTCTCGGTCGTGTTTATGCTCTTTGTTCTCCATTTTAAGGTGTTCTGGATGGGCGCATTTCAGATGTCTCTGAACATCTCGGGCTCTGGAAAAAGTCATGCCACATTTCTCAAATCCACATGTAAATTTGCTTCCATCAAAACACACAGCAACCAAGGTAGTTTTAGCCTCCCTACATTCTGACGGAGAGGTGCAAGCAGAAGTGCTGAGGTCTCCATTTATGGACTGAGTGTAATCAGAGCAAATTTGACTGGTTAGTGAATCATTTATAGAAGACTTTAACTGTTTTCTTTTGGCTTTTCTCTGGGCTTCAAAGTCCTGTTCTGAAAAGTGTATGTTATGTGTGGCTAAATGCTCAGTAAAAGGTGTTTTAGAGAAAAAATACTTCTTACATTTTGGGGCAGTACACGTAAATGCTGCGTCACGGAAATGCTGTGCCTCATGATGGTAGAGCTGCCCCAAGTCAGAGAACGTGACATAACAACCTTTGAGCTCACATTGATAGTTCAGTTGATAGCCATGTGTCTGTTTGTGTAAGAAGAGTTCACTTGAAGTCACAAACTGTGCTCCACACCCCACAACCAGACATGTGTGTGGCTGATCTCCACAGTGGGCTTTGCGGTGTTTCCGGTAGTGGTATGTTGACATTAAATGTTTCCTACAAAATGCGCACTTCTCCCGTTTGTCTTTCATTTTATGAAAATACTTAACATTCTCATCGCCTCTGTGTTCAGATTTTAAATGGACATTCAGGTACTTTGAATGTTTAAAAACCCTGGAACAGCTGGTTCCAGGGCATGGGTACTCGTCTCTGTTTTGCAGACTATAGTGTCTGTAAATATAATCAAATGTGACATGTTCATCACTGTCCACATGCTTCTTTGGACTGTTCACTTGTTGAACGATGTGCTCCAACACATCGGGGTCATGTGTGGATTTGTAGTACATCATTAAAGAAGGGTCTACAGGGATCTCCCCTGGCTCTGTGTCCTCATCTTCCTCACTGTGCTTCTCCTCTTGGTCTGGTTTCACACTGGGTTTATTCAAAGAAACAGTAGTGTCTATGTGATGGTTTAAATGAGGAACCAGCTGTTTTCTGCTGTTAAATCTTTGTAAGCAAATGGGACAAGGATGTATGCACTCTAATGAATGTCTTTTTGAATGGTGGACAAGCTGAGCATCAGTGATGGACCTTTTACAAATTTGACATCGAAACTTGCCCCTTTTTGTCTTTGAATGATATTGCTTTTCTGATAAACTAGAGTTAGAATGGTTCTTTTCATTTAATTTAGGTACACCATTCAAATGGTTTGGACTCCCCAAATCTTCTGAGGTCCCCTCAAACTCTATTAATTTACACTTTTCTTGTGATGCTGACCCATCATCATCATCATCATCTTCTTCTGATTCTGGTTTTAGACCAAGAAGAGAAATACATTGATGCTTGAGAGTTTTCCAGTCCCAAAATTCTGGATCAAAAGGCCAATATGATTTAAGTGCTAACAGCAGCTCACAACGTAGTGAGTTTGGAATGACCATATTCTCCTGGTCATTTTTCTGATCCGGGCGCAGGTAGAGCTCCTCGAGGGACTGGAAGACTTCTTGACAGGGGCTGAGCAGGAACTCTGTGAGCTGACAGGCACGACATACTTCAAGGTCGTCTGCCAGAAGGCAGGATACTGTTTTGCAGACAGAGATCCGTGTGTTTGAATCGTCTTGCTTTGGCAACTGAAGAGCTTTCACACACAATTCAACTGATGGTGCTACACCCAGATCCTCCACCTGTGAATACAAATAATCATTCACTCTTTTATGTTTCAAAATAGATAAATGATCAGAAAGGATGAAAAACTTACCTCTGTTTGAATAACTCTGACCAGGTAAAGTAAATGATATACTGTTTTGGCAATGGCACCAAGCTGAAGGCATCGTTCCAGAAATGACAGCAATGTGGGATCAAGCCTTCTTTGAAGCTTGCTCCATAGGAGAATCAGCTCCCTAAGAACACAGTGATGATATTTTGCCCATATTTCTAACACTCAATAAAGACAAAACAAGACATGACACTGACCAGGAGCAGTAAAGATTCTGCTGCTGCAGCTGCTGTGTAAGGAAGGTTGTGCACAAAATGAACGCTGTGTTCTCATCTCCTTCAGTCTCCAGATTACACGTAATCTCCAGTACGTCCTTGCAGTCAAGCCTGGAGATCTGTGGAAAGGATATTACATGTTGCTGAATACAGTATCAGACCATACAGAGAAAGTCAGAGATCCAATCCTCCCTTTGTGTAAAACAAAAAGCATGAAACTAAAAGTAATGTTTATTATTGAAAGCTAACAGTACAATACCTCAGATATAGCTTCCTCACTGGGCAGAAGGTGGCAAAGTAGCGAGACGTAGGTTTGACGAAAGGTACATTTGTTTGAAATAAAGTTGCATTCAACACATGCTTTGGCAAGGACTACAGCTTTGGCCACTTCACCAATTTTCTCCAAGTGCTTGACTCGCATTTCCATGAAGCCTTCCCCCTCCAAACAAATGTATGCATCCACTAGAAATTAACAAAAGATACAGATGAAAAAGTAAATTGGATACTTAATGATAAATAAAATGGAACCCATATAAAATAGAAACCTTCTTCTGTATTGGTGGGCTGCCCTGTGAGCAATGAAGTAAGAACAGGGTTACTCCAGGCACCTCCTTCTCCAGTGATCTGGACAAGTGCTTGTAAGTCTGTGCTGCCATATTCCAATAGCATACCATGGGCGAGCTGCAAGGCAGACATACAGTATTAACACATTTACATAGTGGTCTATAGTGGATCTTCAGTTTTATTATTATGTTTAGCATCAGACAGAATAAATTATCCACATTTTAAGATTCAACTGTTAGTTCAGTCACCACAGTTTAGGTCCATGCATGCAGAGAGACAAATTACTTTGAATCAACCATTGTTGTGGACATCTTACAGATGAACTCACTGGAGCAGTGCTGGGCTTAACATTGCATTTCATTGCTCAATTTTAAGTACTATTACACCAGCAATAGTGCTAGTGTAATAGTTGTTTTGATAAATATCACAGTGCAACAGTGGCTCAGTGATTAGAGCATTCGCTGATCAGCCCAAATGGTGGCGGTTTGGTCCCAGTTAGAATCAAGTACTGTACATAAGGTTGTTGTGTGTAGTGTTTGTGAGTGACTGGTGGCGGTCAGAGGGGCTCATTAATACCATCTCCCACAAAAGGTAGATTTGTGTGGATTATTGTTGTACGACATATTTACCAGAACAGACTGGTGGAACTGAAGCCATGCTTCATACGGGATCTCATTTTCAGGCACTGACAGAAAAAGTTCAAAGCAGCTCCTGTACGTGAATGAAGAGGATAATGTGTATAATCCTTCTTATACATGAAAAATGCAACTTACTAATATACAAGTGAATATGTGAGAAACATAATGGTACATATGCAAAAAGGTCTGTTTTGACTTGCAATCAGAAAGATTATAATAGTACTTACAAAGCCAATCTTTTCAAGACAAGTTCCACTTTATCCGACTCTGCTGTGAGATGGGACCTGGCTGAAGCAAAGCAATTAATGGAGAGACAGTATACTTCCAGAAGAGGTAGTCCATGATCCATAGAGTTTCTGCTGCCAGCATAGTGCATCAGTGCCTGTACAAAGCACAGCAACAAAAGATTTGTTAAAAGTAGAAAAAACACTACAGATTTAGGAGGGTTTTTACCTATAGGGAATAGTTTCAGTTGATTGCTCCCAAATGGCAGCCTGTCCGATACGAACACCTGATTGGTCCATAAGGGACATGTCTCAGTCACTTCATATTAACTGACTTCACAAAACAATGATTGAAAGTTTGAGAAGTGAACAATTTCTACTGAAACCGAGAAAAAATGTAGACCAAACATTTGATAACCTCAATATGTTCACCTGTCTTCCACCTGCATAAAGCCATTTTGGTCTCTTTTTTTTTTGCCTCTCCTATTTTGATGTCCTACTATCAACATCCCAGGGGGCTCATTTTGCAGTTGGGGCAACCTTTCAGAAGGTTCGAAATGTATTCCCCCCAGTCTTCATATACCACTGACTCTTTATAAGTGACAAGAATAAGGCTTTCACTCCAGGGACCGTCATCAGTGTGCCAATTACTCCTGTGCCTCTTAACACTTTCAAGGACTTCTGCTGCACGTTTAAAGAATATGCACTAATACATATGTGTGCTCTGATATCTAAAAAAAAACACTCAGACACTTCCGTTACCCTCTTCTTGCAACTTAATAACCCATGCATATTTAGCATTTTACTTCCTCTTTCGGTTTTAAATGTTAAATCGATCCCAGAACTCAGACAGGGACATTTATATAGCAGGGGAGAAAGCGAAAACCAAACGATATTTTAGTAAACAAATGCAACAACGCCCCGCCCCATTCATGTACAAACGTTGAAAATATGACTAGCATGTGGGACTATTGCATGTAATGATGTTTATTTTCATCTTGAATCAAAATCAGGTGGGAACAAGACAAGCTATGTTAAGAGGAAAACGCAAGACAAAGTTACACGTCAATCAGCTGTCAATGTAGCCAGCTGGCTTTAGCACAATGGCAACACACCAGAATACAGTAAATAAAACCACCTGCATTTACGGGGATCACAAACAACACACTTCTCAAACGCATTTTCTGTGATCGGTGCAAAATACGTGATGTTAACGTTAAAAGCAGTCACGGGGTTTGTTTCTGGAATGCAAGAGTGACGAGCTAACTAACAGGCTAGCTTGTGGAGGCTACTACTGTACACATTACCTGGCAGAAGTTGTCGCAATACTCAATGGAAGATGCTATGGAAATGTCCTGCTGCCTGAGAACGTCCTCGAAGGCCCTCAGCGTGGCTAGCAGGTTCTCCATCGCCACCAGAGTGTCCTCCGCCGAATCGAAGGCCCGCTCGATCCACTCGGGCTCTGGGTCGACATTATTCTCCGCCATCTTCGCTCTGGAGCGCGGCGCGTATGCAGGAGAGGAGCGCGAGCAGCCTGGCGCCGCCTTCACGTGCGCTCGGAACAAATAAACACAAGTCCTGCCTATGGTCCTGTACTTGTATGCCCTGACCCCACAAATAAACACAAGTCCTGCCTATGGTCCTGTACCTGTATGCCCTGACCCCACAAATAAACACAAGTCCTGCCTATGGTCCTGTACCTGTATGCCCTGACCCCACAAATAAACACAAGTCCTGCCTATGGTCCTGTACCTGTATGCCCTGACCCCACAAATAAACACAAGTCCTGCCTATGGTCCTGTACCTGTATGCCCTGACCCCACAAATAAACACAAGTCCTGCCTATGGTCCTGTACTTGTATGCCCTGACCCCACAAATAAACACAAGTCCTGTACCTGTATGCTGACCTGACCCACTGCTCTGTTCCACCTTGTGATGTCATGAAACGGTAGTTTTCAAGTTAACAGCTACCTTTAATCTCTTGTTCAGTAGAGAGTCTGAAAGTATCCAAATTATTCTAGTAAAGGTGTATGGAGTTTAAAAACACAGTGGAGCACTTCCTGTTTTATTTCCATTTGAGAGAAGAACCCAGCCTAAATATGCAGGATTTCTGTGTTAAATATGTGTGAGTGAAACAAAAGATAATTCCATGTTTTTAATGACGAAACGACTATATACTAACTTTTATATGTTTCAAATAATAGCAGACAATTTTTTGTTTATCTTATTTTACTATCCGGGCAAAATTAGATCATGGCTAGGGCACCAGTCTCCTCTTTTAATGGGATATTTTATTTACTGACATTTATTTGGTTAAAGGTGTATTTCTCATCTATAGCTGTAGTCCCTGAACAGGTACTTGTCACACTATAAAACGGCGTATTTGTGATTCATAATAATCTAAAGACATGCCAATTTTTACTTGCCATGAATAAACATTTATGAATAACTTTAGATTGTTCCCATTCTCGTGCATACTGCATAGGCTGAAATGTCAATGAACACTAGAGAAACAGACCTAAGTATTGTATGTATAATTTGTGCTCCACAAATTGCATGAGATGAAATTGTGCAGATAATATAATTTGGGCCACCATAATCTCTACAAAATATCTATATGGTAAACACACAATTTGCTTATAGTTTTTGCTCATATTTGGCGCCCCCTTTCGACGGCTGCGCGTAGTTGTCGGAGTTTTGACCCGGAAACGCTCTCGGTGGATACACGTGTGGAAGAAGGTAAGCGAATCCCGTAAACAAACCAACCAAATTTGGCCGTAAAATCTATTTTACGCGATCAGCGATCATGTGTATAATCTTACAGTTTTCTTCGTAGTCTACTATTGCATTATTGTGATCCTAATACAGAAGATAATGGGTTTAAAGCGATTTTAACGGGTGCTTGTTTTTTCTAAACAGCTAAACATAAGTGATTGTCTTGTTCTCGTTATTAAAAGAAATTAAGGGCAGAATTATTGAAGAACTTAGTACAAACTGTGCTAAAATGACGTGCACATCACTGATTAAACATCACTGTGATTAAAATCTATGTTTGACAAAGTGCCTTTACTTTTCTACTGACATGCTGTTAGGATAGAAATTGTACGGGATTATGCAAAAAAAACTTTGATACAATAATAATTATAATAACAACTGCATTTACAACAAACTACTTTTAAGGGTAATTTAAAATAAATTAGAAAATTATTAATTTGATTGTTCCATATACCTGGCCCACTGTGATAACCAACTGTATTGTCTCATGCTCTAGAATGGTGAAGTCCAAACAAATCGGAAACCACAAGAGTGACAAAAAGAAACACATTGCAAAGACATGGAAGACCAAGAGACGGACTAAGGACCTGGATCAGATCCACGCCGACATGAAGCCAGAGGTGGCAGCCAAACTGCTTAAACAAGAGGTGGACTACGACGTCACGGGAAATGCCCAACACTACTGCCTGCACTGCGCGTATGTACAACTTAACCAAAGACCCAAAGACAAGTTTGTACTTTATTCAAAAAGGCATTGTTTCTATTGTTCTGTAGGAGGTACTTTGTTGACTTGAGATCCATGAAAGAGCACTTCAAAAGTAAAGTCCACAAAAGAAGGTTGGTACACAGTATGTTTGAACTGTATAACAATAGTGCACATGTTCATGCACATGTTCATGAAGTTAAGTTATGTGGATTTTATTGCTATTTTGGATGCATTTCACAGCCAAGTGTCATTTTTGTGTACTGATCGCAAAATGTTTTGTAAACGCTGCATAGTTAAGGGTGCACTATGTAACATTTGTGGTAGAGGATCAGCAAACAGCTTGTCTCCATGGAGATGTTATTGCTTTGCTTGGTATGTTGTATGTTGGTATGACATTAAGCATATCTGTTTCCATGGTAACAGGCAAGTAACGCCACCAGGCGGGTCAGATCTGTGGAGATGTTACCCTACCCAGTAAGAACGCACGTTTCTCGCTTAACTTAGGAGCAATAAAAACACCTGTAATTGTATTAAATGTAAGATTTAGGTTTAATGTCATACTATGGAACATTCAAGGCAAAGCAATATCTCCATGGAGACAAGCAAGTGGCAAACCCTCCGCCACAAAAGTTACACAGTGCACCTTTAAGTGTGTGTAATATATGTTTATAAACTGTTATAAACTTGGCCAACACATTGACAGTGGCCTCCATCTTTTGTTTTTGTTCAGGTTGAAACAGTTGAGTGAAGAGCCATACACCCAGGCAGAAGCAGAAAGAGCAGCTGGAATGGGATCTTATATACCTCCCAAAAAAATAGAAGTGAAGACACAACCTGTTGAAGAAAACATGGACTGATTTATAAACATGGACAAAAATCATCAAATGAGCAGATAATCTAATTCAGTATATGTGTGGGGCTAAGGTGCACTCACTATTCGAGTCTCTGCCACCCCTCAGTCCTGAGTCTGAGGGAGTCATTGCTTCTTGGCACATTAAGCTTTGCATCAAACTCATATACTGAGTGTCTGGAACAAACAATACAAACCAAGAAAATGTTGCTTGATTATGATTCTGTAGTCTGGGAGAGCAGCATTTGCAACCTGTAGTCAAAATGCAATATTACTAAAAATAAAATATTTAAAGAATTTATAAAATGTTGACCCTTTCCAGCCACTGCCTTGCTACTCAGGAGTCACTTGAGTGAATTATTTGCAGGAGCATTAACAGATTTTTCATTTTTTCAATTATGCAACAGATTTAAAATAAACCTTATGTGGAAATTTCATGTGCCATTTTCTTAACTTTTCATAAGTAAGACATGTTATTAGAAATGTACAAGTTCTGCATTTTCTCGTGTAGTGTGCTGTAGTCAGAATTATTATGTAGATATTCACTGAAAAATCATAGACATTACGCAATCATTTATAATTCTTATTGCATGAGAAGCAGCCTGTTTCAAGAATGCGTAGTCTCTGCATTCCTTGCTAAAGAGAAGAAAATTTGCAGATGTTTTTGGCAGGAAACACTGTAACTGAAGATGGTTTTCTGTAAATGACCATGTTTATTTACTGATATACTGAGTAACCAACACTACAGCCACTTTTCCCTTCAAATTAAAGTATATTCAATGGTGTTTGTCCGATGATACAAAGTGAACCAGGCTTTTATTTTGTAAAGGCTTCCGGTATGTTCCTGTTGTTTTTTCTGTAGCTTTACGTCGCTGTGTGGGAAATAAAACCTGTGTTGTAGCTAGTCCCAGAACACGTCCCAGCTGCTGTCCTTCGAGCAGGAGACTGTGGCACCCGGTTTCAATCTAAGCCGCCCATTTCTGATAAAGATTGAGAAATGTTAGAGAAAACTTCGCTTTAAGGCTAGTGTCTGACCGCATGCCTTATCTTAATTAGCCGCAGTGAAGGGAGGAGGTGGGGATGGCCGCGGACGTGGATAAAAGCCCAGAGGAGGACGGCAGCAGAAATCCTGTTCGGAATGGAACCGCTCGCCCGGGGACAAGTTCTGTGTGGTGGATCCGGAGAGGAATGTGGCTCCTGGTCCTTGTTGGAGCTGCGCCTCTCCTCGCGTTTGGGGTCAAGTTCTACCAGGATGCCCAGCTTCTGAGACGTCATGTAAGCTGCGCATCTGCGAAACTTTATCAAGTCAACTCAATATCTTTGGAATTAGATTACTCTTTAAGAACGAATCCTCTTTTTTGGTAGAGTTAAACATCCTATCCATAAAACTGTGGATTCAAAGTATGCTTCTCCTCTCCTTTGTTAGTTGCCCCAGCTGGCAGAACTCCTTTGAGTCTGCTGTCACTGTTTGCTCTCCCTTGTCCTCTCCCACCCTCTTCCCTCCATTAGAAGTGCAACAGTGGGCACGCATCTGTCTGCTTCACTGGCCTCAGGGCTGCTCAGAATTGGTGCAAAATATAATTTGAGTGATTTTTTATTTTGATGTTCTCCTCATATTGATTGTTGCCCCAGTTTTGATTGAGCGCATGACACTAATGCCTGCAGCATGCAGCATAACAATAGGATCAGTGTAACATACTTGATGTGTGTCTGCAGGAGCAGAGTCTGCATGTCCTGGGAGCAGAGGGACTCTTCCTCTTCTCCTCTTTGGACACAGACCATGACTTCTATCTCAGTCCAGAAGAGTTCAAGCCTATTGTGGAGAAACTAACTGGTACCACATGCATTTACTACCCACATTTCATCTCTGTGGTGTGATGTCAGTCTTCTGACTAATGGTATACCTTTTCTGTAGGAATTACACCTCCCATGGAAGTGGATGAAGAAATCACAGACGACCCCAATGGAGAGACTTTGACACTGGTGGTTAAAATGCAGCCTCTTCAGCTGGACTCTATGACAAAGAGCAAGGACGGTTTCCTTGGGGTAGGTTTTACTTTACAATGCCCCTTCTCTCATTCAGAATGTAATTATTGACAAACCTCACTTACATTTTCAACTCAAGTAAAAAATAAACTTTTGCTCATGTATTCTAATTGTGTAACAGACTGTATAGATGCATTGTTTCACAGAAGATCAGTGATCATTCATGTTTTGCTGCTCCAGGTTTCTCACAGCTCCCTGAGTGGTCTCCGCTCTTGGACATCTCCAGCGGTGCCCTCTTCCACCCTCTCGGCCAGCCAGTTCAGGGTCTTCTTGCCTCCAAGGAACAAAGTGGATGTGGGAGCCACATGGTGGGTGATTGCAAGTGAACTAAACATTTTTACTGGTTACCTGCCAAACAATCGCTACCACCCTCCCACCCCAAAGGGCAAAGAGGTAAGCTAATTGCTCAAAAATAAAAATGTGGAAAGTGCCTTTTTGTGACTAAATAAAGATCTATTTCAGGTTCTCATTCACTCCCTGTTGAGCATGTTTCACCCTCGGCCCTTTATCAAATCCCGGTTTGCTCCTCAGGGCACTGTGGCTTGCATTCGTGCAAGCAGTGACTTCTATTTTGATATTTACTTTAGGTAAGCCCAATTATAATGTTATAACAGTGTTGAGGTCATTTTGATGTCATTTTTTGCTTGATTATGTGTCCAGGATTCATGCAGAGTTCCAGTTGAATGAAGTACCAAACTTTCCCTTCTGGTTCACTCCGGGGCAGTTCACTGGTAACATTGTGCTCTCCAAAGATGGCTCTCATGTTCGCCACTTTCACCTCTATGTTCCTAATAACAGGTACAAGTGGCTACGTCAAATGATCTACTACATCATCGTTGTGGTAAGTTACATATTTTGTATCTTATTTTCTTTGGACTCAGGTCTCTAAATGTGGACATGGAGTGGCTGTATGGCGCCAGTGAAAGTAGCAACATGGAAGTGGACATAGGATACCTCCCACAGGTTCAGTTATCTGCCTTTTAACACATTACTCCATTCTAAGTTGTCGCTCAGATTTTTTATGTTTTTAACTGCCCATGTGCAGATGGAGTTGCTGTCCACTGGCCCGTCCACTCCCTCTGTCATTTTTGATGAGGAAGGTAATGTTATTGACAGTAAAGAGAGCAACCTGGATCCAATCCAGTTTGTCTTTGAGGACATCATCTGGACCACAGAGATAAGTCATCAAGAAGCTCTTCACCGCATGGAGGTCACTTATTATCCATTCAAGAAGGTTTGCATCTCTAAACATTTGCAAATATGAACTGTAAGTTTGACCTCAGTCACAATATGAACCTTCTGTCTCTTGCTCTTCCGCAGGTGGATTACCTGCCTTTCTCAAAAGCTTTTGAAAGAGCAGAAGCAGAGAACAAACTTGTGCATTCCATTTTACTGTGGGGGGCACTAGATGACCAGTCATGCTGAGGTGAGATTCACTGTGCACTCGTCTTTCTAACTACAGAACGTATACATATTTAGAGTGTATGTTTTATGGCTAAATGTAGTTGTTCACAAGTGTAATGACTGACTATTGTTCTGTGTTCAGGTTCAGGGCGAACTCTCCGGGAGACGGTCCTGGAAAGTTCGCCCGTTCTGGCCCTCCTCAACCAGAGCTTTATCAGCAGCTGGTCACTAGTCAAAGAACTAGAGGACATGCAGGTTTGGCCGTACTTTCATACAAAGGATGCATAAAATGAATGTATGTTTTAATATAAAGCTCCTACTTTAATAGGCTGATGAAAAGAACCCTGTGCTGAGTGAAAAGGCCCGCCTACACTTGGAGAGCTATAACTTTCCTGTGGAGATGATGGTGGCACTGCCTAATGGGACTATTGTAAATATATATATATATATATTTTTATACAAACTAGCTTTTACTTAATTTTGATATTGGGATACTCATAGTATTTGTATCTGTAGGTTCACCATATTAATGCTAACTACTTCCTGGATCAGACTGCCATGAAACCAGAGGAGGAGGGAGCCACTTTCAGCTTCACTGGGAGCTTCGAGGACCCATCCACATCAACTTATCTTAGCTTTCTGAAGGAGGGCTTGGAGAAGGCAAAGCCGTACTTGACAGAATAATATGTTACTGAGACTCAACTGTTGAAATTACCAAATCTTTAACATCTTTGATACTATTTATTTGTTTACATATTGCAGTGACTTAAAAGGGAACTATATGACACATTTGTACAAGGACAGGCACTCTTCAGCAGTGGTGTTCAGTGCTTTAGGCTCCCCCAGAGATGAGGCTAGTTGTCTCTAGTTGTTCAGTATTGGTGAAGGTTTTGCCTCAACGCTCCCTCTAGGCTGGGCAAGGCCTGATGTTATTACTGAGGCAGCTTTAGGGAACACCCATCTTTATCTCCGGGGATGTAAACACAGTTGCACATGAAATAATTACATTTTTGTACTTTGTATTAAAAGAAGTAAAGGATGGTAACTATATAAACATTCAAAATATTTCATAACAGAAATGTCTTGTGCATTCTTTTATATTAGTATATGATTAATTCAGTTCAAGTGGTACGTGACAATGATTTTAAATTATCTCTTTCTGTTCTACAATACTTTACAATGTATACACATCCAAATGACTTATAGATTCAATTCTACATGTAGCTGCAGTAATGTTTGCTCAAAGCAGCAATGCCTGATACTAAACGTGTCTGTATGAGCCTGCCAGTTGTTGGAGAGGTTTCAGGAAAGCTGTGGAAAGGCCCTATACACTAGAGAAGGTGGGTGAGAAAGGCATCTCAGTATGTTCGGTAGCTTTTTGAATAAGACACATTATGTACAATTAGGACAGCACACACATCTTAACAATGGCCGTGTGCTCACATTGTAAACCTTTAAAATGCCTTGAGATTCACATTAACATAACGGTTTCTGAGGAGTGCTTTGAGAACACTGGCTCTTCAGAAAGCTCCAGTGGTCTCAGTGCAACCACAGCATCTATGCCTAACCCACAGGAATGAGTCTTCTCTCCAGGAGCAGCATACTGTTCTGGATCAGTCTACTTTTGCGATTAAGATAAATTCACAGCATTCATGTCCATTAGAAAGAGATGGACTATATATTGAATGAATGAGCACTTTTACTTAGTGATGAATTATACACTGCTAGAGGCGGCTGATCAGAGCAGAGCTCATCCAAAAGTCCACACCTCGAGCTCCATGATTCGAAAGTCATCTGTTTCTGAGAGGCAGCAGTTATTGAAAGTGTAGCAGGGGCTGCTGCGGCCCAAGTACAGATTCTCGTCCACCCACAGCCCAAAGTGACCACTGTGAAAACATGAACACAAAAACAGTTATACTTCAAATATGTAGTTCAGTACTCCCCCAATTTCTCATTGGATTTGACAAGCAGGGAATGGCAGAGGGAGTGAGACAATTAGACCTATTAAAAAATAAAAAACATACAGAGCAATTTTTAATATTACCTTCCTCCTCCAATAGCGAAGGAATCCAAGTCGCCTTTTATGAAGAAGGAGTTTTCCCCAGTCCATCTGAAACACTGCAGATACAATAATCACATTTTAGAATTCAGTGTTTCTTTAAATGTTTCTAAAATGAAAGTACTTTTGAATGTTGGAATCTTGATGAGCAGTTTGTAGTTGAAATGACACTGTAAAGTGATGAAATACTCGTACCTTAAACCGTGGATGCAACATGAAGAGGAAAGTTTCTCCTGTGCCATAGAAGACTTCACTGGGTCTCAGGGGATGGGAGAGAAAGGCACCAAACACCTATGAGCCATTCAAACATATGATTAAAGGGCCTATATTACGGTGATCTATGTTATAATGTTTCCTCATCACAAACATACAGTACCTGGAGCTGTGTTTCATTTCATTCACACATGTTTAACACACAAATCCTGCATATTTAGGCTGAGTTCTTCTTTAAAGCAGACAACAGTCAGTTTGTGATGTAATGCTGGAAGTGTTTCACTGGGTTTTTAAACTCCACACACCTTCACTAGAATGATTTGGATAATTTCACCCCTGGAATTACCAATTACTGAACAAAAGGTAAAAAAGGTAGCTGTTAACTTGAAAACTACTGCGTCACTTTGTGTTTTGGAGAAGTAGAGAGACTAATAAAGGGTTACACAAACGTGTGAATGAAACAAAACTCCAGGTATATTTTAGAGAAGGTAAGGACATTCTAACATGGCATAGAGCTCACATGAGTCAGTTCTGCATCTTTAAGAGGTGCTGTTTAAACTGGATTATGAACCACATTAACACTACATGTACCTCATCGAGTGCATCCTTTATAATTATGAGAGCTGGGGAATCTGAAGTGCTGACTTTCCGGTACAGACACTTGAGGCTAGATCCATGGCGTGAAGTGCTGTATGTTAATTTCCAGGTATGGCCCACAGTCCTGGGAGGCAGCTCCTTACAAAGCTGAGTGAGATCAAAGCAGAGAAAAGCAATAAAAGCCCAAGCGGAAGGAAGTGGAGACTAACCAGCGGCAGGCGGAGCTGGGGAACGGATAAGGCTATTGTTAAATGTACTGTTTACAAAACCAAGGTTTAAATGTGCAACACACAGTATAGAAATATGGCAAATACAAATATAATATGCAAAATATTTCCTAATAACAAGTACAGTAAGTAATATAAAGAACTTTCCCATTTTTTTATTTGGGGGTCCCAGTTTCACATAGGATTCATTAACTCCTTCAGTGAAGAAACACTCGAGTGGACATGTAAAGAGACACACCTCAAACAGAATCTACAACATAAACCTGGAATTCGTTTTTCCTTCAAATATGTGACTAACTATTCCTTTATGTTTTCTTTTTTGTTACCTCTTTTTTATTCATAATCTCTGTGATATAATAATCTTAGTCAACCAGACAGACATCAACACAACAAATTAAATAATAAACATAAATAAAAACAATAATAATATTTAACAAAAATTACAAGCAAAGATTAAACCATACTGACCAAAAAGGATACAAAATATAACATTAATTTAAAAAAACAAAAAACAGGACAAACAGGTAATTAGGATCAACTTACCAAAACAAACAGACACAGACAGGACAGACAGACAGACAGACAGACAGACAGACAAGACACACAGAAATACACAGGACAAAACAGAACAAGACAAACTGGACAGGACAAGACAAACACCTGAAGTCCTCATCCTAGCCACTGGTTCAAGTTACCAAAAGTTGTAGCCCTCAAACTTCTTGACATGGACAAACATGTGTTTAAAAATACAATAGGTCATCATGTTTTAGAATTCAGAACCACTGTTTCAGTCCCATTTTGATAGTTTCCATTTTTTGGAATGTAATAGCAACCTATTATTATTTGTAACTGTATTTTTTCAGTCAAATATTGTAGATTTAATTTATTTTTAAAGTGTGCCAAACATAGGTCTAACTTATTAATGGATTTTCCCATTAAAATAATGGTGTTCACTAATTTTGATGAAAGATTATTCCTTTATGTTTTGCATGCAGTGTTTTAGTGCTGTTTAACATCACCTTATTACCTCCGCCAAGGAGGTTATGTTTTCGCCTGAGTCTGTCTGTTTGTTTGTTTGTTTGTTTGTTTGTTTGTTTGTTTGTTAGTTTGTTTGTTTGTTAGTTAGCAAGATAACTCAAAAAGTTATGGACGGATCTTGATGAAATTTTCAGGAAATGATGACAGATGATTAAATTTTGGTGATGATCCAGAAGAAATCCTGGATTCTGGATCACTTTGAAAATTTCGTTAGCATTGCGTTAAATGGGGCTTGGCGGAGGTCTGCGCTCTCTGAGTGCTTTTCTAGTTAGTATTTCTACTTGAGTCAATTCAACACATTTGTAATTATAGTTTAGTGGATGTGAATCATTCAATCAATATGAGTCATTCATTCCTAAACACAAGTATGAATTCATGTGTAGGTTGTCTCTATCACAATTTCCAGTTTACATGAACAAATGTCACTCACCTCTTTCACATGCGAAGCTTCTAAAATATGGCTGCGCTCCACAATACTCTGTAGTCCTTCTGGCTCCTTGTCGATTGCTAGGACTGACCTTTCCCTGTGTTCGTCCATTACCACCATCTAAAGCACATGGCCAGTGCAACAATTTAAAAAAATGTTCTTGTGATTCAAAAACTACATAACATGAACTTGTTTAGAGCTTGTGTACTTATGTGTATTTGTCTGACCTCCCAGTCTTCTCCTGAGCAGCGGTGTCTCTGGAAGTTTTTCTCCTCCTCCTCCTCCTCCTCCTCACTCATTTGCCCTTTGTCCTCAACTAGAACAAATTCATCTTCATCCTCCTCTTGCGCCCCTTCTAGTAAACACAGGTCTGGGCAACACTGTGTAAGGTAGGCATAAAACTCATCCGAGCTGTGGGGACAAAAGCCATGGTACTTGAAAAACATGCATAGGCTTCTTCGGTCATTTGATTAAGAAAACAGATGAAATGTTTTCCCTTGCAAAACGACTTCTTTAAAGCAAATTCAGTTTGGCTCAAAAGGACATTTGATCAATGAGTCACTTTCAGGATTTGCCATTGAAGCAGTCAGAATGTCAAAGATTAAATGCTTTTGCTGTTACCTTTGTACTTCAGTGGTAGACAGAGTGGCGGTGGTGTTTGGATAAGGGTCAGTGTGTAAGCGTAAAGTATGTGTGTTTATGTGAAACTACAATGAGCCAAAGGAGACCATAAGAAAAAATATATAAAACTGTATGAAACCAGTGCTTATGATAATCAAATCTATACACCTGATAGTGAATACTGTAGGAAGGGACTGTGAAGACTCTTACCTCTCCTGTGACAGTGCGAGCCACGTGTCTCTTCTTGGTAGTGTTTTGGCCGACCCAAGCTGCACACCAGGACCTCTCCTCCTCCTTGCAGACAGCTGAGTGCGCAGCCGCACAAACATAAGGCCCCCAGGACTGTTCTGTGCTGGTCTTCCACATACTGGGATTAAAGAGGATTGTTATGGAGTCACTGATTTAAAGGCACAGCTTATACTTATATAAAAGTATTGCCTCTAGTTTCATAACATGTCAATGTGTCTCAAGATTTCATTTCCAGCCTGCACCAAAAAGTATTTAAAAGACAGTTTTATGGTCTTTTAAATTGCAAATAGACCTGCAATTGTAGAAATCCAAATAATACTTTCCCCGAGTATGAGATTTACCTGTACCATGCTCTTTCAGAGCTGACGTCTCTTCCTCCATCTTCAGTCGACTGGTGTCCTCTGGTCCACCACAACAGAATGTTGCAGCACTGCTGCAGACAGCCGCTGCTGTTGGGTCATACAGACCATTGAGCAGACCACTGTCCAGCTCCCTCTCCACCTCCGCCATGTCCCTGCTGACAGACTCCTCCTCCTCCTCTCCACCATCACACACATCTGTGTCTCTTAGAGCAGAATTCACCAATGTTGCATCATCTGTGTGACCTGGATGGTGGTTTGTTTGGCTTTTAAATGGTTTTAACTTTTGGAAAAGTGTCTTTCCTTTCCTCCTAAAAAAGACAGATAAAATTATTGTTCTTACATGTTTTAGTAAAGTGTTATGTTTTAGTAAAGAAGCATACATTTAAAGAGAATAACTACATTTCCAACCTTATTTTCACCTCCTGTCACCTGTCTTTTACTGTTAGCCAATCACAGCCTTCTCCTTTCGGGTAATCACCTCTCAAAATTTTGTTTTCACACAAATGCACTTTCTCTCCCATACTTTAAAGCTAGGAAACAAAACCCTCATTAACTCAATCTCAGTCTTAGTGGTTAGATTTATCCATTTAATAAGAATTTCACTGCACACCATTCATTTGTAGGTGTCTGCTAGTCTCTCTTGGTTGAATCATGTGTGTGCTTGCTTGTGTGAATCTCTACTAACCTCTGCTGAGAAGTGTTGAAATGAACGTGGGTGATATCTGAATAGAATGAGACAGAAGCCAGACTGTCCACTGAGCAGGACAGGACGTACTCTTCACAACCATTCTCCTTGACCAGGGGATGGGTCTTACACGGGTCAAAGAAAAGTTTATTGGAAGTCACCAGAAGAATGCCAGATACCACCCCCTGAAGGAGACAGAGAGAGTGTAAATCCAGTCTGACTACTAGATTCTGTGCTGTTTTGGGGCTCCTACCTTACAGTCAGTGATATAGCGGCAAAATAGCTTCAGATATGGTGTAGCGTCTGCTCCCTCGCCCTCACAGCACTCGGGGGGGAGGGCCAGTAAACAGAGCTGCCCGTCAGGCATTGGCACAGCCTCCACATCCTATCAGAGAGGTAATGCGTATGTCAGATCATTTGTATAACACATAAAAATATAATTTGAGATCCAAACAGTTCTGGAGTCTACGTTAAAAGTAAAAATATAATATAGTTTGCAGTAAATAATGAAAGGCTTGACATAACAATACATACAAGACGGTGTAATTCCTCATTCATCCAGAAGTGATTTTCAGTTGTACTGGTGCTGGTCTGAGACAAAAGCATTTATACTCACAAGTCATGCTCCCCCCAAAGGGAGGAGTTTGAAACTGCCCTGCCTTTGTTTACAGTCAAGCTCTGCCTCACCTTTCCCTGATTAGCATTTGATCTCTCACTGGTTCAAGGCATGAGGACAGTATCCAGATGACTACCTCTGTAGCCTTAACAATAAAAACTGCAATAGCAGGTACTGAACATATAATGTTCACACAAATGATAGAGAAACCTGTTGCTGCCACATGCCAGAAGTGGAAAAGGGAGAAAACATCTACATACACAAACATAACAATTAAATTGCTGCTTCCCATATTAATCATATTAATCGCAGTTAAATGAATCGAAAACGCAATTTAAATGAACCAATTAGCAAATCATAAAAGCTGCAACTTTTGAAGTACCTTAATTTCCTCCACAAACAACAAAATATACTGTCTTATTCTGCATAAAACTGCTAACCTTGTAGTTTAGATCTGTACAAACGTGCTGAAATGTGCATGTTCTTGTATTTAGTTCATATTTAACAATTTTTGCCAATTCTTCTGGACTTTGTTTAATATGTGAACAAAATCCTATTTTTAAAACATAAATCGAAAACCTAATCCCAATTGCAATGCTTGATAATCGATAATTTGATTTTTTTCACTAATCGTTCACCCTAGCTGCTTACACAAACATGAGAAATCCTACGAAACTAATGGCAAGATTTATAATGTCTATTTATTGCTGTGATCCAGGAATACTTGACTATAAATAGACAATATGTTGACAGGCTTCCACACAGTGTCTGTCTATAGTCTCATGCCAGGATAGTGGAATAACATTTGTGCTTACCAGTAGTTTGTCATATTCAGCCTCTGGTGAAGGGGACTGAGCAGTTGAAATGTCTCCTAGCTCTGGTTTGGCTTTAGAATGCAGGTTGGACTTTGTTGCAGCTTGTAGCGGTGGCTCCTCTTGAGTTGTAGATAAGGTCTTCTCTTTAGGCACGACCAGCAGCTGCTTGAGAAAAGACGCCATGATTAGCACAAACTGTGACAGAGACTATGAAAAGGTTGAGTTACTGGAGGGAGCACTTCCTCTTTCCACAGCCCACATCTCCTGCATGAATTTGTTTGGACTTAAATCTTCTCTGACATCCCTCACCCTCTGTATGAGGTGTACATGACGTGGATTTGGCAACAGAGCCCTTATTTATGGTAAACAATATACCAGTGTGTGGCATTTTAGTGAGTTAGCTAAACAAGATAGTGTCCTTTTGTATCATGAGGATAAGTTTTATGATGTAATGATCACCCGATTGACTAAAACATGACAAACACACTTCCTGCTTCTAGCTAAATTTAAGATGCAGACAGTTTTGGTAAGTGGCGTTCATACTAATAGTTAAACTGGAGGACAGGTCAGAATTCGCTTTGCTGAATTTGCTGTTAAACTGTCAAACTGTAGATTTGTTAACCTGGTGTATGGTGAATAGCTCTGTAATTACTGGGCCTATCCACATGAAACAAAGCTGGCACAAACGTCAATGTCTTCTCTGGATAAATAAGCAAAAGAATAAGACTTTTTTCACCATATCCTCAAAAAGTGTCACCATTATTCAAGCCCAAAGACACGATTCAGATTAAAGTACAAGATTTGTTTTCTATTGTTTCAATAGTTCCTATAGAGTTTGTCTGTCTCCTAGTATGTAAATGCAACCTATTAAAACATAGAAATAGAAAGAGCTTTTTCTTAGTTTCCTAAAAAGATGTTAATATGAATGCATAAAGATACTGGGCAGTACATTGGGACAGGAAATGGAAAATGAAACCTTCTGCTAGAATAGTGAAAATCTTACATGAAAACTAAATAAAAACAACTGAACATAAAACTAAATACAGTATTAAAAAAAAAAAAACAACTTTAATTCATACTGACCTATAACAATTCTTGATTACATTTTACTTTAAAAATAAGATTGCTTTCAATAATAATTTGCTGAACAGAAACAATACAGAATTGTAGTGCCATTTCAGTGCCATTTAACACAAAGGAGGACTGGCTGTGGATCTCTCAATTAAAAAGTCCCAAGCTGATCATTGATGATTAGAGATAACGGAATTCAGTTGGTTTGCACAGCCCTACTGAACAGCATTTTAATGTATTTTAGTAGAGACCAACCTTCACGTCTTTTCTGTGAATTATCAAGCACCTTTATCCTTACAGAGGTAAACATACTAATGAAATTTTGCATCCACGCATTGCTATATAGTCCCTTAAAAGCAGTTGCGTTACATCACAGCTCTCTTCTGGAGTACAAAACAAAAATCTTACTTCTCGAGGGATGAGTGTATCTGATGAAGACGTCGGGGATGAGCTGTGAAACTGTGATGAAACACTAAAGACTGTGTCCCCGGGGTGACCCTGTGTAACAAAATACAGTCTGTCAAAAGGACATGCAAATGAATGTGGCCTGCTTGTCTAGAATTTTCAGTATATTCCCTGACAGAAAGATGGCGGTCAAAATTGGCACAAACCTCAACGAAAAGTTCAGATGTATTTTTTCGGCTATTTTTGTGGAAAAGGCTGTGAAAAAGACTCCCTATAGGCTTCACCATAGTGCCACTATTTGACAGACAACTCATAAGAAACACTCTGAACATTGAACTTTTTATAGTCGTTAGTCATACATTACACTCCACCCTCCCAGGCACACATCTTTGCAGCTGTCATGTTGATCAGTTGCTGCCATCTATTGTTAGGCAGCTGGTTTTGGTGGTACTGGACCTTCCCAACTATGTTTATGGCAATAAACATAATTGGGAAGGAGGAGTAAATATCTTACCAAAGGGTTATTCTTTTACCCATATAAAAATCCTTCTAACCTTGTAATTTGAGACATCTGTATGGTTTACTTCCCATGGCGGTCCTAGAAAACAAACAAAAAAACACCAATATTAATATATTACAGGTTTAAGGGATGCCCAATCAAGGCAGTGTTGAATAAATACATTATAATGATTTTAGTGCGAACAACTTAAACATGTCTTACTGCAGAAGCTTGGACCTTGTATCTTCCTCAGTAGAGCTATACCTACTACTATGAAAAATACTATGTAATGATTCTCTTATTAGATTATTGTTGTATTTTTGTTATTTGTGTTAAGACACTGCAGGTGAATAGGAAAAAGTATTAAATTTAGAGATATCAATTAGAAATGTTTTCTGTAGTTTGTTAAATCATATAAACGTAACAAAAATATTTAACTAAATCTGACTGAAAACTTGCCAAAAATTCTGATTTTTACTCATTTTTTGAAGTTAGAACCTGAATAAATCAAACTTGTAATCAGATATCAAAAAATCCTTCTGTATGTTTCCTTAAAATTTTCTTAAGTACAAGACTGGAAATCTTTGTGTATTTTGGTGCTACTTTAAGGGGTAATCTTTATGTCTCTATGGGAGGGGGATGCATTTTCAGAAAACAGCCTTTAAAGTTACAATGTCCCATTAAACTCTATGGGGGGAGGTTGATTAAATGAAATATTAAAACATCTTTCAGTGCAGAGTGGACAATTCCACAAAGTTTGTATGCTAAGACCAAAAACCAAACTGACCAAAAAAACAATAACTGAAAAAAAAAAAAGTGTTTGGCCTGTAGTGTCTCTCCTTAACCAAAGTTTAAAAAAACAAACCTATAAAAGACTCCAGAGGGTATATCTATGCAGTGATTGAATGCTTAAAAGCTTTACTGATCCAAATGGGAAATTATTTGGTTGCATGTTTCAGGTTCTACCTTGCAAGTAATACTGGCGGAGTTTAGGATTTCGGATGTGGGGTGTGTGGTTCAGTGGCCTGGCTGACATGAGCTGCTGCCTCCTCTGGCTGCTCACTGTGGGCTGCTGCAGAGCTGGGGCCAGGGGCTGGACCTCCCATGTTCTCGTTGTGAACTGTGGAGGCTGAGAGACACCTGTGGGCAGCTTAGGCCCCAACCTAAACATAAAAAATGGTAACACAAGGTAAGACATCATGTTTATCAGCCTAAAGAAGATTATAGACTATACCAAGAAATTCATTCAAGACAGTAAACAGAACCAGATTCAGAAACTCGTGACTATTTTATACAGTATCATAAAGGAATTATGATTGCAGTGGCAGCAAATGTGAAACATTCGCTCTCTTTATAGGCTATCTGAGTTTATAGTATTTTATGGCTAAATCTGAACCAGATCATGCAGTTTTTTTGCTCTAATCTGTAAAGAAATGTGTGACCTGTTCTTGACATTGCCAAAGTAGCTGGTCCTGCTTTTGTTCTGAGGCTTTTGATCCATGGCTAAAGTTTGCATCTCATTTCAGATGGAGGCATGTTCTGATTCTCCTTTTGATGCCACCGAGCAGTGCAGAAGATCAGGGCACCAGCTGGTATCCTTCTTCTTCCTTTTATGTCCCATGTCTGTCATTTGCCCCAGTTACAGCACCTACACAAACAGAAGCAGATGCTGATTTGAGGAGCAGGCTGAACAGAGGAGAGCATAACTCCACATGATCACACAAGCCACATGATCACACAAGGAAGTGAGCAGTACTTAAGAGCTCTTATAGTGAAAAGGGTCAGGTTTCCAATGGTCAGTCAATACTATTAGGCCCAGTGCTGAACCATCAGTATCATTGCTGTATAGTAGCTGAGTTGTTACACTACACAGTCTTCTATTAGGATTTCCTATAGTGTACTGCACAGAGACACAGTGACACTTCGTTACACATATAATTAAATTGTGGGAAAAGATGAGCTTTATCTCAGCATCATTTTCTCGACTGGCCAAAGGCAATTTACAAAATACCATAACCACTAGGCCTACGGTTTGTACAGCTTTCACCGATGCAAAGATAGCGTATATTCTGCCGTGTAATGAATGATTCAAGTAGCCTACTCAGTAATGCACACCTTAGTAGAAGAACTAGGCATCCTAATAGAATAACAGAGACACGAGGTGGCATAACGCAAGGCTAATATCAGAGGATTACATGTAGAACGGTATTGTTTGTACAAACCTGTGCAGATGAAATCTTCAGTGAACATCTCAGGTGCAGCCGTCCCTTGAGCAGACTGTAATGCAGTGTTATGGTTCTACTGCAGATCGCGCTACCAACACGGTTATTTTAATAGATCCATGGGTACGTCCTGATCACATCCACATCACGGGGCAGGTTCAGCTCAGACCCCGCCCAGGTACCGCGCTCAAAGAGTGTTTATATGTCAAGAGAATTCAATCCCGGCAGACGGCTGGACTATAAAAACTATTGACAATAGAGAATTAACAAAAATAATTCACTCTAGCGCTTTTATGAGAGAAAAGTCATAGACTCCTATTTGTTATTACTAAAGTGCATTTCTTTCTTTTGTTATTATGTTACGTTAGTTTAGCCGGTGGATAGAGGATGTTCATGAGCTCAGCCAATCAAATCGTAGGAGTAGGACACACAGGCTTCCGGCCTAATAACGACAACACAACTGTGAAAGACGAAGAGGAGAAACTACTACAAATATACCCCTCTATTGTTTTATTACATGCGGCCAGCATCAACATTGAGGTGCGTCTCTAGATCGTTTTTTGCATTCATAGAGTTACACAAAAATACATTTTGATCACGTTTGCAGGGTGTAGCTGAGGTCATGCAGAGCCGTGATGCTAACGCTAACACAAGATAGCTTATTGGTTGATCTTCAAATTCACCAGGGTTATATTTTACTTAAGGTTTCCTGATGTTTATAGTTATGCAATGGGACATTATATATATATATATTGAAAATATTGTTATTTGGTAAACATATATTTCATTAAGTGTTTTAACAACTAGATCTGCACACAGCAATGGTTTAGCATCTTATATGTAAGAAGACAAGTTAAAGCCTTTATGCACGTTAGTGACAACTCCAGTTAATTAATGACTAAATAACATCCTAGGACTTGGCAATCAACCAGCGATGACATTTGCTTACTGAGGTGCTGAGGCCGCAGTTACACAGCCCTCAGTTACACCAGCCTTAGGTGTGCACTGTCCCTGGAGTGAAAGCCTACTGAACTACCAACATGGAAACAGACGCAGTAAGTATGACAGCCTGTCGCTAATATCACTGATTTAGTTATGACATACCCCATGAATATTTTGTTTATTTGTGCTTTATAGGATGTTATTCCCATCTGGCAAAATAAGCCCCATGGGTCCACACGTAGTGTTGTGAGAAGAATAGGCTCTACTCTTCCTCTTAAACCTCCTCAGAGGGCATGTTTTCAGGTATTGTTATAATTTAGCTGGGTCCACTGTTTAAGACTCATTACTTGCTTATAACATGACATGCTGTCCAACAGGAACTACCAGGCCTTCCCCCTCTTCGTCCTTTTGATGGGCCCATGGTTCCTACTTTAGCAGATATAGCTTGGATCGTTGCAGATGAAGAGGAGACGTATGCAAGAGTCAGGTGAGGGTAGCTCCCTATGTATCTTCTGTGTAACATTTCAAAATACAAAAGGAACAACTCTATTTGCATAATAGATCACAGTGATGAAATGCAGTTTCCACAGTAAAAATAACTTCAGTGCTGAATCACTTTTGTTTTTTTGTGTGTGATTCTTTTTTTCTCTTTTCCCAGGAGTGACAGCCGTCCACTGAAACACGAGTGGCGGCCGACTCCTCTTCTAGTGCTTCACAGAAACTCGTCCGTGCCCAACTTCAGGCGCGAGGGCTTGAAAAGAATGGAGGGTCTTAAAAAGCCTGGTGTCACAGCTCTGAACCGCACCACAGCCCTGCAGGATGAGCTTAGCAAACTGCGGGCTCAGATTGCTAAAATTGTGGCAAATGACACAGGTACAACAGAACAAACTGAATGAATGTATGTGGGGTTAAAGTACAGGTCTGGCATCAGTAAAGAGCTCCTCTACTCTGGATTCACCTTTAGAAATCTTATGTCTAGTTTCATTTATACATTCTGTTTTCATACAACTTAAACTACACATTATTTGTTTTAGTGTTTAATACAGATTATATTTTTATGAGGAGAATTTGCCTCATGTTATTTTTTATTAAATAAATGCTGTCCCAGCAGCATAAATGACTGGAAATGATTTCACATATTAATCATTTGCCTGTTTCCACAGTCTTGATTAGGTGGTCGGAAGCATTTGTGAACTTTAACTAAATCTTAAATCAACATTACACCAGTGTATGTGTTTTGTTCCATTTCAGGGTCTAATCCCCTGACGCCTGACTTGCTGTCTCCCGATGACACCAGTATGAGTTTCTCCTTGGCTCCATTTGAGACCACTTCCTACCAGCCTGCCGCCACAGCTGCTGCCTCTTTTGTCATCAGTGATGTTACTGAAGAAGAGGAGGAAGAGGAGGAGGATGACAAGGATGTGGTCTCCATGGTGTCGGAACTTGTGCCCGATCCTCTGCCACCTGTTTCCATGACAGCGTCTGCCACTTTTGACCTGGACAGACCCAGCATGGACTTCAGGGAGGCAGAGGAGGACACAGTGTCTCTGTCCAAGTCCACCAGCTTTGCAGATGTTATGGACATCCTAAAGGATATGAACCGCATGAAGATGAGCAAAGACAGGTAAAACAATCTCTATATAATTTAACATGCAAAGACTCTCTGTAAGTCTGCAGCTGTCCATAGCCTATCCTTTTTCCAATATTTACTACTGTGTAACTGAAATCATTCCTTATCTGAATATATTGAGCTGTGGGTATGGAGTAAAACCCTAGTACTGAAGCTATGGAAAGGACAGTTTCTTATTTCCCAAATGTTGTTCAATACTTATAATGTCATTGTAATTGTACCTCCACTCATACTACTCGTAGATACAACAGGGGATGTACATCGCTGAGAGAAGAGGATTCAGCCACCCTTATTTCTGAAGCTCTGAAAAGAAAGTTTGTTTTGAAAGATGATGATACTGCTGGTGGAAAACGGAAATAGCCTGATCTCAAATGCTGTCACCATAATCCGTCTGCTCCATGTAAGTCCTGACACACCACCTTCTTCAGTGTTTAGGTTACATGTGATGACAGAATGACTTTTTCTGTACTTTTAGGTCTCTGATTACATGGATCAACATACAACTTCCAGGCCAAGGAAACTTAACAGCTAGAAAAGCCCACACTAGGTCTCAGTTGCTAAAAACATTAAAGGAGCCCATAGTTGAAGCAATCCTCTTCAGATCTGCTGTTGGACAGAAGGGACTGGACATACACCTCTGCTGTCTCTGGATTTCCACTAGAACATGTATTTTTTATCTTCAATTATACTTGAAGATTTGTAATGTGTGAATAATCTACTCAGAAGTTTGGAAAAGAGTGCAAATGTACACAGTGTGTTTTCTGCTTGTTCTTCGGCACCGGGTATGCCTGTATCATTTTGAGCCCTGTACACTCGATGGAATGCATTGAAACTTGCTTGGTGGAGCCACTTCATTTTGATACTTTACTGCATTAAGTGCCAGTGGTTTGTTGTGACCCCCCCAACCTTTGTACTCATTTGTTTATTTAAAACATTTAAAACTTTTTTTGTAAGGCTTTTTCAGCATTGGTGTTTAAATCCTTCAGTTTTTTCCGGTTTCATTGTCATCCTCTCCCCCAAACTTCTATTTGACGTATGACAAGTTGTTTGGACAAAAAAATTAACTGCGGACTCTAACTGTTATTTATGATGTAAGTCTTTGAATTTGATGGAATATTTCATTGGCAGCAAGCAGGTTAAAGAACAGTGAGAAAAGAACCTGCTCCTTTGACATGTTTGTTGTTTTGTTTTGTTTTTAGTTTTTTTGGAACATATCCATTTGGGAGATTATTCATTTCAGTTGTACTGTCCTGAAACTGAGCTCACCACCGTTGCTTGTTCTTATAATTTGTAAATAAAGATGGGTCGAAGTTTCCACTGTTCTGATGGCATTAAATGTCCTCACGAGGGCGCTGCAGACCCATAGGGAGCAGCTGGTCAGTGTGAGTGCTGCTCTGTAACACGTGGTCTGTGGATAGGTAGGCTAATGCGTAGGTCGGTTGAACACAGCACTGTCTGGAAATTTGGAAGTGAAGTTGTATTCATATCAGTGGATTGAAAAGATCATGTAAAATCTAACTCTTGTTACAATTGGTTACACCATCTGCAGGAAATTTAGGCATAATTACAAGTCCATTACCTGGTATAACATTATGCACATACTGTACCTTAACATATCTACTAAATAATTTATTATTGGTACAAAACACATAAAATGGGACAAGAGAGTCTTTATATGTCCTCTCTACTGGAGCTTATGGTAAATGGACATTAGTGTTTGATTAAGCCTGCATGTGACATTGAACTGAATGATAATCAACATGAATAACACAGAATAATAATATAAATTAACCTTTTCCTCTGAGAACTGTTCTGGCGTTGTTTAGAGTCTGCTCTGACGGGTCCTGAGCCGGAGTACATACAGCAGATTTGGTTGTATGTGAATGAAATTGAAAAACCTGTACAGTGCATGTGTTACCTCTGTATCCTATAGCCCTCACTCTGTAGTATTATTTATTTCCAAGAAGACAGTTAACCCACATTTTTGCCTGTTCCTTCCCAGGATGATCAGGGCCTCAGTGAGCTGGAATCTATTTTCTGTGGAAGTCCTTGGCCTACTTTGTCTCTCGTCAGCTCCATCATGGACCTCATGCCTATTTTGGACGAAGGGAAGCTGTGGGAGCTGTTTGTGGGGCTCTGTGTCAGCGCTGCCATGCTAAACCTGCAGACCACAGTCAGGTTTGAACTTCACCAGAGCATGCCTTCAAACACATGAGAGCTTTACAGTGTTTTTTACTGTGAAAAATCCCAGCTAAGGTACTCCAGCTACACTTTTCCTCAGCTGCTAAAGATCTGAAGATGAGTCTCTCTCTTCTGACAGTGACTAAGGAAAGGTCAAGTGCAGAGTCAGTATTGTCTTCAAAATGACAATAAATACATATTTTGGTTTCTACAAATTCTGGTGAAATGAAAATGACTGAGGTAGTTACAAATATAATTTACTGGTATATACAGTGTTGACTAGAATAGAATACTAGAATACCAACAGTTGTAGCGTGTGTAGTGGACATGTTATGTAGATAGGTGACGGTGGTTGGTCCATAGTGGGTAGATCAGGGGTCTGACTAAGTATGTTTAATTGTAATTGATTCTTGTGAGCCATGTTATAATGTTGTTACCTCCTCAAAAACATACCTGGAGTTGTGTTTTGTTTCATTCACACATGTTTGAGTAACTCTTTATTATCAGTCTGTCTACATCTCCAAAGGTCAAAGTGCTCTGTTCCACCTTGTGATGTCATGAAGCAGTAGTTTTCAAGTTAACAGCTACATTTTATCTTTTGTTCAGTAGATATTGCTTATATCTATATTTCAGGGCTGAAATCATCCAAATGGTTCTAGTGAAGGTGTATGGAGTTTAGCACAGTGGAGCACTTCCAGTATTACCACAATTTGGAATAGAGTGTTTTCTGTTTGAGAGAAGAACTCTGTGTGAATGAAACAAAACACAACTCCAGGTATGTTTGTGATGAAGAAACACCATTATAACAGATCAGAAAACAGCTTAATATGGATCCTTTTAATAAAACCAAATTAACTATACAAATGCCTTTAAACTGTAACCATCTTGAGCGTTGTAGCCCTTAAGCCTGTGAGGTGGAGCACTGGCCGCTCTTTCATCCCTCTGTCTGTCTGTACAACTCTCAGAAAAAGCACCCAGAGTTCTAAATGACTCCCAATTTCACCCAGAGCCTGTCCCACTGAGGCCATTTGTCACTTCCAGTGTTCGCCCCTGCCACAGGAGAAAATGCATTTGTGCTCTTCTTTATGGAGTGTGAAGGCTTTGGTTTTGATGGTTGATAAATACGTGTGGCACTTATGGGCAGATGTAGAGGACAACAGAATCTCATTCACACTAAGCAGATTTTCAAGCATCTCACGTTTTTATTTTATTTTAGGAATTAAAAAAAAAAAAAACAATTAGTAGATGTATTTTAATATTAGATAGAGCTGTTTGATTGCCAATTTGATTTGAAGGATTTTTTTTTTTTACATTGAATGCACTGGCAAAATAGGTGAAGTGACCGGCTCAAGGGCACACCGATAGTATGTTGGAATTTACAGCTTCCTTTGAGAAACAGCCGATAGCTTTAGTTACTTCTTAAAGACAAAAAAATACTAATATAACTTGAATCATGATAAAATCGTGATATCGCCCACCCCCAAAACAAATTTACTTTCTCCACAAGCAACATATAATTGTAGCGCTGTTAAATTTATTTCGTAGAATATACAACAAATATTCAAGGCCATAAATCATTACAGTAGCCCACAGTATTGTTAGGCTACTGTAGTACTGCACTGTAGTATCACAGTCTATTGATATTTTCGAACGTCCCTTTATCGGGTCCAGTTCCCCTCATAGCCCCATTGATTTACAAAACATCTACATTGTCTTCAAATGTGTGTGTGCTTTTTGGTGCTTGTTTGGTTGGAGTGTCATCTCCCATTCGGTGTCGTAGCAACCGTCAACTGTGTGAGTGTTTGACAGGGTGCCCCCCCCTCCCATCCACAAACCCACCCACGCACCCCCGCCCACTCCCGCCCGTGTCACCGCCACAACACTCATGACTCACACTTACTCTATACTCTACACTCTATTTTGGGCTCCTTTGAAGGGCTTCTGTAATATGTCTGTATCATTAGCGGTCCGCTGCTGTAAACATGATGGCTTTGTGATGCTAAACTAATTGTTCCCATAAGTGGCAATGTCCAGAGTCCATATTGGATCGTGTAGTAGGTGGATTAAGTGATCATCTTTCAAATGAGACTACTTTATAAGGATCAAAGATTTTGTGAAGTAATAGTTTTTACATAGATTTTCACGCCATTGGATGATACATTACACTCTTACGTGGCCACTGCTACTATTTTTAGTATGTTACTTGTATAATACTTTTGATACTAGTGTTGTGATACCAAAATTTCAAACTAGTTTTTGATACTAAGGAATAGACGTGATACTCAATACCATTACCACTACCATTAAATCATAGTACTTTCTTTTATATTACCATGTGGCCTTAGATCTGTGTAATCCCTCAGTGGTCCAGGTAGGTTCCAAAGTGGTCCATGGATGTAAACTAGTCTAGTCTATACTTATACTTGTTCTGATACAGCTCAAGATCATTCTAAAGACATTCAGGAAAGGTTAATTTCTGTCCTTGAATGTGACTTTTTTTAGTGTTGATCCCTGCTTAAATTAGCATCTAGTTTTGGTACTACTTTTAGCATTGATTAATATTTGATTTTTGATACCTCTGACAACACTGCTTGATATAGAAAAAATGTAGACAGTATTGGCAATATAAACACTAGCATTATAGCCAGTATGTACTATTTAAGAAGTAAACCCATGGAAGTGTTTTTGCTAGATTTTACCATAAAATGATTGTCTCTTTTCTTTTAACATCGCATTTGATTGAATTTTAATAATTTTGAACACTTATTCCCCCACACTCCACCACCTGCGCAGTGATGCAGCATAGTTCAAGCAGCACTTAGAGAGTAATCCCTCAGCAACATCTGCCAACTGGGTCGTCACATTTCTGACATTTTGGAGAATCTAGAAAATCTAAACCTTTTGGACCAAATGAAATGTTAAATCACATTCAACTTTTTAATGGTTAGGCTGTGTAAGGAAAGACTGTGGAGCATGGCTAAGGGAGATTGTCTTGAAATTCTTGCATTTTGAACGTGCATAAGAGATTGTTTTTGCCTTTGTACATGATGTTCTAGTTGCAAAGATAGAATGTCTTAACGGTTCCATATAAAATGTTATTTAGAGTTTCACAACCAGTCTCTCACAGAAGACAACATTGGTCTTATCACTGTTAGTTGTTGTTTTCTATATTTGAAATGCATCCAGAATAACCTTTTATATTAAGATATGTTTTCCCCCTGAAGTATTCATTTCTTTTATAGGATAAAAGGGTTATCTGTACTTTCTACTTCACTACATTTTTGAGCTAGACTAAAGATTACAAAGTATTATCTTTGAGTAAACAAAAAATATTTTGTTGTTTCTGAAAAATCTATAATTCCTTATCAAGATGGCATTTGAAGCTTTAATAGTTCTCGAAGTCTGTTTATATCTGTACATATCTGTATTTTTATTCATGTATCTGCAGTGTTGGGTGTAAGTGAGTTATAAACACTTACTGTAATTGAATTACAATTTTAAGTAACTTTATAGTGTAATTGATTACTGTGAAAATAAAGTTATAAAATTAAAGTTATTAACAAAATACTTAGTTACTTCGTTACCCATAGGCATGACTTTTGTGGTCAGATAACCACCTCGGAGGCAGAGTCTATTAATAATATGAACAGACTTGCTAAAGTTTACTAACCAGGTGAACTTGAGTTGTCAGTTTAATGAGATTTTAGTGAGAGACGGCCAGTGCAATCACAAACCACGGGACATGAAAAATGATGGTTTCTTTATGAGGCCAGGCTAAACTCATCCGTTTACTGTATGGGTGTTATTAACTGGATCCAGCCATCACCACCACAGCCTTATTTTAGCCTGCCACAATATTGTGCCTGACCACTGAACGCATTACACACCATACGCAGACAAATGGCTCAGAGGGACTAGGTTATAATTGACTTCCTCGTGTGGTCAGCACTAAATCACTGACGAAAGATGGGAACAACATTTAGACAAAGGAGCACAGATTGCCTGGCGTGGAGAGTCAACAGATTTGTCCTGATTCTGCTGCTGAAGTTAGCAAACCAAATATGGCAGAGAATTTCATATATGGCTTTTCCAGCAAAGTCTGATTAAAGCAATGATGGTACAGCTCAACTTCACATTTCATCTAAAGGGCTCATATTACTCTATATTTCCTCATCACAAACACTTCTGGAGTTGTGTTTTGTTTCATTCACACATGTTCAACACACAAACCCCGGATATTTAGCTGAACTTACACACTAGTTAACAAATAATTCTTCTTCCATGCAGACGTTTTAAAACAGTGTCCATGAGAGGCACTGGAGGGTCAGTGCCAACTCTTCTGCCACTGAAGTCCTGTATTTACTTTGAATCTCCAAAAACAGACCTCTTGTGCGGTGGATTATAATTTAAAAAAAAAAAAAAAAGTAAACAACAACAAACCTTTAATTTATTTATTTATTTTTGCTTTTTTTAATGCTAGTCATGTTTGCCTGGAAATATTATTTTGGACTTGCCAGGCAAAGTCAAGTCAAAGATGGTGTTGTCTGTTTAGAGGTTGGTCCTCTGTCTCTTGTTGGACCACTGAGGCTTGTGAGAAATGTGAAAGGAGGAGTTTCTCTGCTGGAAAATCCTCTGCACTTGGACCCAGGGCCCTCGTCTTTAGGATGTGTACGTTTTCTCGAAACTCTGCACCTGGAGTTGGTCTGTGTTGACTGGGAATGAGCCACAGTACCCACTCTGGGCACTTTAACAATCAATTTGTTAACGATTACTTCCTCTTTTTGTGTCAAGGTCAAAAGTTGCCTGTCCATGGCGTAATCAGAAAAAAAAGTCTATGACCTCCTGAGGCTCAAGACCCTGTACATTTGATATACATACAGAAGTTCAAGAAATAAGTAAATGTAGTTACTTCAACAGTTACTATTGCTTCTATCATTTTTCTTTGAGTCTGCTTTTTAACTAGTTCTTACCTGAACGTGGCTTGGGCAAATCAGTTGGTTGTATTGACCAGTGGGCTGGTAGTACTGCTGTGCCATGACCTGGTCCAGCACTGGTCCTCCATTTTGTTGCTCCTCTTGTGGTGCTATGTGAGGAGTTGCACCCATGGGTGCAATTGGACTGTCCATTGTAGGCGAGGACCATAGCAGTCTCAGCTCGTCTTTCACCAGTTGTTTTGTCTTGTCTTTCCAACCAGGCCTCCTCGTCCACTTTAGGCTTGAGGTCTTCAGAGATGGAGTGGGGATTATTGGTTGGAGGTGTCTCTTGCTCCAAAACTAGTTGATTGTCCTCAGTGTTTTGACTCTGGATGAGCAGAGATCGATCCGCCATGTTGAACATCTGAGGGTCTTGAATAGCCTGAAACACGTCCTCAGTGTTAGGCCTATAACCACTTACATCTCCGAATGTCTGACTCCAGAAGACATGAGGTGGCAGAGGGTCTTCTACCTCTTCAGGTTCAGACAGAGGAACATGGACATAATCCAATGCAGGGTTTGTTTCCGCTGGAGAGGGGAACTGGAACTCGTGGTCCACCTGGGCCTTGAGGACGTCCACGATGTCCAGCCAGCGGTCCAACTCGGTCTGTGACTCAATGTGGGCCATTTCAGGAATAAGTTCATACTCCCGCTGGGCGTTCAGTAGAGAGATGATCTCTAACCTTACAGTGTTTGCCATGTTCAGTATTTGGAATATTCCACCTCTGTTTATGTCAAGAAATACTAAAAGTAAGTTGAGCTGAGTTAAGTTAACTGTCCGAGACGATTTGATAATACACTTTCAAGTTAGCTTACACTTATGTTTGTGGATACTCAAGTCCCCACTTTTCAAGATCAAACTAGTGGTAGATTAACTAATTTGAACTGTATCCACATGTTCTTCATGATTTTAGTTTTAAAAAAAAAGTTTTGCCCACTTCTTGTACATAAGATAGTACAGGGCCTGTAGTCTTCACAGTCCTCCAACATTGTTAAATATGCACAACTGCAGATTCAAAATATAATAAAACTCATTGTAAAATTAACCATAATACTAATTTATTCCAGTTAAAGTTAAGTTAAACAGAGCTACAGTAAGTTATTGTAGCTTTATTTCACATTTTGATGGCAAGTTACTAGATTACTGTAAACTAAGGTAGATTTTTACCTAAATCTGCTGCTAGGAAATTCTCAAAACCCACTTAAAATTCAGCTTACTGCATTGTCACAAAAGTTAAAACATATTTGGACACCACTTGCACTAACACAACTTGTGCTCAGAAACAAAATGAAAAAACATATTTTTCTGTTGTACTCAAAAATAGTTGACAAAAAAGAGCAGCTTTGGAGATGTTTTGTATTAAATGTGTGTACAGTCAGGAGTTCAGAGGAAAGGTGCTGGCAGTACGCTGGCTAGTGAAAAGTGAACCAAGGTTGAGCTGACCAAAGTGTTTCACATAAAAGTCACAAAAAAACATATATACAACTTTACATTTAATGCCATTGTCACCATAGCAACTCATAGTCAAATGTGTAGTGCTTGTTAGTAGCTCTTTGTAATCATTATTATTATTTATTTGTAAGTATTTAAATGCGTTTTAGTTAGTGAGCAAATATTGTATCTAGAGGTTTCAGTATTGTATTTTGATTATTTACTTGATTAAAAAGGTCTATTAACATTAAAACAATAACAAAAATGCAATATATGACAATAACTAGATTTAGCTATTTATTTATGAAGAATCTGCCTTAAAATACCACAAAAGTGTCAAAACATGTCTACAGCTGCTATAACTCCATCCCATTTAGACATTAGTATTTATTCATTCTAGTTGTTTGTCTTTTTAAGTGAAATCAGAGAACGGTTTAGTGACTATTGTTCATATGCGGACTATATGGGTGGATAATAAACTATTTTGTTATTTAAAATAATCATGTATTTTCTTGGCTTTTTACCATGTAGCTGAAAAATAAACTCATCAGGCTACATTTTAAGAAAACATGATTAGATAATCGTCTTACAACCAACCACATGGTCACATCAGCAACTTGGCTATTATGTTAATGGTTTTGTAATCACTGTAATTAATTAATTGTAATTACTAGGAACTGTAGCCTGCATGCGTACAGTTTTAAAAAACAGAGTAGAGAAAGAGAATTTAAATTCTACATAAGCCCCTTTAATACAATAACACAGTGAAGTATGATAAATTGCTGAAATAAATATAGACAATAAACAATACTATAAGCAAACCATGAAGCAGTTTTATCCCCCAGAAACTATTCTAATAGTACAATATTGTTAGGAAATATGAGCTACAATAAATAAATGACAGAAAGCAACAGTTTAGTTGTTTGTAGCTCTAATGAGTCATAGAAGTTACAGTGTAATCATTTCATAATACAGAAAAATAACCTAAAATGTCAAATTAGTACAAAGAAAAAGTCAACACAATAAATATTGACTTGACAAATCCTTGTTCCATCTGTCATGTATTGAACAATAAGTTGATGTAGTAATTACCATGAAAGGCCTAAGTACAATTAAACACAGTAGTAGATAATTAGAATAAATTTAAAGTAACTTCAAATGTTGCAATCAATAACAAAATAGCCCCTCTACTAGTGCAATAAAATCTACAGACATAAATACCCCAAAATATTGTGTATCTTTTATTTAATGAACATAAAACTGATTATGGTGACAGCATAATGTCAGTTTTTATATATATATTATTTATATTTTATAGTTGTATACATCGCCCTTGCTTTATGTGATCTCTGTTGTCTTGAGTCCATTGTGTGGTGTGTGGATCAGCTGGCCGTGTGCTGTCATCAGTTCTGATTGACACAGGAGCCTGGCCTGTACATAAGCAGCAGAGCGTCCAGAATGCGTCACTGCAGAGGATACAGTGATGAGAGAGAGGCTGTCTCCATCACAGCTCTTTCACACCTCTGAGTGAGAAGGAGACACCACATTTAGTGAGAGAGCGCTGCCTTTTCATGTGGATTCTGCAGGATTGCTTTATATTATGTACAGTAGAGGTGCAATGGGAGTGTAGTTTTTTTTATACATTTAAATTCTGACTTCAGCATTTTGGTTATCCCTGTGAATAAAATCCTACATGCAAGAATGATGTTAAAATTTTCCCCGTAGTCTGTGGTTTGTTAAAGGTTCATCATGTAACCTTCAGGTGGAGGGTACATCACCTGCTTGTCACCATGGAGATGTTATTGCTTTGCCTGGAACGAAGCAAAAACAAAGCAGAAATATTGTTATGTAGTGATAACAAATGTGGTCATACAGTATCGTTATCGTGGGCTGCTGTATCGATATATCAAGAGTATTTTTTAGTATGTTTTAGCAATGTTTTTAGTGACTGAATGTATCGCCGTATAGTGATAATATCGTATTATGAGCTATGAATCAGGCATCGTATCGAATCATGAAGGACACTGTGATTCCCAGCCCTATTCCACAGTGTGGTATTAAACTTTTCTACCTCCATAGAATGCAAACAAGCAAGGAATGCCACCAGGCCTAGTTATGAGTCAGATCTGTGGAGAGGTGATCCTGCTCACAGTAAGACCAGGAATGTAACAATAACCAAAATATCGGGATATCGTATCATCTAAAGTCTCATAATAATATCGCAAACTGTCACAATATCTATCGTACCACTGTTTAAATGCCTTGTTCTGTTGCAGCAGCTAAAAAAACAGATCTATCTACATAGACCATGATCCTTTGCTCTGTTTCAGTGTAGATAGTGTGATGAAATAACTCTTAAAAAGGACTTAGGTCTTTAGTTTATGGTAGTAATCGTTTGAAGGCATTTTAAAAGGAAAAAGTAGAATTTTTGCAATTCTGTTTAAAGTATAGGACTTTTTACTTCTTGGGTTTAGGTTTTGTAATTAATTTGAGCCTTGGCCCAAATCTGTATTAATTTTCGTGTAACCTAAATCTCATCTTTTTTTTCTTTTTTTTCCCAGTGGTAATGAGTGTATCCCCTGCAGAGTCTATTCCTGCTCATCTCATAAGAAAGTGTCATTATGCTGCTTGAGGGATTGGCCATTAGTGGAGCAGGCAGGACTGTCAACCCGGGTCACTCGAACATTTTCACTTCACTTTCAGGTAAAGAGATTGCCAAAATGGAGATTAATTAATCATTTTCAATTAACGCCTGGTTTGACGTCAGTGGGCAATCATTTTTTTCTATAATAGTCTTAAGAACCATCAAAATTATTTATGTCATTTTTACGGTCATTAATTCATTTACATGCATTACTAGGGTTGGCTGAGCAATATGACAAAAATTGAGGCCCATTTTTTTTTATCATATTGGTCAATCACAATTTTCAGTTCAATTTTTTTTTTTATTAAAAGCTAATAAAATTTCATTCATTTTTCAACCACAAGTCTGAACTCACATGCTTTTTAAGTCTTATACTAACAACAATGTAGACCTCTCCAGTAAAAAAAAAAGAAATCAAAAATTAGAAATGACTCAATCTCAGTCTTGATTAAAATTGTCCACTCTCCTAAATATTACCAAGATTGATAAATTGTTTTATTTTTCAGATTTTCTGTATGGTCAAATTGTTAATAGTCATTTTTTTCCTATAAATTAAAGCAGAGACTGTGTAACTTATCGGTTTGCTAATATATCAGACCTGCTGTCTAAAGAGTACACACAAAGCTTTATTTTTTCACTTTGTTGCAAAGAGATAACTGCACAAAACGTGACTACACAGCTCTCTTTTTCAGTCATACTTGTTGGCCCAAAAATATCAGCAGAGCTTATCGGCCGCCAGTTGCTCTGGATTCTAAACAATCGGAAATGGCCATGGAAAAAAACGTATCAATCCATCTCTAAACGGTAGCTAAGCAATTAATCATGAAGACCCTTAATTTGAATAAAACCATCCACTCTTAAAGTCACTTTTGAAAATAAAATGTGTGCATGAATAAAATGAAGACACAAGCTGAGATGCTGGCCTCTTCTTACAGACAGGTCCCTGGTTGCTTGTCTGGTGATGTTTTGGCTGGAGCTCTGATGTGATCAGCATGTGTGTGAGCAGGAAACTACACTCCCAGAATAAGCAGCACCATGCCGAGCCTCCGGGGGAGACACATGCACTGTCACAGGCTAAACGTGCCGTCTGGAGCAGGTCAGACTGTAACACAGACAAGGTTTAGAGAAGAGATGCTCATTAATGCCCAAAACACACATCAAAATATACTTCATAATAACTATTTAGGCTGTATATCTCTACTGAAATCACAATTTGAATGGACACAATTAGCAAAGGCTGCCATTTTTAAGTATATAATTTCTTCCACAAAGAACAAAATACCCCATCTTATTCTGCATAAAAACACGTAACCTTTTTATACATTTTCCTGGATGCGCTTAAATTGTGAACTTTGACCAGAATCCTATAATTCAAACATAAATTGTTTAAGACTAATGTGATCAGTGTTTGTCAGAAAAATCGCAATTAGATTTTTTTTTTTTTTCTCATATTGCTCAGCGCTATTAAGAATGACTCAGGCTTAGTAACTACTAAAAACAGGGTTAGGAGTTGGGTTAAACAGTTACTAAGCCTAAATAACTATATATTTGCTCATTATGGATTAAGTCTATTTGAGCCAGAGCTGTATTTTGTATGTTTATTTTATAGCACTTGTTTTTCTTACTCACTGTATGTCACTGTGACTTGTCTGGTCAACAGATTACAGCTCTGTCTTTCTACTTGGAGCAGTAAGACAAGTAGAACAAGAAGGCCATTTCCGACTAATACATAAGGGAGGGCCAGGGTACAGATTAGGCACTGAAAGAAGAACTCAGCCTAAATATGCAGGATTTGTGTGTTAAAGATGTGTTAATGAAACAAAACACAACTCCAGATGTGTTTGTGATGAGGAAACAATATTATAACATAGATCAGATAATAGCGTAGTATGGGCTGTAGGGTTGTCAAAAGTATTGAAAATCAGATACTAATCGAGACTAAAACTAGTATCGAAGCTAGATAATAATTTTAGCAGAAATCAATACTAAAAAAGTCACATTCACAGTACAGAAATGAACCTTTGCTGAATAGTTTAGAATGATGTTGAGCTGTATCAGAACAAGTATAAGAGCACATATAAACTAGTACTAGTATACGCCCATGGACCACTATGGAACCTACTTGGATGAGTGAGGGATTACACAGATAAAAGACCACATAGTAACAAAAGAAAGCAGTACGATTTAATGTTGAAAAGTTGTTGAGTGTTTTTTATTATCATTGCAGTCGGAATCGGTGTTGAGTATCAACGGATTACCTCATGCCCTGTCAATCAGCATAGTATTTGCACTCGTTCTTGTCTCTTGTATATAGCTGTGACTATATAGTTTATTACTTTATTACTTATATTTCTATTTTATTTTGACTTGTACATATACATTTTATAATTATGTCTCATTTCACACCTGTCTCTTACTCTTTTTGCTATACCATCTATTTTTGTTACTCTGTTATTATATTATATTGTGATGTTTGAGCTATGAAGTCGTGGTGGAAAATGTAAGAGACAATAGACCAGGTAGAGTCGTAAAAGAAGTTCTTTATCTGATCAGATTTAAGGGAGTTACAAGCAGGAGGTACACAAAAGACATGCATGGATAAAATCAAGCCTCTAGGAGGTCCAGTTCAGTATTTATATATATGTTGGAGAGGAAAAAATAACCAGAGTGTGTTACATATATGGAGTTTTGTTGACTTCCTTGTGAGCCAAAAATAACAGAAGGTGTAAAGGGCAGAATTTGAGAAGTATTGGTTGCAACCATGTTTTTCCACAACCGTTAAATTTAGCGTATGTGAGAACAGGTGAAGGTTAACCTTGCCTAGGAACAAAATGCATGCTTTCAAGCTACTGTGTCCAAATAATTTCCCTTGTGGATCAATAAAGTTTGTCTAAGTCTAAGTCTAAGTCTATTCCTTAGTATCAAAATGTTTGTATTGTGACAACACTAACATCTTTAGTACCTTTCAGAACGTTCCAAAATTAACATCACTAATTCAAAGGTGGTGAAAATCAGAATCTGCATAAGTTACAGTTCATAATTAACACGTATCTGCTGCACGTGAAGTTGTGAAAACGTGAGACTCTGCACATGCTGTCAAACATGTGAGGAGCCTCTTACCCTGGTACACGCACGCTACTTATTCCTTTTGTGGAAATTCAAAATCACCTTTTCCTGGTAATAGTGTTTGACGTGACCAAAATTGAACCACAAAAGTTTTGAATTTCTGTCATTTTATTTAATCAGTCATGTCCCTGGATATTTGTTTCATAGCTGGAAAAAAACAGTGCGTTTGGAGGAAAACTGCAGTCGGGGAAGACGATTCAAACTACCCCCAGAGAGGCCTCTTCTGTTTGGAAATGGAACCTGGGATCTCTTAGTAATCACGCTGTCAAAAGTACTAAAACTAGTATTGAAACTAGAAGTCATTTGAGCAGTAGTAAAAAAAAATGGACAGAAATGAACCTTTCCTGAATGCTCTTGAGCTGTATCAGAACAAGTATAAGAACACCTGGACCACTGTGGGCCCTATCTGGATGAGGGATTACACAGATAAAGGCCACATGGGAATATAAAAGAAAGTACTGTTATTTAATGTTGAAAATCACATTCTATTGTCTAAAGTTTTGTTTTATTATCATCGTGCTATCAGAATTGGTACTGAGCATCAAGTTTATTCCTTACTATCAAAATCAAGTTTGCAATTTTGGTACTGTGACACTATTTAGAAAAGAGAACCCTGCACCACCATGTCACCAATGTTCTTTTACTCTTTTAGGCTACCAGCTAATTGTGACCAAAAAATAACTGATTAAAGGTCCTATATAACGTAAAACTGACTCCTGTGAGCTTTAAGCCTGCTCAAAAACAAGAGTTATATTTTGTTTTATTCACACATTTGAGTTCCTTTATTATTAATCTGTCTACAGCTCCAAAGCTCATAATGCTCTTCCACCTTGTGATGTCATATAGTGGTATTTGAGAGAAGAAGTCAGCCTAAATACACAAACTTCAGGTATGTTTTTGATGAGGAAACAACATTCTAAGAGATCAGAAAATAGTGAAATATGGGCCGTCCCTTTAACATAGACTTCTTCATTTAAGCATGTCTTTGTGGATGTCAGGTCTGGACAGTGCACTTAGCGTCTTGTATTTGGTTACTATTGAGTAGAGGAACTTGCCTGTTGGCTCTGTGCTTGGATAAAGACTCTCATTTAGAATAATGAGCCCCTCTGCATATATGTCTGTGTTCTGCTGCACTCTCACGCCTCTGTCCACTGATGGTGCAGCCGCGTACAGAGAAAATTATACACTTCTTTTCCTGTTGCTCTTTCCCTGTTCACACTGACTGTGGCCCTGCTCATGTGTGGGGCTGATTCACACTCTGAACACATTGAGCAGAGGGAGAGTGTGCTATGACTCAAAGCTGACTGAGGAGTCCAGGGTCCAGGCTGGAGGGGCTGTCCGTGCTTTTTCTGATACTAAAATTTAAAACTTGATTTTGATACTAGAGGAAAGGCTCAGTACTTGATGTCAATCTCATACCAATGTATTCAAATATAAGTTCAACACAAAATGATTAAAATAAGAAAAAGTGAGATGTGTTTTTTCAGCATTGATTCTTCCCATTAGTTTCAGTACCTTTCGATTTTTTTGACAAAGCTAGCAGCACAGTCTAATATGCCCCATTTGATTAGTTTACTGAAAAGATCATCTTCACCATGGCTATAAAGGGAGAGAACGATAACAGGTTGAAGAGGTTGATGGTTTGGCTGCAGTGGTGGGAATAGGGTTAAGAGGATTGTGGGATGTATCTGAAATAGCAGAAAGAAGAAGAGACAGAGTTATAGATAGAGGAATAGAGTTGAAAGGCTTGAGATGTATCAAACTGCAAGTGATTCACTGACCATACCTGGTCTGAAAACCTTATGTAAAGCTACTGGTCTTTTCAGAAGTGGCACAAGTTATGAGCTGCAGGTTGTAGCAGACACAGAAATATACATTTAAAATTGGTATTTCATAAACTGTCCGTATCAGCTGACATTTGGCTTATGCATAGATATAGTAAATGTTTTGTTTTTCTCTATAGTCCTCACTGTATCCCTCTCTATTAATGGCATTTACAGACTGATCATTGATGCTTTTGGCTCATCTGTAACATGCAGACAACCTTGAAATCCATTTTCCACCTTTATCTACCAATCTGTACGGTTTCTGACACAATGTTTACGCAAACCACATTGTGTAGCACGCGCTTTATAGTTAACAGTAACTTTCTGGATCTTTAAACCACGTGAACTACTACAGTATTTGCGTAATGCTCTACGGCACTGCTTCTAGAATATGGCTGTGATTCACTGAAACATATGGGACTGTGAGCGTGTCTTCTATCGAAATGTTGGCAGGACAGTCTCGTGTTGTGTCACATCTCTCCTCCTTCCATCCTGCCTTCCCTCTCTGAGTCGCTCACTGCTCTCCGCCCTTCGCAGTTCTGGCAGAGCGAAGCGCGCGGTGTGCGTTTGGACATGTCACGCTGCTTTACGCACAAGCTCCTCTACATGAGAGAGGTTAAAGAGACGAGCATTGAGTAAACGGACTTGCAGAAAGTTGATTGTTTTCCCGGAACAGCGGCACTCGGCGCGTTGGTGGCGCGGATGAGGCTCCCATCTCGTCGCGTCTTCGTCCGGACAACTTGTCTTCTTTCCTCGGTAAACGAAGCGGAATGGAAACGATCTAAAAAGAGAGTAGCGTGGGAACTTTAAGGCGCTTCACTTTTGGAAATAATCGAATGAGAGAGCATGATCCCTCCAGCAAACATGCTTCAGGACGAAAGTGGGGGCAAAGAGGGCGACCGCGAAGAGAGTCCAAAATCACCGACCGTCAGCCAACAGGAGACTAAGGTAGGACTGCAGCAACAAACTTTTACAACACGCAACTACCTCATCTGTCTGTAACATTTGGAACGGGACAGCTTTCCTCCGCTTGGCTACGTCTGTGTGTTTTTTACTCTGGCGTAGATCTGTTAGGCTGAGGCTACATTAACAGGGGAGAGTGTAATTTAAATGTCATTTAAGGGCACCAGCAATTTACTCCATCTCTGAAATGTAAGGATGACATTTGTTGGAGATGGCGTGGGATAATCCATGCTGCTAAACCGTGAATCCCACTGGAGATCTACGCATGGAGTAATATTAGGATAATAATAGACCTGGATTATCTAAAATTTCGACGACCAATTTAGGCCTAGGAAGTCTTTTAGTTACTGCAGAATCCTTCATTTTCATTAAAAACATATCAGAAAATAATAAAACAATACGAAGAATGAAGCAAAGCAGGGTATGAACATTAATAAACAAGTTCAATCAAATAAAAAGTTGCTCTTAATTGCATCTATTGGTGAATGGGTAAAGCTCAGAAGTTGCTAGTTCAATTCCCTCCAAATTGGCCATCATATATTCGATTTAATATCCATAAATATGAAGTAGATTCTCTCTGCTTTTCTCCATATACTAGTTGCACGAAGAGAGGCTATTTAAAAATTATAGCAATTTTGTTTATTAGAAAAGAAGCACATCTCTCCATCTCAAACTACTATTAATATTCCCTTTTACCTAGAGTCATTTTGTACCTTTCTTAAATCATTATTCACTGCAGTACCCGGGACATGTACTTGTATGTGGTCCTGATGTACTGCCAGCTGCTGTGGGCTCCTCTTTGGGGGTCTCACATCCACCACTCTGCACTACTCTACTCTGAGAAGTATTTGTATTTGTACATGTACTGATAGTCCTCTTGTACATGTCTCAGGCTGATCCAGTCTCACAAGGACAGATGAGCCCTTCATCTTGTGACGTGAAAGCTCTTGGCTCCCCTACAGCAGTGAGCGTGCTTTAAATTCTCCTGCTGTCTTAAATTGGCAGCAAGTTTATGAGATTAATGCCGGACATTTTCAGCACTTTAAAACTTGGATAAACCTCTATGTAGGAGCAGACTGTTAAATACATTTTTTCAGTGGACAAGGGAGGCTTATGGATTATGGATCACAAACCACATTTTTTACACATTAAATTTCTCGTAGTTTTCGTATACTCCTATGTACTTTTTTTTAATAAAAATCTCACCAAAAGATTACAGTGGTGTTAATAAAGTTTTTGAATAAAGTTTTACATAGTAATCATAGAATTAAAGGTGCATTGTGCAACTTTTTTGGTGGAGGGTCTGTCACCTGCTTGTCTCCATGGAAATGTTATTGCTTTGTCTAGAATGTTCCCTAGTATCTCTGTAGGCAACATTACAGGCCAAATCTGTGGAGAGGCAACCCTATTCACAGAGAGAATTGTTATATTTTTGAGCAATAGAAACCCTTATAATGAATAAATGCTAGATAGATGTGTTTAATGTCATACCATGGAACATTCCAGGTAAAGCAATAACATCTCCATGGAGACAAGCATTTGACAGACCACAAAAGTAGCGCAGTGCACCTTTAGCCTTATGATTTTGATGAATTATTCAGCTCCAAGAATGTATTTTTTTATTTTTTTGATTATGTTTTAGTGTTATTCAGAGTTCACATTTTAAACACATCCAGATGAATTAAATATAAACTGACAAACTAATTTAAGAATCACATTTCAAAACACGTTTGTGCAAATCAAAACTACAGGGTTAGCCATGTTTATGCAGAATAATATTTTCTTGTTTGTGAAGGAAATTATGGTACATCAAAAATGACAGCCTTTGTGAGTCGCTAATTGAGTCCATTCAAATTTCGATTCGATTGGCCTAGCCATACTTTTGTTTTTAAATAAAGCTCTTCTGCTCTGTTCCCTTAAAGAATATGAGGCCAGACCAACAGAAGCGCAAGGTGAGGTTCCACACTTAGCCCCGGCCCATCTCAGCCTCCTGCATGGAATCTAAAAGTTGTTCAGTCACAACTTTTGCCTTTTATAACATTAGACAGCTTTCATATAGAGGGGATGTTATGTTTTATACTGTATAATCAATTCTACTTCTGAATTTTAAGCACTTTTATCATCCAGTCATCCCATAGTTCTTACTAACCTGCCTGGCACTTGACAGGACAGCCCATCTAAACATATTAAAACATTATAAGACAGTAGAGGCCCCCAGATGCATGCTCACACCTGCCCCACTCCACAGTCACTTTTTATGGTTAAAGGGCCCATCTTATTCTGTTTCCTGATCTATGTTATAATGTTGTTTCCTCACCACAAAAATGCCCAGACTTGTGTTTTGTTTCCTTCACACATGTTTAACGCACAAACCCTGTATATTTAGGTTGAGTTCTTCTCTCAAACAGAAAACATTATTCCACCTCAAATGGTAACGCAGGAAGTGCGCCACTGTGTTTTTAAACTCCACACACCTTTGCTAGAATCATGTGGATGATTTCAGACCTGGAATTGCTCATCTCTAAAAGGCAGCTGTTGAAAAATACTGTTTGATGTCATCACATGGTGGAACAAAGCATTTTGAGCTTTGGAGGTGTAGACAGACTGATAATTAAGTGTTACTCAAACATGTGTGAATGAAACAAAACACAGCTTCTGTTTTTGATGAGGTGGCAACATTATGCCATGGCTTAAAGCTCACAAGAGTCAATTTCGCGTAATATAATACGATTAACCAATCAAACCAGAGAGCATATGTGTAAATGTTTTACAATGAAATGTGCTTATCAAACACAGACCAACAGTGCCAGTGCTGCCCTTTTAGAAAAGTGTTTGTGTGCGTGTGTGTGTGGTTGATAATGGAGAGTGTGAATCAATTCTCTTCTGGATGACCTGTAGAACTGATTGATTGTGACCATAATGTTCTGATGCCAAAGCCAAAAGCTATCCAAATGGTCCACTCGGGAACTCTGCCAACCTAGTCCATAAAGGCTTTTGGTCTCCCTCACTCATATAGAAAAAAAAAAAAAAACATGTATTTTATGTATCTGTTTGTTTGGAGAATTGAAAAGGTCCATATTACACTATTTTCTGATCAGTGTTATAATGTTTCCTCATTACCAGCTTATAGGAGTTGTGTTTTGTTTCATTCACACATGTAAACCCTGTATATTTAGGCAGACTTCTGTTCTAGGCTCTGTTCCACCTTGTGATGTCATGTGGAAATACAGGAAGTGCTCCACTGTGTTTTTAAACCCCATACACATTCACTAGAATATTCTAATAATTTCCAACCTCTACTGAACAAAGGATAAAAGGTAGCTGCTTCATGACATTACAAAATAACAAAACATTTTGAGCTTTGGAGATGTAGACAGACTAATAATCATGTGTGAATGAAACAAAACACAACTCCAGATATGTTTTTGATGAGGTAACAACATTCTAACATAGCTTAAGGCTCACAAGAGTCAATTTTACGTAATGCAGGACCTTTAAAGTAATCAAAGAAACAAATATTCTTTCCTGGTTCAGAGATGAAATGAGGCCATGTAAGATTTGTGCTGCATATATGCTGTTAAAGGTGGAAAGCGCAGACTATGGGAATGAAAGGTGTTGCACTGTGTAAACTTAGACATGACACTGTGAAGAGGTTTAAACAGTCTCACTTAGAAGTCTCTCCAGATGGTTCCTTTTATTTACTATGAATTATACTGGAACATTTCAGATTTGTTTATACGCCAGAGGACAATGATCACATCCATTTAACGTCATCACTCACCCCAGACGCATTCGGATATCACAAATTCAAATTTAGCTTAGTTCTAAAGATGTATAAATTGCATACATTTTTGTGTTAACCTTAGGTGTTTATATATAGGCCTGTCACAATAAGAAATTTTGATATATTGCTGAAGTAAATATAGATGATAAATGATAATGAAAATGATTGAAACCAAACCATAAAGAAGATCTCTCAAAATGTATTTTAAATTTACAATATTGTAAAAAAAAAAAAAAAATGAGCTGAAATAAATAAATGGCAGAATACAACCGTTAAGTTAAGTTTGTAACTCACAGAAGTAATCATAGAAGTTCATAATTCAACCTTCTACAGTGTAAATCGTATTATAATACAGAAAAATAACCAAAAATGTCTAATTAGCACAAAGAAAAAGACCCCAGGATAAATACTGACTCACAAATATTATTGTATTTTGTATTAAACAATAAACCTATACAGTAATTATCGTGACAGGCCTATTTATATCTGTACAATATTGTTTCTTATTGCTTTTTCTCAGCTGCAGAGACTAAAGCGCTCACTGTCCTTCAAAACCAAGAGCATCCGCAGTAAAAGTGCGGACAACTTCTTCCGTAGCAGCAATGAGAACAAGACGGAGCTCCTGTCTGACGTGAGCAGCAGCACCGGGCACCTGTGTAACATCGGCATGGCCCCCCCTGCCATCCCCTCCGCCCCCCCGGCCATCCCCTCCGCCCCCCCGCCCACCTCACGCCCCCAGGCCCGCAACCCCCTGCACGACTCGGCCGGACACTGCTTCATGGAGCACATCTTCAAGAAGCCCACCTTCTGTGACGTCTGCAACCACATGATCGTAGGTACGGCCCTAACACCTCTGAATACCTGGGTACCACTTTATAATAATGACATCAAAATGTGCCTCAATAAAGCTTGAACGGCAGATGATTCTGGTTTAGTAACTACCTAATTAATGGGTTAGGGTAGGAGTTACTAAGTCTGAATAATTCTTTACAAACTGTTCTCTCTCTCAAATAAAATGCTTCTTTATGGTTAATGAAAGTGTAATTATTATTAAGTGTTACCAGAAGAGGTATATGTAAGCATTAAACAGTGAGGAGCTGTGCGTTAAAACTGCATAACGCACGACTCCAAGTTGTTTAATGTGCTTATGCCACGGCTTCAAAGTGAAAATGTTTCACGCCTGTTCACTGTCGGTAAATGTCCAAAATATCAGTTATTTCAGTGTTTGAAATGATGCTAGTGCTTACATTTTACTCACAGCAGTTAAATATTTGTTTGCTATGATTATATCATGTCATGGTGATGGCTGCAGAGCAATGATATAGAACAGTGATTTGGCTGTTGCCAGACTATTCAGTATTGCACAGCATTAAATGTCCCTAACTGAACTATTCAATTTAATTCTAGCATGTTCAAGTAATCCATTTTATTTAGGCATTCACCCTATCCCGATTAAAAGGAAATATTTGGCAACAAGTCCACACATCCTCACAAGAGTCAGATCTTTTTACCGTTCAAACTGCCTGTCACAAGACGGTAGCATTGATTACAACCGCAGACCAATTATTTGACACAAGATCCCAGATAGACAAATTTTATGGTGGTGCAAAAACGAGGTGTTGAGTTGCTCTGTTTGAAGATGTTCTTAGTTAGGGTTTGCTGCAGGTGGAGACAGGTGTGGTCTGCCCCTGTCACAGCCTCCGGTGGAGGTGAAGGGAGAGGATGTGTCTCTGTCTGTAATGAGAGAACACAGTGAGTCACAGGGGGCCAGGTCAGAGATAAGGTCATCTCTGAACACCACATGGCAACAACAAAAACAAATTAAGGACCTACAATTCAGTCACAATGAAACACAATAGTCGATATGTTAAAGATGCGTGTGTTTTATAGGACTGTATTCTAACTAGAAATGAGTTTACCAGTTATTTTATTTAGATTATAAGAATTTATATGGGAAAACTGCAAAAAAAAGTGAGTTTGCTGAAGATTTGGGAGTGAATCGTGAGTTTAATCAGCCTTTTATATGTAAATAAATACACAATTTTGTAGTAGTTCACTGTATAAATAGTTGTTTTTGCATGAACTCCCTTACAGTTGTAGTCTTGTGAGTGCAGTTTGGATCAGATACATAGAGATACTTCGTTTTTTTTAGTTATTTTATCACGGATCCTTTTTAGTCGACGAGGGCATGTTTTTATTTTGTTGACTACAGCCCTATTTTATGTATTCTTATGTTATAGACAAGCAAAATTTTTAAATAACACTATTACAATTTTTGTCTATTTAATGTTGAATTCACTGTTAACTTTCGTAAATTAATATACACTACTAGTGAAAAGTTTGGACACACCATCTCATTCAATGTTTTTTTCTTTATTTTTACAACTTTATAAATTTTAGATACAGACAGAAGACATCAAATGTATGAAATAAGATAAGAAAGAATTATGTAGCAAAAAGAAAAAAAAATAATAATAATAATTTTTTTTAAAAAATATTTGATATTCAATTTTTTTTTTTTTTTACTTTCTTCTTAATTACAAAATTCTCTGTATATCTTGGGTCATATATTTAATGTTTTTCATACATTAAATGTGTCCAAACTTTTTACTGGATAATTTTTTTATCTTTGTGTCTAATCTTTGTTCCCTATAATTTAAATTTTCACTTTGACTCATAGGTTGTTCTTCTTTTTCAATCCTCTTTGTCTGGGTCAGCCTCTTCCAGTAGTATTATAATGGTTTGTTATGGTGGTTCATTACTATGCAATGTCACTTAGGACTCATTTTGCCAGCACCATTATGCAACAATAACACTTATACAGCGCTCACAGTAAGCAAAGCATGTACATATCAAAATGCTAATAGTGTCAGACACACTGGAAATATTAAACACCCACCGGATTCTAATGGCGCTCATTTGTTATAGAAATGTCTGCAAATGTAGTCTCTAATCCATAATAAATAAGGCAAAATTACATTACATTACATTACTGTGCTTAAAAAAGGCTTTCATTATGTCTGCATGATGGAGGCCAAGACAAATCTAATATAGAGCCACATCTCTGTTTGAATGCAGTTTAGATGTCTGCTCAGCCTCCTGCACAGGGCTGTAACACGAGAGCTCCTGATCTCATGTGAGGGTTTATACACTGTTTTCAATTTCAATACCAAGGAAATAGGCTCGATACTCAATACCGATTCCAATTCTTTATTTAGACATTTTTTTCAACATTAAATCATAGTACCATGTGATCTTATATCTGTGTAATCTGTCAGTCGTTCAGGTATGTTGCATAGTTGTCCATGGCCGTATATTAGTAGTTAGTAGTATATTATGTTACATTAGTATATTATGTAGTCTTGTACTTGATTATTCTAAAGCTATTCAGGAAAGGTTCATTTCTGTGCTGTGAATGTGACTTTTTTAGTATCGATACCTGCTCAAATGAGTATCCAGTTTTGATACAAGTTTAAGTATCGATTAGTATCTGATTTTAATACTTTTGACAACCCTAGTTAATAATAGTGATAGTATTACCCTTGAAAAGAAAGAGGTGATGGTTAATGATGTGATGTTTTAAGTTGAATCCTTGTCAAGGTACTTGATACTTCTTTCCCCTCACTTGCACATTTTTTGCTGTTGTTTTTTGGGAACAACAGCACATTTGTGAACTTCCAAATATGGCCAATATGGGTTTGGCATTATGACACGTGAAAGTGCGAGGGAGAGAGTGATGAGGAAGTCAGGTGCCGCGTGTCTACAGACTACGGCTGTTTTACAGCTTCAGCTGCGATTTCAAATGTCCAAACTCACATGAAAACACTCAGGGAGGGAAGATTTAAGTCATAACCTTATTGAAATAAGCGGGCACTTTCGTCGTATTTATTGCGAGTGATTGTGGACCTGCGGTAAATAGCGAGGGAGGAGGGCTGGGGTCGGGGTGCATAAGAGGACACTCTGGTCATGGTGGGTCGGGGGGTTGATAGTTGCATTATCATAGTGATAATATTCTAAAACAGTAGAATTTTTGTTCTTAAGAGTACATTTTCAGTTAAGAAAAAGCTTTGTGAATGCTAAAAATGTTTGTTAGAAAAAGGCCTTTAATGAATGAAAGTTGTTGTCTTGTCTGCTTAAATCTGATACTAAAGATTTAAGCCTAATTATTCTCAGGGTCAAAGTTCACTCTGTGGAGATACATGTGTAGATATTAGGGCTGTGTGGATTTGAATTGTAATTGAGAAGCGTCAATGATCAGCTTGGTCCTTTTATCGAGGTCTACAGCTAGTCCTTTGTCAGTAAAAGCATGTGTTTTTTAGGAGTTTAGTTAGAGTTTTTGAGGGAAGAAATTTGACTAGTTTTGGTGTTAAAGCGCTCATATTACGCTATTTTCTGATCTATGTTATAGATATACTTGGAAAACATACCTGGAGTCGTGTTTTGTTTCATTCACACATGTTTAACTCACAAACCATGTATATTTAGGCCGAGTTCTTCTCTTACTCTCTCACTCTGTTCCACCTTGTGATGTCGCACGGTAATACAGGAAGTGCTCCATTGTGTTTGTAAACTCAAGACATCTTCACTGGGATCATTTGGATAAATTCAGCCCTGGAATTGCAAACTTCTGCTTCATGACATGACACAGGTGGAACAGAGCATTTTGAACACTGGGGATGTAGACAGACAGAAAATAAAGAGTTACTCAAACATGTGTGAATGAAACAAAACACAACTGTGGGTATGTTTTTCATGAGGTAACAACATTATAACATGGTTTACAGCTCAGAATAGTCAATTTTGCGTAATATAGTACCTTTAAATGGCACTGATTAAAAGTCTGTATTGTGCATGTTTATGAAATGAGTATAGAAAGCCTTTTTTATTTGTTTTTGAAAATCATTATTGATCAATATGAGAAAATAAATTGCATTTATCCAGCCCTATTGTGCACAGAGCTGCTTTTAAACCTCAGCTTGCATAAAGATGTAATTACAGTTAAATTATAAGTAGGCCAGTTTAATGGACATTCTGAGATGACCTTATCAGAGCCTGACGTACTCCGGGAATGTCACCTGTCGTGGATTTTGTTGTTATCTCAGTGGTCATCTGTGTTCCAGCTTCAGACTACAGATCACATGTCTCTCTTTCCGTCTCAGTATACACGGCTCCTGTCAACAGAAACTCGAAGGGAAGGGAATGCGTCTTGTTTTTCAGTAACTGTAGACTTAAATGTTTTTGTCCAGCCTGAATGTAGCGCAGGAACTAGACTGCACGGCCATGTAAATGTACCCAGAAGAGAAGGAGAGCCGGAAGAGGTTAATGTCTCTGCTGCTGCGGTGGAAATGGGGTAGAGTAGGTGGAGTTCTGTTACTGTTATAAAGGAAGAAATGATTTGGTGTTGTGAGCACTCCATCAGTCACATTGCAGCATTTTATTATTTGATCTAGCAATTTGTAACATTAGCTGCACAATATGTTTTTTTTTTTAAATACATTAGCATTACAATAGCATTAGCAACTAGTTAAAACGTATAGTGAGTAGAGATGGTCAGATATGGATTTTTAAAATGTATTTATTTTGTAGCCTATAACCATTATTTGCAGATACTGATATTAAGCATTTAAAATCTCTAGTACAGACCAAATTTGTGAAGTTATACATTAACTTAACTGTAAAAATAATATTAACATGTATTTTTCTGGGATATTAATTCATATTTGCCCCCATTTATTCTGTTTAAAAAGACAAATTGGATGCACTGAGGATAAACTGAGAAAAAAAATTGGTGCCAAAAAACATCAATATCAGACCAATGCGATATCTGGGGAAATCCTCCAATATCAGCGATATCACCAATAACCTATATCCCATCTCTTATAGTGAGTAGTTCTGTAACTGTTAAAAGGAAGAAGAGCAAAGTAGGAAATGCACTTTTCCTTCATCAAGCTGGTAGTATGTAAATAAAACTGCAGTTAGAAAACTGCTTGTCTGTTTGTGTTGAAACATTGATCATTGTATCTCCTCCCTGCTCTCACCGCCCCCTGCAGTAGATCAATGCTCCCTGTGCGTGTCCATATTCACACACACACGCACACACACGCACACACACACACACACACACACACACACACACACACACACATCGACAGTGGACAGAGACTTGGCTGCAGAAGTGCACGTGCTTATTGATGGATGGAGTGAGGGGCTGGGGGTCACAGCTGGCAGACTGTGGCTAATAACAGCCCCGCACTGGCTCTCAGTGTCCACTCCTGTTAATGCACAATGACCATTAGATTGTGTAACTCTAGATGGCTGTCCATTGCTTTGTCAAGCTGCTTTTTAAAAATCGATCAGCGGTCTGAGCCTCTGTAGTGAAAGTGTCTTTTGAGTGTCACAGACGATTCAAAGAGAAATAACACAGGGTTAAATAGTGATGCAACACAGACCTCCATGTGAGTAACAAATTCCTCATTCACTCATTCATAAAAATTTTATAAAATTGGCATATTGTTAAATGATGTCTTACAGTATTAACACTACACACTCAGACTGTTATTTGGCTGTTGAAATTTGGCAATAAGCAAGTGTTATTATCAGGTATTTTTAAGGCATTCCTATCTCAATAGTAATGTCAACCTACTAGAGATTGACCAATATGTTTTTGGTTTAGAATACAGAGAAATTGATGACCGATAAACAAGGTAGGTTCTGATTATTTTCCTCAAATTATATATGGATGAAATGACTCATCCACAAATCAGTTTTACTACAAAGTGGATACAAGAGCTGTGTAGTCACGATTTGTGCAGTGTCTTCTTCGCACTTAAGTGTTCAAATAAAGCGTTGTATATTCTCTAGGCATCTGGGTGGCCCAAACAAAATATCGACCTCTGCAAGAGATTTAAGGCTGATATTCTAAAAAGTGCAAATATCAGGCCGATATATCTGCCAACTGATACACTGTGTGCACAATTATTAGGCACGTGGGTATTTTGACCATATCATGATTTTGATGCATATTCTCCAGCTCCAAGCTGTTTAAACCTTAATTCTTCCTTGGATTTAAGCATATCGGTGATGTGTATTTGTCTAACAGGGGAGGGTGTGGCCTAAGGAGATCAACACCCAAAAGCAAGGCCTGCAGAATTATTAGGTAGCTTCTTTTCCTCAGGCAAAATGGGTCAAAAAAGAGATTTAACTGACTCTGAAAAGTTAAAAAAAAATAAATAAATAAAATTATTGAGAAGAAGGATGGCTACATTGGTCACTGATTTTGTTTTATTTATTTATTTATTTTTTATGTCGGAAATGTTTCTTTTTAAATTCTTGTTACTATTCTGACAGATGAAAATAAACAAGTGAGAATGGAAAATGTTCTTTTTTCATTTAATTGCATAATAATTCTGCACATTAATATTTGCCCAGTAATTGTGCACACATAGACTTTCTCATAAAAAAGGCAAAACATCACTTTTACTTTTTTAAAATATTCTGGTTTGAGGTTTATTAGCATTTGGGTTGACCAAGAGCACTGTAGTTGTTTAATCATAAAATTAATCCTCATAAATACAACTTGCCTAATAATTGTGCACACAATGTATTTTGTTAAATGAAGGTTTAAACTGCCTTCTTTGTAGGTAAATTGCACCTACAACTCTTACCAATGTCAAGAATACAAATCCTTATACAGAATATGTACAATCTGGGGAATAATATAGTTGACCCACTGGCTATTTACTGGTTAACCAATGGTCACATTGTAAAAGGTTTCCCAGTCTGATGTTGGAACCGTAGACTACAGATGGGCATAGCAAGCCCACAAGCTTCCACATTCCAAATAGGAAGCGAGCATGTGTGTGATTCAGCTGATAAACTTCCATTCACTTTCTAACTGCTAGCATCGACTGGCCACTACCTCTACTCCACTTACAGTCTATGGTGGCAATGGTATAATCTTTTTGAATTCAATTTGTCTGACCTGAAAAACACTATTTATTGTGTAAATATGCCTTATAAAACACTTCATATAGTATTTTTTGGGTTATTTTATTTATTTATTTGTTTGTTTGTTTGTTTTTTGTGTGTGTCGTTAGAATTGGCTGATCTGTTTTTGTAGAGACAGCCACGTTGGTGCCGCCCAGCGCTTTTTTGTCTAGTCAAAAGTAAGAAGCAGTCCGCACTGAACTCTCAAATGAATTATATTTAAACAAACAATGGTATAATTCATCTTAGACAACAGTGGATTTTTTTTTCCCTCTTACACTTACTTCACAACAGACTGTACCGTCCATCACCTAAACATCAGATTGTTTAGGCAGTAGATTGTTTAGTCACTAATGCCTGTTTAGACATTAGTGGTTTGGGGCCCTAATGCCTCCTAATGTTGAGAGGTGAGTGGGGTGCCAATGCGTACGGGGGTAATAGTTATGGTTATGTACTGGAAGCCTGTTTTGGAATCTTTGTTCAATCTGGCCATTGTGTTGTCCATACCATCCCCTTGTTTTATGTGTAATTTAGAATTGGCCAGTGTGTTTTTGCGGAAACGGCTACATTGGTGCTGGCCAGAACTTTTTTGTCTAGTTGAAAGTAAGTACACTTACTTCACAACAGACTGTACCGTCCATCACCAACTTAAGTAGATTGTAGATTGTTTAGCCACTAATGGTTTGGGGCCCTAAAGCCTCCTGTTGGTTGAGAGGGGAATGGGCCCTAACGCCTCCTGGGAGGGGTCCAGGGGTGAGGGTAATAGTTATGGTTATGTACTGGAGGCCTGTTCTGAAAACTCTGTTCAAACCCTCTATTATAATAGAGACTGTTTCCTCTCTTCCACTGTGGTTTGGTCTACTGATGAAACATCCAGACATCGACAATAGAAGTCCATATCTGGGCCATCGTTCGGCATCTCAAAACAAAAACAATCTCCAGCCTTTGTGTAACTCTTAAGATGCACTGAAGGATCGCTTTGAGTTAATGCGGATACTGGCTCATCAGGGATCTCACCATAGAATTGAACAGTTTGCTCTTCTCAGGTTCAGCAGTGGAAGAGACAAAAGCGATCTTCTCTCCAACTGCAGTTGGAGCGGTAAGTGTCTTGCCCAAGGATACAACGACAGCATTCATCTGTGGGAGCTGGAAACACTCCGCCTTCTGACCTTTCTACCAATGATGTGTATGTCAAAAGTAGGATTTGAACCACCAACCTTAGCCATAAACGTAGCTGTTAACTAGAAATTTACCACAGTTTTGCGTAATGTAGGTCTTTTAAGCCTGCTCACTGCATATAGGTTATATACTTTAGTGTATTTGACTAGCGTAATTAGGGGTTACTATAGAAATAAAAGTCCATTGTTGCCATGATCAAACTGAGCCCTCTGTCTTTTCCCCTGTGTCTCATCTGTGCGCAGGTACCACAGCCAAACATGTGGTGTTTTTGGCGGGAAACACGGCGAAGCACGGCCTGCGCTGCAAAGCCTGTAAGATGAGCCTGCACCACAAGTGTGAGAACGGAGTGGGACAACAGCGCTGCATGGGCAAACTGGTGAGTGCTGTGTAGGGCCAGGGGGAATCTAAAATGTAAATACACACATTTTAAGTCAATATAGTCAACTCTACTCTTTGTTGATCATTTGTAGTCATGAGCACTCAATGATTCAGCATTAAAGCAGTGGAGGTTGAAATATTTTTCCTATGTATTTGAGCAAAAATACACTTGGCACAGTACAATTATATTCGCAGCTCTTGAGGTCAATAATTCTGCTTTGTATTGTCTGCGTCTAATTACTGAGGGATTTATTGTCTGATAATCAGGAAGTGCGTGCATGCTAGTTGTTGTTAGCTTTATCATCATGCAAAACTCCAATCCCATCAGTGAGAGTTGTGAAAAGAGGTTATAAACTCACCACAGTGAATGATTATGATACTCAGTATTCATAAGATATGTGGGGAATAACTTTGGATCCTTGCAAATAGTTTTTCACTTTTTTAAGACAAATCAGGTACAGCGCCTAGAGTCCAGTAATGTCCAGTAATCTTCACAGCACTATTTGCATCATATGGTTTATTAAAATAGCCTTTTAAATACATTTTAACACCTTTGCATTTTTGTTTTAGAACTGTTAATATTGTCTCGTGAAAGAACTTAAAGGTGCACTGCGTAACTTTTCTTGGGGAGGGTACGCCACATGCTAGTCTTCATGTAGGTTTTCTTAACTGTTCACCCTGGAATGTTTCACAGTAAGGCATTAAACGTATCTATCTACATGGAGGCAAGCAGGCCAGTCTGATGGAGATGCAGGCTCACTCACATAAGAATGCATGTTCTTAAAGATATTTCTGAACAATAAAATCACCTGTGAGTGAGTGTTGTAACTGTTTAGAAGGCAACATACACAGTCAAAACTCCATATTCAAAAAATGTACAGTGAGTCCAAAAGCATGTCCCCCAGGTTCCATTTGATTCTGCAGCTTCGTCTTAGCAAACGTGTCATTTTTCCAGGATGCAAAATTGTGACTATTTGCCGCAGACACGCTGGCTGTCGAACTGGCAGAGCAGAGCTGGCTGTGCAATGTGCTTATTCAGAAATCACACTTCCTCGTCAGTGTCGCTTATATCATCACTGTCTGTGGGTTAGATAACCAGAATGCACTGCAGCGCTCTCCTGCACGAATGACCTGTTCTTCACAACTGTGGAGTATGACCATTAGGACCACAGCCTTTAATGTTCACGCAAGGCACTGTATACAGGAACACATTACTTTGACTGTTACTTATTGACTTTGGACTGCGGTGATGCTGTGAAACAACATTCTCAAAACACTTTACATTGTATAATATTGTATAAGCAGCTCTTGAGGTCAAAATACGCTATATTGCCAAAAATATACACTCACCTGCTTTGACTCACTTATGAACTTAAGTGACATCCCATTCTTAATCCATAGGGTTTAATTTGATGTTGGTCCACCCTTTGCAGCTATAACGGCTTCAACTCTTCTGGGAAGGTTGTCCACAAAGTTCAGGAGTATATTTAAGGGAATTTTTGACCACTCTTCCAGAAGTGCATTTATGAGGTCACACACTGATGTTGGACGAGAAGGCCTGGCTCTCAGTCTCTGCTCTAATTCATCCAAAAGGTGTTCTGTCGGGTTGAGGTCACTCCTAAACCTTGTGGACAGCCTCCCCAGAAGAGTTGAAGCTGTTATAGCTGCAAAAGCTGGACCGACGTCATATTAAACTCTATGGATTAAGAATGGGATGTCACTTAAGTTCATATGTGAGTCAAGGCAGGTGAGCGAATACTTTTGGCAATATAGTGTATGTCTACTGCGTACTGTCTGCATCTAATTAGAAAGCATTTTATTGTGCGATAATCAGGAAGTGTCCATTAGCATGCTAGTTGTTGTCAGCTTTACCATCATGACAAAACACTGGTGGTCTCTGGGAGTTGTGAAAAGCGCAGATAAACTGATCGCGGTGAATAATTAGGATGCTCAAAATGCATAAGGTAAGTGAGGAATAACTTTGGACCACGGCAAAGTGTTTAAAAAGAGTTAGTGCTGTTGTTCTCGTTTTTAAGACAAACCCAATCAGGTAAAGCGCCTTGAGGAAACATTAAACCATTCGTCCTGGCTTCACATGACCTCACATTTCCTGTTGGGTTTCATGCTTTTTAGGGACATGACAGTTCCTGGAAACTGATCCTCAGGTTAACCAGAATTATTTCTAGTCTCACCTTAAACCATGCCCTAACCTTAACCTAAATTTAACTTCTAACTGCATTGTTGATCTAATAGTGAGCGATTTACCTCATAGCGACCTGATTTTTTATAACCATAAGGGATACATGTATACAGATTTCAGTCCCCATAATAATAAGTCATTTTTGCAACCAATAACAAATACCTTAATTTATGTGATGCTTCTGTGTTTTTTTACTGTAATAGAATGTGTACAAAATACCTACTGTATTTTGAGTCTTGGCATTCGCATTTGGGTCCACAGATTTCCTTATATGCATATAAAAAGTAATTTATGTTTGGGGATGACAAAATAAGAGACACTACTGGAATGTGGTCTGTGTGAGTAATATTGTGTCTAACTGAAGCCAGTGCATTCTTCACTCTACTGTCTCCTGCCTTTGCTGTGCCTAATCAATACCGCATTGTATTCTGAGATTACGCCTTATTTTTCTCAAATTTTGTCAGCAACTATATGAAACTATCTGGATCAAGAGTAAGTGCCTCTTTTCAAAACAAAGCTCAACTACAATATAATACAGTATACTTCACGTAGCCTGCTGAGCCTTAGTTTACATTACCTAAGCCAGTGCTGAGGCCTTATTAAGTATTTATTTGACACTAAAATAAGCATCCCTTGAGCTCAAACAGTGAAGCGTCACTTTAACTGGCGTGAACTCATTAATAGAAAGGTTAAGAGAGCATACATCTGCTTCACCTGGCGAGCAACAGCCAGCACCCAGCATGCACCTCACCCCCAGCTGGCTGCACACGTCACAAAGGCACACATTACTTGCTATTAAAATGCCATTTTGATCTTTTGTTGGTCAAATATAGAAATCAAGACACCCACAACAGCAATACATCATGCTAAGATAATATCAAGGAAAAAAAATACTACTTATACTACTAACATTTACATTAACCAGGCCAAGTTACAGGACAGATCTGTGTAAATAAATGAGAATAAATGCAAGATAGAAGGTTAATGCCATACCAGCAAAAGCAATGACATTTCCATGAATACCAGCAGGTTGCATAGTGCACCTAATGCAAATGAAATTCCAATTTATTCTGTCAAAGTCTGAGCTTCAAACCAACTTCTTTTACTGTCAGACAATAGGCATTGGACCTGTTGATTAAAAAGCTCCAAGCCAGTAATCATGATCGCGTTTCAATTTAAGGGTACCATATTACGCAAAACTGACTCTTGTGAGTTTTAAGCCATGTTATAATGTTGTGATCTCCTTAAAGGGCCCATATTACACTACATTCTGATCTGTTATAATGTTGTTTCCTCATCAAAACATACCTGGAGCTGTGTTTTGTTTCATTCATGTTTGAGCAATTCCGCATTATTTGTCTATCTTCATGTGTGTGTCTTCAGTGTTTTCTGTTTGAGAAAAGAACTTGGCCTATATATGCAGGGTTTGTGTGTTAAACATGTGTGAATGAAACAAAACACAGCTCCAGGTATGTTTTGATGAGGAAACAACATTATAACAGATCAGAATGTAGTGTAATATGGGCTCTTTAAGTTGCAGGATATACTTTTTTATATTTTGGTCTTCACACATGCAAAATTCTCTAGTAGCTACAATAATGTGTGAAATTATTCTGCACATATTTTTCTATACTGTTCCAAACAACTGGTAAAAATTGGAGAATGGAAAACAGCTGATAAGGCAGATGTCATGCGTCTTCATAAGCATAAACATTCACTATATGATGTAACTTAATAATCTCTTTGCTGTACTTCCTTGAGCCAACAAAAACAAGCCTGACAGTGATCCATGTCCAACTTTAGGATCAGTCTGATTTGGAGCTGTAGTCCACTGGGGAAAGGTCCTTTTTATGCTCAACCTCTCAACCTCATTTTCCACTCCCAGGGCACAGACAAGGGCCGGGTTCCAACAAATCTATAAGCTACACTGTGTCATAGGGCACTGTTAAATCCGGAGTCCTCCTTTAAATGTGTTTGTGAGTCAAACTGATGATTGTTTCTTGGCTCTAACTGTTGTGATTTCTCTATAAAACCGCCCTACCACAGCGTGTTTCAGTGGTCTATGTATGGCCTTGTGTGATAATGGTCCCATGTCAGTCTCCAAGTCATAAGAGTGCTCTGTTTTCTTCCTAGTATGTTGGGGCAGAGTATAAAATGTACTGACAGCAGTGTGTGTCTTGTAAATGACTCCATGCACATGCTTTGCGTGAGAAGTAAAGTCATTGTTGAATTGTTAAGTATGATTAGCACATCTTTTTACCTCTTATTTTATTGTTACAAATTGTATCTTTGCTTTTTCTTTGGCATTTTGAATTTATGTCTTAATTTGCAATTTAAAGCTCATTGGGATTTTTACATTGTAATATTTTAAATTAAAGATGCACTGTGTAACTTTACACAGTGTACGCTACATCCTTGTCTCCATGGAGATGTTATTGCTTTGCCTGGGATGGTCCACTATTTGGAAATGAACATATCTGTCTAGCATTTCATGTTTTAATCGTGCAAAAGTCTTGTAAAATGTGTTCTTCCTATGAGTGGGCTCAACTTTCAACAGAGCTGACCAGTAACTTGGCCTTGGTCTTTATGGAGATGGATAAGTTAAATGCAGCTGTGGAGCTTTCTAGGAGACCTCCATGGATACACACACGACAAACCCTCCACCAGAAGATGTTAGACAGTCCACGTTTAAAATGTGTATATCTTTAAAAAATTTACCCTGACACACGTAACTAATTTGTACAATGATGAAATTGAGTCATTGAATATTACTGCTAAGTGTTTCTAAAGTATGGCACTTCTTTGTCTCACTGCCCTCAGCCAAAAGGATTCCGGAGGTACTACAGCTCTCCACTGCTGATCCAGGAACAGTACGGATGCATCAAGGAAGTCATGCCCATTGGTAATACACCTGCACATTTGGTCACTTTGATACTTCAGAGAAAAAAAAAACAAGTTGGCTAGGGTCAGTCTTTAATTCTGCTTCTGTAAATTCATATTTTCTGTCTCTCCCTGGTCCTGTGGTGAAGCCTGTGGGAATAAGGTGGACCCTGTGTACGAGGCGCTGAGATTTGGCACTTCTCTGGCTCAGAAGGCCAAGAGGGCGAGCGGCTCAGAGACACCTCACCACAACTCGGTACCAACAAACATTAGCTTACATATACAGAAATAAATGTGGAGGTAGAAGCTTCACTACACGCAAGAATAAAATATAGGGAAAACTTTGGTTATTGCTGTAACATTTCAACAGTACTTTAAACAATATCTTTTGTGTTAAATCAATTGTTTAATATCTGAACTGAATGTGCATCTCCCAGATGTGTGGACTTGTGTTTTTGTGTTCTGTTTAGTCAGACTTGAATCACTATTTTGATAACTTAAACCTAAAACAAAAACTAAAAAACATGCACCAGGGACTACAGGTGGAAATGTACCTCTCCCGTTAAGGTTAATGTAGATTATGCACTGTCCCTGTCTCATAAATAAACTAAATAAATAAAATAAATTACTTGAAACGTCGCTTGATAAAATGGACTAAGATGGTGTTTCTCAAACCTTTTCACACAAAGTACCACCTAAAGTAATATTTAGCTTTTTGAGTATGTCCAGATTACCAAAATACAGAATTTATCAGGCCTAATGTAGGGCTAAATGTGACTTAAAAGGACCTGAATCTCAAAGCATAGGACTTGAAATCATAGACTTACTTAAGACTTGCATAACAACCACCTGGTCCCACCTCGACATCAGTTTGTCATACTGATGATTGTCTGGCCTGATAAAACCACACAAGAGCTGTACACACTACCAATAAAGGCAAGTACTTCAAGATACTGCACAGTGATCGTAGGACTACACACTCCTACTCTAGAATGAATGGACATTATATAAGGTATGTAATTATCTTAGATTAGATTAGGCTGTTTATGCCATCTGGGCAGAGTCATGAGAGGACTGGGGCCACTTGGACTGTCCTGTGCAGCTGTTAGTGAATGGGCGTATGCATGGAGCCGCTTACAAACAAGCCCATCAGGGGTTATGGTAATAGTTTACAAATGTGAGTTTAAAGCAGCACATTTGTTCAGTGAAGAAAGACCAGCCAATGTGATTAAGATAATGTCGTGTTTAGGATAAAGTTATGTAACAAACCTCTCCATGTGTGCAGCTGAGTGACTTGGACAATGTTCCAGAGGAGGTGGTGGCACACAGCAGTAAGCAGGAGTTGTGCAGGAAACACAGTGATGACGGTAAGTGACATGAGAATGGGAACAGAAAAACACAAGAAAACCATGTTGCTTTATTTATTTTACTCACTTGTGTTATGTATTAGCTTCAGATTCAGATTAACTCCATTTGGCAATCCAAACAAAAACATCAGGGAATGTTTCTGCAGGTTCTCTCCATCCACAATCATCTTGAATTAGGTAACGGGGTCGTGGGGCTGCCAGATTTATGACAATCAAAATCACATTTTGAGTCACAATTAGCAAAGGATGCAATTATATTATGTAAAGAATAAAATATCCTGTCTCAACAGGATCTAACCCTGTAGCTTTGACTTCTAAAACAAACTCTAATGCATGGGATGCACAGGTTGTAGTTTTGCAAATAATAATGCTTCTGGCCATGTTTAATGTGCACACAACTGCACATCTCATCTTGATTGCACTATGATACTTTCAGTCCTGCAGGGTCGGGGTGACAATATTCACTCTTTGTTATTCTTCTTTAGTCTTTCTTTAATTTGTGATCTATTGGAAGTAGATTGTCAATGACATGGTGTTTAATACACTCATTACACTCTTAATACACTTTTTTCATGTTTTAGTTTTTACAGTTCTGGAGAACGGAATGGAGCACTACCTCCCCCCTGAGAGAGGATACGACAATTCAGTGGTAGGAACCGCTCTCACTGTAATTATCGAACCATTTTTATAAAGCCTCAAATCATTTACAATTAGGCTACAGACTGGCTACATCTGTAATCACTATTTAACTTGTGAATACAGACATAAATGTTAAAATACAGTATGCGTTCTTGTTGATAAAATGAGGTTCAAGTACAATTACATTACTAATTGTTAAAAGCTATGGTTGAGCTTCCATTACCACTACTACTAATTTACGCAAGCCTCAGCATTGTAAATAGTGAGTCTGGGAACTGACACACAGCCAGTTTGTCATGGGTCCATTCCTCCACACCCCTACAATTCATCCATGTGGTGAGATTTTCCAAGACGAGGATGGAAACAGCCCCTTCCTGTTGTGCGTAACAGATTACATCCAGGCTTACTGATATGATGTGGCCCTGACCCCGGATTTGGCTCAGAATAGCTGTGTCCAGAAGCAGTCCAAAGACAAGATTACAACGTCTCTATAAGAATGCACATCCAATTATCTGAGCCATTCAACTTCTTGGGTGGCATCATTTGAGGAAGATTGACTATCAATGCACATACACACAACTACCCTGTTTAAACAGTTTAGTCTGTTGTCGGCAGTGGAAAAAGACCATAGATGCACTAGTACAAACACCAAAATCATCAAATCCCCATACAAGGCCGCAATGGCGCACCTCTTCACTTGGACCGAGCACAGCTGGAAGTGGGCACTTTGTCTGTCAGCCGACGGTTCCATTAACGGTGAATGGTGGAGGCACAGATGGAGGCTTGGCGGGGTGGTCATCTGAGAAAAATGCTCCGAAAAACAGCCCCTGCATCAGCTACAGGACGGACTATCCAAGAGACAGAGAGGCATGGCCATCTGCTCACACAAAGCAGAGACAGAAGCTGGGGAGATGGAGCTATTCATTGTGTTGAGAAGTGTGATGTCATCTCAGCTGCAGCCTCCTCTGTTTTAGGTTCTTCTGCAGGGCCCAAAGCGTTGTGCCTGTTTTCCTCTTACTCAACCCAAACCTCCAGCTAGGTACTCTTGAGATAAGCTTAAAGGGCCCATATTATGCTATTTTCTGCTCTATGTTAGACTGTTCTTTCTTCATCAAAAACATATCCAGAGTTGTCTTTTGTTTCATTCACACATGTTTAACACACAAACCCTGCATGTTCTTTTCTCAAACAGAAAACACTCCGTTCAATGTGGTAATACAGGACGTGCTCCACTGTGTTTTTAAACTCCATACACCTTCACTAGAATCTTTTGGATACTTTCAGCCCTGGAATTGCCAATCTCTACTGTATAAAAGATAAAGGGCAGCTGTTAATTTGAAAACTACAGCTTCATGACATCACAAGGTGGAACAGAGCATTTTGAGCTTTGAAGACGTAGACAGACTAATAAAAAAGGGTTACTGAAACAAAACACAACTCAAGAGTGTGTTTTTGGGGAGGTGGCAGCATTATAACATGGCTTAAAGTTCACAAGAGTCAGATTTGGGGGAAACATACATTGACGCAGGGACTGGTGCAGTAGACACAGTGCTTTGGCAGCGCCAGATGCCCTCCCAAGTGCACTTATTACAATGAAAAGGAGGAATGTGGGTGTTATGTCGGGACTCAGCATTCATTTTGGCCATTCTTAAATTTAATCTAAATCATTTCCTCTCTAATAGGGATGGTCCGATCTCTGATTTGTCTTGCTGTTGTGGCCAATAACGATATTTGCCCATACATGTTAAGCTTTTAAAATCCATTGCAAGGGCCAGATTTATTAGTTATAGTGAAGTTTAAAAATTCACTTTGGCTTTTGTAAAAATAATAAAATATATTTATATGGGTTATAAATTCTGCTCAAAAAGTCAAACCACTGACGCAAACTGAGAAAGACACATTGGCACACACAGATTGCTGAAAAAATATCCAAATATTGACAAATTTTCCATATTGAACCAATACTGATATCTGCAAAATAAAAATCTGCAATATCGCTGATAACCGATAAACCATCCCTACTCTCCAATCTATAGAACACATTGTTGTCTTCTGTGATAGACTGCCCACTTGTTGTCCTGGTGAGCCTGAGGACACAAAGGCACTTTAGCTTTACCTCTGCTCATTCATCAAACACACAGTGAGGCCCAAAACAGACCAGGAACACTTCTCTATATGTTCCCAACCTGACCATACATAACCAACACTTTTAACATTTAATTTCAGAAAACACTACAGTGATCAAACCCTGTTCCTCTCTTTTAATTGTTTTTACACCTCCCTGTAACTTCCTCCACACCCACGAGCCCAAGAAAAAGTGTGAAAGCAGAGATCCCACTGTTCCCACTGTGTCACTGCGGCACTGAAAGCAGATTGACTGTGAACTTGTGGCAGTAAACAAGGCTTTTAACTTATGTGATACTCAAACTAGAACTACTAAAACACAGTTGTATTGTTAAAAATACTTAAAGGTCTTACATTACACAAAATAGATTCTTGTGAGTGTAAGCCATGTTATAGTGCCATTACCTCATTAAAAACATACCCGGAGTGGTGTTTTGTTTCTTTCACACATGTCTGAGTAATCCTTTATTATTAGTCTGTCTACATCTCCAAAGCTTAAAATGTTTTGTTCCACCTTTTGACGTCACGAAGAGGTAGTTTTCAAGTTAACAGCTAACTTTTACCTTTTGTTCAGTAGAGATCGGAAATTCCAGGGCTGAAATGATTGATGATGTATGATTTTGATGAGGAAACAACTTTATAACACAGATCAGAAAACAGTGTAATATGGACCCTTTAATGGTACTTGTAACTTGTTTGTACAAATATGGTGGTAATAGATTAAAATTAACATGTGTTTAAAAGAGTTTTGTTGCTGGGTTTTCCTGTTGACTGAACAAAAACAAAGCAAAGGATTATGGTTTATGTAGTTCCCTCTGTTACTATGACAACAGTGTAAGTCCTTGATAACATAGTGAGAATTCAGAATGCATTTTTACTACGCTTACTAACTTTACTTTTGCATGTGCGTATGTGTCCAGATGGAGCCCACTCAGCTTCACAGAGACGTCTTAAAGCTGGACACATATGTGGCCTTGTACAGTTACACCGCCCAGGAGAGCCACGACCTGGACGTCCAGTGAGTTATTTTAAAATTAAAGGTGCACTGTGTAACTTTCCTGGTAGAGGGCACACCTTCTGCTTGTCTCCATGGAGATGTTGATGCTTTGTCTGGAATGTCCTGGTATGGCATTAAACGTATCCATCTTGCATTTACTCAATAACGTGGGTTTTTATTGACTTAAAAACTTCCCGTGAGTGGGCTTGCCTCTCCACAGATCTGACATGTCACTTGGCTATATGGCGTAACCTACTGTATTTGTGTAATGCCATACTGCGGAACATTCCAGACAACATCTCCACGGAGAGAAGCTGGTGACTGACCTTCCACCAGAACAGTTACAAAGTGAACCTTTAGATAAAATCTCTTCCAAATACTTGAGTTAAATTGAATTAAACATCTCATAATTGAGTTATGTGTTTATCGTAGTTATCTGATTTTTACTGGCCATATACATGTACCAGTCCTTTTGATTTTGTCTACTACTTTAGATGTGGAGATGAATTACCCTGAAAATTATGAAACATTACCAACAAAGCTTATTACAAATTTGTCAGGTAATAAGTCACAGTGTAAGATTTCTACCAAGTTTGGGCCAATTTTCCTGTGTGTTTCCTGTGTGTGTGCAGTGGGTTTATTGGAACGAGTTTATTACAGTGATAAGGATTTTAACAAGAATGCACTGCTAAAAGTGTCTCTTACAAAACCCCCTTTATTAGGCCTTTCTGTCCTTGATAATGCACTTAAATGGTCATAGTAAGCACTGGCAGCTCTCCATTGTGCAAGAAGCAAAAATACAAAGGGATCTAATTAGCCTCTCTTTCAGGCAGGAGTCCTTGCAGATTCATTCTCTTTAGTGGCCTCATTAAAGCACCTGTGAGATTCTATTAATATCAGTCAATCTGGGCTTTGAGGGACCAGGGCCTTTCAGATTTAGTCCACAGAGCTCCCACTGTACAGAGGCAACGTCAGCTCCAGTCAGGGAGAACGTCATGTATCACAAACTCAACTTCACGTCCACAACTAAGAGTCTAGTCCAGAATCTCAAGTACATTTACATAAAGGTCCTATATTACACAAAACTGATTCTTGTGAGCCTTGTTATAATGCCGTTATCTCATCAAAAACATACACATTTTTGAGTAATCCTGCATTATTAATCTGTCTGCATCTCCAAAGATCAAGTTAACAGCCACCTTTTACCATTTGTTGAGCAGAGATTGACAATTCCAGGGCTGAAATTATCCAAATTATTATATATATATTTATATTTCTTGATTTCAAATAGTTTTTAGAGACCATGCTTTTACTCCTAGTTGACAAATATACTTTACAGTGTAACAGTACTTGAGTAAAAGCTTTATATTAAGTGATTTAAATATTTGTGTTTCTTAAAGAATGGAATCTGATTTGCAAAATATCAGATTTTGTGCATTATTGAATATTTTGTCCATCCAGTTACATTGCTCAAATAAACTATACTAAAACTAAGGTGTTAAAACAAGATAGTCACTCTTGTTTGAGTAGTAGTTTCCCCAAATACTTTTATTTATTTACTTATTCTTATATGAGTAGTTTCTTGGCCCACACTGTAGAGTCAGTGTAATCCCTCATGGAGTGATCCATGGTAAAAAAAAAAATAAAATAAAAAAATCACTAGCTTTGTCTTAATATTTCTTGTCCTTGAGCAATAATATTTGAAGAAACAATACCCTTGAGTCAGTTTTTTGGCCTCCTCTGCTGTTGATCTGGATCTACAGTCACTAGTTCATACATTCACAAAATAATGATTGAAGTAGACTTTTAAACGTAGCTGTCTAAATCTTGAGTTGTGTGTTGGTAATCAAAGAAACCACATTATTCAGTGCTTTTCATGTTTGCGCTCATTTTCTATTCAAATTTATTCGCAATCATTGTGTTTTTATAATTATTACAATGCAAAAACACAAAAGAAAATGAAGTGGTTGATGGCTTTTGTTTTTCTTATCAGAAAACCTGCATATGATTAAACACACTGTGTAATCATTCAGGACAAAAGATGTTTTTATTTGTGATCCAAAACTTGTTCTAGGATTGCTGCTTTGTGAACCATTGGAAAGTACTATATTTGACAATGTTTCAGTATATTTGTGTTTCAGTATATTTGTGCAGATATAGGCATATAGCAGATAAAGTATATCTCTAACCAGCCATCTGAAAGTCTTTTGTTTTCATTCCAGAGCTGGGGACAGAATCCTATTGGCTGACGACTCCAATGATGACTGGTGGAAAGTGAGTAGTTTTAGTAGTTTTATTTCATACTTACAGGTACACATCAAATATACCTTGAAGAACACACACTCCACAGATCTGACCTGTAACTTGGCCTAGTTCTGTCATCTGCTTTTCCCATTAGGATGAATATATTTAATGCCATACTGTGGAACATTCTATACAAAGCATGCAGGGACAGTGCAACAGGCTGGGTCACAGATGCATGGCACATACATGAGAGACGAGAGGCCACAGACTGTGCCACAGGCTGAATGAGCTCCTCCATTTTGATTCTGTCTTACATGTGTACATACTGTGTGAAAATGTAAAAAAGCACTATTGTACAATAATAATGACTTTTTACATCCATTGTAGACTGATGTGGCGTGGTGGTGTGTTTGTTTCAGGGGGTGATCGAGGACAGGATCGGTTATTTCCCAGCAGCCTTTGCTCACCAGGTGCGGGGCGGAGACCAGGTGTACAGGTGTAACAGGACGTTCATTGGCTGTAAAGAGCAAGGCCAGATCACCCTGAAGGAAGGACAGGTATTCAACCCATTTACCATTCTGAGGGTAAATGTTTACATGGTGGCATTCAGTTAAAAGCAAAAACTACATTTAGCTGGATTTTTAAGTTGTGTCAAGAACAATAATGATTGAGCTTTATACATGTAGAAAATATGGTTTAGATAATATATATTTGTTACATAATCTATGTAAACTCATTGCAATGTTTACTGAAAAATTAGCTTAATAATTCATTATTTATATTCCTCTGGCTGAATTCAAGCCAAATTCCTAACTTCCCACAGTGCTTTAGGGCATGTGAGGACACTGAACTCCCTGGTGGAGATGAGACCCTCAGCTTTCTGTTTTCCATAGTTTGGTCTTTGGGGGCTTGTCCAGTTTGGATGATGATTGACGATATGGGAAAAGTTGTTTTTACAAGTGTGGTTAACTAGTTTTCCAACCTATACACTCATGATCATAATTAGTGCACAGCTCTAAAACAGACAAAAACTAAACAAAAAAAGAATAAACAATTTTAGATTTTGTCAATAATACACCTTAAAGGGCCTGTTTTTCACTGTTTTTCTGATCTGTCACAATCCCTTCATATTTAGGCTGAGTTCTTCTCATAAACAGAAAACACTCCTTGTGATGTCATGTGGTTATACAGGAAGTGCTCTGCTGGTTTATAAAATTTATTTAAAACATACACTTTCACTAGAATCATTTGGATGATTTCAGCCCTTGAACTGCCAATCTCTACTGACCAAACAGTAAAAGGTAACTTGGGTAACTTGAAAACTATCGCTCCATGACATTACAAGGTGGAACAGAGCATTTTGAGCTTTGGAGATGTAGACAGCCTAATACAGCTGGGTTACTCAAACATTTGTGAATGAAACAAAACACAACTCCGAGTATGTTTTTGATGAGGCAACAACGTTATAACGTGGCTTAAAGCTCAGAAGAATCCATTTTGGGTAACAGGAGAAGTCTCAAGTTTCCATATTTACACATTTTTTAAAATCTGAATGTACAAAAATAATAAACATTGTCATGGTCGATTACTAAAATAATCTTTAGTTGACCGTCTTTCTTGTTGGTGCAGATCTGTGTGAGCAGTGAATCAGAGCACAGCGGCTTCATCCGAGTGGCGAGTGGCAAAAGGAGAGGCTACGTCCCCTGTGATGTTCTGGAGATCATCTGAGAAGACCCATCACCACATGGACTGCTCCTGCTCCTGCTCCTGCTCCTGCTCCTGCTCCTGCTCCTGCTCCTGCTCCTGAGGTGGCTCTAGAGGAGCTGACATTTTCAAATCTCACTTTGTTTAAGAAGATGAGATGATTGTGAATGGCTGGCAGTACACAAAATGGCACTTTTAAACAGGAAACTAAACCCATGAATATAGCTGTATATTTTATTGAGACATTCTTTTAGGTATGTTTGTCTCACTTTGTTTAAGAAGATGAGATGATTCACTATCTTGGGAGGTATCCACTAAAATCACATCACATAAATACAAATAAGCAAAACATGGTATTTGTGGATAATGAAAAATTAGCACTGTTTCCATAGTAATTAACAATAAAAACAAAGTATATCTTTTGATCAGCAGTACTCCAAATGGCTTCTTTAAACGGGAGACTGAAACCCATTAAAACAGCTGGGTGCTTTATTGAGATGAGACTTTTGTAGTTCAGCTGGATAAATATACTGTAATAATTCACCATACTAATAATATAATTTGAGAAGTATTTGTTAAATACTGGTGTAGATTAATAAACCAGTTTTAATGCACAGCCCAACAGGATAGTTTATTATTTGCATTTTTAGCAAACTGTTTTATGTATTTGTTGACATTTATAAATACTACTTTTACATTGCCCTTTTCATTTCATTATTAGATTCTGCTAGGCAATGCATTTACAATCCATGTTTATTATTCATCTTTAAAATGGTGGTGAACATTTTGATATTCAGAAATAGTTTGGTTAATGTGCTAATTGAGTTCCTTGATTTGAGAGGAGCCAGTTGAACATAAGGTGAGGTAGAACGGTTAGCTTAAGTCACATACTGATTTAAAATGTCATAACCTTGAACGAAACGAAGAAGACATGTTCAAGTCAAATATAGCTTTTACTGATGTCCCATTTATTTATGGAATAATTTGATGTTTTGATTATCAACACGATTATCCAGTCAGAAAGCAGAATGAGCCTCACATGAGTCTCTGCTTTGGGTTGCCAGTTTGAACGCTGAAATCCAGGCGGTTTAAACCTAAAAGAACTCTCTCTGATCTGAATGGTCACTGCTTAAACCCCAGCACTTGCAGCCAATCATGAATCAGTGCTAGTGCAACCTCTGCAGCTCACTAAGTGAATTCTGGAGGTTCTGAGCCTGTCCATATACTGAGAAAAACATGTATGTGTACATTATCTGTAGGTTTAGACAATGGCACCCCAGGATTAGTAACAGCAAGAGGGCAGGCATATACAGTCCAGTGGTACGCAGTTAATAAAGGACAAGTCTTTTGAGATGCACTATGGACTTCAAATTGTGTTTTAGTTTATAGTAAAGGAAGAACTGTGATTGATAATGTTTGGCTGGTAACACATTTACAAAAAATAGTAAATGGTAACAAGAATCTAACTAACCACTTTACAGCCAGTGAGACATATCTGGGATGGGTTCATCGCTGTATTTCCTTCATGAAGACTTTGACTGCCATACCAGAGAGGAGGTGTTTTATGTGCTTTCATAATAACATGGACGCTTGTGTACAGAAATTTGCTTTTATAATGACTTGCATTTATAGCATGATGTATAGAGACAATACTGACCTGCACTGAGCTTTTGGAAAACAAATATTGTTCTATTGTACATATGTATAAGAATAAAACGCTTCTTTGTTACATTATTTCAGTCAGTGTTGTAGTTGTGCTGCTCTGTTCTAGTACGAGTTCTCTGCTGTAAATAGTAAATGGCAAGTCGAGGTTACCTTTGAGTAACAGCTCCATTCAGCAGTCTCAGAAACACTGGTATGTGAAATTACAGCTCCCCCTGCTGGTGTTCTAACCACAATATCTGAGGTCCTCAAATTGAGCTACAAATTGGCATGGTGAGGTAACTCAGGTAATACAAAGTCATATTTCTCACCATCAGACTTTCGCTTTTCATACACAAAATGCTTTACAGTCATTAAAAACAATCCCACATCCTGAAAGTGGTAAAGGCTAAGTACTAGAATATGAAATAGCATTTAAGAACATAATATAAATACTCAATACATGTAATAATAAACAGATCAAACAACAAATATCACTTAATCAAAGCTAAGCTAATGTACCCAGGGAGAGGTTAAGGTCCCTTTAATATAGGCTAAATAACTTTCAGGTCTGGCAAAACAAAGGACGAAGGCAGCATATAACGATTGACATTGACGTTTTAAAGGTAGCTACACAAAAATAAAATAAATGGACAACACAACAAATCAGTTAGCACACACACACACACACACACACACACACACACACACATCCGGGTCAGCCCTTAACAGTGAAGTGTAACTGGACTAAAGTGTGTTGAGTAATTGTAGTTATTGATCTGTTTGCTTGTATCAAGCTGATAAAATTGGCCAAACTAATGAAGTTATCATTATCAGTGAGTTGAGCTATATTATAAATTACAAACTGAAACTAAATGTATGAAGGTGGTAAATAAATTCACTCCTTGTTTTAATTGTTTCTACTTGTGAATGGATAAGTGAACTGTCCAATCAGAGCTCTTCCTCAGGAGCAGACTCAGGTTAAAGTCAGGGTTAGAGGAATAAAACCTGCTCTGGACCAGGTTAGGTTCACAGAGTGAGTTACCATGGTGACTGACTCAGGGTTTAGGTTCATTCTCTCTGAAACTGAAAACTCTGGGTTGATCTCTTTTCAGGAGTTTGGACTAAACCTGCTTCTTGAAACAAGGCCTTGGTCCGCAAACCCTATAGATTAGACCTCTGCAAATTCTGAAATGCATATGATTCTTGATTCTTCCTGCAGTTCATATTTTTGTCTCCCTCCAAATGTTATCTCCCTTGAGCATTCTTAAAAATGTGCACCATGATCTGAATCTTATTTTTTATTTATTTTTTAACAAATCTGCAAAAATAATGACATTTGCATTAGTTCTTGAAAGAAGGTCTAAGTAAGTTCTGGTTCACAGAATGGACAGGGCCTTTCTTCCTTCCAGAGATAAAAATAATTGTGTTGCTGATTTGTGAAGTTTGCAGATCCAGTGCAGAAGTTTCACACAGTGTGCAGTGAAGAGCCAACAAAGCCACAATGGCCACCAGAGCACTCTCCTGCTCCTGATCCGCCTCAGTAAGACCACCATCACCACAACCCTGCTACAGCTCTCTCTGCCCCAAACACACAATTTTAAATGTCTTTTATTTTTCAGCTGTTCTGAACCCATGGAGACCAACAAGAGGTGAGGAACAAAAGCAACAATCAACTCTGTGCTGTAACATTAGATTCCTTTATATTTATTTATAAAGATGTGCGATGTAACATTTCTGGTGGAGGATCTGCTTGTCTCCATGGAGATGTTATTACCTGGAATGTTATACATTATGGAATTACATGCATTTTTTTATTTTTCAAAAAACCCTCAAAAGACATGCATTTCCACAGATCTGACCTGTAACTTGGCCTAGTCACAGGCTTGTCTCCATGAAGGTACTAGTAGATGTGTAGAATGTTATAACTGTGGAACATTACAGACAAAGTAGTCACATCTCCATGGAAACAAGAGGGACCAGTGTAATCACCAGTCTAAACAGCTATTGAGAAACCCAACATATAAACTGGAGAAACTATTGTTTCGTTTCGCCTTGTAAATTATCCCCTATTTAATGACATGTTATTAATCACATTTGTATTTTGTTTAGAAATTTCTTGTAGGAGGCTGGACTTGTTGGAGTTGTGTCAGCCCAACAAGCTTCAAAAAAGTGGGAGAATTTGAAAATAAAATATAAGGTATATTACATTCTATAATATTTGTAGGTACCAGAACAACTATATATGTTTATGACTATGTATTAATTTTGTTTTCTCTTTTGTGTGTACAGGCATCCTCTACAACTCCGTCCACCTCTGCAGCATTTTAATTTTGTGTTACAGCTGATTTATCAGCAGCTAAAAATAAGTGACCTGTGTGTTTTCTAGTCCTGTTCTCACGTCTTATGACTCGCTGGTCTCACAGCGGTGAGGAGTGTGAATCTAAATGACGCTGCATTCATTTAACTAACACAAGGGTCTGTTTCTGATCGACACGAGTGATGTTTGGTCAATAATATATAATACAAATTTATATTGAGCTAATGTTTTAACATTAGGGCAAACCTCCTTGTCAAAGCCTGATCTCGTCAGATCTCTGGAGCTCAGCAGTGCATGGAATGAATGTATAATGCACAAAATTGTACAGTGACTTTGAGCATCTGGAAAAGCGCTATATAAGACTAATGCATTATTATTATTATTATTATTATTATTATTATTATTATTATTATTATTATTATATATATTAAATAATAAAACACATATGCTAAAGTCTTGCAATCTTCATGAAAAGCAAATTTACATAAAGTCAGATTAACAGGTATTCTCAGTCTTTGCTGGGAACCAGGTAGGTTAGTGTTGCTCTGAAACTCTGAATGCAGTGGGCCAAGTGTCATTTTGGTTAAGGTGTGATTTCCTTGTACTTCCCACTGCCCTCTCCCCCTCCTGTCCCTTAACCCCTACTCACCAAGGGGTATATAAAAGGTACACAGAAGTTCATATCACTACAACAAGATCAGCACTGGCTCAAAAGATGGACAGCTCCTCCCTTGTGGTCCTCTGTGTCCTGCTCTCCTGCTCTGGTGAGACTGTGATTTAGTTTTTGTTGGGTCAATTATTTTCCAATATTCTCACTGGTCCTGTTTTGTTTAAGTGTGGATGGTTCAGGGCAAATGTGTGGCAATCGATGACCATCAAAACCAGAATGAGGTGGAAGTCTCTGAGGGAAAGGTAATGTAAAATGTAAAGTTTACCCATTGTGATTTTGTAACCGCCACCTGTTAGGTAGATCTGGAGACGCATCACCGGGATGCAGGGCTGGCTCTAGCTTTACACAAGGGTTAGAACTGCCTACTTAAATGAAATCAAACCTACTTTATAAAACAAATATACATATTCTTCTACATTAGCCCATCTAAATTTTCAGTCTGTCCTTGAGTTGTCACGATACTGAGAAATAGACTTGATACTTGATACCAATTCAGATGCCACTGTGATACTAAAATACTTTAGACAACAGAATGTGATTTTCAAGATTATATTGTAGTACTTTCTTTATAATACCATGGTGTTATATCTATGCAATCGCTTGGTCGTTCAGGTAGGTTCCATAGTGACCCATGGGCATTTCATTCACATGTTTGATTAATCCTTTATTATTAGTCTGTCTTCTTCCCCAAAGCTCAAAATACCATGTCCCACCTTCTGAAGTTAACAGCTACCTTTTACTTTTTTACAATAGAGATTGGCATTTCCAGGGCTGAAATTATCCAAATGAATCTAGTGAAGGTGAATGGAGTTTAAAAACACAGTAGACCACTTGCATTACCACATGACATCACAAGGTAGAACAGAGTGTGTCCTATTTGAGAGAAGAACTCAGCCTAAATATGCAGGGTTTGTGTTAGACGTGTAAATTAAACAAAACAAAACTCAAGTTGTCGAGTATGTTTATGATGAGGAAAGATTATAACATAGATCAGAAAATAGCATATGTTACCAAATTTCCAAGAAATTCAGAAGTAACCTTAGCAAATGTTTTTTTAGATCCCAGGACTTTGCTGGGCTTGTAAACGGGCTTTGAACAAGGTCAAGAAAATAATTGGGAAGAACAACACAGCCGAAGTAAGTGTACACAGCAGCATTGTGCGCCATTACAGAACTTGGACTGAATGAACTGACATGATCTTACTGTTTACAGGTGATTAAGTCCAAACTGCTGTCCATCTGTAACGAGATCGGACTCCGCAAATCCATGTGCCAGAAGTTTGTGAACAACCACCTCGGGATGCTCATCGAGGAACTGACCACCACCGATGATGTCCGGACCATCTGTGTTCACGCCAAGGCTTGCAAGTCAGTTTTAATCTACTAGAACTTTGGAATAAAAATACAGCAATGATTAAATATTTGTTTCTCTCTAGACCAAAGGAAGAGCTCTACCACAGCAACACAAAAGATATTTTCAGTGGAGATGACGTGGACGAGTAATGTACCACAGTATATTTCATGTGGTGAATACATGGGTTTGTTGTTACCATGTGTATTAATTCTAAAGAAACAATAAAAGACATAATATACATACATATAATGGTATTATTTTCTTGCATTTACACACGTCGCCTCAAAGCACATTGACCACAAGAACAAAGTTGTTGCTGATCATGTCACACTTCACAAACCACACCTTTGTACAGACCCTACTTAGTTTGCTTTTAGAAAATATACAATATAACACTGCATCAATTACATATGGTCTGGTATAAAAATAAAAAAAATTTAAAAAAAGTATCTATCTATCTATCTATCTATCTATCTATTTACTCTGTTGCAGTGCCATCACGCTGGGGGTGTTCATGTATGTAATGTGTAATCTTCATGTTACCGTGGAGACACACACAAAATGCACACATTAGCAAACACCATCAAAAAAGTTTTAACATGTTCCTGTTCAACAGAAAAGATGAAAACTGTTGGCCATTGCTAGCTAGATTGTGACTGTAATTTTGTGTGTGACTTGTTTAACAGTACAAATCAGCTGACCTGTTGTACTTCCAGCTAAGTCAGTTTTTTATGGTACACTGTGGTTAAAAAAAAGGACAGATTAAAGTCTAACAAAGCCTCAGACAGATGAGTACCTGTAGTTAGCATTACACCCCTAGGAACTAGTGATGATGGAAAACAAAATATCATTCGTGCTTCTTTTATTCCATGCCAAGTTGAGACAATTATACATTTTACATCATTTAATATTTTTTATCCAAAACAGATTCAGTAAAATAAGACCACAGATATCACAACAAAAGTACAAAACATTTCCACATGATTTCACATGGACACATAAATAAGTACATGGACATCACAGTAAGAAGTATGGTAAAAACTATGTCAAAACTGAAAAATTCTAGTAAAGACTTAAAAAAGCTGACTGAAGTCTCATGTTGTAGACAGTGCAGTCATGAGACACTTGGCGTTCCTGTCCACAAAGTGTCCCTGTGTGTCCCAGTGGTGTCTGAGGGCGTCTCTGTCGAGTTTGTTGAGTGAGAGAGAACAGAGCCTCATGTCCCGGACCAGATCTGCCAAACAGTCCAGACCAGTGCTGTCCCAGGGCCCGCTCACCTGACAACCTGGGTACAATACACAACATTAGAAGTCCTGCTTATTAGGATGCGTTCACGGTCTATCTTAAAGCAACTTTTTGGTTGGGGTCCGTCACTTGCTTGTTTCTACGGATATGTCATTGCTCTGCCTGAAATGTTCCACAATATGACATTAAACAGCTCTACTTTACATTTATACAATTACAAGTGGTTTTATAGCGCAAAAATACCTAGAAAAGGCATTCTGACTGTGAGTGGGGTCGCCTCTCCACAGATCTGACCTGTAACTTGATCTGATTTGGTCTCCATGAAGTTAGAAAGGCTTAATATAAAACTATGAAACATTCCAGACAAAGCAATAACATCTCCATGGAGAAAATCATTTGACGGACCCTCCACCAGAAAAGTTACACAATGCACCTTTAAATATACATTTCAAACTCCAATATTACTCTATTTTTGAGTCACTGTTTTTTAAAGGAAAAATAAATTCCACAAATGCTGAACAGGAAAAAAGGAAAAGTGAAATTAACTGATATCAGATCTTAATGCCAGTTTAAGCATTTTTAATAAATAAAGCTAGGTTTTACTTTTCAAAATAATCATGTCCATTTTGGAATATTGTTTCTTTATAAATATTTTAAGGATATAATGGGCATTTTCAGAACGTTGTAGTGGCAACAAGGTCCAATATTCTGTAATCAGATTAAACATTAAATTATTATGCTTGGTAAGTAGAGTATTATTATTATTATTACAATACAATCATGTCATCTCATCTGAAGCTAAGCAATAGTCTCTTCTAATTAGTTCCCACTCCTGAGAACAGTTGACCAAATAATATTACAAAGTTTTGACATATTAGTGGAAAAATATCTTTCACCTTTATTCATTTGTGATAAAACAGAAGACATTAAACTTTGTGTGAATTGGACCAACAGTCACACATATGAATGCACCTTATATCACATTTCTCTGGAAGTCACACACTAATCGAGACCAGAGGTGTTTTTTTTTTTTTGTTTTATGTTCTGACTCACCCTGAAGGTTAAGGAGGTTCAGTGAGTGCCCCGCCTCCTTCAGAGATGCCAGGATGCTGTAGAGGCCAGCCGAGGTGATCGAGGGATTTCCTGAGAGATCCAAACTCACCAGAGCCGGACATGAAGCCAGGCACCTGATCAACGCACACACACATTACAATATAAGACATTACAACAACACAGTGGGCAACAATTACAAAAAAAAAGTTTAGAAAAAGTAATGACTGTTGACTGAAACTGTATGATAAAAATACTGGAAAAATAGTAAATAAAAAAAATGAAGAGGGATATATTTGAACATTCTCCTTAAATCACAGTGCAAAATTAAATAAGTAAATATGTCTAGTCGATGTTTAGTCCACGTCTATGTCTAGTCATAACATTTTAAACTGTGGTTACTAACCTAGCCAAAGAGATCACACTGTTGTCTGTCAGCCAATTTGATGCCAGGTGTAAGTGAGTCAGAGGACACTCATTCTAGAACAAAGAGAGAGAGAGAGAGTTAAAACCACATTTTTACAGTTGATACAGAATTGAACTTTTTCCCATCAGACCTGGGACAGGAGTTTAGCGAGCTGCTCCAGAGCTGGGTGATCGGCCGGCCCACTGTGCACCGCCGATAGGTCCAGATAAGTGAGGCTGTGTAGAGGTACGGTCTTTAACACCAGCTCAAAGCCAGTGGAGCCCAGTGCATTGTGGGAAAGGCACAGAGACTTCAGATGGCCCGTGCCTGCAGGTAAAGAGAACCAGTAATGGAAGCAATACTGTGATATACTAGTACATGCTCAATCATCTGTGAAAATAAGCAAATGTACTGTGTAATATTGGTGAATTAGTTATGGGGTGTAGCACGATTAGTGTTGTCATGATACTAAAATTTCAAACTTTATGTCGATACTAAGGATTTGACTTGATACTCAATACCGATTCCAAAATGATGATAAAAAACTTTAAGACAATAGAATGTGATTTTCAATATTAAATAATATTACTTTCTTTTATATTACCATGTGGCCTTATATCTGTGTACTCCCTCAGTCGTCCAAGTATATTCCATAGTGGTCCATGAGCGTATACTAGTACTAGTATATGTGCTCTTTTACACAAATGTGGCTTTTTAGTATCGATACCTGCTAAAATGAGTATCTAGTTTTGGTCTCAATACTGGAAAAAAGTGTGCTGTGAATAAAATGGCCATGTATACACACCTAGGAGGATTTAAACATGTAAAAAAAAGAAATATAAACGGCTAAACTAATACAAGAACAACATGCATTTCAGAACACATTTGTATAGGTCTAGCTACAGGCTTAACAAGACTCAATAGAGATATTCTGTAAAACCATTTAAGCTGTTTAACCCTTTGTCCATTCAAATATAATTGTTGTTGATTGTGGTAAATCTCAGCCCCATCGATTTGCAGCACTTAAAAAGGAAATTGATCGTGTCGTTTTACCCGCAAGAGCTTGGGCCAGCATGAGCCTGTGCTGCTGCAGAAAGCGTGAAGTCAGCCCACACGCCTGCAGGGACAGTCTGACCAGCAGAGGGCAGCAGCTCAGCAGGCAGGACAGAGGCTCAGAGACACTGTCGCCCAGAAGGTTCAAACTCAGGTCAAGCTCCTCCAGGCACTGGAACGCAAGAAGATCGATCAGAAGTGTCGTACTGCTTTGTTTCAGATGATAACATTCTGTAGACTAATGATACTTTGCAATTGATGTCATCAACATTCCCTGCAGGTGTGAAGGCTAACTGTAGACACTGCTCTGTCTGAAGCTCTGTTACTCTATTTGGACTTAGTTTTAACACAATCTGACCATAAAGAACTGACTACTCACATAACATTACAGTCACAAGCTAGCTAGCATGAGCCAACAGTTTTTCAGTTATTCACACTCACCATTTTTGTTCAAAATCAAACACCTAAACAGGACCATGAACTCTTCTGAAAATGTGTTGTTTAAATGCATTTTGTGTTTTTGTTTTGTTTTTTTTTCTCTTGAGTTTTCAGATTAACTTAAAACTTTTGGACAGTTTGCTAATGTGTGCATTGTGTCACCATGGTAACATTCTACCATTAGAGATAAATGTAGAACACTGCCAGGGCGATGTCACTGCAAAGTATCAATATTTAACACAGATGGAGGCCGCTGAAATGAATATTGTATTCTTTGTGTCCTTGGGTTTAGTCACTAATAGAAATGATCAGGTTAAACAAGTTAACCATTCTAAACTGTGAAAACCACAAATAAAGAAAGAGAGAATTACGTGTTTTCAATTTGACACAGGAAAGGCTGGCTGCTTCTCAGAAAACTCATGTTGGTTTAACACATGCTTGAAGGTCATATGCAAGCACTAAAGATGTATATACATATACATTTTTGTTTTGTTTTGTTTTTTACAATCATGTAAATGCATAACTGTATTTGACTGTCATTTGTATTTGTATTTTAACAAATTGACTTTTACATGAATTTCTGAACTTTTATGGAGCCTATTATCATCTGGCAGGGGGACTGCCTATGAAAACTAACCTTTTGGTTAATTCAGGTATGTTTACATTATTGTAATTTTTATTAATGTACACTGTCTCACTGAAAATTAAATAAATAAAGTATGTTTACAATTACTTGAGAAATTGACATTTCACTTGTATTTACTGGATACTATATATATATATATATGTAAATATGAACTTGTTGGAACCATTTGGTAGCACTTCACTTTATAGCATTGTAATAGTATGGTAAAAAGATGAAAATAGGACTCAAAAGTATATGGTAAAATATGGAAAAACACTGGTTCTGCACACCACAGATCTGAGTTATCAGAAAATTCAAATGTCGTCATTATTATTATTTTTTTTTCCAATTGCGTTGGCAGTTTTCATGTTAATTTACTACAGCAGTTATTTATACATTCCTCCTTAGTAATTAATTAAAGAGCCCAAATTACACCATTTTCTGAACTATGTTACAGTGTTGCTTCCTCATCAAAAACATACTGGACATGTTTAACACACAAACCGTGCATATTTAGCCTGCATATGAGTTCTTCTCTCAAAAAGAAAACTGTTCAACCTGTCATGTGGTAATACAGGAAGTGCTCCACTGTGTTTTTAAACTCCATACACCTTCACTAGAATCATTTGGATAATTTTAGACCTGGAATTTCCAATCTCTACTAAAAAAAAAAAATAAAGGTAAAAGGTAGCTTTGAGGAGGTAACAACATTATAACCATTAATATTCTGTCATGAAGTTGTAAAAATGAATGTGTGTGAGTGTGCACTTATTTACAGGAAATGCAGAATGACTGTGGCCCTTCAGAGCGGCAACGGCCTTCTCCAGCCCCGCCCCTGTGATGTGATTGGCTGATACGTCCAGCAGCCGCAGTCGGGGCATGGTGACGGCGGTGGCCACGAGCTCGGGCAGCAGGTTGTCGTGGAGACAGTTCCCCGAGAGGCGGAGCTCGGTGAGGCTGGCCTGCAGTTTGAGCGCCCGCAGGAGGGGGGTGAGAGAGGAGGGCGCCAAGCTCAGACCGCACACGGACACACAAGAGCCCCCGTCCTGCACCTCACACAGTCGACTCACACGCTGGTTCTCCTCTGCTCCACAAAACACAAACATTAAAGGTACACCGTGTAACTTTTTGGTTGGGAGTCCGTCCATAGCTTGCTTCTATGAATATGTCGTTGCTCTGCCTGGAATGTTCCACAGTGTGACATTAAACAGCTCTACCTTACATTTATTCAATTACAGGTGGTTTTAGAGCTCAAAAATACCAACAAAACAGGCATTCTGACTGTGAGCGGGGTTGCCTGTCCACAGATCTGTCCTGTAACTTGGCTTGGTTTGGTCTCCATGAAGATAGAAAGGCTTAATACCATACTGTGAAACATTCCAGAGAAAGCAGTAATATCTCCACGGAGAAAAGCATTTGATGGACCCTCCACCAGAAAAGTTACACAAATGCACCTTTAGAGACAGTTAAAGAAGTAGACAACTATGATATGTTTAATATCTGTATGTAACATTGCAAGTGAGAACTTTTATTTTTGAATTTAAAATTAGGTCAAGATTTTTTTTGTTAATCTACTTGTTCCTTGATCCCAGTCATTTGTAGTAGAACTAAACACTAAATCCACTTTTTTTTTTGCTACCAACTGTGTATATGGTGTTTTAATCATTCCTATTCTATTCCATTTTGGGCAACTTCAGTTTAAACTAGTTAATTTGCAGCTTTCTGGACAAAACGCCTAAATCTAAGTTTGTGTTGCCTTCAGTTGCCTCTGTGAGTCTCAGTAGCTGGTGACATCACAGAAGACTGCCCTGATTACAGTCAAGTGTTTCGGATGTGTGGGTACCTGTTAAAGCGGGTATCCATGTGTGGATACCCGCTTTAACAGGTACAAGATGTTGCTTGTACCCACAGATGCTGCTTGTTATACTCCTGGACCCCACCCCTTTTCTCCCCTCAGGTACTGCCCACTTTAGCAGTTCCATCTGAAATGTGGTTGTGGGCGGAGTTAGGCGTTTAGTCCTACTTTAACATTTTAGTTTTCAACAATAGAGAACATTAATATTTAAGTTAAATGAATATAGAAGAGAAGTATGTTCCTTTGCTATACATTTATAGCCATTTTGTAAGTTATGTTTTTTTCAGACAGGTTTGAGTCCAATTTAGTTTACTGGTTTGGTCCTATTCTATTACCCGTCATTCTAATCCTAATTCAGATCCAGTGCTGGTTTTATTATAGTTTAGTCCCCATTTTGATATGGTCTACAAGTGTGAGTGCACCCCACGTCACCCTCAAAAAGGAAGTGAGGAGAGCTATGAAATATAAAAGGATGCAGAAATGGGAGGGATTTTGTTTGTTTTCAGTGTTGTTTTCCTGTACTTACCCACTGCCAGACTCTGACAAGCCTTCTTATATCGCTCTGGAAGAGGAGGTAGATCCCATGAGCAAACCTCAGCCAGGACCTAAAAAAGACACATATTAATCATTTGTAATTAGTATTAACACAGTCTTCTTCATCATGTCGACCTCTTCGTTTGTGTGCAGCACAGCCAGCAGTGGGTCCTGTGGTGAGAGGAGAGCGCCCTCTTTCTGCAGCTGGAGGCGAGGCAGCAGGCCACACTTCTGGTAGAACCTCTGAGCTGCTTGTTCACACAGCCACGCCACAGTGCACGAGTCCGCCTCACTGCCACAGACACCGGAGGGACAGTGGTTAAAGGGGACTCACTGTAATGTCATTTTTTCTGTAAAACTGACATTACTGACACAATATTTTTATTTAGGGGGAAACTCTGACAGTAACGAAATTGTTTTAAAGTTATCATTGTTGTCATCTTAAAAACACAATTAAAAATATATAGATGTCAAAGCTGTCAACTTTTCTTGTATATGTAGTAATAAAACAAGCCACCTTCAAATCATTCACATCTGTTCAAAATAACTTTGGGGTCATCCAGTCTTTTAATCATTTAGTTCATAAGATATCATCAATTTCCAATTACTGACTAACCTTTGTGGAACAGGGATAAGGAAGACATCCTCCTGAACTATGACCCTGATTCTGATTGGTGGAGGCAGAGGAGTGGCCAGAGTATGGGTTTGAGGCTATAACATATGAAAAATTAACATTATTTTGAACATGGTATAAAAGGTCATCCATAGACATCCACTGCCTGGCCTGCAGCGGTCTTGCCTCACCTGTGAGTACATGTGTGGAGGAGGAGGAGGAGGAGGAGTCAGGGCCCTCACGTCCTCTTCATCAGTGATGTTGGGGCTGGGACAGCGGCTGACCTCTCTGCGCCCCAGTCTCACCATTCCAGGGATCTGTGTCATCTTCACCTGCTGCGGCTTCACAGAGCTGCTCTTTTTCACAGAGACACCCCTGCTGGAGGAAGACAGAACTGCACCCCCACATAAAATGGATTATAACAGCTGATTGATTATAGAAACACATTTTGATAATAGATGCTACATCAATGTAATATGACTATTTCAAGCACTACAAGTAAATAATAATACAATGGATTTATATAGCGCCTTACAAGACACCCAGAGTGCTTTAAATGGCATTATTTCATTCACTCCACACTTGACGATGGTAAGTTACACTTAGCCACAGCAGACCTGTGAGGCTGTCATTGGGCCCTCCGACCACCACCAACACTCAAACCCATACCACATTCATACTAGGGAATGTGGGGGTCTTGCTTAAGGATAGAATGACAGTGTGCACAAGATCCACTGCAGAAAGACTGACTGAAGTGAAATGAAATTTTAAAAATCTTTCTATACAACTTTTCTTTTTATCAGAATACATATCGTCCAGAATACTCCAGTAAATAAGTTAACTGTGAGTGTATGTCATAGTAAATATGGTGCACTCTCACAGGATGTGTGCTTACCTCTGCTTGTGTGCTCTGAATGTGTGTGTCTGATTTGGCTTCTGCCAGTCGATACACTGCTCTCTGCTCTTGATCCGCTCTGTTCCACCTGAAGCCTCCTCTTCTTCTTGGGTTGAATATCTCCTAGGTCATCCTCCAGCCAGTCATCAGCCACATACTCTTCCTCGGGCACAAGAGCGGACCTGTTGCTGGTAGATGGAGCAGGAGCACTGGAGAACTGTGATGAACTGTGCAGACGAGAGTTGGCGCTTCCCAGGCCCCGGATGGCGCTGTGATACTCCTCTCGCTCAAACACAGAGGGGGTGGGAGTGTCTCTTATGCTGTCCTGAGTGGAGTTTAATGTTGAGCTGAGATCATTTTTGTTTATGGGGGCTTCTCTCTGACTGGAGGGTGCCGGGATCCCATTGTGTCTGGGCCGCACGGGGCGCAGAGGGCTCACAGGAGAGTCTGTGTCACTGTCATCTGAAGAGCTGCTGTTAGTCTAAAAAAAAGACAGAAACAGATTTGGGGCATTACATGCAATAAGTGTAATTGTCGGATACCTGTTTAAAATGTTTTGGATGTAAAGGATATTTTAGGTTAAATTTAAGTGATGCATTTTGCAAATACAGTGGTTCAGAGCATTTGTTCCCAACCTTTTTCTGACCTATAATTGACCAGTGGACAGTGAAGACCTAAAACCCCTCACATTTATATAGCACTTTTCTACAAGACAGTCAAAGTGCTTTACATTTAGGAACCACTCACCCATTCATGCATACACCAGTAAAAGAATTGCAGACACTTTAAGCGAGGGAGGGTGTCTTGCCCAAGGACACAACAGCAGTATTCATCAGTGGGAGCTAGAATCTCAACACCATTTTGTGGGCCAGGGGGAACCACTCTACCAACGATATTTATGTCAAGATCAGAATTTGAACCTCCGACTTTCAGGTCAGTGGACAAGTACTACTACTACTGTCTCCCACCGTAACGACAGATGCAATGAAGGCAAGGACATGTTTAAGTGCTTTATTTTAATACTACTGGGTCCCTCTCACACAATTTAAGACTTCTTTTCTTAAAATTGTCCTTTTTGCCAAAATGCAGATTATTACCTCATAGAAAAGCAGAGCATCTGTCCCTCTGGCCCGGTGCCTGTGCTGTCTCTGTTGTGAACTGTTGCTGTGATGTGGTTTGGGGCTGGCTGCTGAGTGTCCCTGTGAGGCCCTGCTGACAGGGGTCTTGTCCTGACTGGTGCAGGTGAGGGGCTCTGAGTTCTCTGCATCAAACAGCTGGCTGTCCTGTAGGGCATCCAGAGGCTTGGCAGGAACAGAGGCAGGAGTCACTGTAACGGGAATATTTGGATTAAACTCATTAAAATCTGAGTATACATGCACATGATCTTATTGTTTTGAAATCACAAATAATCAGGATGTCATGTTTTAACTCTTACTGAGCAAATGGTTCTTTATCTTTTTGTGATCAACTCCTTATTCTTTTGTAATTGCCAGATTTTTTTTAAATACAGTAAACTGTACAGTAGCTACACATTTTTATAGATATCCCGATGAGCATCTTTCAGTTATGGGCCTAGGTGCAAAAGACAAACATCCTATAAATTGTGCTATCTGTTCTTTTAATTCCATTTCATATATGAGCTCTTACCTAATCCTGCCAGTGCTTTCCTCAGCAGTCTCTCTGTTGCAGCACACTCCTGCTTGGTTTCTCTGTCCAGCTCCCTGCTGTATGTCCTTTGCCACTGACAAAAGGTGTCCATGGCTGAATCTCCCTTTGAAGATAAAAATTCCATTAATAATTTTCTGCCCATTTTCATGCCACTGTTCTTCAAAATAGTTACCTTTAAGTTGCATAAAGTGACAGATGCTCCTCTTTCTATTAAAAGCCGAGCCACAGCCATGTTTCCACAGGCCAGAGCATCATGTAGAGGAGTGACCCCCTCACACTTCTCTCCCCCGGGGTCATTAATGTAGGCCCCACGATCTAACAGCACTGCTACTATGTCTGCCAAATACAGTTCAGGTGAGCAAACTTTTATATTACTAGAAATGTGTTTTGTGATCAGAATTTATTTTACCGTAGTGCCCATGGTTAGAGGCTTCGTGCAGTGGAGTCCAGCCACAGTAGTCTCTGGGATTCAATGGATGACCCTGGTCATACACAAGCAATGTGTGGGAATGTAATATTTTAGTAGAGTGTCCAATTTTTTAATTATTATAAAGTAACAAAGTAATTTGGACTCATTATTTGCATACTTATTATGAATATTGCACATTAATTAAGTGATTTGGTTTTAAAAGCACAGGTTTTAAAGTATTTTGGGGTATCTCACCTGATCAATAAGATACTGGACCTGCTTCAGGTTTCCATCTATACAGGCTCTATGAAGAGAGGTCTCACCCTTCTCATTGCGCTTGTTCCACTAAAGCAGAGAATGAATTACACTTTAAAACACTGAGGTTGTCAAAGTGTGAAAGCAAAATATGAACTTACTCGTCCGCTCTTCCTTTTTCCTGTCACCATCTTGTCATAACCTTCCAAATCATCGTCTATAAAATGTCAAAGGAACAGCGATAAGCATCCACTTAGGCCCATGCTTCTACAGCACAGAGTAATGTACCTGAGTCAGAGAGGATGACGTCACTGTCCTCCAGAGGCTCACTGTTGTCCATGTCCTCCTCTACATCCTCCTCTCCCTCACTATCGTGTGGACTCCAGCCCTCTGCAGCACACAGCTCCTGCAGCTGGGCCTCTGTGTCTGCACATTTGGCAGAGCCGTTTCGTCGCTGATATGAAAGCCAGCGCCTCAACACACGCTTCTGTGGAAAGAATATACAAGTGTTTAGAAAATATTTTGTTTTAAATCACAATTGTGTCATCAGTGCCTAACTATGGGTGAATTTTGGAAGTAAATTATATCATAAGCTCAAAAGCTCTTTCTGCCAAAGAGGCAGTTCTCTAATGGTCATATAATCATGACATTTTAATCTTGAAGAAAGGAAGCACTACTATTGTTTGAGATATAAGCTAATGTCTTCTCTTACTTGTATTCTGGCTTGTCCTGTCTTCTGAGCACACTCCAATGCTTTACTGAAACTGTGGTCTACGTCACTGAAGTCACAGCCACCCTCCTCCTGAACGACTGCAATATTCTGCCATGTACTGCATTCCTGCAACAAGTAAAAGTAAAATAGTTGATATTGTCATTACATATCACAAACATTTCAGATGCAAGGGTGTTTGTTTACATTTCATATTGCACATGAAAGGATATTGGAAACAGACTTTTATCAGTATGCTAACAGAGTACCTCTGAGGCGCTGCCTGCTCTCAGCATGAGCTCCTGTCTGTAGTGCTCCACTGCTTTGCTGTACTGTCTTAGATCTGTGTAGGTCACAGCCAGTGAAACATGGATCACAGCCAGCTCTCGAGAAGCCTTCCCCATTGCCTCTGCACCAGTCAACTAAAAAAGTTTGACAAAACTCTATCAATCAAAGCAGGGCAAACAATACTATAAACAACAAAAAGTGATGCAAAAAGATTATTTCGAGCATATTTATATTTTTTTTACTTGGGCCTGATAAGCATCCAAGGCTTTACTGTAGCAGCCCACTTTACAGTAGAGATCTCCCAACTGCTCTGTCAGTTCCACAGCCTGATGTGTGCTGAGTCTTCCGCCCTGGTCTTCTCCTAACTCCTCCTCTAGTTTACACCCCTTGTCCGCTGGAAAACAATGGCTTAGCTACACAAGAGATGCACAGAATAGTAATAAATAATAAACCGTTAAGAATGTACCATATTTGAATGCTTTCTTCACAGCCTGCTTGTCTGTTTGCTGCTGGGATCCCAGCTGCAAAGCTTTCTTTAGAGAGCGTCTGGCAGCCACAAAATCCCCTAGAGACAGCTGCACCTGTAATGAAATAACAAATATAGACATGTGAAAAACGCAGATACATTTGACTTTAATTAGCAGAGGTGAGCTCAAACCTTGCCAATGCAGTGAAAACACTCGCTCTCGCTGAACTTCTCTTTTATTTTCCTGGCACATTCCTTGGCCTGCTCTAAGCAGCGCACTGCATTTGAGGCTTGTCCATTGCGGAAGTAAATATTTCCCAGGTTAAAATTGGCCCGATAGAGATCTTCAAGGAGTTGGCTCTTCCTGGACATCAAGACAGAACAAAAATCAAACAGCACAGATGCAAATGGGGAAATCTCAGTCAACTGTGTGTCACATTAGTATAACAACATGAATTCAGTATGCCAAGTGAGTTTCTTACTCTGCAATGAACACACTGCGCCTTATAAATTCACTGCAGCGTTTGGGCTCTCCCAGATTATCACAAACCAGACCAAGATTCAGGAAGAGACGTGCTTTCATCTCACAAATCTCCCGCTCTGGCACCATCCCTATACAATAGATGGATGCCAATGAGAGCTATATTAAACTGATGCTATAGAAAGTATAGCTAAGTATTAGAAAATACACAGACCTTCAAGGCGCTCATTAACAATGCTGAGACTCTTCTTAAAAGCATCCTCGGCTTGCTCCAAACTGCTTCTTGATTGGTCAGACTCAAAGCGGTATAAATAAGTGCGGCCAATTGTAGCAAGGGCTCTTTGTTCTTCTGCGTGATCGGAGACAGAACGGGCCAGATCCAAATGACGCCTCTGATACTGAAAGAAAAAATATTCATTATAGCAGTTGATTTTTGTTTGGTTTAAGTAATAACCAAACAAAAATCAACTTAAATCAAACAAAACCAAAACTATGACTTACCCTTAGAGCAGCGTCAATATTTCCCAACTCAGCGTAGCATTCTCCTATTTTCCGATTAGCGATAGCTCGACCTATCACATCATTGAGCACCTCAGACAGGGACAGCTCCTGTTGGTGCTCCTGAATGGCAGCCTCATAATCACCTATGACATAAAAATGCAAGTGATTAAAAAAAAGTGTTTGGAATGCAAGTGGTTCACGCCAGGAGCATGGAGCATTATAATAGGGTAAAGGTTTGAAAATTGCTTATTGAATCAACAGCAAAAACACATGCACATTAAGTGTCAGTAGCATTAAAATATATTTTATCCATGACATATCTATACAAGCCATTTTCAACAGATGTTTACACATCACACACACTCGTAACAGGATCATGTAGTTTAAATGAGTTAAATGAATTCTCAGTACAGCTCTTACCATTCTTAGACAGCAGTTCTCCCAGCTGATTGCAGATACCTGCTTCCTCTCTGAGGTTTTTATTGTTCTGGGCCTTGCTCTTTGCTTTTTGTAGCTCTGTAGCAAATAAGTGTCTTATAAATATAGCCTTGAAATAGCAAAGCAAAAAGCAAATCATAACATGACAAGGTACTTACGCTTAATTTCTCTGGCAAAACTCATCTTCAAGATTTTGAGTGAAAGGCGAGAATATTCCTTCTGCCTCCGCAGAGCGCGCCTCTAGCTTGTTTGCTAACGGGCAGCGTTATCAACATCGCCAACACATTCCATTTGTATCAACAAACCCGCCCGTTTCCATTAATATCATTCATGTCAGTTAAGTGTCTGATCAGATATTTGTGTCTCTACAATATAAACGCAATGATCTTGCAGTTTGTGGCACTATCGCTCCAGAAGGACAACTCAACTTCACAAAGCCGCGCCAGTACTGCGAAAACCAATGGCTACAGTATGTAACTATTCTCCCTATGTTTAGTCTTTTAGGCACATGCACTACTAGTACCTGTTAAATGTATACAAATGTACCGAGATAAAATCCGAAGGAAATTATTTCTTCATATTTTACTGCTTCAGTTTACTTATCGGAACCCAAATTGTTTCGGTAAAGCGTTAGCAATGCCTGACAGTCAAGTAATAGAGATTACAGTACATTCCTGCAGCCGCCTAAGATCTGCCCATTTTTGTAAGTGCAGGGAGTGGATCTATAGAGGCACAGTTCTGTGATCTATGGATTGGGTGTCTTTTTATTACTTATTATTCTTTTAATGTCTTTTCCGACGTGGAGTATGAACATTAAAATTTATTAGAATTAATGTTATGTACTACATAGCATTTGCAGCATTGTTGTGCTTAGAAATAGCACCCTCATGTGATCAAAACAGCTACGGGAGCCGTCTGAGGGAGCGCGACCAATGAAAAATATCCAATCACTTTCTACTGTTGTCCCATGTAAAAATATGGACTTGTCTTTTTTGTTTTATTGGCTTATTTTGTTTTATATATATATATATATATATATATATATATATATATATATATATATATATATATATATATATATATATATATATATATATATATATATATATATATATATAATATATATATATATATATATATATATATATATAATATATATATATATATATATATATTTTTTTTTAATCTTTATTTAAGCTATGCATTTATTGTATTTAAGGTGGCAAGTCTCTCCCTGAGGAGCTGGATGTGGAGCTGGATTGTGACCAAAAAAAGCTAAATAATACAGACTAAGGTAAAATAAGACAAGCTATTAAGGTGACTTTTCTAGCAGGTGATGCCACAAAGCTAAGTTACAAGTCTGATCCGTGAAAAGGCAAGCCCGAAAGGTATTTTTTATTTTATTTTATTTTTAGCAGTAAAAACACATGTAATTGTGTAAACTGTAAGATAGATGTACGCCATACAATAAATCATGCAAAGCAATAACATCTCCAAGGAGACAAGTATATGGCAGATCCTACTCTAGAAAAGTTACATTTCACAGTGCATTATGAAGTAAAATAATTGAAGTAAAAGCTGTAACAGACATTGCTTTCACATTTCTGACTGGTTTAACATTTGTGTCACTGAGCTAACCTAAAGTGATGGTTTATAATCCAACTCTTTAGCCCAAAATAAGAGGGCAGGCACGTGCATCTGTGATGTCAGCAGGCTAAGATGACCTATGATGGTTCATTCAGGCCAAATAAGCATAAAGCACTATTCACTATTACTCATGACACAACAAACATGTGACATACTATAATTCTACTTCTCTGCTGTTCAAATAGCCAAGGGGGGGATGATATTATTAAAATAAAAAAAATAAAAAATAAATTAAAAGTTACATTTTTGTCACACAATACTGTAGTTACTATTCATTAACATTTTCTCTTCATCAGTCAATATATACTTGATAATTAAAGGTGCACTGTGTAACTTTTGATGTTATTGCTTTAACCTGAATGTTCCACAGTATGGCATTATGCATCTTAATTGCATTTATTCAGTTTATTCAGTCTTTTAATCTGAACAAACATCTTGAAAAACATACATTCTTGCCGTGATCTCTAACATGGCCAGGAGAAATAAATGTTTATTTGCCATATTGTGAAACATTCCTGACACAGCAATAACTTCTCCATGGAGACGAGCAGGCGGCATACTCTCAACTAGAAAATGTATGCTCCTTTAATATTGATAATCTTCAAGTGCCTAATGTTTGTGTACATTTCTCTTCTAGGCTAAGCTGTAGAATACTTTTTTGAAGATAATTCTGCTTTTATTTGGTTGCAATATTATCGTTCATCGTCTATATTTGCTCCAACAATGTATCGCACTGCAAAATGTGTTAACGTGATAGGCCTAAAGTTTGAACATTTTCTAAACCGGAGCTACACATTATGCACCCAGGAAGTTTTATTCATGCAATGATTCAAATGTACCATTCACTGAATAATGAGCACTCCACTTACAGCACCGGCTAAACATAAAGTGCGAATGAGTTTGGCAGTCTGGCAGTTTAAAGAGCCTTTATTAGGCTATTTTCTGTTCTATGCTGTAATGTTCTTTCCTCATCACAGACATACCTGGAGTATAAAAGTGCAGCATATTTAGTCTGCGCTTTTCTCTCGAACAGAAAACATTCTGTTCAAACTTGTGATGTCATGTGGTAATACAGGAAGTGCTCCGCTGTGTTTTTAAGCTCCATATACTTTCACTAGAATAATTTGGATAATTTCATTGCCAGTCTCTTCTGAACTAAAGGTAAAAGGTAGCTGTTAACTTGAAAACTACCACTACATGACATCACAAGGTGGAGCAGAGCATTTTAAACTTTGGATATGTGGACAGACTAATAATAAAGGATTACTCAAGCATGTGTGAATGAAACAAAACACAACTCCAGGCATGTTATTGATGTAGTAACATCATTCTAACGTGTCTTACGTCTCACAAGAACCATTTTCATTAACTCCATATTTCATGTTACAGCATCAAAGCAGAGCACTGAACATCCTTTGGGCTCCTCCAGTCTCTGTACCGTGTGCCAGTCTCCTCTCCACCACACTGACCTTACAAATGCTGCATCACTGTGAGGATGGGCGCATTAGAGTAGAGCAGAGCACACATGCACAGCAGAGCTCAGAGCCGGCCACATCCGCCACAGCGAAGGGATCAAATCTGGACCATCTGACGCGCAAGGATTTATGGCTTTAGTTAAAATTGCTTTTCCCACTGCGCAGATTAACCACCGTAGGATGTTTTCCACTCCATGTAGAACAGTGCCAGTGGAGCCTCTGTACTAGCGCTGTTTCTCTTTCCACTCTGGCAGGCACGCGCAGAGGAGGGGAGCAGGGGAATGTGTGAGGGGGACACCGGAGCACTCTGGGATTCGGAGGGGAGTGATTCTTGATTCTCGTCCTCCGCGGAACAATGCAGGTGGATGCTGTGCTGGCACTGCTCTGTGTTTGGTTCCTCTCCGGGGCCACAGGGAAGATGAGCCAGTCCAGGGGTCACAAGCTGGAGACCTACAAACAAAGCAGGTAATAAATACAACAATTAGAAAAGAGATTATACATATTAACTGTCAGTATGTCTTTCTGTTATCAGTACCACAGACAATAAGGCTTTTTACATATTTGCATTGTTTTTAATAGTGAAAAGTTGTTGTATATGTAATATCTAGTAACATTTGAATTTGTACTTTTGGATTTAAAAAAAAACAGTTGTTTAGAATGGTGCTTAGGCTTCAACATTGATAAACATTGATCTTTGCCCTTAGTTCTTGTTAAATTAGTGAATTAATATGAGAGTGAATGGTTGTCTCTCTGGTTGTCTATTTGGCTTGTTACTGTCCATACTGTATGTATCCTGCCTTAAAAAAAAAAAAAAAAATATCGGAATCAATGGATGATATATAGGCCCACAAAACTCCGTAACCATAATTCATAATTTTCAATGAGCTATAGAATACACATTTAGTCAAAATCAAGTTTACATTACTACTGCAACTACAAACAACAATAAGTTTTAGATAAAATGATTTAACTGTAAAAGATTAAAGATGGTTCAAAAACATAAACATAAGCAGCGAACATTAATAGATACTATGTTAATATTAAAATATATAATAATAATAATAATAATAATAATAATTGTATTAATATTGCAGTTCACATAGACCAAATGTGCTTGTACTATCTTGTACTATTAAAAAAAAATACATTTGAAGAACACAAGGTAAAATCATAATAAAACACCAGTATGTATAGTATATGAATGTAAGATAACATAAATAAAATTTAAATAATTCTCTATATTCAGTCCAGGTTAATTTTTATTATACATATATTTTTTTAATCAAAATTCTAAACTTCAAGCATTCAACATTATATTATCACTTTTTCTCAAAGTAAATAAAGACCCCTTGATGGAGACCCAATCCCATAATTATGATGTTTTAATATTGTGTGGCATTGTGCGATACAGTACAGCCATATTTAATACGACCATCTTTCGTGGTGTCATATCTTGAGACTAGGTCAGGACTGGGCATGGAAGGTCACTGCTTGTATTACACCGTTTAGTCCCATGTTCCGTGTATCAACCTGGAGGGGAGGGGGTCAGGGCCGCACACATTCCGTTCAGACGCCAGATTGAAGAGAGAGCGAGAGAGAAAGAGAGAGGAAGGACCTAAATCCCCACATCTATTTCTGTGCTACTTCCCCATGTTGTTTTCCGCTAGCCCATAACCGCCTCTGGCCAATCAAAAGCCATTTAGCCACAGACAGCAGTCAAAGTCATTTTAGGTCACTATTTTAGGCTAAATCCTACCTTTGTGCATCATTGGTTTAAGTGATGGAACGAACCACAAAATGGAAAGGCTATTCAATTTAGTTTCCAATACATTTCCAAAAAGCAAAATACATGATTTTTAAATGTTTTTTATTATTGTTATTTTTTAATTTAGTACTTGTTTCTTCATTACAGTATTTTGCAATTTACAGCGCTAGATAATTTAACCACAAGAGGTCCCAAATCAATGTACTGCTTGTAACTGGATTAAAGACTCCAGTTGTTGTAGAAATAGTTTCAAATCTGGATGTTTAGTGCAGGAAAAGTGTACGCGGAGACATGACCTTCTTTAGTATATAGTAGTAGTATATAGTATAGTTAGTATATACTGTAGTTATTCCATTCAGCTCTGCCCACTCTTCCAGTGTAGTGTGTGTCAAGCTGGAGATGTTTTTGGAACAGTGGAAAATTCCCTATTAAGAGTCAAAAGAAAGAAAAAAAAGGAGAAAGAGAGAAAGAGGAACAGAGCTAATACATAGATACTTAGAGTGCTACCTTGAGTTATTGTTTTATCTTACAACATTCTACGTGGTAAAACTTACTGTACATTCAAATGCTGTTATTGTCCTTTATTACGGGATGTTGCTACACGACTTTTTGGAGTAAGGATGGTTCATTTCCAGTATCTGTATTCTTTCGATATTGAGAATTTTGCCGATATTTGGCAGTGATATTTTTCAAAACTATGCCAGCCTGTGTGTGTGTCCATGTTTCATTTCCAGTTTATCCTCATCAGATCTATCTTTTTGAACAAACCCATGAGCAAAAATGGAAATATAAGATTCCTTTAATGTGAATGATAAATGTAAACAATGAAATTACAAACAACAAGACACAAGACAATACTGTGATGCCAATACACATGTAAAAACACAACATTCATGGCAGAGGATTCTTTAGCACACTGATAGAAAAAAATAGAGAGAAAATATTGGACAGTCACATTATGAAGAAGACAGAACTCATGAGTATTGTAAGAAGAGCTGTTGATTGCATTGAGTACAAGTTCAGAGTGTGTGGGTGGATGGGTGGTGGTTCTTATAAGGTTTGCCCGGTGACACTAAGTAATGAGGCTGTATCAGAATGCCCCATCTGCCCATAATCCCGGTGCCCTTTGATACTCACCAAAACATATCACTCACAACAGCTGCTATTTCTACAGCCTGGAACACTGAGCAATACGTCTAGTTATAAAACGAGATTATAATAGAACAAATTTCAATCTTTTTACTCAGAAACAGCATTGGAAGTTGCACCGCCTCAACGGTCACAATGAATAAGAGTGCACTTCTCTTGATAGTGTGTGGGGCTGTTGTGCAGGGCAACAGAAGCTCGCCTAATCACAGAGTAAAAATACCATTATAAGTGGATGTGGACCAATGCATGGGTTCACTGATAACGATAAAGGCTAGCAGAATTAGCTTCACTTAGAAAGGGTTGTAGTAGAGACTAAAAACTATATATTCCCATTGTTTTACTTCCAATTTTTTTTAGAATCCAGAGCATCTAAATATATATATATGGAAGAAGGTTGTCTGTATGTTTTTCAGATAATCTCCTTTGAATTCAACCTCTGTGTACAGTATATTTCCCAGAATACAGGGTCCTTGGGTGGATGGATGCTGGTGCTTCTCCTTAAACATATCAAAGGTTATAGTGTGAATAGAATCACACTGTTTTGTGCACATAAATCTCCAGGTCCTATTATCTTTAATATACCGTCTATGGTGAAGGAGGGAGACGGAGAGAGCGTGACGGGGGAGTGGAGGAGAGGGAGTGAAGGAGAGAGAGGGAGGGAAGGAGTAAGAGAAGAGTGAAGGTTAGAGAGGGGGATAATGTAGGAAAGTGAGAAAGAGTGTGAAAGGGAGAGAGAGGGAGAGGAAGGACGAGAGGGAAGGTGAAAAGAGAGAAAGAGGGCACGTGAGAGAGTGGGCGAGTGAAGGAGGGAGAGTGGAGGAGAGAGGGAGAGTGAAAGAGAGAGGGAAAGTGGAGGAGAGAGAGAGGGAGGGGGAGATAGGGATTGGAGAAGAGAGGGAGAGTGAAGGAGAGAGAGAGAGTGAAGGAGAGAGATAGGGAAAGGGAAGAAGAGTGGAGGAGAGCGGGAGAGTGAAGGAGAGAGAGTGGAGGAGAAAGGGAGAGTGAAGGAGAAAGAGTGAAGGAGAGAGAGAGAGTGGAGGAGAGAGAGAGAAGGCGAGAGATAGGGAAAGAGAGGAAGAGTGGAGGAGAGCGGGAGAGTGAAGGAGAGAGAGAAAGAGTGGAGGAGAAAGGGAGAGTGAAGGAGAGAGAAAGAGTGAAGGAGAGAGAGAGAGTGAAGGAGAGAGATAGGGAAAGAGAAGAAGAGTGGAGGAGAGCGGGAGAGTGAAGGAGAGAGAGAAAGAGTGGAGGAGAAAGGGAGAGTGAAGGAGAGAGAAAGAGTGAAGGAGAGAGAGAGAGTGGAGGAGAGAGAGAGAAGGCGAGAGATAGGGAAAGAGAGGAAGAGTGGAGGAGAGGGGGATAGTGGAGGAGAGAGAGAAAGAGTGGAGGAGAGAGAGGGAGAGTGAAGGAGAGAGAGAAAGAGTGGAGGAGAGCGGGAGAGTGAAAGAGAGAGAGAAAGAGTGAAGGAGAGAGAGGGAGAGTGGAGGAGAGAGAGAGAGAAGGCGAGAGATAGGGAAAGAGAGGAAGAGTGGAGGAGAGTAGGATAGTGGAGGAGAGAGAGAAAGAGTGAAGGAGAGAGAGGGAGAGTGTAGGAGAGAGAGAGAGAGAAGGCAAGAGATAGGGAAAGAGGAAGAGTGGAGGAGAGTAGGATAGTGGAGGAGAGAGAGAAAGAGTGAAGGAGAGAGAGAGAGAGTGTGAAAGAGAGGGAGAAAGAGTGGAGGAGAGAGAGGGAGAGTGGAGGAGGAAGGGAAAGTGAAGGAGAGAGAGAGAAAGAGCGTGCAGGAAAAACAGGGAGAGTGAAGAAGTGAGAGAGAGGGAGAGTGGAGGAGAGAGGATTGGAGAGACATTTCTGCCAAGAGGATTAGTTCTCAGATGCTGCAGAGACCCAGATGAGTAGCACCCGCTGGTCATGAGCACCCAGCAGCATGAGCACCCTCCCCTCTCACCTTCTGCCTTTGTGCCTTTGTGCCTTTGTGCCCACTCCCTCATTCTGTGTCACTCGTAGCTCCTAAATGCATGTCAGGGATTTGTCCCGGCAACCACAGCATGCTTTACTCTATTAATCCATTTTAGGATTTGGGGAATTCATCTCTCTTCCTGCATGTGGCCTAAATAAGCAGCTAAAGAGACGTCCGTGTGCTTCAGCGTTTTATTTATTTTAACACGTGGGGCTAAAGTGAAATTTTTATACACATTTCAGGGATAGAATAATAATAGAATAAACAAATGACAAACAGTCCTATTGTTGTTGAAAATAATTTAAAAAAGTGTATATCTTTATGCATACATATCTCTTAATTACGATATACAGTATTGCTGCAGAAGCAATCAATAAATAATTGTCTTTACACACTATAGAACTTTAGCACACTATATAAAAATAATGCTGTAAATACTGAGCCCTATATATTCATTTATTCACGTTTATTTGTATTATTGTGACCTACAGTCAGCTATCAGGTTAAGACACACATACATTCATTTTGTATTCTGTTTTTGGTAATTGGCTTTTGTTATTCTGCATTTGTTTAAACCTAATTGAAACTTTTCACCATTTGAAGGTCACGAAGAGAAGCTCACATGGATGACGGTGGAGGCCACAAAACTGGAGGGTCAGTATTTTATGTGATATTTGAAACACATTTTGAGTAGTCGACTATTAAAGTAGTTGTAATCATGTTTACCGGTAGATAATTGTTATAGTTACATTTCAAGACATCTTTTATTACAAAAATATTGGTATTATTAAAACATGGCAAACTAGATTAATACACTTACACTATTCGTAAATATTCACCATCTACAAGCCTTCACCATATTTCAATTTTTTTGGGTTCAGAAATAATTGCTGATTAGTCAACTACAAAAATAGCCATTCGTTGCAGCCCTAGTGTTATTTATAACACATCCATCACTCTCGTATCTCATATAAGTGTTTTACATCTGCTTCAGTCCCATCTACAAGCGAAGTCCAGACATGACCAAGTCCCTCATGACTAAATCTGAGCAGCTCCTGAGAATAGACGACCACGACTTCACCATGAGACCAGCTTTTGGAGGTAAACCACATCAGACTTATGTGTGTTTGTGTGTATTTGTGTATGTAACGTGCACTATGCTTATATATGTGATTATGGGTCACCCAGTGTGAGTGGATAAGACGTTGCTCCTAAGGCTAAGCTCCAGTCTTAATGAGATGTTCATGCAGATGGGATGGAGTTGTTACATTCTCCTTCTGTGTCAGCGCTTGTCATTTGTCTCCTTGTATATTAAAGGGATTTGATATATTTTTTTAGAGATGCACCAATCCAGCTTTTTCTGTTCTGATGCTGATGTCAGTACTTTGACTTTAAGTACTCGATATCTGCCGATACAAGGACAGAGATTGAAAAGAACATTTATTTTCTTTAAATACAAGTAGTATATGGTCAAAATGTGTTTTGTAACTGTTATTTATCATTTAAAATAATTACAGAACAGCTTTGTAAAAACACAAGTTTAATATTCTGAGACGTTTTGAACCAACATTCAGCAAATCGTCTTATTACACCAAATTATAGCTCAAAATGGGATATCGGCTAAACCAATATCTTGGAACCGATCCACCAGTATCCCATACCAGTATTGTATCGGTGCATCCCTAGTTTCTTTATGTTTTTACTGTGGGATCCAGATACAGGCAGGTTTACTATTCTAATAAAAAATATAATAAAATAGGGCAGCAAGATTAATCAAAATTAAATCAAGCAGTTTGAATGGACACAATTAGTAAGTCACCAAGGCTGCCATTTAAAATATGTCTACATACAGTAAAGCTGCTAACCCTGTAGTTTAGATGTGTACAAACATGTTCACTTCATTTTTCAGTCTTTTTTTAGAACATCATTACAACATAAATCTCTTTTTTTTTTTTCCAAAATCGTTCAGTTCTAGAATAAAATATAATAAAACAAGTATATATTTTCACTGTGTTTCTTCCCTTTTAAAAACAGTTGTATTTGATATAAGCACATTGCCAGATGGGTGTTTGCTTTGACGCTTAAGTGATACAACACATGTTATTTTGGTTAGTGTCACAGTGTGTTTTTTAATCACACCACAATCTGCTGTTGGAATGACTCGAGCTGCTCTCAAATCATTTTCACCAGGACACATTTAGACGTTTAGTGTGAGTGTTTGGTTTGCCCAAAAAGCCATTTTATCCACCATCACATCGACTTTGGTTCATTACTGTGGCCTAATTGTGGGAGAGACACATGTGTCCATCACTTTGTCCTCTGCATTTGACCCATTCTTCATTACTGCTTGAGCAATCTGTCAGGAGCAGTGGGCGAGTATTTAAAACATTGTGGGGACTAAAATCATTAATTAGTACTTTACATTGATGTCATCTACATTCCCTGGGGGGTGTGACGCTAACTAGAAGCACTATTACTCAAGTTAGGCTTAATCTGAGTTTTATTTTAACACAGTCTCACCAGAGAGACCTGACTTGGTTGGAACTACAAGTCTCTCACACATAAAATTACTGTCATAACTAGCTACCATTAGCCAACAGTTTTTCGTTAGTCGTTCTTAAGTTTTTGGTTGAAAATCAAAAACCTAAACAGGACCGTGAACACTTGTACAGATCACGCCTGAAATTGTGTTGTTTAAATCTTTTTGCATTCTTGAGTTTTCAGACAAACCGAAAACTTTTTGGTCCAATTAATTCCCCTTGTGGATGAATGTCTAAGTCTAAGTAAGTAAGTCAGTGTTTGTTCATGTGTGCATTGTGTCACCATGGAAACTGCAGAACATTCCGCCAATAGAGATACATGTAGAGCACCCGCAGCTGCAAATTGCAAAGTGTCAATAATACACACTTGCATTATCAACATGATATAAAGTTAAGATATGGTCAACATAGGTTAAGGCGAGGTTTTAGGTGAAGATTAAGAAAGTAATAACTACGGTTAAGGTCGGATCAATCTTCAGAAAATATGAATTTAAATCAATAGAAACTCAACATGAGTGGCCCACTGCAGTATTAATGGGGACTCGACAGATTTTGTATGGAGGGTTAGTCTTTTGTGCATAGGTTGATAGGAGAAATCTAACCTCCACCCATATACATGGTGAACATGCAGTCTACACAGAATGACCCCGTCTAAACAGAGAATCGAATCCTTTTGCTCTGCCAACATGCCGCCTACTGCTGTCACAAGATGAAAGTTGTGATTGAAAGGGAATCCTTTTTATCACAGTAGTTTTTAGCAATAAAAAGAAGAATTTCAGAGATGAAAATTCATTCAAGGTAAAAATCTCAGCAGATTGACACATTTGGTGAGCTGCAATATTAATTTTGGTTCATACTCTGATTATGTTTTTTTGAAAAACTAATGTGGACTTTTTCAGGTCCTCCCATTCCTGTTGGAGTAGATGTCCAGGTTGAAAGTCTTGACACAATCTCGGAGGTGGATATGGTAAGAACTGTCAACAAATTCTCCTCTACTCCAAATGTTTCTTTATTTTACCCCTTCTGTACTACTGTCTCCAAAGAAATATGGAACTTAAAGGGGCTGTACCTGATTTGCTTTGCCCCAGAACAGAACAGCTCTTAGGGTCAAAATGAGACTGCTATGTGCTGTCTGCATCTGTTTTATTGTCCAAGAACCACGAAGAAAGGCTGGTGCACTGTTAGCATCTTAGTTGTCCAGTGGCAGACTTATTTGGCCTCAAGGTGTTTTTACGATATATCTGTATTGGAGTAAGACAAATTTTGCTCAGATACACAAGAAACACTTAAAATTGTTGCTTCTTGATTTGTTCTTCTCCAGGACTTCACCATGACCCTGTACCTGCGTCACTACTGGAAGGACGAGCGCCTGTCCTTCCCCAGCACCAACAATCAGAGCATGACCTTTGACTCGCGCCTGGTGAAGAAGATCTGGGTGCCGGACATGTTCTTCGTCCACTCCAAACGCTCCTTCATCCACGACACCACCACGGACAACGTCATGCTGCGCGTTTACCCCGATGGGAATGTGCTCTACAGCCTCAGGTCTCACTCCTTCAGCTTTTATTGTGTTTTTATAAGCTTTTTCATACGAGCAAATGGAGTCTAATTGAGTTAAAAGTTTCTTATGCTTTACCTAAAATATGTCTTCGTCAAATTGTATTGTTTCTAGTTAAAATGGACTTTTGTTTATGGTTTTATTTTATTTTATTTTTTAATGATTTTTTATTTACAGAGCACAATTTGTTCACAAAGTAATTCAGCGCTTTACATAACAGCAAAGATGAAACGTAAATAATCATTTTCAAATTTATTTTAGAGAAGAGAGAAGAGGTAAAATCCTTTCTGAGCCTGGAGCCTGGAGTAGAGGCCTGTCTCACATTTTCAGGAAGACAGTTGTAGATTTTAGCTGCATAAAACTGAAACACTGATAATAAAACTACAGAATCAGAATAAGTTTTATTACCATTGTAAGTAAACAAAATTCACAAATTAAGAGCTTCGGTTTTATGGTGCAACATTAAACAAAGAATAATAATATTAACTATTATCAAATAAAAATAAGGTCATGCATTGAAATAAAGTAAAACCTGTCACCCTTTTTAATTCTCTACCCACTTCTGAGGATCTTAGATATTCCCTTACGTCACAATTCACTATATATTCTGAGATTGAAATAAAATGAGATGCCTGACAATGAGATATAATAATAACTATGACGTGAGATAATTTTGCAGCATAGTCGTTTGATTCAGAACTGTAACATATAAAAAGTACAGATGCACAGCAGATTTTAATGTGGTGTGTGGCCTGGGTGCTGCAGCGGCAATGATCTAGAAAAGGCTTTGAGGAGGACAGATAAAGACACGAATTAAACTAAGAACTACTACCTGTCTGAAGCATCAGGGCACTGCAGGGAATACAAATGATCCCAGCTCCAGCCTCAGTCACTGAGTGCCCCACTTATTATGGGAATTTTAAATTCTGAATAATTAATTTTACATATGCTAATGAGCTTGAATTTAAACTGATTTGGTTCACTTGACGGCTATTTATAATCTTTGTGGTGTATTTAAATGTCTCTAGGTGACAATGAGTGTACACAGAGTATAAACAGACAGTAATACATCTCAAAATTGTTGGGCTATTTTGTTTGTTGTTCTGCTTGTCTGGTTCCATCCAATTTCCATATTTCTTGTTTCTCTGCAGAGTCACAGTTACTGCGATGTGCAACATGGACCTCAGCCGCTTCCCCCTGGACACACAAACATGCTCACTGGAGATTGAGAGCTGTGAGTGTGCATTTTGTGCTTGCGCTCTTCATAAACAAACCCAAGAAGTAAGTATTTTGTTTTGTTTTTCATTTTACAGATGCGTACACAGATGATGACCTCATGCTTTACTGGAAAAAAGGGAACGAGTCTCTGAACACTGATGACAGAATCTCTCTGTCCCAGTTCCTCATTCAGAAGTTCCACACCACCACCAAGCTGGCTTTTTACAGCAGCACAGGTATGGTACAGCCAGTTACCCCTTTGGACACACTTATAATAGCTACACCTTAAGAGTTAGGGTTAGGATATTAAATTTAGGGTTTTCATTAAGTATTCACTAAGTGGAATGATTCACAATATGCAATTAAAATAATCAATACATGTGTTCAAAAATACTTTGCAAAACGTGTATTCTTACAGTGAGTGGAGTCCCCTCTCTACAGATTTGATCTGTAACTTAACCTAGTCTATTGTCTGTGTCTATTGGGCCCTCTAGACCCCTGCTAGAAAGGTTCCACAGTGTACCTTTAAGACATGTCATGCTAATAACCATATTATATAATTATTATAAAGTGTTGTTAACATGTGAGACACACACACCCATCCTGAAGTAAGTATATTGCTTTCTTTGAACGTGCACAAATATGGTTAGTAAAGTTGCTTTGCAAAACTTGTCAGCTCCAAAAGATGTTTTTATTACCACTGTGACATTTCAGTATTCACTTTTACTTTGTAGTGCTACACACCTTTTCAGTAAAATGGAGCAACTTTGTTTTTAAAAACTTAAAGAGACATAATAGGATTCACATAATCCCAAAATGAAACTGTAGCATCTGTAGGCAGCTCAAAAGCCTGCAGCGTTCTCCCTCTCACACACAGATAATGTATCAGTCCATGACAGAGGAGCTTAGCACAGTGTTTTCAGTGTGTAACAGTATCTTTGTCTCCAGGCTGGTACAATCGTCTGTACATCCACTTCACTCTGCGGCGCCACATCTTCTTCTTCCTTCTGCAGACGTACTTCCCGGCCACGCTCATGGTCATGCTGTCCTGGGTGTCCTTCTGGATCGACCGGAGAGCTGTGCCTGCCAGGGTGCCTCTAGGTAACACATGAACTTTTACTATGTGTACTTTCATTTACACAACAAATCTGCAGTACTATTGGATAACTCCTTGTTAGTTGTGATATTTTAATCAAAATCCTTTTAAAGAACCTATATTACACAAAATGTACTTTTGTGAGCTTTAAGCTGTGTTATAATGCTGTTACCTCCAGCGTACCTGGATTTGTGTTTTGTTGCAGTCACACAATTTCACTGTATGGAATTAAAACTGAACCCTGTCTGTCTTCCATTTATTCAATACATGTGTTCAAAAATACCTTGCAAAATTGCATTCTTACCTCTCTACAGATCTGACCTGTAACCTGCATTTTCACATGTTTGAGTAATGCTTAGAATGCTCTGTTCCACCTTGTGATGTCATATCCTGGTAGTTTTCAAGTTAACAGCCAACACCAAAAGGTGTATGGAGTTTAACGTCCTGTACCACATGACATCACAAGGTTGACTAGAGTGTTTTCAGTTTGAAAGAAAAGCTCAGCCTAAAAATGCTAAATTTGTGTCTTAAACATGTGTGAATGAAACAAAACAGAACCCCGAATATGTTTGTGATGAGGAAACATTATAACATCGATCAGAAAACAGCATAATTTGGGCCCTGTGAATTAATATTTGATAGATCTGTCAGCAGATAGCTAAACCAAATTGACAATCACAATTCTTGGTTCTTCTGATTTTTTCATGTTGATCTATAAACTTAAATACATCCTATATTATAATTTTCTCCCACCAGGCATAACCACAGTGCTGACCATGTCCACCATCATCACGGGGGTGAACGCCTCCATGCCGCGCGTGTCCTACATCAAAGCTGTGGACATCTACCTGTGGGTCAGCTTCGTCTTTGTGTTTCTGTCGGTCATAGAGTACGCTGCGGTTAACTACCTCTCCACTGTGCAGGAAAGGAAAGAGAGGAAGCTCAGAGAGAGGGTGAGCTCACTGCAGCAACACAAATCACTCCATTATTTTTGGGGTTAAAAGTGCACTATAACCTTGGTGTGGCTTTGTTTGGTCGTGAATGTAATCATGCAGTCAGACTCATGTGAAACGAAGGAGGTCATTTGTCAGCTTTCATTGAACAGAGTTTAGTGCTTCGCTCATTGATTCCCTGGAATATTTTTTTCATTCCTTATTTCTCCGTAAGTAGCGATATTTGTTTTGATCCGGGTGGACAATGCTGCGTCACTAGTTAATCTCTATCTGTCCAGTCTGAAAACGGTGACTCACATCTTCGTAAAGTATTGGAGAACTGTGTCTGCTGTATCCAAGAAAATAAATCAATTTGCCATAATTTATTTCCAAAGACACATTTTAAAATGTATAAAATGTTCTCAGAGAAACATTTTGAGACTGCAGCTTGTGAAAATCGTTAATTCTTCATGTGCCAAATGCTGTGGCATATGGAGCCAAATTTCAGTGTGGGCCTCAGGGAGAAGTAAGAATAACTTCCAGCTAAAATGTGTCCCGTCTGATGTTATGTGCATGAAATGAATCTAGGTTTAACTGTGCTGCATGAAGATTTAATGGGGCACTATGTAACTTTTCTGTGAGAAGGTCCAGTACCTTCTTGTATCCACGGAGATGTTATTGCTTTGCCTGGAATGTTTCTCAAGGTAGTTTTTCAAGGTAGCTTTTGAGCAATATAAACAGTTTTCATTGAATAGTTGCAATTCAATGTTGCATAAACATTCCAGGGAAAGCATTAACATCTCCATGGAGACAAACAAATGGCAGACCCACAAACATTACCTTCAAGTATTTCTTCCTCTTAAATTTATCTTGAAACCAAATTAGTGCCATGTTTACATTATGTCATAACATGATGGCATAAGATACTTTGTGCTTTTTATGTCTACATACAGCCTTACTAGTATCGAGACTAGATACTAATTGGAGCGAGTATTGATTTTAGTATCGAGTCACACAGGACAGAAATTAGCCTTTCCTGAATAGTTTTAGAATGATCTTGAGCTGTATCAGAACAAGTATAAGAGCACATAGACTAGTATACGAACATGGACCACTATGAAACCTACCAGGACGACTGAAGGATTAAAGAAAGTACTATGATTTATTCTTGAAAATAACTGATGACACTCTTCTAAAGAAATAGTGTTTTTTTTATTATTATCAATATTGTGGTATCAGAATCGTTTCTATTCCTTAGTATCGAAATTGGGTTTGAAATTTTCGTCCCATGACAACACTATATATCCTGTACATGACATTTACTTCCTAACCCTATCTTCCTTGCAGTTGCCGTGCACGTGTGGTATCGGGAATCCGGACGAGATCATGATAGACCCCCAGATCACGGGCTATGGCTCCATGGACCCAAACACCACAGGGCATTATGGGATGCCTGAGAACGGTGGGCGGCAGGAGCGCATGTTAGCCCAGGTGGCACTGAGCGACCCCCAGCTCACCGGCCACGTAAAGGGGAGGGGCTATGTGAACATTTGGATCGACACGCACGCCATAGACAAATACTCCAGAGTGGTCTTTCCTGGAGCGTACATCCTCTTTAACATCATATACTGGTCCATATATTCCTAATGATGGTGCTAATGGTGATGGGGCTTTCGTTGAGTGGATCTAGGGCACAGGGGCCTAGACAGACGGATCTTTGCCTTCTTGACCCAGCCTCTTAAAACTGACGGACTGCTCTGAGCTATTCATGAGCGTTTGTAAGTTTGAACCAAGACTGGAGTATTCATTTGTCATTACGTTGAATGGACACAAGCTCGGAACACTTGTTGACAGTGTTGAATTTAACGCGTAGACATTTTTGAGGGATGAGAAATACTTTTTGTGTACTTACAAAAGAGCCAAGCACATTTCCAGAGATGCACAATGAGACATTTGTTTTAAACAAGCTAAAACTGAAAAATGAAAGCGCATATGACAGGTTAGAGTACTTTTTTCACTAAAAAGGAGTTAATTATTTCGGATTTTACAAAAATTAAAAATGTATTGAACTGTTCCTAAACCTACTCCTAACGTTAACCTGATTGTGAAAAAATACATTGTCAAAACTTAACATTTGCTAGTATAGTCACCAATGCAAAGTGGCTGTTGTATGGAAACAAATGAAGTGGGCAAAACTTGTAAAACTGCACAGTAGTTATGATTAGACTAATAGAATAGATGACAAGACCTTTATTTTAATCGATGTGTAATCTGTCAGAAAAATGTGTCATAAATTGTTCCTGTATTTTATATAGAATTTTCCATGTTGATGATATAAGCAGAGGGATTCTGTTTTAGAACTGACCGCTACTTCCTGTATTTTTGTACTTTTTTTTTTCCACAAACTCCCACTTAACTGATGTAACTATGATAAATATATACCACAACTACTATCCCACCAGACCAAGTAATAATTCGGAAAACATGAAAACCTGTCAAATGCACTCTAAGGGAAATATTTTGTTTTGTAAATTTATAATCTGGATCACAACTCTGAGACAATCACACATTTTACTGTATGGAGCATGCTTGTATAGTTACTGTGACACTGATGTTCTATTATTTATTTAGCAGAGTATTATTATTATTTATATCAAATGCTTTTTTACTTTGTGTAGTCATTACGGATTCCAGTTACTAGTATTGTCTTTTTTCAGCTTACAGACCACTTACATTTTTAGGCAATAAAAATGTTTTCTTTTCATAGAGATTTTATTGACAAAATGCATTTATGGACAGTATGTTCATGTATGATAAATGATTAAATGTTTTGTATTTGAATTCACACTGTCCTTTCACATATATTTCTCATATTTGGTGACATTATGGGGGTAAAAATATTTAAGTGGGACCAACTTTTCTGGTGGAGGGTCTGACAAATGCTTTTCTCCATGGAGATGTTATTGCTTTTTCGGGAATGTTTCTATCTTTCTATCTTCATTGAGACCAAACCAGACCAAGTTACAGGTCAGATCTGTGGCGAGGCGACCCCGCTCATAGTCAGAATGCAGTTTTTCTAGGTATTTTTGAGCTATAAAACCACCTGTAATTAAATAAATGAAAAGTAGAGCTGTTTAGTGTCGTACTGTGGAACATTTCAGGCAGAGAAATGACATATCCATAGAAACAACCAAAAAGTTACATAGTGCACCTTCCTAGGAGGTAAATTTGCAGCTTTCTGTGATTTCCAGTAGTTGGTGACATCACAAAAGACTGCTCTGATTATAGCCAGATGTTTCTGATACAAACACCTGGCTGCAGGAGCGGAGTTTGAAGACTGGATACCTGTTCGACCAATCACATGGTTCCTTATACCCCCAGACCCCCAGAGTTTAGGTGTTTAGTCCCACTTTCATTTTATACTTTCAAATATTGATTTTTTACCCAAACTACCAAGGTGTTTTAAGACATAAATTAATGAAACAAAATGTTCACATCCTGTTCATCTCAAGATGTTAACCAAAGTAAATTACAGATCAGAGCATTTAAAAATATCGGTTCCATTTCTACAATTTCAAAACCTTCTGGACATGGCCGTTTTGTCCCATTTGGGCTTCGGTAGTCCTCAGGGTACACTGCTTTTTCAGCTCAGCAAATTAACCTAAATAAAAGTGCATTTAAAAGTGCATTCTGACATGAGCTGGAATGAGATGATAGTGAATGTACGCAACTCGTATGGACCACAGCCAAATTGTAGAAGCAGCTAAGTTCAAATAAATACAAAATAAAAACACATCTAGGGCTTTGGAGAATCATCAAAGCATAAAACTAGACCAACATACAGTTTGTCTTGTTATTTAATATTTTACAAGTCCTTTTTTAGTAGTGCCACACATGTTGGCCAACTTAGTCCTTGCAGTTTTTCAAGTATAAATATGCATTCTTATGATTTTAAAGATGCACTGTGAGTTTCTGAATATGTCATTGCTCTGCTTAAAATGTTCCACAGTGTGACATTAAACAGCTCTACCTTACATTTATTCAATTACAGGTGGTTTTATAGATCAAAAATACATAGAAAAACAGGCATTCTGACTGTGAGCGGGGTCGCCTCTCCACAGATCTGACCTGAAACTTGGTCTGGTTTGGTCTCAATGAAGATAGAAAGGTTTTATGGCATACTGTGAAACATTCCAGACAAAGCAATAACATCTCCGTGAAGAAAAGCAGGTGAACAACCCTCCGCCTTTAAAGAGGCTCCTGTAAAATGTTTTTACCTTCTCAAAAACATCCCCAGAGTTGTGTTTTGTTTCATTCACACGTTTGAGTAATTCTGCATTATTAGTCTGTTTACATCTCCCAAGCTCAAAATGCTCTGTTCCACCTTGTGATGTCAGGAAACTGTAATTTTCAAGTTAACAGCTACATTTTACTTTTTGTTTATCCAAATGATTCTAGTGAAGGTCTAAGGACTTTTAAAACACAGTGGAGCACTTCTTGTATTACCACATGACATCACAATTTGGAACAGAGTGTTTTCTGTTTGAGAAAAGAACTCAGCCTAAATATGGAAGATTTGTGTGTTCAACATGTGTGAATGAAACAAAACACAGCTCGAGGTGTGTTTTTGATGAGGAAACAGCAGTATAACATAGATCAGAAACAGCGTAATATGGGCCCTTTAACTTTTTATATTCTCGCAGATCTGGAATAGTGTCCTGCTATGACCAATGCATAAGCTGTGATGTTCAGAGGTGTTAAATCAGCTTAAAGCAAGTGCAAACCTAAGAGAAAGCTGTCCCAAGATACTCTCAATTATATAACCAGCAGTCTGTGTGTAATTACAGAGATGTGTTAAAAGGCTGAGCTTACATAACGAGTAACACACACTAAACGTCCACATGAGGTGAAATATTTTAAAGGGGCGGCGTTTGTATTGAGATGGACTTATAAAAGCAGTGGTAAGCAGGAGGAGTCTTGGAGCATCTCATCTCTGGTCTTAGGGTCAAATATAAGACGCTCGTCCAGATGAAACTGCAGATGTGGGAGGGGATTATAGGCCAAAGCTTCTCTCCTCCATGTTGCATGAGACCTGCGGAGAAAGTGCAATGTCAGTCAATGGGAGAGAGCGAGATAAGTGAAAATAACAATACAGTAGTAAGAAACTGCTCAGAAAGAAGAATTGATATGAGATCAGTTAAAGGCCCTATATTATATTAGAATATTACGCAGAATTGACTCTTGTGAGCTTTAAGGCAGGTTTTAATGTTGTTACTTCATCAAAAACAAACCTGGAGTTGTGTTTTCTTTCATTCATCTCCATTATTAGTCTATATGCATCTCCAAAGCTCAAAATGTTGAGCTTGTGATATCATAAAGTGGTAATTTTCAAGTTTACAGCTACTTTTTACCTCTTGTTCAGTAGAGATTAGAAATTCCAGGTTTTAAATAATCCAAATTTATCTACTGCAGGCGTATGGAGTTTAAAAACACAGTGGAGTGTTTTCAGTTTGAGAGATTAACTCTAAATCTAAATATGAAGGGTTTGTGTGTGTTTTTCAGTAAAATAAAAAATAAAATAAATAAATAAATAAATACTACTACTACTACTACTACTACTACTACTACTACTACTACTACTAATAATAATAATAATAATAATAATAATAATAATAATAATAATAATAATACGCTTTTGGTTTTGTCTGTTTTTTGGCTACAGTTACATGTGACTTTAAATATCTATCATAAAGAAAGAAAAAAGTTCACACCCAAATATATATATGTTTTGGTGGATAATAAGCTAATTAATATTAAGTTAATCAGTCATATTATTGCTGATAATTATTTGACAGGCCTATTTTTTTACAGGCCAAGAAGGTTTTATTTACGCATCATTCTGTCCCTTTTCTGAAAGTGGAAGTGAGCATAAAGTTTTTTTTGGGAAAGGAAACTAGACTGGACGGTTTTGGCCCCTCCCTGTCACTATCACAAACCTCGCCCTAATCCTTTTTATGGAGAAAAAGAACATGCAGTTTCACTCCGTCCAACAGGGGGCGCCGTGAGTTCTCCCGCTGGAGCCGGAAGTGTGAACAGGCATCACGTGAACTGTCACTGTCATGTGACCCGTGCTGTCTTCACTGGTATGTTTACGATGCTCTAACTAAAATGTTTATTTGAAGGTAAAATACGCACCTAAAGCAAAAAAAAAAAACTGTTCTTCAAATTATTTCTGCAATTCATTTTTAACTAAAGATCGACTGGTGTGGTTTAAAAGAAGTGTATGTTTTAATAAAGGGGTCGTGTTGTGATAGTGCTAACATACTACAGCGCCTTGTGTGTTTACTGCTCATGTTTTCCTGTTTGTTTTTGTTTTTGCCACAGATCAGATCCACCCTGCTGCCATGGCCGATGTGAGTTTGTCCAAGTCTCATCTTATATGTGGACATGTCCCTGTCTACTGGGGCTGAGTCATTAGGGCGTGAATGAGCTGGCATTGCAGAAGAAGAAAAAAGTTCACACTCATATTTGGAAATTACTTCTGTGGCAAATTAGAAAGATCACAATACAATTGGCAAGACATATAATAATAATAATAATAATAGTAATAATAATAATAATAATACATTGGACTGGTATAGCCCTTTTTTGGACACTCAAAGATGCTTTACAAACAAAATAGGAAGTAACACTGTAGAAAACGGGGGGAATCATGGGGGAAATGCCAACTTGAACAGGTGAGTTTTTAGTAATGATCTGAAGTGCTGCAGTGAGTCCGAGTTCCTGATGAATTTTGAGAGAGAATGTCAGAGTGAGGTGGCGACCGCAGCGAAGGTTCGGTCCCCCAAGGTCCGGTGCTTTGTCCTGATGAGGGGTGTGAGGAGGTTGGTGTCGGCTGATCTGAGGAGGCGGGTGGGACAGTGATGACGGAGGAGGTCGGTGAGATTGGGAGGGGCCAGGTTATGGAGGGACTTGTAGGTGATGAGGAGGACCTTGTATTGAATGTTGTATTGTACGGGGAGCCAGTGGAGTTACTTGAGGACAGGAGTGATGTGGCCTCTGGAGGGGGTGTGGGTGAGGAGGCAGGCGGGTGGCGGAGTTCTGGCAGTATTGCAGTTTTTGGAGGTGGGTGGAGGGGAGACCATACAGAAGGCAATTACAATAGTCGAGTCTGGAGGAGATAACGGCATGAATAAGGATTTCTGCGGTGAGCTGAGAGCGGGAGGCGTGGAGACGGGCGATGTTGGGGAGATGGAAAAAAGATGTTTTGGTGATGTGGCTGATGTGGGCTTTGAATGGGAGGGTAGGGTCCATGATGATACCAAGGTTGCGTACAGAGGAAGGGGGGGTAACAGTGTAGCCACTGATGAAGAGGGAGATGTTCTGAGGAGAGAGGAGGAGAGCTTTGGGTCCAGTGATGAGCAGTTCTGTTTTATTGCTGTTAAGTTTGAGGAAGTTGTGGTCCATCCAGGTTTTAATTTCAGACAGGCAGTTTGTAATGGTGGAGAGAATGACTGGGGTGATGGATTTGGTGGAAATGTAAGCCTGAGTGTCATCGGCGTAACAGTGGAAATGGAGTCCATGGGGACAGATGATGTGGCCGAGGGGAAACATGTAGATGATGAAGAGGAGGGGGCCACCGAACCTTGGGGAACACCAGTGGTGACAGGGGAGCAGTGAGATTTGGAGTTATTTATCGAGACGTAATGTGACGGTCAGAGAGGTAGGAGGAGAATCAGGAGAGTGCAGTGCCAGAGATGCCAATGCACTGTACGGTGGAGGAGGATGGTGTGGTCGATGGTGTCAAATGCTGCACTGAGGTCGAGGAGGAGGAGAATGGCGAGGGAACCAGAGTCTGCTGCGAGGAGGAGGTCGTTGGTGACTTTGAGGAGGGCTGTTTCAGTGCTGTTATGGGGGCGGAAACCAAATTGAAATGTTTCGAAAAGCTGGAAGTTGTGGAGGTATTGTTGGAGTTGGGTGATGATGGCACTTTCGAAAAAAAGTATCAAATGTAGGAAGATAAGGATTTAATTTTATGTTTGATCGGATGGAGAAGCAGCAGCCAAAACGCGCCAGCGTCCTCTCACATCCAGGCATCACAATCAATGTCCAGTCAATCAATATATAGCAATTAATGATGCATTCAGTTAGGGTTAGTGTCTAACAATTTGACAAATATTAGAGTATACATAAGACTTTATTTGCCTCTCCATCTGACTCAAAACATCACATACACCCATATACAGCCTACACCTGTATTCTGAATTATCACAATATAATAAATCAAGGACAGGTGACTTAAGTTACGTCTCATTTCAGGATTTCAAAAGATTCCTGTACAAGCAGCTGCAAAGGTAAGTGTGTTTTTTCATAAGCATTTATATTTGAATACTTACCACATTAATCACATAATTTCATTTGAATGTTTTGTCTGGACAGTGTTGAAGGTCTTCATGCCATTGTGGTGACAGACAGAGATGGTGTCCCAGTTATTAAAGGTAACCAGCAGCAGAAACCACCATTTAAGAGCAAATACCAGCTCACTCTCCCTCAGTGGTAGTCATCATTTATTTAAGTGGAAAATACATCAGACTGATTTGTTGTATATGTTTGGTTTGTGCAGTTGCTAATGACAACGCCCCCGTCCATGCCCTGAGACCGGGTTTCCTGTCCACCTTTGCTCTGGCCACAGACCAGGGCAGCAAGCTGGGCCTGTCCAAGAACAAGAGCATCATCTGCTACTACAACACTTACCAGGTAACTACTACAGTGAGACCTGCCACTTAAATTTACAGCACTGACAGCTCTGTTTTAAACTGTTAGAAATGGGTACTAGGCCTGCCACAGTGACAAATTCTGAAGCACGATATATTGGTACAGAGAAATATTGTGATAAACAATAATATTGAAACTACTGTATGCCACTGTCATAAAGCAGAATAATCCCAGTAAACTTATTTTTAAATAGACAGTATCATTAAAAGTCCTGAGCTGCAACAAATAAATGGCAAAATTAACCAATAACTAGCCATAGAAGTTATGTATTTTATCTTCTCCAGCTCAAACCGTAAAATATTGTTCCAGCTTTCAAATATTGAACAATAAGTCCATATAGTAATTATCATAACATGCCTACTGGATACCATTTGGGTTTTTGTTTCTTAGAGAACTTCAGCTAGATCTTTGAATGAATAAATAAATCACATACTAATCATTTGCTTAATACTTTTAATTGTAGTATTTTGCACTATAGTTGACCCCAAACTATTACCACAGTACATTTTCAAAACTGTAAAGGTCTGTTGCATATGTACTTCCCTTTTCATGGTGTAGCTTCTATAATTGTATTTCATTGTTTTGTGGTTAGTCTTGTACATTATGTCCTTGTCATTTTGCAGTATTGTGTTTGGATAATATTTGATTGATTCATCCATAGATCGTACAGTTCAACCGCCTGCCTCTGGTGATCAGTTTCATTGCGAGTAGTAATGCTAACACAGGTAAGCATAGCAGTCTGTTAGCTGAGCAGCATCTTTCACCGTTTTGAGATGAATTCTGAAAATGTTTAAACTTTTTGTGCGCAGGTCTGATCATGAGTCTGGAGAAAGAACTCGCCCCGCTAATAGACGATCTGAGGCAGGTGGTGGAGGTCACATGATCCTCAAAACACTCCCCCAGCTGGTAGTCTCCATGTGCAGTATTCTATCGAAATGCTTTGACTAACCTGTGTGTAACGTACTGTCTACTACTGTTCTCTCTTCTTCATAAATTGTAAACCTAGTTAGGGCCTTCCAATTCAAGTCAAATGTTTTCTATGCTTTGTGTAAATACAGTAAAGGTGAAATATTGCACACAAGCTGGCACTTATGATTATTACTAGGTGTGTAGTCGACTGAAGAAATTCTTGGTAGACTAAAAACATGTTCTGTTGATTGGTTAGTCAAATAAAAAGGGGGTGTGGCAAGAGCTCTCAAAACTATTACCTACCTCGCATGACTACACCTGCACGGGAATTCATGCAAAAACAACTATTTCTGCAGAAAAAAGTACTAGGAAACTATGTATTTTTTAGAGTTGTGTTTTATTTTTTGTATTTCTTCAAGTAATGCAGTAAAGAGGGAGCCACTGTTTGTGTAAATGGTCATGTATGTTAGGAACTTGTGAGTTTAATCTGCCTTTTTATTTATACAGATACCAGAAAATACCAAAGCTTCAGCTAACTCACTCACTGACTTCTTTCTGCTGTTGTCCCATATAACTCTTTATAATCTAAATAAAATGATGCATGTAGAGGTAGAAAGAATGGACACAGGAAAATCAGAAACACACTTTTATTTAAAAACGCAATTTTCATCTTTCAAACACATGTTGGGTGGGTAGAGTTCATTCAGCAGCGGAGCACATCTTTGATTTTCTACTACAAAAGTCTCTCATATTATGTCAATAAATAATACCAAGCATAGGGGTGTTGAAAATAACTGAAAATGAATAGAAATGGAAGCTCCTGTGGTTTCTTGCGGAAGGGGTCATCTGCCTTTTCTTATCTGTGACTGAAACACACATATTTACAAATTTAGCTTGCCAGTAAAAGTGTACATGGAAAATAATATTCTTATTTTAGGATGTCTGCATATCACTCTAGTTTCCTCTCCAACAAATGCTATGTCCACTTTCACTTTCAGAAAAGGGACAGAGCTCTCACCAGTTTCCACTTGAGTATCTTGATCCACTCGTCAGCCTCCACACCGGTCTTTGCGCACATATAAAAAGTCCTCTCTGGGAACACCATACTGTGAAATATACCGTTAGATTTAGACTGTAAACATGGGGTAATTGTGTGTTACATAATACATTTCTCCTTTTCAAAAAGTCTGCATCTCATATATACACACAGACAGTTAATAAAAAATAACTTATTGATTTCTAAAGTACCCTTAACACTTGTCACGCTATCACTAAAACCCTCACAGCAGAGACCATATCTGAAGTTAACTTTTTTATGTTGCAGATATTTTACACTGGATGCCCTTCCTGTCACAACCACAAGTACAATATTGTGGACTTGGCATTTTTATTGAACTGTGGCACATTTAGGACTCCTAACACACCCACTCCAATTACTAAATCAAAGTAAAACGCTCAAAATGAAATGCGTAAATCTGAGTTTAAACACAGCTGTGACCCTCCCCCATTTCCTTCTCTGTTAAACTTCCCCATTTCCAAAAACAGTTTTCACAAAGTTGCGCTTGAATGACAAAGGGAAAGTACAGTTTTAAACAATAGTTGCCACCAGCCCACACCACTGTCTGTTTATTACACTAGTGTTGTGACAATATTGGTACTATGGCAGCAACGCAATATCAAAAGTCTCACAATGTCTTCAGTGTTGTGTATATTGACAGTGTAATTCCTCATTCATCCAGGGGTGTTTGAAAGTGGAGGAGGACCACCACATAACGTCGTAAAATGCATTGTTTTGAAAATATACTGTATGTAAAAGACTGTGACTGTTTAGTTTTAGTGTAGTCAGTGTGAAGAAATAGAAATTGTCGGTTTCCTAATAATTGGTTGGTTGGTTAAGAGGAAAGATCATTTTTTTCATGGCCTTTGCGATACTGATTGCTTAGAATCCAGATCAACCGATGGCCGATAAGATCTGACGATATTTTTGAGTTGATATGTATGGCCGATTTTGATTATTTCCCTCAAATTCTGTAATTTAACTACTACAAACTCACGACAGCCCTTTTTTAAACCATAAATCTATGAGACTGACAGACAGATATCGGCCTGTGCTGGATTTTAAGGCTGATAACTGATATATCGGCTAGTCTGTCTCTAGTTAACGGGATAAAGGTCATTGTTGGCGTCACCATCTAAAATAATCCAGTTGTGGGAGGCAGAAGTTCAGATAGTACAGTCTTCCCCTGACTCAAAGGTTAGCGGCTCAATCCCAGATCAGTTCAGATTAGTGCATACTGTTGCTGTGTCCTTGGGCAAGACACCTGGCCTCTAAGGTCTGCATAAACTGGTGTAACTTGTAAAGTGAGAGCGCATCTATCAGTCTCCATTAATATATTGTTGCTATGCCTTGAATGCTCCACAAAATGCCATTAGACTTATCTGTCTCCATGGGGACAAGCAGGTGATGCCACAAAAGCAAGTTATAGGCCAGATCTGTGGAGAGATGATCCCACTCGCACTTTTCAAGGTATTTTTGAGCAATAAAGAAAGCATAATTTATCAAATGCAATATAGTTTAATGCTATATGGTGGAACATTCCAGACAAAACAAAAACATCTCTAAAAGAAAAGTTGCATGCATCTTCAGTGTTGTGAGATCTAGATAATAACTTTATGAGCATTTAGCAGAATAAACCACAATAAAGATTAACTATATGAGGTTATTACTCACCAAAAGCAGTTAACTCTGTCCTGAGAATAGTCAAACTGAACAGCAGAGCACTCTCTTAGGTCCAGAGTCCGGATTGGCTCTACACACTACACACACACACACACACACACACACACACACACACACACACACACACACACACACACACACACACACACACACACACACACACACACACACACACACACACACACACACACACACACACACACACATCAGCAGTGACTCTATGGATGCCGATCTAACCGCACACTACTAGTACACTATGCACTCACCTCTCTGTCTCGAAAATATTTCAGATCGTATCTGTTCAATGTGAACCACCTCTGTTTCCAGTTCTGTGCATTTACAGAGAGTCATTTCAGTATAAGGACACTCCACCCAATAGAATAATAGTGGATCACATAACCACTTCTTACCTTCACTATAGCTCCTTGTTTGATCAGGTAGCCCTCTTTAGTACCAAGCTGAAAAAACAGAAAGACAAAAGACAGAATTTTGGTCAATATATCATTCTAAAAGGGCAGTAGTTTACAGTTGAGGTGGGAGGCAGCCTGGGCAGAGGTGGGTAGTTACGTTTACTAGAATAAATTTTTAATGCTTTTTCTTTTTGTGTCTATCCCTTGAAGACAGCAGATTTTGTGCATTATTTAAAGTTTTGTCCCGACATTTACTCTTCAAATCACACTTACTTGAGTTGACATTTCTTGGACCACTACGTTGTACTTCTACTTGAGTAATATTATTTTGAAGTAACATTACTCTTATTTGAGTACAATTTTTTGACTGTTCTACCCGTCTCTGATTGATTTCACGTTTATACCCAGTAATGCAGTCTATGTGAGTGTGAATGCACCCTCATAAGAATGTGCTGATCATTTCCAATCATCCAGGTGTTATTGTTGGCAGTAGACATGACATTAAATTTTAAAGAGATCTTGAGTGAATGCTGTATGTGGTATGGATTTCAACATTCAATACCTGCGCTCATACTTATTAGTTAATCCCAGCTGTCCATCTGTTAACTTGTGAACCAACATTTTAAACCTTAACAGTTCTTTTAGCAATACTCTGAGTTTACCTATAGTGTGAATTGTGACAAATCAGTGGTTACATTTATATTTAGTTACCGCTGGAGCGTTGGGTACGAGGTCATTCTCAGTACGGCCCGTCTGTATGGCTGTGTGAACGCGCACAGACTCATAGATGGATGGTTCCTCTACACGCCATGGGTAAGGACACTTGAGAACCATCAGTGTTCCTATGGCAACACAAACAGGAAATGTTAATATGTCAATATAATAAGGACCTCCAAACTCCCTCCCATCCTGGAAGAAGTGCACATTAAAGGGTCTATACTATGCTATTTTCTGATCTATGTTATGATGTTGTTTCCTCATCAAATACATACCTGGAGTTGTGTTTTGTTTCACACACAAACTCTATATATTGAGGCTGAGTTCTTCTCACAAATGGAAACACTCCTTGTGGAATGTCATGTGGTAATACAGGAAGTGCTCCAGTGTGTTTCTAAACTTCATTCACCTTCACTATAATAATTTGGATGATTTCAGTACTGGAATTGCCCATTTCTACTGAACTAAAGGTAAAAGGAGCTGTTAACTTGAAAACTACCACTACATGACATCACAAGTTGCTTCGGAGATGTAAAAAGACTAATAATAAAGGGTTACTCAAACATGTGTGAATGAAACAAAACACAATATTTAAGATGTTGCAAATAATCACGCACGGGTTTCTACATTTCAACAATTTTGCTTAAGTTTAAAGCTTTACTTCCTGTTTAAACACTGGCAGCAGATATGACATTTATAGAGGTAATTCCCGTTCTGTTACCTAGCTGTCATATACACTTTAAACGAACAGACTCACCAGTGTCACTGCCCAGGAGAGGCTGGTTTGCAAAGTGCTTTACGAAGTCTTCAAGTGTGGGGAACTCATTGAAGCCAAATACATAGCTGTTATCTCTGCGGGTAACGTGGAAATGTTTCACTGAATCCTTGGCCCTGTTTGTGAAATAACAGAATATGGTAACACTTTATTTAGGCAAACAAAGACTCATTCATATTACAGAAGTTTATTATGTATTATGAACCTCTTAATTACAACCACAGTATGCAGCTTTTTTTAACAAAAAGCTATAATAAAAGCATATCTATTTCCACTGTGAAAGTTCCAGAGTATGGTTTTAACTTAAGAAATAAAGCTGCACTATGTAACTTTCCCGGTAGGGGTGTCAGTGTTTATGGAGTGCATGGCGCTTTGAAGGCTGTGACCAAAGCAAAGGGCAGGCGCGGTGGTGTTACCGGACAGAGAGGGCGAAGCTCTGCGGGCCCTCGTTACTGTTCCTCAGGAGGTAACTTCCGTCCATGCCGTTGTTCAGCAGCAGAGCCTCGGCAGCATGGCGGGACAGGTCGGAGTGGTACCACCTATGGGCATACAGCACAAGGGTCAATCAAATGACCTTCCTCTGTGACCAGGTTCTGTCGTTTTCTACCAAATAAACGTTTGGAATGCAACTATTGTCTTACATTGTCAACCACTGGTTCTTTGGCTTTCTATTTATTTTAGTAGGCCATATCAATTTTAGTTTTTTTATTTAGAATGCATAAAAAATAAATACCTTGAAGTGTAGTCCACAACACTGAAAAATATTCCCCGTCTTCTGTTTACAAAAACCTTTTGTGTTTTACCGATAGGCAACTCTTCACTGAACACTAAGCCTACTTCATAAGCAAAGCAGTTGAGCCATAACAATTATCCGCATTTTTATCATAACTTCTCATTCGATCCAACGCAGTAACTCAAGTAGACCCGGGCGCACTCACCCCAGCGTCTCCAGCTCGTCGCTCATGTCCTCCGAGGTGGTGCTGTGACAGGAGCCCAAACGCATGATCCTCCGGTGTGACACACAAAGCCTGTGGAGCTGCGCGTAAACTGTGTGTTGAAGCCTGCGCGGACCGTGCGTCTGGTTTACAGCGTGCGCTTTCCGCGCTCAGTGACCACGCACCAGCTCCACACTGCGTAATAAGGAACTGGGAAAAACACCGAAGCGTAGAAGAGTGACTTTGTACACCCAGGAAGAAGTACACCCAAACAAACAAACATGCATACTGTACAAATGTCTTTATTGCGGGTTTGAGGAGTTTGTAAATGCAGTCAGTCAAAAATATTATTCATGATAAAAACGGGACCTAAGGCAACATGGGTGCGTGCAATCCACGTTTGATGATTTGATATGGAGTGTAAAATTATTAGATTCAGCCAGAAAAGTTTAAAATTCACAAACCATAATATTATAATATAATAAAATAAAAATATATTATTTTGCAAATGCAAAATTGTAAACATTAGGACAGTAACAGCAATATGAGACAGTATTGTGACTATTGTTGAGGATGCAAAGTCTGTGAAATAGGTAAAAGTAAAAAGGTAAGGCATATCTGTATATCCATATTATTACTGCACATCACATACACAGTGATTGATAACTGCCTGTGACATGCCAATGGTGCCATCAGCCCCATGTGTTTAGCAGAGACCTCCACTCTGACAATATTGACACAAAACACTGAAAGTGGCATGTGCTATGGTCCTCATGATTATGAGAGATTCTGTGTTTGAGGTTTTGTAACTTGCTTTGATACCAGTTTATCATTTTTCAAACAAATCACAAACAATAATAAATAATCTGCACAGATTCTAATGTTCCTCACTGGAACATTAACATCAGACAGATGTGGACAACACAATAGGACTATATGGCGTTGCATTTAGTGCTGGTGAAGTAATAAATAGCACCTCATTAGAGAAAAGGTTCGCATGTACTTGCGCACTCTTTCTCCAGTGGAAACAGTGCAGTTCAGTCAAGCAGATCAGTAAATATTCAACATTGGTATTTCCTTCACACAGTCATAACCATAACCTAACAACAGTTGCATTGTGTGCATCCAGTCATAAGTGTAATGATAGTGTGAGCTGGTCAGGACAGCACAGGGTCTGTGGGCTCCACATCTGGACAGCTGTCCCTCACAGAGGGGCTACGTGGCCTCAGAGTCCACTGCTCTGCTCCTCTCACTCTGAGAGAGTTTTTCAGAACTCGAAACAACAACCTGAAACAAACACCAGGGGGCACTCTGTTAGTACCTACAGTAAACAGTGAGTGCTCAACCTATTCCAATCACAAACACTCATGTTTATTCCACAGAAATTGTGTTTGACTAATAATATTTTAACATAAAACAGGTCTTCACAACCGTAAACTTTCTATTTCTATTTGTTTCCATTTCATAGCCTAAAAGGCACTTAGAGGTGAAATTAGTGAGCCCTGCGTGGGGATGAGTTACCTGGGTAACAGTGCTGTGACAGTAGTTAAAGTACACACTAAGTAGAAGGCTGGTTGGGACATTTGCATTGTTTCCACTCCCAGAGGATTAGTAGGAGGGCTGCAGGTCACACAGAACACACTGAGGAGCAGCACAAAGGCGAAGTAAGAGCCAGCACTGAGGAAGAACACCAGGCCATGGATCCACGTCTGTAGACAGGGACACATCATGGCATTAGACACTAAAACAGACTAGATCCTCTGATCAGTGATCACACACACAGCAGCACAGACCAGAGTGTGGCTCTCCACCACCTGGTGCAGCAGGATGATGAACAGCGCCGAGGCGTTTATGGGTGACCCAAAGGACAGATCACCTATGTCTGAGCCCCTGTAGGCCTGAAACAACATTTTATTGTATTAAAATGTTCAGTGTAACTGTAAACTTACACTTAAGAATACAGAGGATACAAAGGTGGTAAACTTACAAAGTATGGAATGAAGAAACAGACAAGGCTCTGGTAAAAGGCATCCAGAATGTTCATCCAGAACTTCAAGGGAACATAGGCCTACGACATAGGGGAAGACATTCAAATTATAATTTATGTAGCCACCTAGAGTGATAATCAAAAAAAGCAGGCTACTGACCTTGGAGGTCCTTGCTCTCTGGTAGAGCTCAGGGTAGGCCATCAGAACATCTGCAGGCATGTCCTTGTCCAGAACCCCATAGATCAGAGGAGGCACGGAGGTGAAGATCAGGTTAAATAAGATGAGAACCCACGCATTGCTCATAACACTCCCAGAGAAACCACAGAAGAACTGGTACCAGAACAGTAGGTTCACATACATCTGCAACATATGAACAGTGAGGTGAAGACCTCAAAACAGAGTGGCTAAAGTATGTTCTCACATGAACTGTGCAAGCTCTCTCTCACCACATTCTTGTAGATAAAGTAGAGGATCATATTGGCCAGGCGAGTGTAACACCAGTGGCCATGTACCAGCAGCAGCTTCCTGAGGTGTTTGAACCTGGAAATGGCAAAGTCACTGGACATCACAGCCTGAAAGACAGCACAGAGATTTACAGAGGCGGCCACTGTAATGATTCATCATGCACGTTCTCATTGCTTATTTGTGCTTCTTAGATTCACAGTGTCTTCAGCCAACCTGCATGCCTTCCTGTCCAGAAATTCCAACACCTACATCTGCCACCTGGATCATGCTCACATCATTGGCTCCATCACCTAAAACATTACATTGAGCGTCAGATAGCACCTATGCTAATGTCTAATACAGGTGTTATTTGTGCCTTTGGCCAATGATTCTGGTAATGTTGGTCTTACCCACAGCCAGAGTCATGACCTTAAGTTTATCCCGGACCAGCCGGACCACTTGGCTCTTCTGGAGTGGAGTGCATCTGCAGCAGATGACAGCTTTGCAATGTTTGCTCAGCTCTAGGAAGTCTCCCTGTAGCTCAGGCTGAAGAGCCCAGTCAAGAGTGTGTCCATCGATCACCAGCACAGAGCCAGTTGTGCCTGTGCTGGGGGCCCCTGTGTTGGGGGCCCCTGTGCCTGAGGCTTCAGTGTCATAACAGGTGACTCTATGAAGAAAATCCTGCACTAACACTGCACAGCTCTCCTGGAAAACACAATCACAGACAACGGTGCGTCACTATTTTTGGTGCAGTACATGACAACTCAAAGTCCCAAGTATATTTAAGGTAATTCTTTCTAAAACAAATCTCAAACCAAGCAAAGCAAATGAAAAACTAGAAAGACTTGTTGTGAGTTATACATTAAAAATGCCCTGACATGTGGGTGGAAGCTGACCTTATCCTCACAGTTGGCGGTCAGTAGCTGGTCAGAGGGGCACAGTAGTTTACAAGCAAAGGCGATGCTGATAGCGGTCTCTTGTTTGTCCCCTGTGAGGATCCAGACTTTGACATCAGCCCTCTGCAGAGCTTCAATGGTTTCAGACACCTCCTCCTGCAGGCGGTCCAAGATTCCTGTGGCCCCTGTGCACACAGTACACACAGGTGCTGCTACGTCGTGCATGTGCATGTGTGTGCGTGTGTGTGTGCGTGTGCTTGAGTGTATCCACTGTTACCCAAAAGAGTCAGGTTAGTCTCCAGGGCCTGAGCTGAGTGGAGTAGCAGCTCCTCTCTGTTCTCGATGCTGCTTTCCGCTAACAGCTGTGTCTTGAGCCACACCTCATACTCGTGCTCCTCCATTGTCTGATCACACACACAGGAGCTTTAGGGGACAGGGGCACATGGATCAGTGTTATAGTGTGACATATTTACCTTTGTTGCAATGCACAGTGTGCGCAGCCCCTCTCTGGCATAGCTGTCCAGGTGCTTCTGTGTCTGCAACCGTATATGACTGTAGACATTTGGAGCCAGCTGCAAAGCTGCAAACACACAGAGGATGATGACAAAGGCAAATTACACAAGAAATCAAAGTGCTGAGACAGAGAGTGAAAGCTCCAGTTCAATTAGAACACTATTTTTGTTTCTATGTAGACAGCTTATCATTGTGAATATGTAAAGTATGTGCCACACACAGCATGTAAAATGAGACTGAGAACAGTCTCTCTTTAAGGTGTGGAATAATAACAGCAGATAAATACAGTATGTTGGTTACCTGTGGGGGAGCGGGTCAGGTCCATGAGCACAGAGTCTGCTCCCTTGGTGTAAACCACCACCTGTCCTGTGAGGGGGTGCCGCACCACCACAGACATCCTCTTCCTGTTGGAGTCAAAGGGAAGGACGTGCAGCAGAGGCACCTCCACTGTGCCCCCTGTGGGCAGCTCCACCTGCAGGCTGTCTGCAAAGCGCGCTCTCAGAGTCATGTGATAGGCTCTGGCGGCGTACACCAGCGCGGCCTCGTCAGGGCTCTCAGCCTCATACAGCACGGTGTCCTCAGGGTCCACCACTTCCACCTCCACCGACGCCGCCTCCTCAGGAACGATCAATGTAGGCACTTCTCCATTAGGAGCATTCAACTTTTCACCACCTACAGGACCAACAGCACAGTTAGATGTAGCCTGTGCTCTTACAGTTTTAAAAAGGACACAACAATCAACTGAACCTGGTTTAGCCTGCAAATAGACGAGACATACAAGACATACAAGTTTTTCTCATTCTCAGTAATGGTCATGCCTCAAGCTCAGAATTCACTTGCTGAGCTGCAGAGGCTGCACTAGCACTGATTAATGATGCCAGGCTGCCACTGCTGCAATCTGGCTGCTGACCACTAGATCTGACTACAGAACTGGCAATACACAATGAAATCCTATGGTGACTTTACACTTCTTAAAAACAACTTTAGGGCCTGGGTCAAAACCGGATCTGGCCTCAAATGCCAAATTATGGCTGTGTGACAACGCAACAAGAAGTTGGAGGTCTGTTTAACTGCTTTTTTTAAGTTTATGCATATCTGAGCTGGGACTTTGACTGACAGCTTGAACTGTGTGTCTGGGGGGGTGGCCTGTAACCATTTTAATTTCCTTTTTAGTATAGCCATAATTTATATAGCCATCTTACATCCATTATAGTGAAGGGGGCGAAATGATGAGATGATGTCCATAATATATAGTTAATAGATCAGAGAGAGTCATTTAAGGTTTAAAACTAACTGGATTTCAGCATTAAAACTGGCGACCCAAAGAGACTCATGTGAGGCTCATAATGCTTTCTGAATGGATAATTGTCTTGAGATTCAAATCATCAAATTATAACATAAAAATGGGACATAATGAATCTATAATCAAAACATATGGTTCCTTAGTTTAAACTACATACTACTGATATATTTAGCAAGCCATACACATACAGCATGCTGTAACACTGTGGATGCAGGATGCAGGAAAAATACATGTTGTCCTAATGAGTCCTAGACCTATACAGAGAGGCATGAGACTCTAGATGTTATACAGGTTATACCGTTTAGACTGAAGTCCTCTGGGTTTGGTGTGTGTTCACAGCCCTCTGCAGCAGGTTTGGGGAGAGTGAAAGAGCCAGTCTTTCCTCGGGTAAAGAGCTTGCTCTTCAGAGGGGGAGGCAGAGTGGGCAGTACTGGGAGTGAAGACAGGTTAAAGCGCTGGAACATGAGTTTGATCTCCTCCAGAGAACGTAGAGGCGTTTGAGCCTGAGGAAGCTGAAACACACGGCAAACACTGACTAACTGTGTCAATATAAATACACAACACACCACTGTTTGCCTTAGGTTCAAGTGCAGATATGAACACTTAGATTAATTATTATACTGAGGTTAGGCACTTAAAATATGGACTTAAGAAGTGCATATTTTGTATAGTTGGTACTACTATGGCTAGGATAATTTGTGTTTTGACAGCACAAATGTAAATCTGATTCAAAGTATCTTGCACCGCAAGAACTGTTAGTTTTTTAAATCGATTTGAAAGTTCAGCACAGTGGTGTAGCCATATTTCTGGTTGTTTAGCCATGATACAAGTCATTGCTATGGTTCACTAAGATGACTGGACTCACCACATTTAGGGACTGGGTTGGTGAAGACACAACCACACTGTTGCAGATGGCCAGTGCTAGAAAGAAGTCTGTGATGAAGGCCATCTCCAGGCTGGAGGAGGCTCTGGCACAGTTGTGGGCCACACTCAGGTCAGGAGTACACAGCCAGCTCAGCTTTGTCACCAGCTCACAGTCTGGAACCACCTCCTTCGCCTGAGCACACAACAATGTATTAGATGTATAGTGGTGCATATGTGAAGCTGCTCTGTTGTCATGTAAACAGACCATGTGGCTATAGAAGGCACTGGGGCGGCGCAGGCTGGCACATGACAGCTCCTCCTCTTCCTCAGAGTCAGCGGTCAGAGTGTTGAGGGACACCGAGCTGCGGTTACAGCTCAGAGAGCGGCAGCTCAGAGACTTCCTCCTGGAGCTTGACCTGGGGCTGAGGGAGCAGCGACATGCCTCCTCTTTGTCTTCACTGTACACCTTCAGTCGGCGCCCTGCACATCCACATCCCATAATCACACCTCAGAGGAGCTAGTTCCTTTAGACTCACGGTGCTGTTTGGTGTTCTATCTCACCATTGTCATCGTGAGGATACTCCACTCCATAGACGCTGCAGCGGCGGAACACCATCTTGTTCTCAGTCAGAGTTCCAGTTTTGTCAGAGAAGACGTACTGCACCTGTCCCAGGTCCTCTGTGATGTTCAGAGCTCGACACTGGATCCTGGAGTCCATGTGCTCATTGTACAAGTCCAGGTCATTGTGGATAAAGTAGATCTGACCCAGTTTGACGATTTCAATTGAGACATAGAGTGAGATGGGAATCAGCACCTGTTTCGAAAGAAAGAGAGAGAGAGAGAGAGCGATTGTAGGTTTTAGTGAAGTAAAACAAATAAAACAAAACACAAGACTGTGACTGAAAAAGATATATCAAAGCTATACTGTCTTGTAAGTATACTATACAGAAGATGCAGATGGTAATAACTGCTCCAAAACAGATTTCATGTAAGTACATTTCCTCTTTATAAGCTTATTAGTATAAACCAGTAAATATTTGTATATAAAGATTTTTGACCCAACATTTTGGTGGGGTTCTGGTCCAGTGAGGAAAAGGGTTTTACCTGTAGCACTATGATCATGGTCCAAAAGACATAGAAGCCCGCCAGTGCAGGGGATGTTTCTCCATCTACTTGAAAGATCGGATCTTTAAGTTGCTGTAGCCAAATGCCATGACCTAAACACAGATTGGTATATTAAAGAGAAACTGCCTCTGAATCATTAGATAAGACATGTTCTCTTCATACAAACCTATAGCCGCAGTGAGGCACATTACTATGAGTAGTACGACACACCACAGCACGTCCGTGTTGAGACGTCTCTCCAGAAGGCTGCGCTTGTACCTGGGCCCACTGTTGTTCATCATCGCTTTGGTTTCATGACCTGATTCAAACAGCACAAGTTAATGTCAGTTTATATTTTACTGTGCAGAACAAGGCACGACAAGTCTAAATCTGAGGGACTCCATGAGAATTAACATTTGAAAGAAGACTGAAATATGATCTCATAACCTAAAAACAGGAATCAACCATTTCAGAACATGTTTGTAGAGGTCTAAATTACAGGTACAACAAAACAGCCTTTGTAATTTGCGCCTACTCAATTTCGATTTGATTGTGATATATTGTGCAACCCAACTACAAGGACTCAAGGAATAAACAGTTATAGGAATAATCAATCATTATTCATTAATCATTATCATCTTTGCACTGTTTTTCCTTACGATCCCTTGTATATAACTGTGATCAATAAAGTTTGTCTAACTTTAAGTTTAAATCTACAAAATAAAGACTCACCAGCATAAACCACAATGCCCACCACAGCCTCGGAGTTGCGGATGGTGCAGCTCCGGAGCAGGAGGTTGCTGTTATGGAGTCCGACTCGAGCTCCACTGGAGTTTTCCCTGAGGACACACACAACAGTGACTACATTAGACAGCTCAGTGTTCCTTATATAGGTCCCCAGAGACTTCTGCAGCGCTGTGCTAAGAGCCAAGCAGCTGCAGTATCATGTACAAATGCAGGGAACAATGGAAAGATGTGGTGGATTACACTGTACTGTTGTCACGATACTAACATTTCTAACTCGATTCGAGATTAAGAAACAGACTCGATACCGATCCCGATCCCATGTTGAAAATTAAAAAAAAAAAACTCTTTATTTAGACAAAAGAATGTAAGTTTCAACATTAAAGGCACACTGCATAACTTTAAAAGGGTCCACCACCTGTTTATATCTATGGAGATGTTGTTGCTTTGGGCTGGAATGTTCTACTACAGTACGGCAATAAAGACATGCATCACCATGGAGACATCACCAGGCCAAGTTACAGGTCACATCTGTGAAGAGGCGACTCCAGTAACGATAATGCATGTATTCAAGGGATTTTGTCAATTAAAAGGACCTGTAATCAAATAAATGCTAGCTAGATAAATGTTCAGTGCTATACTGTGTTAACATTCCAAGCAAAGCTATACTATCTCCATGGAGACAAGCAGGTGGCAGACCAGAGAAGTTGCATAGTGCACCTTTAAATCATAGTTCTTTCTTTTATATTACCATGTGGATTATATCTGTGTAATCCCTCAGTCATCCAGGTAGGTTCCATGGTGGTCCATGGGCGTAAAGCATAGACTGTATAAAGAAGTGGACTGAGCTAGCGTGACGTCACCCATAGTGTTCAGCGCCACTCAAATGAAGCTTGTGAACGGGTACAGGAGCGAATTTGGAGCCAGGCTCTATATTATGAATAGGATTTTATTTGATGGACAAAATAGCAAAAAAAACCCCACCAGAATCATGTAGAGTGGGTTAATATGAACATTTTAAGAACAAAATGACAAGGCTCACAGCAGCAGTTACAGAGAAAGGAGGGTCAATATTCCAATGTAAGTCAATGGGAGCCAGGGTCAGTAGGAGCCAGAAGAGCCCACATGCAAACTTCCTATTTGGAATGTGCCGGCTAGCGCGTTAGTTATGTCCATTTATATATACAGTCTAAGGTGTATACTAGTCTATGTGCTCTTATACATGTTTTGATACAGCTCAAGATCATTCTAAAGCTATTCAGGGGTTCATTTCTGTCCTATGAATGTGATTTTAGTATCAGTACCTGCTCAAATGAGTATCTACTTTCAATACTAGTTTTAGTATTGATTGGTATTAATTTTTGACAAACCTATTATATTGTTATAAATTGTTATAAATGTATATGCAGGGGCTGGAGTGGAGCATGATCATTTTAAGAGCTTCAGTATATTAAAACAACTTACATATATCCTCTGAACCTGCAGAGGTTATTGTTTGGATTCTCACATTCAATACGCCAGTGGAAATCTTCAGGTACAAACTGCACATTCTGAGTAATAAAAAGATGAAGCAGGATAAGAAGATAACACTAGATAACCAGGAAGTCAATCTATGTCTGGCATACGGTCTTTGATAACAACTCTACTCAAACAGAAAAGTGAAAGAAAGCCATTTGAAAAGCACACATGCCATAAACCATTATCTGTCTGTTCTGAATGGAATGAGGTTAAACATTGACAAGAGTTTTGCTAAATATAGAAACGAAATTTATGTTTGGTACCTTATTTATGACATTATATTACAAGTGGGTCATTGTTTTTTTAAAGAGTGCATAATATAAGCCATGTTTGAATGTGCAAATATGAGCAGTAAGAGTGTATACCTCCATCTTGGAAACCACCTGCCTCTGTTTCAGGTTGGTCTCCCCGTCCAGGTTGGCGGTCTCAATGTAGCAGAGCCCTCGGGGGTCTGAGGAGTGCAGCAGAAGCATGTCTGCAGGGATGATCTCATTACACGACAGGCGCACAAAGTCCCCCACATGGACATCCTTCCAGCAGCAGTCGATGTAGTCCCTCTGATTACTGCACACACAAGGGATGTGAATAGGCAAAGGAGAGCAAAATAAATACATATACTGCTTTTCAAATAACCTGCGTTACTTGGTGTTCATTATATAAATAAATCTTAAAGGTGTACTATGTAACTTTTCTAGGGGAGGATCCTCAGGCTATTGTTTCCATAGAAATGTTACTGCTTTGCCTGGAATGTTCCACAATATGACATTAAACTGTATGGCAGTAGGTGCTAATAAGCGACTGCTCCAGCCTACTCCTTTTGGGCTAAATGTGCTTCTATGTACACCTGTAATGTAAACTAAATGTAAAAACAGCCCAAATAAAGTAAATAAATAAACACCATGCCAAGTAGGTCAGATCAGTATAGGACACCCCGCTCACAGTAAGTATGCATGTTTTTCAGGACAATAAAAACACCAGCAATTGAATATTATCCATGGATTTCAGATTTCAATTTACTGTTTAAAACAAAATATTGTGTAATTTGAATGAGAGAAAGTCCTCAAAATGTTAGTAGAGGAAACTGTAATCCATGAATAGAGGAAAGAAAAGTATGGCTAACGTGGAACATTTCAAGAATAGAAATAACATCTCCATTGAGACGAGCAGTGGCAGATTTCCCCTACCTGAGAAGTTACATAGCACACCTTTAAACAATGAGTCTACAATATTTTTGGTATCTAAAAAAGAAATATTAAAATACATGTAGTTACATTATAATAAACGTCTATGCACATGTGTTTATCAGCCTGGCCCTTCACACTCCAGGTCATGTACCTGCAATAAATGCTGCACTTGAGCCTGTTCACCTCACGATCAGACCTAAACCTGCGCAGGTCCTCCCAAATATCCTTCAAAGCTGTCACCAAGAGCACCAGAATAATGGGGACCAGCGCTATCTCCGGCTCAAACGCCTCCACGATAGGAACAAAGTTGAGAGCAGCCAAAAAGATGAAATAGATATTGGCAGCACGATGGAGCTGCTCGAACAGGTTCCTGGGTATGAAGGACAACAGCGTGTACTTGGTGGTGCTTATTCTGTTGTTTGGGTACGTCTTGAGGAGGTGCGTCAGCTGATCATCGTCGTGACAACAAGAAGACACCACGGTTCTCTTTCTCTGGTGCTGCTCAAGTCCAAGTCCACTCCTCAGCTTACACATTAGTCCAAAATGCCACCTTTCCTCCTGCATATTCCAGCCGTCATTTCAAAGTCTGGTGAACATACTAAAGGAAAATGGACGACTGGGAAATCATTTGTGGAGCGCAGATGTAAGCCCCTCCCTGAACCACCACACCGCTAATAAATAATCTCAAGGTTCAACTTTTACAGCCAGTGCAGGGAAGTTGAATAGTGTACAGGGTGAGATGTCATAATGAAAGAGTAAATGGAGCCACACCTGGTCAGTCTGCTGTGTTCCAAGACAAAAGTTCAGATGGAGAGATATGACTTTATACTATTGTATCTTCAGATGCCAATTTTGAACCTGATCATTGCTTATTATTTAAAGTTTCATACAAACTCATTATATTATTTTTGGGACTTAAAGAGCCCATATTTATTAGCTATTTTCTGATCTATGTTATAATGCTGCTTATTCATCAAAAAAATAGCCAGAGTTGTGTTTTGTTTTATTTACACATGTTTAAAATTGTATATTTAGGCTGCGTTCTTCTCTCAAACAGACAACACCCACTTTGTGATGTTATGTGGCATACAGGAAATGGTCCACTGTGTTTTTAAGCTCCATACACCTTCATTCCGTAATTTGGATCATTTCAGCCCAGCAATTGCCAATCTCTACTGAACTAAAGGTAAAAAGTAGGTACTACATGACATCACAAGGTGGAACAGAGCATTTCAAACTTTGGAGATGTAAACAGACTACTCAAACATGTGTGAATGAAACAAAACACAACTCCAGGTATGTTTTGATGAGGTAACAGCGTTATAACATGACTTAAAGTTCACAAGCGTAAATTTTGCATAATATACAGTAGGATCTTAAAATCTACAATAAAAAAAGAAAGCCACATTGCTATATGCTATTTTAATCTGTTAAAACATCAAAAAATATTTATCTTATATAATTGTTCTAGTTCTTCACAGGATCATCTGTATTTGAACATGAAGAAACCACATTCTAACAGATGAATGATTAAAGAAATTTGCAGGTACATAGTCATAAAGGACGGACAAGTCAGTAAAGTTGAGTGTTTTGTGATCACAGCAGGCCTTCATTTTTTAAGAGAGTTTTTAAAAGAGCTTATAAAAAATATGGGAATTCCTGGAACCAATTGCAATTGAGGAGCATTTTTTGTTCATACATTTACATTTACATTTACATAATATCTCAATTCTTAGACCTGAATGAGATACACTGCTCCCTCATGAGAAAGTCTTACCCACACAGGGAATCTCACCCTTTTGCCTTTACTAGTCAGTAACCCTGGACAGGAGTTTCACCTAGTGGCTGTTTGCTAAAGGGCAGGGACTTTTACCCATTTGACTGTTCACAGCTAGTTACAACGAGAGAGGAATTTCCCTGTAGTAACCCTGTGCTGTAGCAAAACTAAACATCATAATTTGCTTTTGGTTATCATGTTAAAATGCAAGGACAAGAAAATAAATAAAAAATAAATAAAACCAGTAGGCTTCAGACTGAGGTTTTTAGTCTGTGGATTACACATAAATGAAACCACAATGAAATCGTAGTTCCTCTTATCAGTATAGTCTTTGTTTTCTTATCAGACACTGTAGAATGTTAGAAGATTTTTTCATCTATACAGGCCAAAATCATAGGCCCATATAGAAGAAAGAGTATGAACAATATAGAGTACTCACGGGCAGTACACTTTAGTTGTGTTGTGGTTGATTTTCTTGTCAAACACATAGCGCCTGTAGTCTTCCAGGGCGTCTTTGATGGCGATGACGGTGAGCACCAGCACCAGGGGAATCATGGTGATCTCCTTCTGAAAGGCCTCCACCACAGGGACCCAGTTCAACAGCACCAGGAATAGGAAGTACAGGTTGGCCGCTCTGCCCACATTCACCACAAGATCAATGCAATCACAGTTCAAGGTCATAATAATGAAATCTAAATCTCATGTTGTGGTATTATCATGTTAAACATCTATTGCAAAATTGTGTGGAGTGCACAATGTGTTTCATAACAGCAGTTTCCTCATGTTGATTGTATTGAAAAGAGTGTGGAATCGATGTAGTTCTCAGTTTTTATTCCAGCGTCTGCTTTAAAATACTGCATGTCTTTGATAATACTAAAAGGCCCCATATTACGCTATTTTCTGATCTATGTTATAATGGTGTTTCCTCATCACACCTTGAGTTGTGTTCTGTTACTTTCACGCTTGTTTAACACACAAACCCTGCATATTTAGCCTGAGTTCTTTTTCAAACAGAACACACTCTGTTGTCGTGTGGCAATACAGGAAGTTCTCCACTGTGTTTTTAAACTCCACACACCTTCACTAGAATCATTTGGATCATTTCAGACCTGGAATTGCCAATCTCTACCAAACAAAAAGTAAAAGGTAGCTGTTCATTTGAAAACTATCACTACATGATATCACAAGGTGGAACAGAGCATTTTGAGCTTTGGAGATGTAGACAGATTAAGGATTACTCAAACATGTACGAATGAAACAGAAAACAACTCCAGGTATGTAAAACTTCACAAGAATCTATTTTGTGTAATATAGGCAGTGACAGGAAGAATACTTTAAAACTGTATTCGGTTACAGAATACTGAATACCTCCATTAAATTGTATTTTGTAAAGTATTCTGATGCATGGTCCAATCAGAGTACTGTGTTCTGAATACTTAATACACTTTTACATAGAGTTGCATTTAAATTATAGAGTCAAAATGCAATATAGGATTATAAACAGCTTTATGTTTGTTACACCGTTGGTTAAGCATTTTTTAATCACTCAATGGAGAAATTTAAAAAATCACACTTGGACTCATCATAAGAGCCGTGTTTTCTCTTTTTCCCCACCAATACTGTGCAGTTTAAAACATAAATTCAAGTACTACAATGTATTCCTTTGATTTTGGGGAAGTAACTATATTCTGAATAACACTAAATGAAAAAGCAACTGTACCGGAATACAGTTACACAAAATTATTATTCAGAATAGGCCTATGTATTTCTAATACATTTATTTAGCTACTTCCCAACACTGAATATAGGACCTTTAAACAACTTTTGCAGAAGATGTGAGTGTATGTGAGCGTGTGTGGTCTGAGCATAGACGTCTTTATACAGTTTATGTGTCTGAGAGGCCGTACTCTTGCCCACCTGTGGAACTGCTGAAACAGGTTCCTGGGGATGAAGGTGAGGAGGCTGTACTTGGTGGTGCAGATAGCGTTGCTCTTGTATGCCTTGCTGATACTGTGGTACTCCTCCTGGTGTGGACCCCAGCGGGCTAGTACAGTCCTCCTCTTCCCAGTGCTCCTCTGTGGAGAGTACTTCTCAGAGACGGGGCGCGCGGGTGAGTACCAGCCCTGGGTGTGGTTGGCCACCCATAGCTGCTGACAGCGGAACCTGACCCAGTGCAGCTGCTCCATTTCAGATCATCAGGTGCCTACACAACAAACATATCATTTACAGGTCTATTATGTCAAACATATCAATTTTGTAAAATGTCAAGATTGTCTTCTCTCAATTCACAATTTCTTTTCAATAGCTACAGTCAGTTTCAAATGTCAAAATTACACAGTAACACAAGACAAAACAAAGCATGTTTTTAGGTTGAGTAGTGTGCTGGATCAGTGCATCTGTGCTGTTAACATCTAGCTGCAACATGCCAAACCTGATAACCACCATTCTTCAGAAGAGTGTTAGGATATTCTGCTATCAGAAGGAACAGCACTATCACTAATAGTGTACCTGCACCAAAACCTGATAGACAAGGGCTAAAGTTTACACACAGTAACCACACTTGTAAAAGCCATATACTATGCCATCTGAGAGTGTTTGTTTTTGACCACTGGATGTTGTGGTGTGTCTAAGCGCAGCTGCATCTTTTTATTGCTTTGCGCACATTCTGGACTAAATAAATGTCCACTTTCAGTTCTTTAACTCACTCACTCTAATCTATATATAATCTCAACTTGGTCTATGTTAACGAGCATACAGCACTCCTGTGACCAGTTTCAGCTATGGTTACAATTCAGTAACAGCGGAAGTCATGAAAGGTTAGAACAATGTCGCTCACCTGAGGCTATTGTTTAGTGAAAGCGGACTGACCGAGCTTCTCTCCGGGAGCTGCTCAACCATAGTCCTGGATCAGAAGAATCCTGCTCCGGGGGAGAGGCTGGGGGCACTAGCCGCTGTCAGAGCCCGGTTTGGGGACACGGCTACGGGCAGAGGCATCACTGAGCTCCAGGGTCACAGCAGCAGCAGATTGTGTGAGTGAGGCAGCTCCGGGAAGCGTTCACTGCGAAACGCATCTACACTTTTGTGCTTTTTTCTTTGACACAACTCTATGCATTTATTAACGCTTAAGATAAATATATGAATATTAATTAATGTAAAAATACAGTAAATATAATAAACTAATTTAATACGTTAAAGAAAGACCTAAACTCTTATTCTTTGATATCTACATATTGTCTTTGAACGTAGCTTGAACTGTCACGTGACCGCTGTCAGCTGACTCACTGGGAAAAGCGGAAACTCGTGCTTTTTTCATTCCGGTTTTGTGTTGTGGAAATGGTGCAAATATGACGGCTCCTTTACTGAATAAACTCTCAGACACGGAATGTCATAAAGTAAGTACCCAGCCAAGATCCCAGGGGGCATAAGGTGTCAAAACGTTTATTTTTTTTGTATGTATTCTATCAAAAATACTGATGTAGCCACAGTCTTGCTCTCGTCCATGAAAATGTAATTGCTGTATCTAATGTCTGCAATAGGACATTAAACTTATTTATCTCGCATTTATTTATTACATGAAACATTCGGGAGAGTGGTGGCCTCTCCACAGATCTGACCTGTATGTGCCCCCAGCTTTTCTCCACAGAGATGGATGAAAGTAATGCCATAATGTTGGTAACACCTCCATGGAAACAAGCAGATGACGGTCCCGCCACCAGAAAAGTTACACAGTGCACCTTTAATCAGTATCATTTTGACTTGGAACATTCTCTTCAGTGGGGTGTAGGGGATCCCGGATAGGTATGTGATTATTTCAAAACCTGCTGTTAAAATCAGTGTTGTGTTTTGCAGTTGTGCCATGCAGTGGTGGATGGAGTATGTGGAAGAAAGCAGCCCCAAAGAGAGGATTACAGCGCCATCTGCAGTTTGGACGAGTGGTTGGACCTGAACAAGTTCCTCTCCAGACTGTTTTGTTTAGCAGCTGGGGGTCACAGCTCTGATGAGGAAGTAAGGCTCTTACAAAACATTTCTTATGCATAAAAACAGTCCTTCTCATTGATTGTGCATTGGTTTGATTGTTAGGTGCTGGCCGCCCTGTCTGATACCAAACATAAGAATATATTGTTGAGTGTTTTAAAAGCCAGACGCCAAGAGCTCAGCCATGCATTACTGGACAAGACCACCTCCATCTCCTCTGCTGTCCTCGCTGACTTTGACTGGCAACTCAAGGTGATGTCTATGTCTTAAATGGGACATATTATGTAAAATCTACTTTTATCAGCTTTTAACCATATTATAACACACTTTCTGAGTAATCTTGTGTTGTCCTGCATTCAGAAAACTTCTGTTTTCACCTACCTCTTATCTCTGTTCCCAGCTCTGTATCTACTTACTTAGTGAAAGTTCCATTTATTCCAAAAACGTCAGATTCTGAGTCATATGTAGGGTTTCAAAATGTCAAGTGGCGATTTTTCAACAATAAAAAAAATTCCACCATGAAGAGCTTCTCAAGATCTGCAGTTTGAACCAGTGAAAGCCAATGAATGCATCTATACTTTTGCAATTTTAGATCAATACTGCAGCTTGTAATCATCAACATTTACAATATTGATCTACATATGTTGGTTTAAAACTAAATACCCTCCAAAAACCATAATGTATCCTTTAAACAAGAAAGTTCCACATTGTAATTTGGAAACCTGGTAATTTTTTCTTGGTGGGATATTGCTTTCACAGTAACATGTTTTTCTTGTTTTCATAGCTCGCTCTGTCCAGTGACAAGATCTCATCTCTACAGACTCCACTGCTCAGCCTGAGTCTGGATGTGAGGGAAAAGGGAGTCCTGCGTCCAGTTACCATGGAGATGACCCGAGAGGAACTTAACACTCTCATCACTTCATTAGAGGCAGCTAATAAGGTACAGAACACAGCTGTCAAGCTTCACGCAGCCAGTGTTTCTCTGCTATTTGTCAAAATGGTGGAGAATAGGGCTGGAAGATGAATTAATCAAGCTGAAATTGCTATTTGAATGAAATCGCAAATGGCAAAGGCGGCAATTATAGTAATATAGTTTTTTTTTATAGGATATAGTTTTTTTTTCTGTGTGTAAAATCCGTCAGTCGTCCAGGTAGAATCATGGCAAAGGAGACATTCAGTTTGTCAAATGGACAAACGTTTGTCCAGCTGACAAATTTAATTTCTCCTTTGTCAGTTTTTTTGTGTATAAAACTTGCTAACACTGTAGTTTAGATTTCTACAAATATTTTGAAGAAATGTGTATATTTATATATTTGATTTTTAGTAAATATATCAGGCTTCTCTCATGGTAATCATGATCCCTAAAATATCCCAAATAAAGTTGATATTTTTCCAAAATTATTAATTGTCTCTGGTGTCACGACAGCTTATTATGTCACAGCACCCAGTACAGACTACTGCTGTAACTGCAGTCCAGAAAGTCAAACCCAGGTTAGTTCATAAATGAGAGGAAATTAATGAATAAAAAAGGTAATATTTGGTCTTTAATGCTCAACATTACCTTTTCAAGATTTTGTTTTTGATAGTTGGCGTTTGGTTTATTCTTATACTTGTCCTTTACAGGTGGTTCTACAGTTAAAATGAGAAGATCATAACTGAAGAGGCCAGAGTTGGTATCTCCAGTATTAACATGTAGTTCACATTTAGTTGGAGACAAAAGGATATCGTGTGGTGCCCAAGTTATTTCAAAAGATGCAATGCCATGTATAATTTAATGTTCCACATGTTTGTTTGTTTTTTAGAAGCGAATAATTTGTTTGTAACTGTAAATAAAATCTTAAATATCTTATAAACCATAACTTGTCATTTACTACATTTACTATATTAGGGTGGTCAAAATTATACTAATTGATATTAAAACTAGTATCAAAACTAGATACTCATTTTAAGTATTGATACTCATTCACAGTACAGAAACTACTGTACTTTCCTGAATCCACCTTGTGATGTCATGAAACAGTAGTTTTCAAGTTACCAACCTACCTTTTACCTTTTATTCAGTAGAGACTGGCAATACTGAGGATGAAATTATCCAAATGATTGTAGTGATGATGTATGGAGTTTAAAAACACAGTGGAAATAAATATGCATAAATAATGAAGTGAATGAAACAAAAAGCAACTCCAGGTGTGTTTTTGATGAGGTAACAACATAACAGATCAGAAAATAGCGTAATAAGGGCCCTTTAATGTTGAAAATGACATCCTATTGTCTAAATAAAAAGGTTTTTTTTAATTATAGTGGTATTGAAATCAGTATTGAGCAAGTCCATTCCTTAGTATCAAAGAGAGTTTGACATAATTAGCATCGTGATAACACAACTGTACAGACGTTTTTCAACAACTTTTATTTACCCATTTGCAAACTCTTCTTGGTTCTGTTCATTTTCTTAATTATTAGAATAAGGAAAAAGTTACACATGCAACATTAAAATATGAAAAATACCATCTAGAAGAGAAAGAATGTATGACTGCATATAGTAACTGCGTGTATCCTGTGCAGTTGTATTTTAAATGAGCTAACAAACAGCAAAAAAGCATGTACATTCATTCACCTTATCTGCTTACTCTGTGGGCGGCGTGTACTGGAGCCTATCCCAGTAACTAAAAAAGCATTTTATAAAGTATTCTCTCTATATATATTTATATAATTTACATTTACATCATATTTACACGATTTGTGACTTTTCATTCTATATGTTCAAAACAAGTCCCTTATTACTTATTACTGCATTGCTGGTTGCTTAGTGCACGTAGTAGAGCCAGTAGACCAGGTTGAAGAGGGTGAATGTGATGGGGAAGACCACGCGGGACCACTTGTCTATGGCGTTGACATCGGTGAGGTCGGGTATCTTGACTTTGAGCTGGGATGCCCTCCTCCTCAGTCTGCCCTTCTTGTGGCTGAGGGGGCGTTCGATGGCTGGCCGTCCGTACAGGTCCCGACTGGTCATGGGTTTGCGGTACTGGATGCTGGCGCTGTCATAGGAGAACATGGTGGCTCGGGGGTCCGTGAGGGCGCCCATGATGTCGGCGCCTCCCATCTCGCCAGTCAGGCTCGTCAGCAGGATGTTGCCGTGAGCGTCCACCTGGGCACAGAAGGGTGATCCTAGTTGGATGTCTATAAAGTTGATCCTAAAAATGTACTTGGTATGTACGTGTGCATGTTTTTCCTGTGTCATCAACCAAAGACATGCACAATAGTTTGACCAAGATCGCAGACTTAATTTTGGACTCCCGTGTGCACTGAAGAACCGTATACAGTTTAGATATTTTTGACTTAAACCAATATAACTCAATACTTCTATTAAAGGGCTACATGTGAGAGAATTCTTTTTTGTAACATTATCACATCGTTCAGTGCTTCTCTGTTCCTTTCTCTATGCTCAGACTGTTTTACTCAACCACACCTCCTACTGGCCATCTTCTGTTACGCTGACAGGAGGATTTACCCAATCACACTGAAGGGTGAATTTTAGAAGCAGCAGATGGCTTGAGTAACCCATAAGATAATCATTAATGTACTCACATTGTTATGAACTTATGATCTAGGCTGTAAAAAAAATCTAAGCATTTTGTTGTGTCTAAAATGAATCAGCCCACGTGACATGATTAGTCTGTCTCACCTGCACCTTGTTGCTCTCCATGGCCCTCCTCTCATTGTTGGACTTTGCAGCCTTCTCTGCCACTTTCTTCTGCAGGTGAGGACCTCGGCCAAAGAAGATGTAGTTGACGAAGGCGTACTCCAGCAGAGCCAGGAAAACAAAGACGAAGCAGCCCATGAGGAAGATGTCTATGGCCTTGACGTAGGGGATCTTGGGGAGGGTCTCCCTGAGGTGGGTGTTAATGGTGGTCATGGTCAGCACCGTGGTGATTCCTGTGAGAGAAAGCACCCATTAGGTCCATAAATGTTATTCAAACTTCTCATAACTATTCCTGATTTAGGTTTAGATTTGATGGTAGTGGTTAAGACGCACTTTATAGCTGGTTGATTTGTCATTATTTAGGCTTGATTTTTTTAACTTAAAGGTGCATTGTGTAACTTTTCTGGTGAAGGGTCTGTCAAATACTTTTCTCCATGGAGATGTTATTCCTTTGTCTGGAATATTTCACAGTATGGTATTAAACCTTTTTATCTTCATGGGGACCGAACCAGACCAAGTTACAGGTCAGATCTGTGGAGTGGTGACCCCTCACAGTCAGTACGCCTGTTTTTCTAGGTATCTAGCTCTAAAACTACCTGTAATTTAAAAAATGTAAGGTAGAGCTGTTTAATGTCATACTGTGGGACATTCCAGGCAAAGCAATAACATCTCCATGGAGAAAAGCATTTGACGAACCCTCCACCAGAAAAGTTACACAATGCAATGCGCTCCTAGTTTATACCTGCTTTGTCCTGTTTTAGACATAGCAGCTAGCTATGTTTAATCCTGATTATATATTTCCTTTCAGTAGTTTATCTGATGAAGTCCTAGTTTGGTACTGGTTTTGTCCTATTTTAAACCTATTTTGACCATTGTGTTATTGCAATACCCATTTTAATACATGTTCAATATTCAAACTAGATAACAATGGTGAACTTGCTCCTATTTCTGCTTTATTAAACTTCCTATTACTTGCCTCAAAGACAAATTTAAAAAGCCAGATAATTAACCTAATGCAACTCTGGCAGCAGAAGCGTCATAGTTGATCCAGAAGGAGACCCAGGACAGGATGGTGATCAGGGTGGAGGGCATGTAGGTCTGCAGAATGAAGTAACCAATGTTCCTCTTCAGTTTAAAACTCAGGGACAGCCTGGGGTACGAACCTGTGAGAGACAGAAACACAGATCTTTAGACATACAAACTAAGATGGTCTTTAGACATACAAACTGAGATGATTTGTACCAGACCAGCAGTTGTGATCAAATGCTAACAAAATTATGCTAATGTGTACATTCAATCAGAGGGGCTGCATTTCTTACCTCATTCAAATCAAGCCTGCTGCCTTTGCCTCCACACATCACCTTTGATAAATAGTAAATATAATAATTATAACACTATCTCTGCCCTCCTCCGTTGCAATAGCAGAACCATCAGCCCCCTCAGCCTCTTCATCTTTTCCCTTCTGTCACCAGGATGTCAAAAGCATTCTAAACTTTTCTTTACACCCTCCCGTATATCTATGTCTGGTTAGGTCTCCCCTTTATGCCCTGAACTGCAGTTGCCTGACCTGTAGCGAACACTGCTTTGGTGGAGAGGGTCTGGTAGTCTATGATGGAGAATTGTGGCAGTTCGATGTTCTCCACTCCGGTCACAGAGCCGGCGTTGGCTCCTCCCTGCCAGTAGAACTCGATGTCGTCTGTGGTGTAGCCATCTGAAAGCACAGATGATGATTCTCAGTCAATAAGGTTATAACAAAGAGGGCATCTGGAGCATGTAGCACTATTCTTGACACGGCCCGTGGCATATATAGGCAGTGTGGGCTGTGGTTGTGCTAAAGGCCAAACTCACAATGACATGTCCCTGAATGTGTCTGATCATTAACAGCGAAACCAAGGACTCTAGAAACTGTTTGGAACCCAACCAAGTGTACTAATCCAATCTTTATTCTTTTATGCAAAGAATTCGACTACAAGCAGAAGAACTGATGAATTATCGGGCTCCATCTGTAGATTTAATTCAATGTTAAATTCTATTCAGGAGCCTTAATTAAAAGACTAATGCCTACAAAGTTCTTGGCAAAACGACTTAATTATAGACTATGTTTACCGTGGGCAAAAGCAGGCGGGCACCATCACAAATCTGCCTAGAGCGCCAAAAAAAAAACTACAGCTGACACTGTCCTTTTTTCAACCTTGACTGAACATTGATACAGAAGTATCAATATAGTATTTTGACAATATAATCTAACTTTTGTGACTTCAACCAATAAACCAAATATGACACATATCCAGTTTGCAAATGATACCACTTATGTTCAAAGTGAAATGATGAGGTGATAATTATTGATATTATTACAATATCAGTAACAACACATGTATTAAATGCACTGCAATTCTTGAATGCTTTATAACATTTAAGTTTTGAAATTTCCCATTTATGTTTCCATTTGAAATATGAAAAATAACACATAGTTTGTGGAGTACTTACAGCTTTCTATTTCCAGTGTGCAGTTCTGCTCGTCCAGTGGGTATCTGCGCAGGTCCATCATGCAGGCTGCAGTGGTAGTGATCCTACAAAGGCAGAACACTGGGTTATATAAGAGGAGGTGAGAGGATCTGAGACTTCCACATGGCAAGATGATCTCCTCCAGGCCTGGTCTCCACAGTGTCTCACTGGTATGATACTATATTATCAGTCTTGATACTACCAGTAGTACCTTAACCCATACAGGACGGTGCCATCAGGGTGCAGTCGGATCATGCGGTTCTTGACTGTGACACCGTGCACAAAAGACTTCTTGTCGTTGATGAAGTAAGTGTCTGGGACCCACAGCTGGTCGGCCACGCGGTTGTCCAAGGTCAGGTTGAGGGGGATGCCCGTGTAGGAGAGGCGCTTGTCCCTCCAAGACTGTTGGAAGTACATGGTGATGGTGTAGTCCTGTGGACACAAAACCCAGCACAGTTTTTCTCTGCAAAAGCTATAGGACATCAACTGAGCAAAAATAAAAAAATAGAGAAGGCGGCAATTTTAGGAAGTATATTATTGTGCAAATTATACAAAAGCCTCTATGGAAACGTATAATGTAAAAAAAATATGCTAACAGTAGACCCCTGCAAACATGTTCTAAAATGACTGTCACTCTTGTATTAGTTTATTAGTTTACTTAGTTAAAAGTGCACAGTGTATGCTTTTATGTGTGTGCTCTAACACATGTGTGTCTCCATACAGACAACATGGTAGCCATGTTCCACAATACAGCAATAAATGTATCTGTATAAATGTATTGCCATGGAAATATGCAGGCGATCTCGCTCACAGTACGTATGCATGCACTTATTTTTAGCACTTTAAACACCTGCAATTTGAAGAAGATAAATGTAATGCCATAATGTGGAACATTCTGCCCAAGGGAAAAAAAAACAAAACACCTCCCAAGGAAATAAATACGTGTACACCACAAAAGGTACATATTACATAGTGCATTTTTAACATTTCATCTTTCTGTAGATGTATTTAAAATGTACATATTGACCTGAATTTAGACCTAATAAAATCTTATCATACTTAACACTTTGAATTAGATATTTTATCAAATCCTTCAGCCCTGCTCTTAACCTTAACCTACTCTTAACCTATCACCTCTCACCCCATTCATTCACTACGAGCATCATTCAAACTAACACGTGCATGTATTTGAACTGTAAAAGAAAGAGACAAAAACAACAACCACTCCATTTCATCATTAAAAGAGGCTGTTTACAAAAGCGTGCGTCCTCTTTGATCAGCTAAACCCGTGTCAAAACAACGTGTGAACAAAAAAAGCCTGTGAACATTACAGCCCATCTACTTTCCACCTGCTAAAGTGGGCCATTCTAACACAGCATGAAACATCTTGACCTCTGAAGACTGGTGTGGGTCACTGCAGCAACATTTAGCTTGCTTTGTCCCTGATTGCCCTCAGGAAGCTCTTAGCATTTTCTTTTCTCTCTTTACTTGTGTTTCTGTGCACTGCAGTAAACAAGAATATAGAAATTCATGCCCTGTCATCACTACTGCAGTGTGGTGCTGCATGACCTACTTCCTCCTGCGCTGTACTGTATATAGATACAGTGGGGTACTCTCTAGTCTCTGGTTGGATCATTACATGTGGGTGATGTGGAGTACTCCTTATCTCTCAGCTCTGTACTGTAGCAAAACAACATGGCTGTTATGATGTGTACATGATTTTTCTTTTTTATATTTGGTGATACATACAGTATATGTGTAACAAATGGTTCAGTAACACTATTTTATCCTGTGATGCGTTTTACACTAAAATATAATACAAAATACTGTCACGTTGAGTTGGATTGCTTTGATTGGGCCATGCATCAGAAAACATTACAAAATACATTTAATGCTGGTTTTCAATACAGCAGTACAGTACTGTGCATTTTAATACAAACTCCTTTCTTCTCTCGGCTGTATGTGGGTACAGTGAGGTCCCTGCTCTCTCTATGGATACAGTACTGTACAGTGAGGTACTCCCTGGGGTACTCCCTGTTCTAAAGCTGGGTGCGATGGAATTCATTATATGGACGCTGTGTGAATGTATGTAAATGTAAATGCAGTGGGGTACTCGGTGTTTGTTTGATGTCGATCTATGTGAATGCAGTTGCTCTCTCCTCTCCTCATTATTGGTGTAGTGTGCTGCCTCTGGGCTCACTCAGTGGTCTCTGTTAAGTTTACTAGGTGTACTCCCTATTTACCACTTTTGTTCAAAGAGAATTGCCTTTAAAATTGTAAGTCTTGTTTAAATCTGGTGTTTAAATAAATCCATCTCAATGTTACAGCGAGTCTTTGAAATATGAAGAGCATAGAGGGCATGTTTGCTGACACTTTTGGTCTCGGCCCCACCCTCTGCATAGGTTATGTTTAATGCATGTCTATCTGCAGAATTAATACATTATTTAATATAAATTCTTGAATAAGCGTAACACTCTACCTAGTGCAGATCTTTACTGCATCAGACCTTGTGTCCTCCTTAAAATTCAAATGTACCATCTTCACCTGCTCTGGCTGTGCTCCTCTGCATCAGTGCTCCACAAACTCCAGGCCTTATGTAATTACTGCAACCTGCTCCTCTGCTCGCTCCCTCCAGAGACTAGCCCTCAGCACACACACGTAACCATGAAAAGTACTGACCATGTTCACTTCAGAGACCATGTCAATGCTGGCGATGTCTATGCTCATGCCAACGTCCACAGGTGCACCTGCAAGAAGAACAGCGTTATGCCAGTGCGTCAGGAGGAGCGGAACACTGCAGACTCTGAGCCGTACCTCCAAAATCAGGCCTGAGGCGGATGTCATAGCCCTTCAACAGCTTATCCACCGTAGCTTTTACAAACGACATGTTACTGGGCTCGCTGGCGCTAGAATGAAGATGGAACAGTGAAGTTGTGCTTAAAAATGACTGACATTAAACATACATGCTCTCTCACCTCTGTGAAGCCCACGCTATGGGAAGCAGCAGGGACAGGCAGAAAAGCCCGCATAGCCCGCGCGTCACACCGGCCGTCATGTCCACTCCGCTGCACCTGAGCCCGAAGAAGGATCCCGTACGAGACTCAGGCTGAGCACTTAGAGCCCCAAAACACGCATCGTCCTTCCCCCCACATCCACACGCATTTAGCCGAACGGGCGCGCTCAGAAAGACAGTAGAGCACTGGAAAAAAAAAAAAAAAAAAAGATCAAACGCGTGGAATTACGAAGTCCGTAAGGCGCGTTAGTTCATCCGTGTTCTACTCTAGTGGTCCCGGGCACAGGACGCCAGAGCCTGAAGTGCAGCGGGCTCACGGAGCGTTGGTTACGTTAATAAAAGACTCCGCGGATGTGACGAGTCCAGGGGGTGCTGACTGCAGTAAAGAAGAGCTCTGCCTATCGCTGCCTCCCAGACTCACTTGAGCCTAAACACAGTCAGGATACGTGATCTGTATGTGCAGAGCAGCTGTACGTGCTCCTCTTGACGCACATCACAGGGCGCACGTGTTTCTGGTCCGGTCTTCCATAGGAGAGGGGGGAAAAAAAAGAAAAACTATTTAGCCTGATAGGAGATTTACACGTTAAAAAGTCTATAGGCTTATTTCATTGATTTTTTTTTTTTTTTTTTTATTGCGTCTGTGAACCTAGGGTATACCCTTTTATAAGCGGTCCCGTTTCAAACATACCTCCCCCATCTGGCACGCCCACTGCATTATTCATAAACCGTACAATTTCGTGCCCTCCATCATGCTCTAAAGGCACTCATCATATGTCCATTTCACTCTATGTTGTGTGGACACATAGTTGTGACACATCTTGTCTTTGCCAATTAGTACATTTTTGTGCATAAATTTCGAAATATAAATATTTCATTTTGCATCATTTTGCAATTTTGTCAAAACTATGTCAAACCCAAACTCACAAGATCACAATAGGATTGCAATTAAATTCAATTAAACTCAAATACAAAACAATAGGTGCATAGGCTACTAAACTGTAAAAGTTCCTTTACATTCAGCTCAATATGTGATCCACTTCGAGAAGTGGCAGTGAGCTGTGACCCCAGAATAGACAGGTAGCCTATATAAAATATCAATAATTTAGTCAACAGTGGGCTATTGTAGGAGGTCTTTTCCCACCTGCTGTTAATAGAGTTCACTGACAGCAGAGGGCGGTGTATCGAGTTTAACTTCTACGTTGGTTAAGTTGAATTAGGCCTAGGTTATAGTTTTTTTTCTTCTCCCAAATCAATGTAGAACAGAAGCTAAATATATTGTGGTTTGACGTTAGCGCATTGTTCTACCACAGCGTATAGTGGTTTACCATGTGGTAGGCCTGTGCTCAAAGGGGCGCGTCAGTCCAGCGTGCGTCCAACCAAAGCGGCAGTCAGCAGCTTGTCGTGTGCCACGGGTGAGTGAGCGGTGAGCGCTTTTGGTCGCGCACAACTTGACGCTTCTCGAAGAAGAAAACAGTGGATTTGATGGATTCCTCGTGCCGGCTCGTGTAAACAGATGGTTCTAGCAGGTGACAAAGTGCGTGCGTGTTTGCGATAGAAAAAAGACATCAGGATCTGTGGGTGCGCGCTTTGATCATGACCGTGCTGCTCCCGCCGCTCCACGGGAGAGACCCGCGGATGTCCGCCTGCCTCCCGCTCGTGCTGTCTCTGCTCGTGCTGTGCCACAGCCGGTAAGTGCGGATATTGACCATATGTGTCACTAACTTTACCATCCATGACACATGTTGACATATTACAGGCTACCGAGTGGTATTTTCTGCCACGTGTAATGTGTGCTTATTGATCATATTCCACTGTTATAACGAAGAAACTGTGGTTTCATTTTTAATTGTTTTTTTTTTTTCTTTCTAGTTGTGAAGCAAAGTTCAACTCAACACGGTCTTCCAAAGACATCACCACTTTCACCAAGATCCTGGACAGTCTCCTGGATGGATATGACAACCGCCTGAGACCTGGGCTAGGAGGTATTTATTCACAGATTCACTCACTCCTGTTAGTAGGTAGTATGCCTTAGTATGCCTTTACAACTAGAGACCTTTGCAATATAAAAAATGAAACAATGCAAGTTTTGTATGTATGACCATTGTTAATGACTAAACACCATTTGACTATGTGTGCAGTGGTACTGTGTGTACTGTCTAACAGAGTCCTTTTACATAACAGATCGAGTGACTGAGGTGAAGACGGACATCTATGTGACCAGTTTTGGCCCAGTGTCCGACACAGACATGGTGAGTGCCCACAGACCTCAGCTAACGTAGGTCTATTTCATAGTAGAAGCACGACTACCCTGGAGAATATGTATTTTTCTTGGACATGCTTTGTGCCCTGTTCTGGTGATTTTATGCAAAGGCTGTGGACTGTTGCATTGTGCTCACTGTTGCTTCCTTTGTGGTGTCTGCTCAAATATTGAAGTGGCTCAGCAGTAGAGGTAGGGCAGAGTGCACAGTAAGTGGATGAGATTGAAACAACACTTCTATAAAAGGGAGAAAGAGCTGCCTTTCTTATGTATTTTTTACCGATTCCATCAAAGTTGCATCAGATAATGTCATTCACTCCTATATGTGGTCTTTGTGTTAATAGCCATAGTGCTGCCCTGTACCATTCCAATGCACAGAAAACCTCTCAATGTTACTTAACTCACTTCCTTTAGCCCAGCAGTTAGAACATCTCAATACGGTTTTTCAATATGAATAAAAAATATGTTATACAATGGTAGGAGCATACATGTCTCTAAATGCGCAGATTGAAAAAATGTTACAGCTTGTGGTTTTTAGGCAAATATTGAGATAAGATTTGGTTTTATTTTTATTTTTAAAATCTTGGTTCAATTCACAAAGCACATTTAAATCAGCAGCATTTGCTCAATTAATAAAAGAATCCCATATTTGTAAAAGTCTAAACAGCAGGATTGGGTGGTTTTAGATAATGGTCCTAATTGACTCTTGTGTGCTTTTAGCCATGTTATAATGCTGTTACCTCCTCAGAAACATACCTGGAGTCGTGTTTTGTTTCATTCATTGAGTAACCCTTTATTATTAGTCTGTCTACATCTCCAAAGCTCAAGCTTCCACCTTGTGATGTCATGAAGGAGTTGTTTTCAAGTTAACAGCTACCTTTATACCTTTCGTACATTAGAGATTGGCAATTACAGGGCTGAAAGTACCCAAATGATTCTAGTGAGTTTAAAAACACAGTGGTGCACTTCTTGTATTACCACGTGACATCACAAGGTGGAACGGAGTGCTTTCTGTTTGAGAGAGGAACTCAGCCTAAATGTGCAGGATTTGTGTGAATGAAATAAAACACAACTCCAGGTATGTTTGTGATGAGGAAACAACATAACATAGATCAGAACATAATCTAATAATGGGCCCTTTAAAGATGCACTACGTAACTTTTCTGGTGAGGGATACGCTACTATTTGTATTATATTGCTTTACCTGGAATGTTGTTCCACAGTATGGCATTAAATTTATCTGTCTCCATGGAGACATCATGACGCAAACAGACCAAGTTACAGGTTTTGGTCGGCCTATGAAAACACCTATAATTGTTATGACGCATCACTGTGACTTGAAACACCAGGAGGCAGGGGTATACTTTTATTTACTAGGCTATACTTAGACTACTGCCTATATTTGTACTTTAATTACGCAGAGAAGTGTTGACTCTTAATCCTTGCGTTCTAATGATCAGCTGCTTTCTGTTTCCTATGTCTGCACAGACCTGGGTAAGAACGCTTTTCTCCACTCGCTTGGAGTATGTTGCAAAAACACTGTAAACTGACCGAACTCTCTAAATGTTTTGATGTTATGGTCACAGATTACATAAAATTACCTCCTCAAAAATGCACCAGGAATTGTATTTTATTTCATTCACACATGTTTGAGTAACATTTTATTACTTGTCTGTCTACATCTCCAAAGCTCAAAATTCTCTTTTCCACCTTGTGATGTCATGTAGTTGTCTTTTCTTCAGTAGAGATGGGCAGAAATCATCCAAATGATTCTAGTGAAGGTGTATGGAGTTTAAAAACACAGTGGAGCTTCCTTCCTGTATTGCCACATGAAAACAGTGTTTTCCGTTTGAGAGATGCAGAGTCTGTGTGTTAAACAATGAAACAAAACACAACTCCAGTTATGTTTGTGATGAGGAAACAATGTTATAACATAGATCAGAAAATAGTATATAATAGCCTCAGTAATGTGCACTTGTTTCTCCTAATCTGTGATCCATGTAATTTTGTTCTTGTTCGTGTGTTTGTATGTTGTAACTATGCAATTGCTTCCTCTCCTTGCAAAAGAGGCTTTTAATCTTAATGGGATTTTCTTCCTGGTTAAAGGTGCATTGTGTAACTTTTCTGATTCAGTGCTTTTCTCCATGTCATTGCTTTGTCTGGAATGTTTCACAGTATGGTATTAAACTTTTCTATCCTCATGGAGACTAAACCAGACTAAGTTACAGGTCAGATCCGTGGCGAGGCACCCCTGCACACAGTCAGAATGTCTGTTTTATAAAGCTATAAAACCGCCCGTAATTGAATAAATGTAAGGTAGAGCTGTTTAATGTCATACTGTGGAGGCAGAGAAATTACATATCCATAGAAACAAGCCCTACTACTGTATATAAATATATGTAACTGCATTATACCACAGAATGAAAAGTGTGCATTTATCATTGTCACAGTTGCCTAATCAACAAAGGATAATTATTATATATTGTAAAAACTCCACAATGGTCGGTCTTCTTACAAACAAAGGCTTTTCTCTCCAAGGCTCTGTGGACACTGTAGTAATGTGTAATGCGCTGGGCTGCGTCCAGGCGGTTGGAGGTGGTGTGCTTTTGAGCTGATGGAGATGAGAGCTGACACTTGCCTGGGGTAACAGTTGGATTTTAACCACGCCAATGTTCTGACGGCCCCAAGACTGGCTGTGAACGCTGAGCACATGGGGTATAAATCTGTGGATTATTCAAGCTTTCAGTGAAATACAGAGAAATGATATAATTAAAATCTTAATATTGTCTGTGTGTCTGTTGAAGAGATGGATGTGTCTTCTTTCCTTATGGGCGATCCTGGTGTCTGGGGATCCATACACAGACTGCCCCCTAGTGTTCAATGATCACTGAATCTGTCAGCCTTTATTGCTATAAAACATAATTTCTTTAGAGGATTGTTGTGTTTCTGAAATTTTTCTTTATTTATGTCACTTTTCTGGGGCTCTGCAAATTGCTTGTTTCCACTGAGATATTACTGCCCTGCTTGGAATGTTCCACACTATGGCATTAAACATGTATGTGTATGTATGTCTTACATTTGCACTTAATTGAATGCAAAAAGATAAATATTGTACAGGCTTGTTTCTCCACAAATCTGACCGGACCTCATGGCTTAACCTTTTTGTCTTCATGGATGGTGTACTATGGAACATTATAGGCAACAGTCTTGTAGACAATAACATGGTAGCTACACCTGATTCTGAAAGTTACCAGCTATAAGTAAATATACTGTTGAGACTGTTGAGAATGTATACTGTTGTTGAGACTGTATACTGTCAAATAAGTAACATCTGAAGTGTTAGAAATAATGCCTGATTTTTGAGTTTATCAGAGCTTGAATAATAAAAGAATAAAATGCCACAAAAATCTAATTCCGGTGCCAAATACAAGAATCATACACTATATTGCTAAAAGTATTCGCTCACCTGCCTTGACTCACATATGAATTTAAGTGACATCCCATTCTCAATCCATGGGGTTTAAATATGACATCAGTCCACCCTTTGCAACTATAACAGCTTCAACTCTGGGAAGGCTGTCCACAAGGTTTAAGAGTGTGTTTATGGGAATTTTTGACCACTCTTCCAGAAGTGCATTTGTGAGGTCACACACTGATGTTGGACGAGAAGGCCTGGCTCTGTGTCTGCTCTAATTCATCCCAAAGGTGTTTTATCGGGTTGAGGTCAGGACTCTGTGCAGGCCAGTCAAGTTCATCCACACCAAACTCTGTCAGCCATGTCTTTATGGACCTTGCATTGTGCACTGGTGCACAGTCATGTTGGAAGACGAAGGGGCCATCTCCAAAGTGTTCGCAAAAAGTTGGGAGCATGGAATTGTCCAAAATCTCTCGATATGCTGAAGCATTCAGAGTTCCTTTCACTGGAACTAAGGGGCCAAGCCCAGCTCTTAAAAAACAACCTCACATCATAATCTCCCCTCCACCAAACTTTACACTTGGCACAATGCAGTCAGACAAGTCCCGTTCTCCTGGCAACCGCCAAACCCAGACTCATCCATCAGATTGCCAGATGGAGAAGTGCGATTTGTCACTCCAGAGAACACGTCTCTACTGCTCTAGCGTCCAGTGGCGGCGTGCTTTACCCCACTGCATCTGGCACTTTGCATTACACTTGGTGATGCATGACTTGGCTGCAGCTGCTCGGCCATGGAAACCCATTCCATGAAGCTCTCTACGCACTGTTCTTGAGCTAATCTGAAGGCCACATGAAGTTTGGAGGTTTGTAGCGATTGACTCTGCAGAAATTTGGTGACCTCTGCGCACTATGTGCCTCAGCATCCGCTGACCCTGCCCCATCAGTTTATGTGGCCTACCACTTCAAGGCTGAGTTGCTGTCGTTCCCAATCACTTCCACTTTGTTATAATCCCACTGACACTTGACTGTGGAATATTTAGGAGCGAGGAAATTGGACATTGGACAAATTGTTGCACAGGTGGCATCCTATCACAGTACCATGCTGGAATTCACAGAGCTCCTGATAGCGACATTCTTTCACAAATGTTTGTAGAAGCAGTCTGCAGGCCTAGGTGCTTCATTTTATACACCTGTGGCCATGGAAGGGATTGGAACACCTGATTTCCATTATTTGGATGGGTGAGGGAATACTTTTGGCAATATAGTGTATCTGAAAATACAGGGGCAAGTATTATTTCTAATAATATTACTCTAGTAATAAATTGTTCTGTGATTAAAAAGTAATATAGCTTTCTGTTTTCTTCTTTTCCTGGCTCTTGGTATTTATATAACATTATTTAAACCTGATTGTTGTGTGCCTGCCACAGGAGTACACAGTGGACGTATTCTTTCGCCAGAGTTGGAAAGACGAGCGACTCAAGTTCCATGGACCAATGAACATCCTCCCTCTGAACAACCTGATGGCCAGCAAGATCTGGACCCCAGACACCTTCTTCCACAACGGCAAGAAGTCTGTGGCCCACAACATGACCATGCCCAACAAGCTGCTGCGCATCATGGAGGACGGGACTCTGCTCTACACCATGAGGTACACCACACATGCACGGAAATAAAACTTTGGAATGGCGCACGTGAATAATGTATGTAGGCCGGGGTGATATGATTTAAAAATATAATTGGACTTCAGTATTAATTTCCTGATCATCAACAATACATACTTAATTATTGCCATTTAACCATAGAGTGTATCAAGAAGTGGACTAAGGGAGTGTGACATCACCCATAGTGTTCCAGTCAAATGAAGCTCACAAGGCCAGCAGTTATGGGAACGAATTTTGAGCCGAGTTCTATATTATGAATAGGAATTTATTAACGAACAAAACAGCAAAATAAAAACACCAGGATCACGTAGAGTGGGTTAATACGAACATTTTAAGACCAAAATGATGAGGCTCACAGCAGCAGCTACAGAGAGAGGAGTGACAGTTTTTCAATGTAAAGTCAATTGGAACCAGACTTGATGGAGCACCCCCATGTTCACTACCTATTTTGAACACGTCGGTTAGCGGGTTACCTATGTCCATTTATGTATACGCTCTATGAGTTCAACACAAAATAGTCACATTTCTTCCTCCAAAGTCTGAACTCCAAACCACATGTTTTTACTGACAGAGGATTGGCAATTAGAAATGACTGTATCTCGATTTTGTTTAAATTCGATTAAAGGTGCACTGTGTAACATTTCTATTATTTCCTCATTTCCATGGAGATGTTATTGCTTTGCTGGAAATGTTTCAGAGTATGACATCGAACTTATCTGTCTCCATGGAGACAGGAAGGTCAGGCCAAGTTAAAGGTCAGATCTGTGAAAAGAAGACCACACTTTTTGAGCAATAAAACACATGAAATTAAATAAATGCTATAGATACATTTAATACACAAATACTATCCCATGAAACATTCTAGGAAAAGCACTTACAAGGAGCTAGCAACTGGCGGACCCCAAAACAGAAAAGTTACACATTGCACCTTTAATTGCATAGCCCTAATTGGTTGTAATATTTGACTTTGAAATAGTGAGTTTAGTTACACTATATAGAGGTTATGCAATTTTGTCAACATAGCTCTATTAATGCTGATGCCATCAACATTCCCTGAGACTATGATGCCAACTGTAAGCACTTCTCTGTCTGAAGCTCTGTCCCACAAGTTAGACTTTAATTTGAGCTTTGTTTTAACACAATCTGACCATAAAGAACTGACTTAGTTGGAATTACAACAGGTGAGCTGATTTGTGCTGTTAAATAAATCCCTTTTAAATGAAATTACAGTTACAAGTTAGCTGGCAGTTTTTCAGTTTGTCACTCTCACATTTTTTGTTGAAAATCAAATACCTAAAAAGGGCCGTGAAAGGTTGTATTGATCACAGGCTTTTTTTGTCAGTATTTGCTAATGTGTGCTTTGTGTTACCATGGTAACTGTTGAACATTCTATCATAATATACACGTAGAAACCCCCAGTGTGATGTGTGAAGAAAAAAAACTGCAAAGTATTAATTATAGCTGTATATATCAATGTGTTTTTGCTTTATATCCAGGCTGACAGTTCAAGCCGAGTGTCCCATGCACCTGGAGGACTTCCCAATGGACTCCCACTCCTGCCCTCTGAAATTTGGAAGCTGTAATTTGACATATCCTTGTTTCTTCTGCATGACTTCACTTCATATGTTTTTATTTTTAAACACCTTCTTGTTTTTTATCACCCAAAACGAGGTTAAATAGCCACTTATTTTAAATAGCTACTTATTTTGTTGCATAGGAATGAGCCATGTTAGAAGTGATCAGAGTTGAAGTCTGTGCATGTGTCTCTTCTTCAGATGCCTACACCAAAACAGAAGTGACGTACATCTGGTCCCGAAATGCCACCGAGTCTGTGGAGGTGGCCGCGGACGGATCCAGGCTGAACCAGTATGACCTGGTGGGGCAGACAGTGGGCAAAGAGACCATCAAGTCCAGCACCGGTCAGGACCTTGTACAGTACTATATTTAACCAAGGGAGGTTAGCATGAGGGATGTCAAGATTATTTGGTTAATCAAAAAATTATAACTGTGGTCCTTTCAGTTTCATTTATTCTCCAAAAAAGTAAAACAAAATATGTAATTCTTTATTATGAGACTGCTTATGTCATGCTGACTTAATGTTATCATCAGAAGGTTGGTCACATACAAGAGGAAGGGTTATGTGTATGTGACAATGGCTATAAAAGAAAGCTGAAAATTGATTTTGTTTGGTCATGGTCTTAATGGTGAATAATCGTCAAAATATGATGTTTCTTCTCACAATAATCTTAACACTAGCATTTGCTATTGTGACTCTCTGGTTCTCTATTTTTGACTCCTTAAAAGAAGAAAACATGTTTATTAAGACAAGCATGTCTGCGTGCTGCTTGTTTCTCGTCATCTGCAGGAGAATACACAGTGATGACAGCACACTTCCACCTGAAGAGGAAAATCGGCTACTTTGTGATTCAGACGTATTTGCCCTGTATCATGACAGTCATCCTGTCACAGGTTTCCTTTTGGCTCAACAGGGAGTCTGTCCCTGCTAGAACTGTGTTTGGTGAGTCACTCATGCTTCACTGTACATAGACACAAACACTTAAGAGGTTCAAAGTAGGGGGCTTATGAGTTGTTCTGGCTTTCTAAAGATGTATTAAATAGACTTTTTCGAGATTTTAATGAGGATGAAATGTTGGAGTTCTATTTTTGAGTGATTCATGGGGTTTGAGTAATTCTGTATTCTGAATTTGAGTGCTTCAGAAATGTTCCCTGCCCACGGCCCTGTGGTAATTTGCAGTTCTTCGAATACTTCAGTCTCCAGGTCATACAAGCAGGGTTTGAAATATTTTCTAATTCTGCTGCTTGCTCTGGCACCTGCACAGAATGAGTTCCATGGTGTTGATTTAAACTTTAAAAGGACATTAAAACCCACCTTGAACTGCCACCTTAATGTGGTGGAGGGGTTTGAGTGCCCGAATGATCCCGGGAGCTATGTTGTCGGGGGCTTCATGCCCCTGGTAGGGTCACCCAAGACAAACAGGTACTGGGGGACAGTCAGACTAAGAGCGGATCAGAAGCCCCCATGACGAGAAACACATCGAGGCCAGTTACGTCACCGGATTGGCCGACAGCTCGACAGCAAGCGTCTGGTGGCTGGGCCTTCCCCCACGGGGCCTGGCTGGGCACAGCCCGAAGGAGCGACATGGGGCCGTCCTCCCGTGAACTCAGGTGTCACTGTTGTTGGTGCACTGGACAGTGCACCAACAACAGTGACACCTGGAGAGGGGTGACTGGGAGGAACGGCCTCCCTGATCTGTGATTGGACACTCGGGTGAAGAGAGGGGCAGAGCTGTCAACCGATCACCACCTGGTTGTGACTTGGGTCCGCTGGCAGAGGAGGAAGCCGGAAAGACCTGGCAGGCCCAAGCGTATAGTGAAGGTCTGTTGGGAACGTCTGGCAGAGCCCTCTGTCAGGGGGACCTTCAACTCACACCTCTGGGAGAGCTTCTCTCAGATTCCGGGGGAGGCTGGGGGCATGGGGTCCAAGTGGGCTTTGTTCTCGGCCTCTATTGTCGATGCGGCCATTCATAGCTGTGGTCGTAAGGTCTGTGGTGCCTGTTACGGCGGCAATCCCCGAACCCGGTGGTGGACCCCGGAAGTAAGGGATGCCGTCAGGCTGAAGAAGGAGTCTTATAGGGCCTTCTTGGCTTGTGGGACTCCTGAGGCAGCTGACAGATACCGGCGGGCCAAGGAGTTTGGAGAGGCCACGGAGGAGGACTATTGGACGGCCGCAAAGAAATTCTGGCAAACAGTCCGACGCCTCAGGAGGGGGAAACAGTGCTTCACCAACACTGTTTACAGTGTGGGTGGAGAGCTGTTGACCTCGACTGGGGATATTGTCAGACGGTGGAAGGAATATTTTGAGGATCTCCTCAATCCCACCGTCACGTCTCCTGAGGAGGAAGCAGAGGCTGGGGACTCAGAGTCGGACTCGTCCATTAGCCTGGCTGAAGTCACTGAGGTGGTTGGCAAGCTCCTCGGTGGCAAGGCTCCGGGGGTGGATGAGACCTGTCCTGAGTATCTTAAGTCTCTGGATGTTGTGGGGCTGTCTTGGCTGACACGTCTCTGCAATATTGCATGGCGGTTGGGGACAGTACCTCTGGACTGGCAGACCGGGGTGGTGGTCCCTCTGTTTAAGAAGGGGGATTGGAGGGTGTGTTCCAACTACCAGGGAATCACACTCCTCAGCCACGGAACACTGAACCAGGTCTATACTCTCCATCGGGTGCTCAAGGGTTCATGGGACTTTGCCCAACCAGTTCACATGTGCTTTGTAGATCTGGAGAAGGCATTCGACCATGTCCCTTGTGGGGTCCTGTGGGGAGTGCTCTGGGAGTATGGGGTCTGGGGCTCTTTGCTAAGGGCTGTCCGGTCCCTGTATGACCAGAGCAGGAGCTGTGTTTGCATTGCCGTTGTGGTGAAGAGCGAGCTGAGCTGAAAGAGAAAGCTCTCGATTTACCGGTCAATCTACGTTCCTAGCCTCACCTATGATCATGAGCTTTGGGTAATGACCAAAAGGACAAGATCGCGGATACAAGCAGCCAAAATGAGTTTTCTCCGCAGAGTGGCTGGGCGCTCCCTTAGAGATAGGGTTAGGAGCTCAGTCACATGGGAGGAGCTCGGAGTAGAGCTGCTGCTCCTCCATGTCAAGAGGAGCCAGCTGAGGTGGCTCAGGAATCTGTTCCAAATGCCTCCTGGACGCCTCCCTAGGGAAGTGTTCCGGGCATGTCCCACTGGGAGGAGGCCCCGGGGAAGACCCAGGACATGCTGGAGGGACTATGTCTCCCGGCTGGACTGGGAACGTCTTGGGGTCCCCCTGGAGGAGCTGGAGGAAGTTTCTGGGGTGAAGGAAGTCTGGGAGTCCCTGCTTAGACTGTTGCCCCTGCGATCTAGCCCCGGATAAGCGGAAGAAAATGGATGGATAAAACCCAGGCAGTACTGACTGTTTTCCAAGAGGTTTCTCTAAACATAACGCTCACCGTCAGTATGCAGGACTATTACAATATGCAACAATATCAGATGTCAAGGGGTGTAAGCATATTGCCAGTACTGTCATCTTGTCAGTCTAATAAAAAGGTTTGTCGATGCATTTTTAGAGTAACATTTTGTAACACCATGAATCTCCTCACAATATTATTGTTGTTGTTTTAAATACTGTCAATTACCATGAAGTGAATACTGTAATAATCGGGTACATAGAGATTAGACTATCACGACACTCATACAGTGAACCCCTTCCCTGTGTCTTCAGGAGTGACTACAGTTCTTACCATGACCACTCTCAGTATCAGCGCCCGTAACTCTCTTCCTAAAGTGGCCTATGCTACAGCCATGGACTGGTTCATCGCCGTGTGCTACGCCTTCGTCTTCTCTGCGCTCATTGAGTTTGCCACTGTCAACTACTTCACCAAGCGAGGATGGGCCTGGGATGGCAAGACTGTCGTGGAGGACAAGGTGCTGAGGGGGCACTGGCTTATGTTATGACAGCTCATATGTAGTCTGAGAATATTTAGATCACTATAGATAACTGCAATTCTTGTGTTCAAATATATATATTTTTAATTTAACTCTAAACAGTGAATATTCTGTGACCATTCTGCTTTTTATGTCCATTCTCTCTCTCTCTTTCTCTCAATTTTATGTCAAAAATGTGTTATGATACTGACTACTGATTTTACTACAACATAGTTAACATTATTATATTTAAGAAATTGCTAAACCCAAAAGTTCATTCAGCTTTCATTCAATTTTACTTCCTGGTTGGACCTTTGCAGCAGATGTGACATAATATCATAGAAATCACATAATATTTAGAGTTAGTTCCGTAATCATTACAAAGCAAGCATACTGTAATCAAGGGCCATAATTAGTCTAATGTATAAAATAGACACTCAAAATTGTACATTCTTAAATGAAAGTTTAAACTGAATTCCTGTAATTTTCAACTTTTTAAAAACTATCTAATTACACTGTCTTATTCCCACAGAGAAAAGAGGTGTCTATTATCAAAAAGAACAATGCGTATGCTGTGGCCGTGGCTAACTACTACCCCAGCCTGACCAAGGACTCCCCCATCCCTACCATCTCCAAGTGTGCTCCCATTGACCCCAGCAAGAGCCCGGCTATAACCATCACCAAGAGTGACCAATCCAAGAAGACCTTCAACAGCGTCAGCAAGATCGACCGCCTCTCCCGCATTATGTTCCCCGTGCTCTTTGGCAGTTTTAATTTGGTTTACTGGGCCACCTACCTCAACCGAGAACTGGTGATCAAAGATATGGAGACGTTTAGTTGAGGTGTTCTACAGCCGTTAACACAGAAGTCACCACTGCCTCTGAAAAGGGTTAAATCCATTACACAAGATGATTATGGTTGGAGTTATTAAGGTAAATTCAATCAAGAAGACTTTAATTGCTCATGTCACCTGCCTGTCACTGTCAGCCAATCACAGACTGCGATCTTGAGCGTTGACCCATCTCTGAGTCACTCTCTGAACTCTCCTCCATCTTAGAATTTGAGCTATATCACACACATTCTCCTCAACCCATATCTCCATCACAGCAGCAGAACAGTCAGCCTCCTCATCCTCTCCATACATAAAACTGTTTTTATCCTGTTTTACACATAATATAATGGAACTTAAAGCTGCTATACCTGAAACCGTTTTAAACAGTTTACTTTGGCCCAAAGTTATTCCTGAGTTAACTTATGCTATACAAATATTCTAATAATTCACTTTGTTGAGTTTATAAGTGCTTTTCCTCGCTCTCAGACACCAGTGGAGAGTTTTTCCATGATGGCAAAGCTAACAACAACTAGCATGCTAATGATTAAAGGACAATAAAATGCTTTATAATTAGATGCAGACAGCACACAGCTAATTTATTTGGACCATGAGAGCTGCTTATACAATATATCTGTATTGGGGTAATACAAAATTTGCTCAAATGTATGTAAAAAAATTCTAAGCATTCAGAATACAGTTCTCTGATTGGACCATATAACATAAGTTATTTTATAACACAGGTGTATTCTCCAACTAAATAAATTTTCAAATATATTATCCCAAACACTATCATGGCCGTTTACCTTAAGGGTCTTAACCAACAACCTGCTCTCATATAAAAGCTCACCTAAAATGTTCACCAATCACATCTCAAATGAATGCACTCTCTCTCCCCTCTTTCACACTATTTCAGTTAATTGCCACGCATCCTCCTCTGCCAACTGTACTCCGCAGCAGCAGAACCACCAGCCTCTTCATCTTCTTTACTGCCACCATTTCTACTGAAGATTTAGGTTCATTCGTTCAGTAAATCATGAGTTTAAATGTGCAGGGTTACATGAATTGTGTAAGTTGTTATTGCAGCACATTTAGCGTGATATTACAATTGAGAATGTGTGCACCTTTATTTAGCTTGTTTACAACATGTAATTCTATATATATGGCCTAGGTGTAATATGGGTGTAAGTGTGATGGTGAAATCGTAAACACTGCCAATAATGTACTAAATGAAGGGCATGTAAGTTAAAGGGCCTCTACCTGATTCTAATGTATTCTTGTCAAGTTAAATGTATTTTTACATCATGCATTGCATAGTAAAAGCTGGTAAATAAGAAAAAAAAATAGCCTAAAATATAATCTATCCATTTACATAGTATTTTCTCAGGTAATAACTATGATAGAGGCTACTTACAGGGTCAGCTTTTTTTAGCCAAACAGGCACAATGCACATTGTTCACTAAGAATCATGGGAAACCAACTGCTTGACACTGTCCCAGACACTTGATTCTCTGCCTCTTTTTGAACAATTCCTTCACGTGAATTGTCATATTTTTTTGTATTTTCTATGCATTTTTACACTGAATAACACTGAGTCAACACAAGAATCAGCACATAAGCAGAGTAGGTACCACAAATGAGAGCTTTTTGCCCAAAAAACATACTTGACATCATAATAACTGTTATTTTATAAAACATATTTTTCTTGTTTGTTTTTTTTATTTAGGCCTACATTATGCATCATTTCAATGGACACACTCCCACTCTAAGTTTGAACCATTTTAAACAAATCTCAGCTTTGGTCGTTCCCCTCTGTGAGATATATGAAGTTGTCACATTGGCTTCTGTTATATTTGATCTGGTGATTAAAAAAATTCAGATCCCATCAATGAGCCTCAACTCACATCACCAGAAACAATTGCTTGACATTCCAGACAGTTGTGAAATCAGGTACAGGCCCTTTAAAACGCCCACATTAAAGTGCATTGGATATTCGTTGTCTTATTCACATGTATAGCCTTGACCCAGTGCCGGAATACTCCTTTATACATTATTTCTTAAGAAAGTAGCTAATACATGTAGCTTTTAAATTATTGTCATGATAATTTGCAGCTGCTACATCAACATTCCTTGGGGGTGTGATGCTAACTGTAGGCTCTGCTCTCTCTGAGGGTTTACTAGGCTTTAGTCTGTTCTTTTTTTTTTTTTAGCACAATCTGGCGAGAAACAACTGATTTAGTTGGAACTATAACAGTGAGCTAATTTGTGCTGTTAAACAAGTCTCTTGCACATGAAAGTTTTTGTCCATGTTTGCTAATGTCTGCTTTTGTATCACCATGGTAACTCCTAAGCTTTCCACCATTAGAGATAGCCTACATGCAGAAAACCCCCAGCATGACGTCAGAGTATAAATATGTGTGTAAGTGTTCTATGTTTACAATTATACTTTTTGCATAGGCCTATATATTTTTTGTTATTAAGGGGGCACTATTTTTGGTAGATATTATTGCTCTGCCTGGTATGTTCCAAAGCATGGCATTAAAAATATTTATATTTCAATTATTCAATTACATATACGCCTTTCACAGAGCTGAGTTTAATGCCATACAGAACACTCAGGGCAAAGCAATAACATCTCCATGGAGCAAGCATGTAGCAGGTGCACGCGAACACTCCACCAGAAATTTTACATAGTGCGCCTTTAATATAAAACTACTGACTTGTATTGAAATTCTCTTGTGCAATTACCATACCTCTCACTGTAATGTTGTGTACACATTTGCCTCACTTAATCTGTGTCTTAATTTCTTCTACAAGTAGCCTATTTTACAGAAATATTGCACTCTGACAATCAACGTGCCAAAAGACTGTGATTTGCCTATGACATGTTCTAAGTATTCTAATAAATAAATCTCTGAGTGCTGTGAAAGTGCTGGTGTGGTGTTCCTTGAGCGTGCCTTTGTTGTTGTGTGCTGCTTACCCTGCACATAACCTGAGCGCACAGTGATGCCTCAGCAGCCCTTAAGCGGCCCGTTGTGTCCTCTACACTTTGCACGTTCACACGTGCCTGCGCCTGCTGCTTTCAGCTGCAAGTCTCAAAATGAAACAGCCATTGCAGGTGTTTAGATAGCGGTTTATGTGTTTTTAATAATTAGCCTATAGGCTACATTTTAGTTGTGTGGCTGTCAAAAGGATTCCTAGATTATAATATGGAGAGCTGTCAGTCTGAGGTGCGTCAGAACTCCATTTGCTTTTGCAGTTACTTGACCCTTGAAGCAACAGTTATCCCTAAAGTAGAACATGTTCTCAGGCCTGACCACAGGGAGGCGCATGTCCACTCTCACGTCACAATCACAGTATGCGTGACCCTCAGCCCAAGAGGACCTGGGCCACCAGTGCTGGGAAGCACCTTGTTATATACACACAAACAGAAGGCTCAGAAGGCTAATGAACGAATGAGCTAAATAAACATAAATAGCCTGTATATAAAGAGGGCTTCCACAGAAACAGGCCGAGTTGACATCCTCCTTCCTCTGCTCTGTGGTTCTTTCTCACAGCTGTGCCACGCAGCGCTGCTCTGTTTGACTGGACGTGACATGTCGGTGTTATTAGTGCCGTGCCCGTGGGCACAGAGTGTGCAGCCTCGTGCAGCCTGCTGAAGATAGTGAATAGAAGGGAACAAGAGCGTGAGGCAGAGTGCTTTGTGCTCCTCTGTGCACAGAGAGCAGGCTGTTAGCGCCACTGCAGAGAGCGCGCAGTCAGCTCCCTCTCCTCCACTCCTCTCCTCTGCGGCTCTCCGCTGGCTCGGCACGGCTCTGCACCTTCCACCGCGTCTGCGTGCGCTGGACACTCCGCTCAAACAGCGTCCAGCGGGACAAAGCCATGAAGTCCTGGCTGCTCTTCGCTCTCCTGGGCCTATGGTAAGCTCACTGTTTTATCATTAATCATAAAGAGTGTGTTTGTGAGTGCTGCCCGCGTGTGAGCGAGTCCTCTCCGAGCTCACCTGTCATTCATTTTCTCACCACAGTGGGGCCTAGACTCTTTAGCATATAGGTAAACGCCCTCTTGCTGTATTTATTTGCCAAATCCTTGCTGGAAGCCGTGACCGACATGTCGAGGTGTGCTCTTTCAGTGTGCGCCAGGTCCACTGGCCCGGTGTCTTTTCTCCGCAGGCTAATCTGGAGCCACAGTGCGTCTGCGGGGCCAGCTCTGAGCTCCGACCGCCGCATCACACGTTAGCCCGGGCCAGGAACCAAACATCAGTGTCTCTGGTGTGAACAGCCCAATATTGTTTCTGTTTGAAGAAACATCACAATGGAGGTTCCGTTTTTTATTAGCTTCATGTCCTTGTGGATTTGTTCCCCCTTTTTAAACTAAACAGCTCTTTCCTCTTTCCTCCATGGAAAAAACAGACTACTGTTTCATTACATTTGAAACATTCTATTATAGGTAAATGTAAGTGCACACTCACAGCACCGCTCAGAACAGTAGAATAACTTCAAGACCCAGGTGAGTCACTTAAATGAGCAGTAAATATAACTGACTTCTGTCCAGAGGACAAGAAACCAAACTGGCATGGACTGGCTGTTCCGCCCACAAAGTGACAGGTGTTGTTTTTCATTAGAATTGCTTGTCCCAGCGTACAATAGGAGCAAAGAGCCGCTCTCTATAGCCTGTGTTCAGAGCTTACACTGTTCCCCTGATATATGACTGTGCTTTGTGCAGGGCAGCCCTTGGGTCCAGTAAACAGGAGGAGGAGGACTATGAAGATGTGCCTATTAACAAGACGTGGGTGTTATCACCTAAAGTCTATGAGAGCGATGTCACTTTGATTCTCAATAAACTTCTGCAAGGCTATGACAACAAGCTGAGGCCAGACATCGGAGGTAAGCGCTCTTTCTGCTTTTCTTATGAAGAAAGACTTTATTTGTGAATATGTTTAACAAGGTCAACTGTTTTAGTGAGGCCTACAGTGATTGAAACAGCCGTGTATGTGAACAGCATTGGGCCTGTGGACCCCATCAACATGGTGAGCCTACACTGACACTGCACTTTGTGGGGGCCATGTGATTATAGAGAGATTTTGCTGTCCACGGTACTATTCTTTAGTAGCAGTCCCTATTTGATGCACGTTCACCCAGAATAGGAACTGGAGACTGGGGCAGGTACTTTCCATTCAGACCAGAAGAACATGAAAAATCTGTCTTCAATACAAAATATTTTTCCCTCATTCTCTCTCACTCTCTACACAAACTTTATTAAGGATTACATGGGATTTTTTTTTTAAATTCTAGTAAGTAAAGTTTGAATTGTTCATGTAATTCATGTTTCAGTAGTTTGCGCATCAGAGTTTTCAGTGCATGTGTTGTAGAATAAATTGTAGTAGCCAAAGTAGCAAAAGTTTATTCAGCATCAGTGCAGGACCCAGCACCCGGAGACATGAGCCCTCAAGACACTGTTAGTGCTGTTTGTGCCAGTCTAGTGCAGTCTAGTCTGCTTCCGTTGTAGGGAGTATTATACCTTTGATGACATAGGCTAAGATAACAGGGAATGAGCTGGCAGTGAGTGCCCTCAGAAATGGTATTTCTCTAACAGCATGGTTTACAGTTTTCAAAAGAAGTAGACTGAAGAAATACACATGCTAATTTTAAAGGCATGTTCAGCCACTGTTGCTGAGGCTCCTTCCTCTAACTAAATGGATACAGGATGATTTGGGGACTTAGTTGTTGGTACAGTTATGTGTGAAGTAGCATTCCATGCATTTCTATACACTCTATATTTGTTGTATAGGAGTACACCATTGACATCTTCTTCGCTCAGACGTGGTACGACAGCAGGCTCAAGTTCAACAGCACCATGAAGCTGCTCATGCTCAACAGTAACATGGTAGGCAAAATCTGGATCCCAGACACGTTCTTCAGAAACTCCCGAAAATCTGACGCTCACTGGATCACCACCCCCAACAGACTGCTCCGCCTGTGGAGCAACGGGCGCGTCATGTACACGCTGAGGTAAGGCTCTCCTCCCACACACACACACACACACACACACACACACACACACACACACACACACACAGGCCTGTCACGGTAATTACTATATCCATGTCAGTATTTGATTGACGGAACAGTCAAATATAGCTTTTACTGATAACAATATAATGCTGATTTATCTTTTGATTTGATGATTACAACATTGGAAATGATGGCCAAGATGTTTATGGTTATTTGGTGCTTTGGTTGTCAAGACGATTATCCAATCAGAATGACCTTAGACAAGGCTCTCATTTGGATTTTCATTTGGGTTTCAATGCTGAAATCCAGTTAGTTTAAACCTAAAATGCCTCTCTCTGATCTGAACAGTCACTACCTAAACCCCAGCGCCGCAGCCAATCATGCATCGGTGCTAGTGCAGCCTCTGCAGCTCAGTGAGTAAATTCTGGAGGTTCTGAGCTTTCACAGGAGCTTTTACAGCCTCTGTCTGCATGTTTAGACACCAGCAACTCAGATTCAGTTGTGACTGCAGTACCTTTAAAAAAACAGTTCCTTAAATGGTTATTTGTCAGTGGTATAAATTCGTTTCAGTATTATTTTGAGTTGTCTATATCTCACTTCAAACTGTGTTATCGTGACAGGCCTAGTTACATGTGTTGTTTGTGCAGCTTTAGTGTACATATATATTTGTCTTTTGGATATTTTCTGCCCTTACCAAATACTCAGTCGTGTTTTGAAAAGGAAAACACATTTCTAAGAGCACTTTCTCTGTGTCACAATTCTGTCTTTGTCAGGTTGACTATAAATGCCGAGTGCTACCTTAAGCTGCATAACTTTCCAATGGATGAGCACTCGTGTCCCCTGGAGTTTTCGAGCTGTAGGTGCCCACATATTTTCCCTTCATGTTATTCCGTATTTTCCTGAACGCCACATTTCTGGCTCCGTTACTATTCAGTGCACTGGCTAATCGTGCTCCCCACTCATGGTTCATATATGCTTGCGACCGCCTTCTCTCGCTCACTCTTTGCACATCGCCGGTGTAGAGAAGAGCCTCACCAACCACCGGAGTCTCTGGATGAATTGTGAACCGTCCCAGTCTGATCCGTTTGTCCGTGTCCTTGTGCCATTCCTCATCCATCATCTGGTCTTGTGCTTTGCCTCATGTCGCGTTCTTCACAGATTTTCCATTTAGAAATCCAGATAGAAAAGTGAAGTCTCAAAAATTCACACTGTGAACATCATCTTTTAGTTATTCCAAGAAATGCTCACAACTTAATATTTTTTGCACCAATCCCTTAAATCATCCTTTTATTCAGGTTTGGATGGGCAAAGATTGCAACTTCATAATGCAAAACTAAAGGTAGATACATAAATGTGAGGTGCAAATGCCAAGTATCACATTTAGAACCATTGATTTGCATAAAATGTTATTCACTCGCTTCAGTTGGCTTTTGATTTATGCGCATAACATTTAAAGTGCATTTTGGAAGATGTAAACACATTTATTGTCAAGACAAAGCTTCTGTCACTTGAATTGCAGAGAGAAGAGTAGCCACAATAAGAGTAGGGATGTGGCGATCAAGCTTTTTCAGTTTCGATACCAATATCAGTATTTTAATACCTGATATTAACCGATACCAGTGAAAGGATGGAAAATGGCACTTATTTCTTTAAACCATAGTTAACAGGACACAAAAGATCCAATCCAGCAGTTATATAACTGTTATTCATCCTTCAAAAGATGACAGAACCATTTTGTATGAATAAAAGTTCAAACATTATAAGACTTTCTAGGTCAAAATCAGCCTTTAAATAGTCTTATTACATCCAATTAAAGGTCCAACCAGGGAACGGTACCCGATTCAGCTAATGTTTCAGAATTGGTGCTGATATTTGATACCAGTAATGGTGCATCCCTACTTAAAGGTACATTGCCCAACTTTTCTGGTGGAGGGTCTGTCACCTGCTTATCTTCAAGAGATGATATTGTCTTATTTAGAATGTTCCACAGTAGAGATTAAATCTGTCCATCTCAAGGGAGACAACTATAATATCTGTGGAGATGCAACATTATTGTAATTTTGAGCAATAGAAACACCTGTAATAAAAATAATGCTGGATAGATGTGTTTAAAGTCATACCATGCAACAGGGAAAGCTATAATATCTCCATGGAGAAAGCAGGTGATGGACGCACCAGAAAAGCTGCAGAGTACACCTTTAAGAGTATTGAAACTTCAAAATAACATGAATAAGTTACTCAAGTAAGTGTAACTGAACAAATATAGCTACCTGCTTACCCACCTGTCATTCAGCACCAGTGTGATGTTCACTGGAGTGAGTTTGATGAGACTGTAGTGGTCAGTTACATTACCAGTGATTTAATGAGGGCTGTTTACACATGAAACCAGTGAAATATTCTGCATTATAAACTACTGAATAAATAAAAAAACACTACTACATTCCAAACTAATGTTCTTATTTGAAGTAAGCAATGAAAGATATTTGATTGTTGCCATATGGTCAGAATTTTGCTTGTGTTTCTTATAGTGCAAACAGCCCCTTATCAAACAGTAAGAGTGGCAGACATGTTGTTCCTGTATAACACATGAGGCTAATCCATTGTGTTGTCTTGGCTCCTCACTGCATGTGTCCAGATGGTTACCCCAGGAATGAGATCATGTACCGGTGGCAGAGGAGGGCCGTGGAGGTGGCAGACCAACGTTACTGGAGGCTGTACCAGTTTGCTTTTGTGGGGCTCAGGAACACTTCAGATGTGGCTCACACGCAGTCAGGTGACCAGTGCTCCATGACCTTGTGACTGTCAGTTTGTATGATTAGTGACGGGGTTTACTTTGTGATAATCTGGGCTGGACAATTAATCGTAATCAAACTGAAATTGTAATTTAAGTTGGTGCAAAGGGTACGATTATTTATTTTTTATAGGCCTAGAGAAATCTTGTGCCTAGTTCAGACCTCTACAAACATGTTCTGAAATTAATGTGATTCTTGTGCTAGTTTAGTTGTTCATATTTCAGTCTTCTCTCAAAAGCCCTTTGAACAGAATCTTACTTTTAAAGTATATATTGCAAATCTAACCAAAATCACAATTGGACTTATTTTCCAAAATTATTCTGCACTAGTGATAGTATTGCTTGATTTAAAAAGTGTTAAATCTTAATATATAACTCTCACTTTTTACAATATATCTAATCTTAAACTTGTGGGTCTGAATATGACGCATTACATCAATTTGTTGGTCTAAAATAGGTTGCTTAAAGGTGCACTACAACTTTTCTGATAGTGTGTCTGTCACCTGCTTGTGTTTATAGAGATGTTGCTTTGCCTGGAATATTTCACGGTATTAAACTCATCTATCTCCATGGAGACAAAGCAGGTGATGCCACAAGGCCAAGTGACAGATCATATTGTAGAGAGGCGAGAATGTTCACAGTAACAATTCATTTTACAGGCTACTTCTCTAGCAATAAAACAGCTGTAATTGAATCCAAGCCCAAAAGGTCAGTTTTATGCTGCACTGTGGACGATTCCAGGCAAAGCAATAACATCTCCACGAAGACAAGGAGGCAGACCCCCCCCCAAACACTTTTGAATAAAAAGCAGAAGGAACTACATGGATCCTTTGCCTTGCCATTTATCTTTTAGATATGACAAAAATGAATGCGCTATAGGGTTGTTTTTATGAGACAAAATTACACAAAAGGTGCGTTGTGTAACTTTTCTTCATGGAGATGTTATTGCTCTGTCTGGAATGCCTCATAGTATGGTATTAAACCTTTCCGAACCAAAAAGTTACACAGTGCACCTTTAAGTTTCAAATTTTTTAAAAAAATTCTTACAGAGACAAAACAATATATATAAAGTTAGTTCATATTTTGCAGTTCAAAATGTGCGTATTCATGTCTCCAGGTGAATATGTGATCATGACCATCTTCTTTGACCTGAGCCGGAGGATGGGCTACTTCACCATCCAGACGTACATCCCCTGCAGCATGATCGTGGTGCTGTCCTGGGTCTCCTTCTGGATCAACAAGGATGCAGTCCCCGCCCGCACGTCACTGGGTCTGTGAAACGCCATGCCATTTTGTGAATAAGTAAACAAAATACAACTTTGGTTCAGTTCGTTTGTGCTGCCAGTTTCTATTTCATTTGTATAAGCCCCATAATTACAGCGATGTGAACCGTAAACCAGGATAAAACATGCCACATGAAAACCCTGAAAATGAAAACCATAGAATTCTGACCTGCCTCTAGCACTTTATTTAACAATGAGCTCTTTTGAATGTAGTGACGACACGTGGGCACAGCCATTCCGCCCCAGTGAGTTCAAACTGTGTTTACAACTGCTGCAATGATTAATCTAAATAATTGCGACTATTCAACTAAATAATCATAATCGTATTTTTTGATACTTATCTGAACTATACAGACTGAAATAATATTCAATAAAATGTCAAATCAAGCATTCAGTCAACATATTTCAACCTGTATGTTGTTAAAATATATCCAAGTATAATAGAAATAATAGTTAATATTAATTATAACTTATATTTTTATTTTTTTTCACCTAATCGTAAAAATAATCGCTGACTAGCCGACTACTAAAATAATCATTAGTTGCATGATTTGATATGATACATGATAAATGGCTCACGATACAATATTATCACGATATGGCGATACATGTGGTTATACATGTGGTTTAGTGATTGTATTTCTTTGTTTTTGCATTTAGTTTTTTTATTTCTTCATTTTAAACATCAATACCGTGAATTTATCAAGTATTTTGCGTAAGTTTCCTTCCACTAAATAAGCAACAAATAACTGCTAAAAGATCCTAAAAAAATACTCTTGCCCATATATCGATAAATCAGCCCACGATAACGATACTCTATCACCAAATTTAGTATCACCATATATGATATTTCAATATTTTTGCACACCCATAGTATTTACGGCATGTATAAACACACCCATGACACCCCCGTCCTGTCTTATTGTAGGCATCACCACGGTGCTCACCATGACGACGCTCAGCACCATTTCCAGGAAGTCTCTGCCTAAAGTGTCGTACGTGACGGCCATGGATCTGTTTGTGTCTGTGTGCTTCATCTTCACCTTTGCCGCTCTCATGGAGTACGGCACTCTGCACTACTTCACCAGCAACAGACAGAACAAGAAGGCCAAGGCCAACAATACACAGGTGAGATACACACAGGTGAGATACACACAGGTGAGATACACACAGGTGAGATACAAGGCCCCATGGACGGCGCGTGGTTATAACTTACTGACACACAGGGAAAATCATGACAAGGACAGGCATTGCATATATTCTTATTTTTGGTCAATTTGTTTATTCACTTCTTATTATTCACAGACGTACAAGCAGCTGATGAACTAATACGTCTGTAGATTTAAGAGTGAGTGGGAAGTGTCTAAGTGTTTTCAAAAAATTCTTGTATAAATTATATGGTATTTTGAAAGAAATATCTAAAAATAAAACAAACACAGCAACACTGCTTGTTAACATGCCCCCATCATTTTACAAAAAACAGGCTCATACAATGTTTTAATGTCTGAAATCCAGCACCTCTCATCAATTTCTACACAAAGACTTTATGTTTATTTAATTACAGGCCAGGATAAATGTAATAGCAAATGTAATAACAATGTAATGTCATTATTTATGTCTGAAAAGGAGTGCTATAAATTGTCTTGTATAGGGTCAGATAAAAAGAGCCAAAATGGTAAAGTTTAAGCCCATTACTATAGTGTAGTGTTGTTACGGAAGGAACAGACTCGATTCCGATACCATGATGATGATAAAAAACACTCTTTATTTTGATTTTTTTTTTTCATTTTCAACATTAAATTCGAGCATGTTCTTTTATATTACATATCTGTGTAATCCCCACTGTATAGGTAGGTTCCATAGTGGTCCATGGGTGTGTACTACGTGCTCTTCTTCTGATACAGCTCAAGATCATTCTAAAGCAATTCAGGAAAGGTTCATTTCTGTATCAGTTTGTAGTATCAATACCTGCTCAAATGAGTATTTAGGTTCAGTATTATTTTTAGTATTTTTAAATATCTGATTTTCGATTCTTTTGACAACCTTACTATAGCGTACACCACCAGTCCAAAGTTTTTTATACATACAGAAGGCATCAGATATATGAAATAAGATATATGGAATTATCTAACAAAGAAGTAGAGTTATTTCACTTTTTTCTTTGTAATTCCATATATCTTACTTCATATATTTGATGCATTCTGTATAACAAATGCCTTCTGTAAAACATAGAAACAGAGAAAAAAACTGAATGAGATTATGTGTCCAAACATTTGACTGCTAGTGTATATGTTTGTTGCCCCTTTTGCCCTCTCCTGTGAGCAGAAGACCTCCAGCCTGGTGAACATCCGCCCGGGCACGTCTCTGCTGCAGATGAACAACATCCTGCCCTATGTGGAGGATGACGACTTCGCCTATGAGTGCCTGGACGGGAAGGACTGCGCCAGCTTCTTCTGCTGCTTCGATGACTGTCGCTCCGGGGCCTGGCGTGAGAACAGGATGCACGTAAGGGTGTCCAAAATTGATTCATATGCACGCATTTTCTTCCCCACTGCGTTTGGGCTTTTTAATTTAGTCTATTGGATCGGCTACTTGTATCTATAATACATAACAGGATTTCCTATTGTCTGCTGTTTTGGAGATTGGAATGTTCAAATTTACACCTTCGGTAGAAGACAGGGTTTGAGAAATACTTCAATTTCAAGTTTTGTGAAATTCTGTAATATAAGAAAACTTGTACAAAACCAAGACAATATTTGATATCAGTGTTATTTTACACCAGATATTCCCTTAACAGAATAAATACATAAATACATTTTGTTTTGATACTCAGTGTACTACTACTACATACAGTATACGTATATGTATAGTATACGTATATGTATACTATACATATACTAAGTATACTACGGCAAAGGTAAGGGATTTACTGAAACGACCTATTTGGGACTCTGTTGTTGGTCATATGTCTGGTCTTTTTCAGTAAATGGATTGTAAACAAGAATTTACAGTTTTTGATATTTCTTCCCAAATTGTGTACATTTGAGTTTTTATTTGAAATCATCAAAAGGGATGCACCGATCCAGCTTTTTCAGTTCCAATACTGATATCCATACTTTGGCTTTAAGTGTCTGCTGATACCCGATATTAACCGATACAGTGTAGGGGCGAAAATGAGACTTATTTCCTTAAAACACAGTTAACTTATTACACAAGAGATCCAGTTGTGTTATATAAATGCCATTTGTCCTTCAAGTATCTCTTGTACAGCTTTGTATGAGACGTTCTAGGCCAAAATCAGCCTGTAAATAGTTTTTTTTTTTACATAATTAAAGGCCCAACCCTGATTTTTGCTTAACCAATATTATGGAACTGAAACCTGACCAGTATTGTTATCGGTGCATCCCTAATCATCAATCAATTTAGCTGGTTAAAATGAATTACTATCACTAATAACATTGGCACCTAAAGTTTTGTTCTGAATACATTCTAAACAACAGCCATTCAATTATAGAATTACATGGAATAGCGAACCAGTTTTAGGACACAAAAAGAATTTTCTTTTTTCCTCTCTGTCACCTCATTCAGCTGGCCTTGGATTTATACCAAAGAATCCTCGTGTATTTTGTGCATGTTACAAAACTGTCCAGCTGTTTTCTCATCATTCGGTCCAATACTATTATGTTCATGTTCCGATCAGTCAGAGGCCGCGAATGTTACAAGAATCTAACAATCTATGCAAACATTGGCATCCACACATAGACAGTACACAGACAAATATTTCTTGTATATAGTAAAATACCAGCTATTCCTCCCAGCAGTTACTATTTGATCATATGAAGTATTTAAATAATAATAGGTTATTGTTCCTTTGCTTAAAGCCTTGGCTCATTTAACACTCGTTCCATTTGTTCTTAGTAAAATTATGTATTAAGTGAAAGATTTAGAATAAAAAGATATAGCTGAATAGACACTGAGATAAAAAAAAAATATCATTCTAATGTTCTGATGTGTTCATTATGTAGTCTTAAATGTGCTTATCGCATGCGTCTTCCCAAATCAGTCAATTCATAAAATCTAATCTTAGAATTTCCTGTTTGAATACGTTTTTGTTTTTGTTTTTTTCTGAGATTTTGTTCATTCTTGCTACTTAATCTGAATATTTCTCAAGATATACCTTTATATATAGAGCCTGATAATGGGCAAACCGATCTCAGAGCAGTATAAATAATAACTGTAAATAATATGAATAGATCTATGTAGCATACACACACACATGTGGCTGGCTTACTACTACTTACTACGCCAGTTAAGTTACTAAACACTAATGTAATATCAATACTGTATGCCAGGTTAACCCAACAAGTGCAATTAATATTTTTGTTTTAGCTTTTGTTGAGTTTAATTTTAATTGTCGACCTCTTTTAATTTAATTCATTTTTATTTTTTTACTTTCTGCTGTTGATTGTGTATTTTTGATTGTTTAGTTTTGGCTTAAAGGTGCTTTTCTGGTGGAGGGTCGGTCACCTGCTTGTCTCCATGGAGAAGCTGTTGCTTTGCTTAGAATGTTCCACAGTCTGGCATTTTACGTATTTATCCATGGGAACGACCATCATCAACAGCCAAGTTACAGGTCAGATCTGTGGAGTATTCAAGGTTTTAAGCAATGAAAACACCTAATTTGTAATTGAATATTTGGAACATTTCAGGCAAAACAGGTAACACTTCCATGGAGACAAGATGGAAGCGCCCTCCACACCAGAAAAGTTACATAGTGGACCTTTAAATGCTAAATGACGTCTTTTGAAATGGGGCCCTTTGCCTGTCTCTCCCAGCACAGCCATGTTACAGTGACATTTCTGTATTGTGTCCATCTTGTTATCCATGTATAAGAAGAGCTGAAGCCATTTGCGACTGTGTGCGTCTAATTTAACACACTGTGAGGAAATAAAGCAGCAAGAAGCAGAAAGACGTCCAGTCAATGTTTTTTTAATGTGTGTGTGTGACATAAAGTGGATTTGGGTGAGGCGGTGTCAACTTATGACAGAAACGGATTTACATAAAGCAGTTCATTGGAGTACATAGATTATAACATCTACTTTAAAGTTTTTTGGGGTTGTTTTGTGAATTTGTAATCTGCATTTGACCCACCAGGATTTACAAACTACACAAAATGTCCCATACTGGCGTACGTACTATATGTAAGCCAGTCTTCTCCAGATAAGCCTTTTTATGTGCTCCAAATAGCAGGCAGTTTGGTATAATGACCAGCAGATGGCGTCACAGACATTATAAAATGGACTACTGTAACTTTGATCTCTCCAGTCTGGTTTGCTCACAGCAGAAGCACGATGAAGAAGTCGTATGGTGAGCAGGATTCTGGTCAAGGTCAGGTGGATTTTGGAAGAGGGGCTGTTTCAAACATTTGCTGCTTTGCTCAGAAACATTTGACACTTATGTACACACATGTTTGTTGGGTTTACCTGCATCACTCCTTATGGGATTAGATGGTCTTCATATTTGCTTTGAGGAATGTACCTCAAAAGGAAGTGTGCTTCACAACAAAGTGTTTGGAACATGAAAGAAGAAGTCACACATTACAATTAAGTGAACTCTTAAAAGAACTAAATAATTTACAGAGAAGAAGAAAAATATGTCTCCAAATAAAATATGTATGTGTGTTTACATGACTCATTCAAACATGGCTCTAATTACATGCCTTTTTATGGGAAATGACACACCGTTGTAAGTTTACAATAAAAGACTAAAAGACTAGCACACACGCACACACACGCACGCACACACACACATGCATACTATAGAAGATGTGTTTGTCTGCTCTGTGCATGTTTTCAGTGCTTCTTGGGGACATTATATTGACTTTCATTCATTTGTTGGAGACTGATCCTAACCTTAACTAACGGCTTTACCTTAACCTAAACCCATTTGAACCCATATCTGAACTTTAAACCGTGCTGTTGATCTAATACAGTTTTTTCAACCGTTTTGACACTAGAGACACTAAAGCATTTCCAAAACTTGGCACTAAAGGAGAACAAGCTCATATCCATTTTCAAGCCTTAACTCTCATATTAAAACTACAAGACGCTTTTTGCAGAACTTGAAACACAATGATCGAGTGTTTGAACACAGTAACAGTGACTCTGCATGGGCCATAATCTGTGTACTTAAATACTGCACACTCTCACCAAACCCCACTGACCAAAGACAAAACAAGACAAAAAAAACAAAAAAAAACAAAACAAGACAAAAGAGATTTTACAGACACAGAAGCTCCACAGTGCGATTCTGATCATACAGGTCTGTGACTCCCTCACACTGCACGTCTAAAAGTGATGTAGCTTTCTCTGGTGTGTAAAAAGTTCATAAATCTGATGAATGTGTTTATATTTTAACGAGAATCCTTTTTACAAGAATGTGTCACTTTTTGTTTTGCAAAGTGTGCAAAAGTTTGACAGATTTCCAAAAAGTTTCAGAAATTCTTCCAAACAGCTGATACTCCCCATGAGTGTATGTGCACAGATTTTAGATCCCTCAATGTGATAAATACCCATACACACAAAGCTCCATTGAGTGGACACACACACGCACATGCACACACACAGAGCTGCAGTGTTGTTCTGTGATTGTAATCAGAGTCACACAGACAGAGGCAGTGCCTTGGCCCTGTCAGGACCACTGCACCTGCCATAAATATCCCAAAAAACAAATGTGATTGAGTCACCAGGACTGAACCACAACACAGAAGACCTCCTCTGGTAAACACATCTCATCACCGCTCTGTGGAGGTCCAGTGCTTTGACTCGTCTTCCATTATGTATTATGTTATGTCAATATAGATGTCAATCATTGAAAGCAACACAGTTTATACAAAACCTTACACAGGAAAAAAAAAAAAAGTCAGTGTTTTAAATATTCTATAATCTAAATCATTTTCAATATTTACTCCAACCCCAAAATTTTGTATCTTAAAACATTCAACATTGTGTGTGGTTCCTTTATGTAAAACACTTTGAGTGCCTTGAAGATGGAAAAGTGTGATATAAAAATGTGACCATTTACCAAGTCAAATCTGTGTAAAGGCGGCCCCCACTCACAGAAAGAATGCAGTTATTCAAGGTATTTTTGAGCAATAAATCAGCCCCGAATAAATCCAATATAGATGCATTAAATGCCATAGTGTGGAACATTCAAGACAAAGCAATAACATTTCCATGGAGATCAGCGGTAACAGACCCAACCAGAAAAGTTACATAGTGTACCTTTAACAACATTTACCAGTATCTGGCTTATAGCATATTGTTACAGTATAAACAACCAATACAGGAGCCAGCAGACTGAAATAGTCCCTGCCCAGCCCTGGTCACAGTCACACTGTGTTGCTTCCTGCTCTACCTGCCAAACTGTCCTCACCTACCCCATGTACCTGCCCCGTGCACCTGCCACCTGTGTGTAACACCAGTGTAGTTTCACAAGAGTCATTCTAGTGAGTTATTGGTTAGACATGGTGAGAGCAAAATACAGCCACGGCTATACATTTGCCGTTCTCGTTGACGCCCGTAGGGGGAGCTGTGACCCTGCCGGCAGGTGAAGGGGAGACGCTGTGCAGAGAAGTGAAGAGGCAGGGGGCAGCTGAGGTGAGCCCCCTGAGGGCGGGACGGGGGTCCGTCAGCTGAGAGGACCCAGCGCACGTGCGGCTCAGACTGAGGCTCTGATCGTATCCAACTTCACGCTCAAATATGAAGAGAAGAGAGATGACCTATTTTTGTATTTTTGTTTCACTTGTGTGTTCTTCATAGTACATATACTGTGTGCATGTATTATTCATGTTTACAAGTGGATTCAGGACGTACAGTGAGTTAAGTAAACAGGGAATTGTGGATATCCTATGCATTTTCAAAGAGACATATTTTTGCTTTTCCCCCTGGTATTTAGGCTTGTTCAAAACGGTCCTGTGTGTAGATCATTATTTTACACTTTGTTCCTTGCAAACAGACGTATTGACTAATAGAAAGAAGAAGAAATGGGCTCATTGATTTCATGTTTTTGGGTAGAATTTCATCAACGCAAACATTAGATTTTCATGTAACCTACAGTGTCTTTTTATTTATTATTATATATATATTTTTTTTGTCATTGATTCCATCCTCGCCCAATCAGAAAGAATTTTACAAATGGCCCCAGTCACCTAATAGCAGTATCATTTTGTATTTTCCCCAAACCCTTGAGGCTAATGCTCTAAAAGCTCATAAAAGTCTATTCTGTGTGATAGATCTCCTTTAACTTTTTTGGTGTTGATGATGACACAAATCTGACAAACCCAAAACAAAATAGTAAATTGGCTTCATTTTTAAAGGAGCCCTATGTAACTTAGGAGGAGAACATACAAACTCCACGCAGAACAAAACTAGAACCTTCTTGCTGTGAGGTGAGACTGCTATAGCCACTCAGTTATCACCTTGTTTTGTTAAAGTTTATATTGACTCTTGTGAGCTTTTATGTTAGAATGTTTGCTCCTCCAAAACATACCTGGAGTTGTGTGAATGAAACACAACACAACTCCAGGTATGTTTGTGATGAGGACACACCATTATAGCATAGATTGGAAAATAACGTAATATGGGCCCTATATAAAAAACACAAATTCACTTGCAATGAAATAACATGTATCAGATTTCACGTATATGTTTTCGTAATGTTTTTCCTCAACACGGTGTCAACAGCTTTAAATTACACTGTTGGAGCACTCCTGTGATGATATAGAAGGCCGTCATGTCCGCCGGGTGACAGAGATCTGAAGCTATATGCTACATACAGCTTGATGAACATCGCTCCAATGTGGGAGGTTAATGACTTGATCTATAATTTCTACTGTAATGACTAGGTAAGAGTCTCTCGTCAACACCTCCATAATGGCACGTTGGCAGAATTACATACATTCACACCCTTTATAGCGTGACATACTATCGACTGAAGTTAGAATGCCCTCCTCTAACCTGCGCGAGGATGTGGCGTGATTTGGGCTTTTTATTAGCTGCAAAAAGGGTACCATTTTGTTTTTATGAGACCAGTATCCTTCTAGAATTTGCATCAGATTGGAGGCTGAAGGATGCAAAGTAGATTCAGATATCCGCTGGTATATGCTTGTTAAATATGATATAGCGCTTTGAAGAGGTATGCGCTGTGGACTGTAATAAACATATGAATGATGACAGAGTATGTATATGAGGGAGGTGTTTGGTGGGCGCACAAAAGCGGTGGGTGGTAACCGTGGTAATGAAGTGCTGTGTCTATCAGCACTTGGGCTCGCATGCACTAAACAATCAGAGCAAGAGCAGAGCACATGCACAAATATTTTAATTAGTCAATTTTGAGGGCAGCTAAGGTGAACGCAATTCACTTTGTTGCTTCAACCTACTTCAGATTATTGGAAGGGATGAGGTGGAAATGTTTATAGCAAATTGCTCATAATGGCATACTTGTCCGTCTCCACATGTTTAAAGGTGTAACTTTTCTGCTGGAGAGTCTGTCCCCTGCTTGTTTCTATGGATACTTACATTTAATACATTTTATAGTTTTAAAACTCAGAAATACCTAGACATTCTCACTGTGAGCGGTGGCCTCTCCACAGGTCTGATCTGTAACTTGGTCTGGTTGGTCTCCATGAAGATGGAAAGGTTTAATACCATACTGTGAAACATTCCAGAAAAAGCATTAACATCTCCATGGAGAAAAGCATTTGACGGACCCTCCGCTAGAAAAGTTACACAATGCACCTATACTGTGGAACATTCCAGACAAAGCAATGACATGTCTATGGAAACCAAAAAGGTGGCAGACCCTCCACCAGTTGTTGTAAATAATATTTTTTTAAAAATTAACCAAGTTGAATTGTTGCAAGGTGTGATTCTTCAAACCCACGAGAATCCATCTTATGAGAATCCGGTTGATCCGTTTGAGATCCATACAACTTTTAGTGTGGAGCAGAAAGTGTATATTTCACATTGACTGTATAAAGAAGTGGACTAAGGGAGTGTGACATCACCCACAGTGTTCAGCTCCAGTCAAATGAAGCTCATGAGGTTGGTATGAATTTGGAGCAGACTTCCAGCAGACTTCCTTATTAGGAATAGGAATAGATTTACGAACACAAAAGCTAAATAAAAACACCGGGACAGCAGCAGTTACAGAGAGAAATGCGGGGTGACATTTTTTCTATACAAAGTGAATTAGAGCCAGAGTTGATGGAGCCAGAAGCACAGCCATACTCACTTCCTATTTGGAACACAGTTAGCAGGTTAGCTATGTCCATTTATATATACAGTATGTGTTTGTTGTTGTAAACATTTTAAATATTAACCAAGTTGAACTGTCACGAGATTTGATTCTTCAAACCCATGAGAATCCATCTTGTACGGCTCTCAGCTGATCTGTTCGAAGTCCATAGAACTTTTAGTGTACTCTATACTATACCAGTATTTTTTGACAAAAGCTATTGGCCGCTGTGATAAAAATGTAAAATGCAAAACAGAACAGAACAATTTCAAAAGGAGCCGTTCCAGATTGCTATAACAGATCTATGTCTTAAACTTGTCTCAGATACAGTGTTCAGTGCTGTTACTGAAAACCAAGAACATGTGTGCCTCAGAATAGATGTCTTCCACAGGAGCTGCCCCGTGCACAGAGCCTGCAGAGGAACAGCAGGGCCTCACCACAGACCCCAGACTGAAATAAACTCTGCTCTGCTCTACTCAAAGCTGCCTCGTCATACTCACACTTCTCCAATAGTCTCTGCTTTATAATAACTCTCTGTTTTTTGTTTTGTTTTGTTTTTTTTAACTGTGGTTCACTCAAGGTAAACCTGCACAGAGTAACTCCAGGAAACAGTTCAGATTATGACAAGGCTACTCTGTACCAGACACTGGATTGAATTGTAACGTAATTAAAAGTTTTCTAGAATGCGCTCATAAACCTAAAATCATCCAAATCTATACTGAAAAAATGGCAGAAATAGAACAAAACTGATGAGGTTGGGCCATATCAGCACTATAGGATCACATGATAATGTAAAAGAACCCTACATTTTTGGTTGATCGCATTCTATTGTCTAAAAATTGTTTTGTAAAAGGTCATATATTATGCAAAATGGACTCTTGTGAGCTTTGTGTGAGCTTTGAGCGTTATAATGTTACCTCGTCAAAAACATGCCTGGAGTGTTTTGTTTCATTCAAACTATTTTAGCATTGAGTCAACAATGAATTGACGAACAAAGCTGCCACTGTGATGGCGACATTTGCACTAATGGACACCCTGTATGACCATATCAATCACTCAAATCACTTTATTTATCCCTAAGGGCAATTTAAACACATCGAATAATCCTCAGTGTCAGGGCAGTTTGATTGTGGAGGGTAACAGCCATCAGGACAAAGATGCCCCCCTCCTCTGTGACAGGAGCCAGGATAAAACTGGGATCTGAGGGGCCCTGAAGGAAACTGCATTTATTAAAGGTCCTTTACCCACTTTTTCCCATGTGTCTGAGTAAAACATGTCTTGCCCCAGTACACATACCTTCAGGTCTTATCCGATAATCAGGATGTGTTAGCATGCTAAATCTTGTTACCGTCACGGAAAAACAGTTGTGAAAAGCACTTATAAACTCATCACAGTGAATTATTAGGATACTTAGAATGCATAAGGTAAGTGAGGAATGTAAAAAACAGGTAGATCTTCTTTAATATCCAGTAAATACAATAAAAGCTTTAATGTATATTGCACAAGAGTTGTTGTGTTAGACTTAGTTTACGTAACATTGCCCTGCCCAGACTGTAGGTAACATGGAAGAACAGAAGAGGACCATGTTAGCCTCAGACAAAAAGGTCACTTCTTAATCCCTGGATGTCTGGTCTGAGATTTGAGTGCCATACATATGGACATCCTCAGAGCTTTAGCATTCACTGCTTCTCATCACATCCCCGTGGTATTAACAGGGCACTGTGCACTGCTCCAATTCTCCTAGCGCCATGGCAACGTGTCCCCCGACCTGAAAGTGAGGAACGCAGACAGCTCTTCAGACAGATGTGCATGCGTGTGGAAATGCTTTCTCATTTCTAAGATGGAGAATTAACTTATATTCTCTGTAAAAAGTGGAGCAAACTGGCTGCATGTAGTGTTTGTTTTGTAATTCCATGAAAATACAAGTTATATACCATCCCATATATTAAAACGGCTGTATACCCACGTGTTTGAGCTGAATTTGTCTGGCTCCAGTACATATATATTGTATAAGTAGCTCTTGAGGTCAAATCATGTCTGTTATCTGCTGTCTGCATCTAATTATAAAGCGTTTTATTGTGCGATGATCAGGAAGTCCCCATCTAACTCCTAAACCCAATCTCCAGAGTTGCCTGTGGAGCCTTCACTGGGATTAACTGTACTGTCATTAGCAAACCAGGCTCTGACCTTCACATGTGCCACCCCTTTAGGAACAGCGCACACCTGAGGAACCTTGGCAGCTCTGGTCGGATTTGAGGAGCCTTTTAACCCCTTCTGACCCATTTGGGACTGTGCCAAGCCTGTAGTGATGAAGCATTAAACTAAGTCCTTGATTTGATAGTGATTTGATGCAATTACGACGTCACAGAGCCTGAAGTAACACAGGGACACGGTGGCTGAGAGGGCAACCAGATGATTGTGTTGTGTAATCCATGTTAAGTCAAGTCAGTACAACTGCACTTATTCAAACACAACAAACAAACTTTATCTCATCTGTATCTGTGTACTCATTATTGATAATACTGTCAACACTATTTATTTAGTCACAAAAAAAACAATAAAACTAAATATCTGACATGATTTAAAAGTGGTTTGTTCTCAGGGTATGCAGTCAGGAAGACCCTGACCTCAACTGAAGGTAACAGTGCTAAAAGGCATGTAGTCTAGACACCAATTTTATCTCCTCGAGTTCAGATGAGCGTGATACAAGTGGATTAGCTATTCAAAAAGGAAAAAAAAGAAAGAAAGAAGAAAATGTAACAGAATCAACAGTGTTGATCTGAGGTGAGGGAAGTCTGATTTTGTTCTGATGACAGAAAACCAATGAGCTCCTCCGTTCTGTTTGAGTTTGAGAGATCTTCTTTATTAGCGAATACATAGAGAACCAGTCTGGACCCCAGGCTAAATAGTACTGTAGTGTTGTCATGATACTCAAATTTCAAACTTGATTTCAATGATAAGGAATAGACTCGATACTCAATACCGATTCTGATACAACGATGATAATAAAAACACTCTTTATTTAGACACATGATTTTTCAACATTAAATAATGGTGCTTAGTGGAAGTAGTTATTTTATATTACCATGTGGTGTTAGCAAGCGTTTTAATCTGATTGATATATTGACTGTATTTTTGCTGCACATTTTTGTTTATTTATTTATTTATTTATTTATTTATTTCTATATTGGTCCATGGTGGTATACTAGTCTATGTGCTCTTATACTTGTTCTGATACAGCTCAAGATCATTATAAAGATATTCAGGGAATATCTGTCCTTGAATGTGACTTTAGTATCAATACCTGCTTAAATTAGTATCTAGTATCTGATCTGATTTTCGATTCTTTTGACAGCCCTAATATGCTGATTCTCTCTTACAAACTGATCTACAATACATTACTTTTAATAAATTGTGATTGTGATTGCTTGAAATCCATACCCTTTATATACTAGTAGACTCACAAACAGACCGACTCGGTACATTTATGACTGAGCCTCAAAACATATTGAAGCCCATATCAAGTCCTGCATGTTGTTAAATATCCTAAAGCAGATGACTACCGACTGGTCTGAGCGCAGTGAGGAGACGGGCTGAGTTTGTGATGTGGGTGACTCACTGTCTGCTTCCAGCACATAGACTCTTCCTGTCACACTTTTGATTCTAGACTCACCCAATTCTGCTGTGACCCCCCTTCTCTTTTAGGATCAAGTGACAGAGCCCGCTACAGTAAAAGTGTTAGTCATGGATTTACTGTAAGTGATTCACAGAGAAGTGTGTGCCAGAAAATGTTTGGACAATGTGCAGACTAGACATAATACAAAGAAGTCCGAGAATTCATAAAAGCATTTTGTCTAGTTCCACATGTTTGATTTGTGGGTATAGCAGGTTTTCGTACTACGGGAACACATTTGCTGAGTTACATGTTGTTGAATGAGTAGGCGCTCTGATCCTGTAACAGTTAAAGGTGCACTACGTAACATTTCTAGTGGAGGGTACGCCACCATAGAAATGCTACTGCTTTGTCTAGAATATTCCACAATATAGATTAAAACTATTTATCAAGAGGGAGACAAGCAAGTTACAGACTATGCTACATTACAAGTCTGATCTGTGGAAAGCGGACCTTCATCAGAAAAGTTGCGTAGTGCACCTTTAACAATATTCATTTTAATTAAAAATGTAGTTTTTTTGTTTTATTCTGGCCCAAAAGCGTGATTGGAAAGGGCAGCTGTATAAAATGGAGAAAGAGAAGGTAGAGACATTCAGAAACATGGTCAGGTCAGAGATATGATTTTGTTGGGTGAGACAGCACCAGGGGCAATTATCTTTAATTTTACACCAGTCCAGTGGCAGTTTGTGAAGATATGTTGAGGAAATAAAAAGATGAAAATTACAAAGTAATCCTGAGTTCTCAAAGTAATCTGTCATCAATACACTAAATTCCATCCAAAATGTGGGGACAACTGATGCACAAGGAACACAATTAGCAAAATCATTTAAAGCAGATTTGTTATGCAAAATCAACTTTTTAGAGGTTTCAACCAGGTAATAGTTGTTCCCCGTTCTCATTTACCCTCCTGAAGTTGTATTTGGAGTGATTTGTGGCATATTTGAGTAATCACTGATTTTCAAGACGCCATAATGCTGATCAACCCCAGTTCTCACCACCATTGGTATACACCCACTTCGTTCTTCAATTTTATTTGATTTTTTTATCAGTAATACACGTAGGATGCGGCAGTGTCATAGTCATTTTGGTACAAATGAAAAAACGTCAGCTCCCACATTTTTCTGAAGCAGAAGTCAGCGGACTTTCTTTCTTTTGTTAAGTCATTTTAGATGAATACTGTAATTTAAAATGCACATTCTAACATAATGATCTGTTGGGGTCATAGATTATTTCTATATAGCAGACACAACTACAGTAGGTCTTCTTTAAAGGTGCATTGTGTAACTTTTCTGGTGGAGGGTCCATCAAATGCTTTCCTTTATGGAGATTTTATTACTTTGTCTGGAATGTTTCACAGTATGGTATTAAACATTTTTATCTTCATGGAGACTAAACCAGACTAAGTTACAATTCAGATCTGTGGAGAGGCAACCCTGCTCAGAGTCACAATGCCTGTTTTTCCTACATATTTTTGTAAATGTTAAAGGCAGATCTATTTAATGACATACTATAGCGCAATGACATATCCATAGAAATCAAAAAGTTACACAGTACACTTTTAAACTAGGCTTGGTAAAATGTGTAGTCTAACCCATGATTTGCTCTCTGAGTTGTAGTTTTTCTTTATAACAAAGTGAATAAGATGCTCTGGTAGAACATCGGTGTCTTAAGGGAACCTGGAGAGAGGAAGTGAAACCAGGACACTGTGAGTCCGTATAGATCTCACATATATATCCTGCTTCTCATTATAGTGCCATCCTTTCCCAAGCCTATCGCTTCATCTCCTTTAACATGTCAAGGAGATTTCACGGTGGAACTTGGATCTTTTAGGTATACACATCCTGTTCTCTTCACCCCTTTGTCCTTCCTCCACTCCTTAAGTCTTCTTTTCTGGTACACGATGAGCTTGGACGGTTCCCATATGTTACAGCCAATGTAAAACCGATTCAATAGCATGTGGGTTAGTGGGACTGTCCAAGAACATGAGACCATGCTGTGATAACAAAGCGATTAAATGTTGGACAAAAGTCATAGATCGGAGCGTAGTGATCTGTTACATCTGAGTTCAATCACTTTTTAAAGGTCCTATATTATGTAAAATGGATTCTTGTGAGCTTTAAGCCATGTTAGAACATTGTTACCTCCTCAAAAACATACCTGGAGTTGTGTTTTGTTTCATTCACACATGTTTGAGTAATCCTGTATTATTAGTCAGTCTCCAAAACTCAAAATGCTCTGTTCCACCTTGTGATGTCATGTAGTGGTAGTTTTGAAATGAACAGCTCCTTTTACCTTTCAGTAGAGATTGGGGCGACAGCAGCTCACTTGGTACAACATTTGTCCACTGATCTGAAGGTTGGCAGTTTGAATCCCACTCTCTTGGTTGAGGGTGAGATTCACTGACCCACAGGTTGGAGGTGTGATTCCAGCTCCCACACATGAATGCTGTCAGGACCAGTGGCTTTGACATCTCATGTCATGAAAGTGTTTGAGAGACTTGTTCTGGCTCAGCTCAGACCCCTGGTGGCACCATCCCTGGATCCTCTACAGTTTGCCTATCAGTCCCACATTAGTGTGGATGATGCTGTAATCTATCTTTTGCAGTGGGCTCACTCTCACCTGGATAGTGTTAAGGGCTCTGTGAGGATATTGTTCTTCGATTTCTCCAGTGCTTTTAACACTATCCAGCCCTTTCTGATGAGTGAGAAGCTGCTCAGGATGGGTGTCAGCTCCTCCATTGTCTCCTGGATTAATGACTACCTGTCAGGCAGGCCTCAGTACGTGCGACTGGGGACCACCCTGTCTGACACGGTGGTCAGTAATGTAGGAGCTCCCCAGGGTACAGTCCTGTCTCCGTTCCTGTTCACTCTGTACACGTCTGATTTCCAGTACAGTTCCGGGTCCTGCCATCTGCAGAAGTTCTCTGATGACTCTGCAGTGGTCGGGTGTATCAGGGATGGACAGGAGCTGGAGTACAGGACACTGATTACAAACTTTGTGGAGTGGTCCCTGGCAAATCATCTGCTCCTAAACGTTGACAAGACCAAGGAACTGGTGATTGACTTTAGGAGAAAGAGGACACCTGTGGAGCCCATTACCATCCAGGGCCAGGACGTGGAAATAGTGGACTGCTACAAGTACCTTGGCGTACAGGTGAATAACAGTCTTGACTGGAGGGACAACTGTAATGCTGTCTACAAGAAGAGCATGAGCAAACTCTACTTCCTGAGGAAGCTCAGGTCCTTCAATGTGTGCAGCAAGTTACTGGAGATCTTCTACCAGTCTGTGGAGGTCAGCGCACTGTACTTCACTGTGGTCTGCTGGGGGAGCAGCACCAGTAAAAGAGACATTGGGCGGATTGACAAACTGATCCGTAAAGATGGTTACGTGATCGGCTGTGAGCTGGAGACATTTGTCACAGTGAGGGACAGGAGGACACTGGACAAACTGCTCTCCATCATGGACACTCCTGCTCACCCACTGCACCAGACTATAGAGGGACAGAGGAGATAATACTCCCTACAACTGTACAACAACTCACCCACTGCACCAGACTATAGAGGGACAGAGGAGCTCATTCTCCAATAGGCTCCTACAGCTCCGCTCAAACAGTGAGAGATTCAGGACTACATTCATACCATACGCCATATAGTTGTACAACAACTCACCCTTATGTTACAGATAATACTCCCTACAACTGTACTCCAAGTTAATCCCAAGTAACGGATTACCTCATGCCCTGTCAATCAGCATAGTATTTGCACTGTCGTTCTTGTCTCTTGTATATAGCTGTGACTATATAGTTTATTACTTTATTACTTATATTTCTATTTTATTTTGACTTGTACATATACATTTTATAATTATGTCTCATTTCACACCTGTCTCTTACTCTTTTGCTATACCATCTATTTTTGTTACTCTGTTATTATATTATATTGTGATGTCTGAGCTACTGTATCCAAATAATTTCCCTTGTGGATCAATAAAGTTTGTCTAAGTCTAAGTCTAAGGACACCCATCTTGCCCTCAGTGTCTGCGTACACTCGTACACTGGTGTCTGAATGTGACTGCGAATGGATGAGTGGTTCCTTGATGTAAAGTGCTTTGAGTGCCTTGAAGGTAGAAAAGCGCTATATATATGTAAGAATAATAAATAAATAAATAAATAAATAAATAAATACATGTGTGTGACTGGCTGAAATCATCCAAATGATTACTTGTGAAGGTGTATAGAGTTTAAAAACACAGCGGAGCACTTCCTGTATTGCCACATGACACAGGTTTGTGTGTTAAACATGTGTGAATGAAACAAAACACAACTCTAGGTATGTTTGTGATAAGGAAACATTATAACATAGATTGGAAAATAGTGTAATATGAGCTATTAGTTTAGTGTTGATGGTGATTTGATGAAAATTGTTCAGATATAACGGCAACAACAAAACTATAATTTCTTTTTGTGTTTTTAATGCATTGCAAATTGGTTTAAAATATATTCTTTAAGCATCAACAGAAATTCCCATTCTCCAGATGATTTATGGAACGCAGCGGGAGCGAGAGATGTTTATCCAATACAGTTTCCACAGACTTCCCAAGCTAAACGGGACCCCAGGCCGCGCTGGAGAGAACTGGGGTTTTCAGAAGGTTTTCACACAGCTGTTCGCACTGAAACAGATCATAACAGTGAGTGGAGAGGTCTAGACCTGGAGGAGCTAGTCGGCCTGTAGAGAAGGGTCTGAACTTTTGGGTTTATACTGTCAAACTGTCAGAGAAACCACAGTCTGGCTTTGTTTTTTATGTCTTTAGCCTTGCATATTCTCCCTCTGGCTACTGTCCATTCGTAAACTACAACTTTATTACATTCAGATCAAACATACCTGCAGTTGTGTTTTTTTTCATTCACATATGTTTGAGTAATCCTTTATTATTAGTCTGTCTACCTCTCCAACGCTCAAAATGCTCTGTCCCACATTGTGATGTCAACAGCAATTCCAGGTCTGAAATCATCCTAGTCATTTTAGTTTAGGTGTTGTGGAATCTCTTGATGATGAATAATAATTTGTGAAGCCCGGTGAGTTTTTGGAAAACAGACAAAGGTTTATTCTTTGTTACAGCAGATCTGAACAGTGCCTATAGGCTTGCCCTGGCCACAGACTAACAGCCTCTCTCAAGTATCCTCTCTCCACTCACTCCACCGAGTCACTTTTCTCCAGAGCGGCTGAGCTCTCAGTATTTATACAGAAACACCAAGTACATCAAGTACATACATATCAAAGTAGAGTGACTTTTGTGGCATGTGCTAATTAACAAACTTGCACTTGAGGACAGGTAAGACAACAAAAACTATTTTTCACTCCTTTTAAATATTTTAACTTCAACCCAACATGGTTCACAACTGTAGGCTGTTATTATTCACTGTGCACATGGAGGTAAGGCAGATTAAGTGTCTTGCCCAAGACCACAATAACAGTAAACCTCTGAGCCAATACTGCCCCAATACAGCACTTGGTATGATTAAAAAATCAGGTACCCCATCAAAACGTATATAAATATGTATGTATGTATGTATGTATGTACGTACACTTGCCAAAACTATTCACTCACCCATCCAAATAATGGAAATCAGATGTTCCAATCCCTTCCATGGCCACAGATGTATAAAATGAAGCACCTAGGCCTGCAGACTGTTTCTACAAACATTTGTGAAAGAATGGGTCGCTCTCAGGAGCTCAGTGAATTCCAGCGTGGTACTGTGATAGGACTTGTTGCCACCTGTGCAACAAGTCCAGTCGTGAAATTTCCTCGCTCCTAAATATTCCACAGTCAACTGTCTTTGGTATTATAACAGAGTGGAAACGATTGGGAATGACAGCAACAGTGGAAGGCCATGTAAACTGACGGGCGGGGTCAGTGGATGCTGAGGCACATAGTGCGCAGAGCTGGCCAACTTTCTGCAGAGTCAATCGCTATAGACCTCCAAACTTCATGTGGCCTTCAGATTAGCTCAAGAACAGAGCTTCATCAAATGGGTTTCCATGGCCATGCAGCTGCATCCAAGCCATACATACGCATTGTCTGAAGTGATGAATCACACTTCTCCATCTGACAATCTGATGGACTAGTCTGGGTTTGGCGGTTGCCAGGAGAACGGTACTTGTTTGACTGCATTGTGCCAAGTGTAAAGTTTGGTGGAGGAGGGATTATGGTGTGAGGTTGTTTTTCAGGAGCTGGGCTTCTCCTCTTAGTTCCAGTGAAAGGAACTCTGAATACTTCAACATACCAAGAGATTTTGGACAATTCCAGGCTCCTAACTTTGTGGAGACAGTTTGGAGATGGCCCCTTCCTCTTCCAACATGACTGTGCACCAGTGCACAAATCAAGGTCCATAAAGACATGGATGAGAGAGTTTGGTGTGGATGAACTTGACTGGCCTGCACAGAGTCCTGACCTCAACCCGATAAAACACCTTTGGGATGAATTAGAGCGGAGACTGAGCGGAGACTGAGAGCCAGGCCTTCTCGTCCAACATCAGTGTGCACCATAACAAAAATATAATGACACTGGCATTATCACAGTGTGTAAGTTATGTAATATTTCTCCTATAGTCTTATGATTTTGAGTCCTATAGTCTTATGATTTTGAGTCTTGCTTACACAGACCTTCCTACTGACGGCGTTCACACACTGACTGGTTCGTAGGAAGGCGTTTGCTTCAAAAATAACCCCACCGCCCCCACACAGCACGTTCCACCAGAGATCCATCTGAACCAGGACCAGACTGTGAGCTGGGGGTGAGTTCCAGTTTGTCAGTGTTGTGGAGGAGGCAGAGGACAGGGACTACAGTGTACATCACAACTAAAATAAACCCTGTGATGTTTGAGCATATTGAAGTCAGTTATTGTGTTAAAGAGGCATTATGTAACTTTTCCAGAGGACGGTATGCACAAATTTTGATGTTTTCTTTGTCAGTATAAATAAACTAAAGTGAAATTACTTTTTAAAAATAGCTTTAGAAAGTGACATTATTCAACCACTGAGATGTGATTGTTGTCTTGTATCAAAGCCAGTCAAAGTGTAATGGGCCCATATTACACTATTTTCTGATCTATGTTATAATTTTGTTTCATCGTCAAAAACATACCCATGTTTTGTTCCATTCACACGTTTAACATGCAAACTCTGCATATTTAGACATTCTTAGGAGTTCTTTTCTCAAACTGAAAACACTTGTGATGTGGTAAAACAGGAAGTGCTCCACTGTGTTTTTGATCTCATACACCTATATATTTTCCATTATTTCAGCCCTGGAATTGCTAATCTCTACTGAACTAAAGGTTAAAGGTAGCCATTAACCTTAAAACTACCCCTAAATGGCATCACAAGGTGGAACAGAGCATTTTGAGCTTTGGAGATGTAGATAGATTAATTATAAAGGATTACTCAAACATGTGTGAATGAAACAAAACAGAACTCTCAGTGTGTTTTTGATGAGGTAACAACATTATAATGTGACATAAAGCTCATAAGAGTCCGTTTTGTGTAATATCGGGCCTTTAAAAAAAGGAGGAGGACATTTCACTCCAGACCGTGCAGTGAGCTCTTTGTTTCAGATAATGTGGACAGATAACTTAGTTTACTTACCCTTCCTGTGACAAAGAACATTTCCTACTGTCCAGGTGGTTTTGGTCAGTAGTAGGAGGGGGCTTGTGAATGAGGAAGATGTGAATGTCTGTAGTTAGCTTTGGCGAACTTTTACTGCTGACAACAGAGAAGGATCAAATCTCCAACCGCCTGTCTTTGTGAAGCTTCCTCCTTTTCCTCTTCAGTGAGACATGCTGAGCTAGAATTATAACTTGTCTAGCAAATCCAAAATCATATCTCTTTGTATTTTGTATACAGATCAATCTGGTCTGGTCCCTGCAGCCTCTGTCTCAAGCCTGGCCAAATGTAATCGTCCAATCAGATTTGTTTTTTTCAGTGATGTGAAACGAAGGAGCTCGTTGGAAATTTTTTTTCCAGTACAGGCAGACCATACATGTCTCTGACTGGCTAATCCACCTGTCAATCACACCCATCTGAAATGGGGAATGACCAGTCTCACATCTTCGTAAAGTATTGAAGAAGAGTGTATTCTGATTCCCAGGCAATGACTTAACAATAGTGGAGCTACAATGTACAGTACAGTGACATCCTCTATGGCTGACAACAACAAACAAGTCACATGACTGAAACTGCACATGCATGAATAGTGAGAGTGTTTGTGGAGGAATTATTTGACCTTGAATCTTGTACTACATTTATGAATTAGCTGAACATTGATTTAAATAATCTTAAAATAAGATGTACAGTACAGACAACTCCCCTTAGTGAATGTATAGGACAGGTAAAGGAACTGGGTACATCCTGATGTTGAGCCCTGTACAAGATACAGTTTACCACTGATATCCACATCACAGCTGACTGCAAAAGGAAGGGCATCCAATGTAAAAATGCATTTGCTTCTATTCATCAGCAAGGCCTTATTTAACCTCACGTTTATGGCCTGTTGCCTTATTGGCATTCACTTTACAATTAGGTTTGTGTTGCCAAGAATGTTCCACTGATGTGTGTTTCATAACTGCTCATTCACCACAGTTAGACTCATGAAGCAGCGAGGAGGAGCCGTTTATTTGAGCTAACTCTTTTCAGAAGTAGGCTACATAATTTTTCAGGAGAATTCTTTTATGAGTATGTGGGTAGTAGGAAAGTAGAAGGTGTTAGATGTATGGTCAGAAGGTACATTGTAGTCAATTGTAGTGTCAGTTGTATGAAGTGAGAGCAGTAGAATAAAGAAATAAACTCTTAAAGGTTCTATATTATAAAAAAATGATTTCTGTGAGCTTTAAGTCATGTTAGAATGTTGTTACCTCATACCTGGAGTTGTGTTTTCTTCATTCACACATGTTTGAGTAACCCTTTATTGTTACTCTGTGTACATCCCCAAAGCTGAAAATACTCCAACCTTGTGATGTCATGAAGGTTTCAAGTTAACACCTTTTGTTCAGTTGAGATTAGCAATTCTAGGGTAGAAATTGTCCAAATGATTCTAGTGAAGGTGTTTGGAGTTTAAAAACACAGTAGAGCACTTCGGTATTATCACATGACATCACAAGAGAAGAGAAGAACTTGAGAGAATAACTCAGCCTAAATATGCAGGGTTTTTGTGTTAACATGTGGATGAAACAAAACACAACTCCAGGTGTGTTTGTGATGAACATAGATCAGAAAACAGCTTAATATGGGCCTGTTGTTGCACACTGCCTTTGCAAATAGAAAAGCTAACCATATCTGTTAACAACATAGAATTATTAGTGCTCTGAGCTTCAGAAATCACTCTGTTTCAAATTTTTACTCACACTGTGTTACAAATGTAGACATTAGTTTACAAAATGTGAAGTTTGGTTGCTAATGTGACCAAAAGAATGTTTAAAAACCATTTACTCCACTTAAAAAAGAGCTGTACATACCATGTGGTTGAATACATAGTTAAAACGCTTTTGAAAGCGCTGCAGAAAACCTTTATTCAGTCACTCCTCACCCTCTGTAGTGGTAAAACCATAGACTGTATAAAGAAGTGGACAAAGGGAGTCTGAAGTCACCCACAGCGTTCGGCTCCAGTCAAATGAAGGTCATTGAAGCTAGCAGTTACAGGGGTGAACTTGGAGCCGAATTTCATATATGAATATTGATTTACGGAGAAAATAGTGAAATAAAAACACCAAGATCATGTAGAGTGGGTTAATACGAACATTGTAAGACCAAAATGAGGAGCCTGACAGCAGCAGGTACAGAGGAGGGGTTGATGTTTTTTCAGTATAAAGTGAAATAGAGCCTGAGTCAATAGAGCCGGAAGCACAACCATGCTCACTCCCTATTTGGAGCAGGTTAGCTATGTCCATTTATTTATACAGTTTATGGGTAAAATGAAAACATAGGTACAAATCTGTGCCAGACACCACCACCAACACAGTCTCATATCCAGGATGGGTTAAGTGTCTTGCCCAAGGATATAATGACAGCATGAACTGACTAGAGATGGATTTGAACTGCCAACCATCCACAAGGCAATTTGAGCCAGTCTATCATTTTTGGTCCATAAAGAGAGTTCCATAAGTCGCATTATCAGCAGTGGGCCTATGGATACTTTGCAGCTGATGTCATCAACATTCCCTAGGGGTGTGATGCTAACTGTAAGCACTGCTCTGTCTGAGGCTTGTTAGACTTGAGCTTTATTTTTAGCACAGTCTCACTAACTTAGTTGTAACTACAACAGGTGAGCTGATTATGTGCTCTCTCACACATAAAATTATAGTTACAAGCTAGCATTAGCTAACAGTTTCTTTTTTTTTTTCACTTCTCACCTTTTTAATGAAAATCAGACACCTGGAAATATGTTGTTTAATCCATTTTTTTTTCTGGAGTTTTCATACCATCTTACAGCGTTTTTGTCAGTGCTTGCTAATAGTGGCATTGTATCACCATGGTAACTAATGAACATTCCACCAATCAAAATACATGTAGAACACCCCCACCTTGATGTCACTGCAAATGATCAATAAGTGTATTCTGTGAAACTGAAGCCCAAACATGACATGCATTGTGCATGTTTTCCATACAACCAAAAAAATACAAAAATGTCAAAATATCTATGTGACACTCAAGAGAATAGACAAAAGACCTGTGTTGTGTCCAGCAGAGAGGACCTGGAGTGACCAGCACACCTGCCTGATGGGGCCCGGGCTCTGTGGGCTTTTTCTGTGTGCACATGTGCACATGAAAGAGCACAGCACCAGGAGGGCACACAGCATCACAGGGTTTTACTGAAACCAAGCTCCACCAGGGGTCTGTGGGGCCGGGGAGGGAGAGAGAGGGAGCAGAGGAGAGAGAGAGGGAGCAGGAGAGGGAGAGAGAGAGAATGAGTAGAAGAGAGGGCTGGAGAGGAAGAGAGAGGGAGCAGGAGATGGAGTGAGAGGGAGCAAGAGAGAGAGAGGGAGCAGGAGAGAGAGAGAGCAGGAGAGGGAGAGAAGGGGGCACTACCTCAAATACCTTGAATGAATTTGGTTTTAAAGACAGGGCAGTGTTGACGTATGTGTTGACAGTTGACATTTAAAATAACTTTTAGACTTATTTGCCCACAGGTTTGGCCCTGTGCTGGTGTGTGTGAGCCTGTGTGATCCAGAGGCAGGTATCACTGGCCTATAATATAACTATACTCACACAGTGCTGGGCAGGGCAGTGCTGTCTCACTCTGACCTTCAGTGCCCTCCGCTGGCTGCACAAAGCGCTCCGTGTCCAACATCTCAAATGCTGCCAGTTGATGTTTGTCCCAGTGCTTTAGCAGAGTCCTGCAGATACACCTCACATCCTCTTGTGAGCACTGTGACTGTGACCTGTGGAGGAGGCACAGGTGTAAAACCTACACACTGAGGCTAGAGCAATGAGCAGCAAGAATGTTATATTATCCACATGTCTATGCGTGCAACACCCACAGAGCTCTGGTGTGTTATGGAGGGCTCTTCTTAAGCCTCACTCTTCCCAGCCACCACCTGCCTGTGCATGGCTCCCACAGGCAGTGGCACCCGTGGGTGCACAGACAGTCAGTAATGAGCTCAAATGGGCCACAGTGTGGAGTCACACATTTAGTGTGCTGTCAGACTGATGTATGTGTAATATAAAGTCCTCAGCTCTCATTATGTTCTGTTTTTATTATGTTCTATTTTCACTTACACAACACTGTGACTCCAAGTGATGAGGAGAAGCCTCATCAAAGAAAATCAGCTTTGTTTTCCATGGCCCTCCTGCTGTTCCACTTCATATAGTGGATATAAGGTCTCACACATTGTCATGACACTAATCATTTCAGATTGCACTCTCGCTGCACAATGCCTCAAAGTGTCTGGATCTATTGACACTGGCAGCTCCACAAAAGTGCATGTTTCATTTTACACACACATTTTACACTTCCCTTACAGCGACCCAGCCCAGGCACCATTATACCATTGCGAAACAGCCTCTGTGTCATCCTCGTCTCTAGTGTCTGCTCTCAAAACCCACTTTCTCATAAGACAACATTTTCTTAATGTTAAAGAAACACAGAAGCCAACAGAGTGTAGCTCAGTTTTACTGTGTTCCAGTGCACTACAATCTTTGCAATCAACTTCAGTCATTTTCCTTTAGATCTAGAGGATTAAGTCTGTCATGAAGAATAACATGTTGACGTGTTACACTAACGCATGTGTGTGTTTATGTTTGAACCTGCATCCTTAGGACATTCTACACTGAGCTGTAATGTTCATCTTTTGTCTGCAGACAACAGCAGAAGTACACAGACACTCACACACACACACATGCCCAACATTCTTCATCACAGGTCATACCCTTTTGTGCTAGTATTGGAAGAACACACAAACACCCATGAGGACAAACTACACATGTGGATCAGCAGGTCAGCTGCTCTGTAGAGACATTTAGAGCTAATATTTATTACAAACTCACAATGAGGAGGAAACTGAAAACAATAGCACTAGATATGAATGAGGCCACACTGGAGTTTAAAGGCTTGCTGTTTGCCTTCCCGTAGTGGGCAGAGGTACAGGTGGATTCTAAAATGTGATGATGTCATATTCTCAGATGGGGGGCAAGGGCCAGATTTTGCTATTGATTACATTGTACTTTCCTATGAAATATCTAAGAGGTAAATTCACAGTTGTTGAAATTGCAACAGGAATCTGCATTTTAATAATATCAGTTTTAGCTGCCCCCATCTGTATTAACCCTCTGACACCCTTGGGGACCGTTTGTGTACATTTTCCAAACTTTTTTTTTAATTTTTATCACAGACGAAAAGAAATGTGTTATGTTTCACTTAGAGCTATGAAACTTTCCAGATGTTATTTTTGATCAAATTTTAAAATGGCACCTTCAGCTCTCACCTCACCCCTCTCTGGTACCCTTCAGAACCATGTCCCATTAACTTCCATTATAAACTCACTTTTTCAGCCTGCTGTAATAAAGACATTATATAATGTGATATCATGAAATACCATCTCAACCTAAGCTTCTGGGTTGAAAATTGAATAATTTGACATTTTTCATAAGGTGGCCCCTCTGGACCCCGAGGGGCCCCTGTGCTTTTTTTTTTAACAGAAGTTCATCTGAAGCTCTCCTCTTCTATTGCAGAACCTCGTGTAACAGTGAAATGATTGGGGCTTAAATGGTCTGGATGTGTTGGTGAGGAGTCAGGGCAGTGGGCTGGATGTGTTGGAGAACAGATTTGTATGTCTAAGTGTGAGAATTACATTGTTGAAAAAATAGTCACAAAACTCAGTCACAAAAAAACAGTGAAATTTGGACATGAAATGCTGCTTTAGCTCACCTTTTTAAAAAGGGAGTTAAAAGGGCCACAGAAAGGGTACCCCTGTCACTTTCACCTCTTTTCTTAGGTCTTGAGGAACGCTAAACAGAATACTGAACATCAGGGGTGTATAAACTATGGGGCATAACTATGGGGCATTTTTTTTGGCTCTTCAGGACTCTTGCTGAATTTGCCCTTACTGTCCTATTATTTTTAATGTGCATTTTATACGTGATATCCAATTATAATCTCAAAATCCAATATTTTTGCGTGAAATAGACCTAGACCCTAAACCTGAATAAAGGTGTGATATGGTCAGATCTATTGCAGATGGCTTTGTTTGTGTGGACTCAAAACAAGCCTGACTCTGCTCGTGTGATCTTATCACTTTACATCCAGCCAGTCCTCCAAGCACTTTTTTGTTTATGGTTTCTTTAAATTCAAATCAAAACCCCATATTTCATTGGTTGTCTTTTTGTAAAAATGTTATTGTGGTCTAAGACCATTGATAGAGGTGGGATTCTGGGTGGGACATATCTGTAAACACACAAGTGCACATGGATCTAGAGCCTGCAGCAGCAGAGAGGGTCTGTGACTGTGACCAGGAGAGAAAGTCTGTTGGTCATCTTGCACCACTCTGAAATGGCTCTCACCGACATGGTCTCTGCAGAGGAGAGCTTCAGCTGTGAGATAGAGCACATTATATTTGATAAGATTCTGTAGGTAAAAGATAAACACTCTGTAGATAATAAAACAATCTAATGATCAGTAAAACTAAGGTGTAGAAAAGAATATGAAAAGCATATTCTATATATTATACTATTTCAGTCTTCTCTAAAATGTCAATCCCATTACAAGTTTAAATTTTGTACTGCAGACAGCTTTTGGTTTCAAAATATATATTCCAAATCCCCCACAACATCTAAATCCTGATCTCCCTGTAACCCATGAGGATATGCTGAGGTATGGTACCTCAGATTTGGACTCCAGGACCTGTTCACACTGTGTGATGGCATGTTCAAAGTGGAATTAATTCACAAAATGATTTGGTTAGATTGTTTGAATTCACATGTTGTTAAAATGTGTATTATCAAAATAAAATCAAAAGATACATTTACTTGCATATTCCTGCAGTAAATGTACTATATGTATACATGCACTAAGCCATGGTAATGCCAATGGTATAAGAATGAACCAGCTGCTGTGCAAATATAATAATGCACCAAAATCAATGTTGTTATGAATTATTGACATATGTACGGGTCTAATAACATCAACTCAAACAATCCACTTCAGGCTTTTATTTTAGAAAATTTAGCAATTTTCGTGTTTTTACATCTAAAAAAAATGGTGACTTCTACACCTAAAATGGCCTCCATCTAAAAATATGAATAGAAGTTGGATAATTTCTTGATATGTTTGGTCAGAAGACAAGTAGACAAAAGATTTGAGCCATTGAAAGTATAAAAAAATATTAATTCAGTCGTATTTTATAGTGGGAACCATTGTGTCATGAAAGGTACGAGTACTTTTTTTTTTTTTTTTTTAATTGTGATAACTCAAAACACAACAATGCACCCAAATCAATGTTGTTATAAATTATTGAAATTATTGATAAGTAAGGGTCCAATAACATCAACTCAAACAATCCGCTTCAGACTTTTATTTTTGAAAATTTCACAATTTTTATGTGTAAAAAACTGGTGACTTTTGCACCTAAAATGCCCCATCTAAAAATATTTTTTAAAGTTAGATAATTTCTTGATATGTCTGAACAGAAGACAAGTTGACAAAAGATTTGAGATGTTGAAAGTATATTAAAAAAAATGTTAATTCAGTCTTATTTTATAGCACTTTTATGTAGCGGTAAGCGTTTGTGTCACGAAGGATATGAGTGTGACCAAAAATACTGAGGTGCCAGAGGGTTAAATATTATTACTACAGTATGTCATCTGAAAACCAGCAACAGGGCGTCAGATAGAACATGGTTACTCTAATAGACGTGCATAAACAACTCAAGGTATGGTTTAGAATATAAAACTAAATTGTACTTCAATGTACTTCAAAGAAACTCATCTCAGTGAACACTTAAGGTCTGTATTGAGTGCTGGAGTCTTCTGGAGCAATAATAAAATGCTTCTTTGATAAGCCCCATGTTGCTCTCACTATTCTTACTAAATGACATACGTAAACAGATGGTGTGCCCAGCCTCACCAAACGGATGATTATATCAACTGCAGTTGCTCAGATACACAGTGCCCCCTGGGTCTGCTGTGGCGAGGCATCTGAGTCAAATCCAAACACTGCTGCCCTTTGAAGCCCGGGGTCAGAGCGGGTGACACAGCAGGATACACTAAGGTATTTTACATTTTCTCTTTTGCTTTCTAGAAGGATCACCAGAAAATGTGACTGCTTTCCCAGACCTGTGCTGTCCTCATTTGAACCGTGCTTCTGTGCCAAAAAGCTTGCCAATTTTACGGGAGGTAAGCAGCAGGTTACAAAAGACCGACAACTTCTCACAGCTAATTCAGACGTGTTGTATTCCCATCAAAACACTGCATTTTTCAAGCGCAGGATAATGGGGTGTTAATGGTGTTTTAGAGAGGCTTGCACTAGCTCTTGGCACAGGGGCAGGTGGAGGGAGAGAAAGTGGTAGCCTGACGGAGGATGACTCAGCGCTGCAAACGGGAACAGTCATCTCTCTGCTCCTGCTCGTAAAAGGAACACATTACACGCTAACTACGTCCCATTCACAACGCTCAGGTTTCCTCCACTCAAACACACATGAGCCATTGATAGTGCCACATTCACGTCTAAGAGTTGGAGTGGAGGCATTTCCATTTTTTATCAAATGTCTCTGCACTCCGACATTTTTTTTCCCCTTGGTCAGAGTGGCGGCACTTAAGCATTTTTTTCAACATTCCGACAAACAAGGTAATTATTAAAAATACTTGGGCCTACTAGAATGAGCTATATGTGTGGAGTACGAAAGCTTTCAGAAATATTTGTAGTGCATAGGAGAGAAATCTGTGCATATTTGGGAAATCCATGCATAATTGGCTGTAGTTGAGCATAAAATAAATATTCGTGAACTCTCGAATGAGCCCAGTCGTACATAAAATGTATTGAGTGTATTTTATCCATCAGAATACAAATTGAAAAGTTCAACATCAAGAATTACAATCACGAAATGAAAAATTGCGATTACGCTTTCTTCAGTACGAATACTGTCAAAAATACTACTGTCAAAAATACATATCTTCACTTGACATTATTTATTGAACAGAAGAAACATCAATCGAGATGCAGGACTTTTGCGCAGCAATATGGACTGAACCAGGACTGAACCAGGACTAAAACAGGACTAAAACAGGACTGATCCCAGGACTGAACCAGGACTAAAGCAGGACCAAACCAGTACTGATCCCGGGACTGAACCAGGCCTGAATCAGGACTGATCCCGGGACTGAACCAGGCCTGAATCAGGACTGATCCCGGGACTGAACCAAGCCTGAATCAGGACTGATCCCAGAACTGAATCAGGAGGACTAAACCAGGACTGAACCAGGACTGAAAAAGGACTAAACCAGAACTGAACCAGGACTAAACCAGGCTAATCTTGGACTTGAGAGAGAGAGAGAGAGAGAGAAAGAAAGAGAACCCCGAGCCCACAGAGCAGGGTGTCCGCCAGGTGTGATCGGGAGACGGCTGCGCTCAACCCCGTGGGGCGTGGAGCTCTGCGCCGGTACTTTCTCAGTCCTGGTTCAGTTCTGGTTTAGTTCTGGTTTAGACCTGGTTTAGACCTGGTTTAGACCTGGTTTAATATGGGTTAGTCCTGGTTCAGGCAAAAAAGGTGACTCTCCAAACTATGAGTAGGTTGTCGGAATGGCGGTATCAAAAAGTGTTGGAATGGGGCCATGTCGGAATGACGGAATGTTGGGGTGGGGGTCTGTTGGAGTGGCGGTATGTCGGAATAAGGGTGGTACCCCTATAATTCGATGCAGACAGCACATAACAAGCTCATTTGTAACTTACATATTTTGCTGAACTACACAAAAAGATTAAAGTACATTTACTTTAACCTGGTGAATATTTACTGCCTATGGAGCAATTCAAAATGTATTCAATAACAGTGATTATTATTATGAGAACATTCAGACATTTAGTTTATTTTAGGGGTTTTAAATGTAAAAAAAACAACAACAAAAAACAACCTACTATTTTCATATTGTTGCACTAAATTGGCTGTAGCTGTGATTAAGCAGATAAACACACAGCGGCTGGCAGATGTATTTAGTTTTCGAGGAAACAGGCTGAGGCTGGCTAAAAATAAACCATTTGTTGGCTCTGTGCTCTGTGCACAACTGTACTCACGTAGATCGTAGTATAATGTCTATGAGGTTTTTGAGTCGTGCTCGAAAATAAATCTGGACAGATCAGACAGTGGACAGGAAGCTGCAGGTGGATGTCACTGACAATGTGTTAAACACTTAACAAATGTATGGAAAACCAGATTCTGTGTTTACAGTGAGATGTCTTTGTGTCAGTGCTAATCTTCTATTAAAAGGTTAAATGTAACATAACAACAAAATTAAATGACAACCCAGTTATTTTAGGTGTAGATTATTTCAGTCAGTGTTGTTATTTAAATATTTATGATATTTTTTAGGCTCAGAATTTAGCATTAGCACCAACACACAAAGACGAAGTACCTTTCTAAAAGTAAGTTGTCTCTTCATTTGTGAAGTGTTTAACAGCAAACATATAAAATGAACTTAATTAAACAACTGTGAGACCCAAATTGTGGACCTAATAGCACATATTCTTTTCAGGTGGTGCTCAAGCACCGGCTCCTTTGCCTGGAGCAAAAGCAAGCCAATAAATCTCTAATATTAAAAAAGAATTTCCTTCATTTTCCCCCCTTGGCCCTCATGTGTCACTGTCACAACAATTCCCTTAAACTCATTCCCACGTTCTTCCGTTCTTTGCATCAAGTACAGAATGTTCATTGTGACCAGACGAAACAGAACATTTTTCCTCCCTCTCTCTCTCTCTCTTTCTCTATCTCTGCTGCATTCATAGTGTCAGATCGGGTGAGAGACCCTTCCTCCTCCTCCTCTTCCCTCCCTCTCTCCGTCTGTCTGACTCACTGAGAGCGCTGGTTGAATGACAGCTTCCCTATTGCGCTGTATTTATTGTAACAGTAACATTGAAGTGTACACTGGAGCCTGTTTATGGAGCGGTGTATTCTAAGTAAGTGATGGTTATGTGTATGTAAAAATCCAGAGGCTGAAGTGGAAAACCTCTGTTTTGTTGCCAGCCCTCTGCTGGCAACAATAAAAAGTCAAGAAAGTTGAAGTGATAAATTAGCAGCATGGTTAATATCAACATCACTTGATTTGAAGGTAGTAAGATTTTTCATGCACTCCCGGTTTAAGTTTATTTTAAAAGATTTTCTATCCAAAAGGAGTTTACAAGACCAAGTTCTTACTTAGACCCTGTTATTTTTTATTAATTTTAAACACTTTGGTATTTCTCAAAGTGCCTTAGCTGTCCCCATAGAAAAAAACCCAAAAACTAATAGCCAACAGAGGGCGTAAGATCTGAATATCTGAAGCAGTGGAAAAGAAATCAGTTTGTAACAAGCTAAAAACAATTAACAACTAAACAATGAAATAACAGCTGAATAGGGGGATGCCAGGAGGGGGTCTCGCACTCGACACAGGACATAGTACGTGAGCATTCAATTCTACTTGTGATGGATGTTGGTCCAAACTCTGCCACTTTGAATATAGAAACTCAAACATGGCAGCAAAAAGCATTTTTGAGCACCTAAAATGTATCAACAAGGATTTCACAAGTGTCAAACTGGAGGAAAGGTCTCAGCAGTGAGTACAGACAGTACAGACTAAATGCAGATATACACACTGTGAGATGTGTAACTGTCTTGTTTGATTTTCAAGAACACCTTACATATTACAGTACAAAAGGAGTATTTATGTATTTTCTAATCCAACATCTTTCACTTTTCTTCAACATAAATATTTTGGATCAAATCTGCAAAATCTTCTTTGCAATTGGTTATATATTATATTGTACATACAACACAGACATGTTCATCTTTGTAAAGTGTGAACCCATTTGCAAACTGCTCTAAACCAGTGATTCTCTGTGGTCATTGAGAGAGGGACTAAAACCTCTGAGCTGCTGTGTCGAATGAAAAAGCACAGAAAAACACATGACAAGAGTTTGAGAGGTTTGACTGTAAAACTTGCTTTTGGAGATGATCGATCAGTTTTGAATGTAAAACTGCATTTTGCTGAGATTAAATTTTCTTAAGCAAAACTAAAAGTCTGTTTAGGATTTTGTGTGGGCTGTTTTACAAAGTCAATTTTCAATTGATAAATGTCACAAAGAGACTGAAAAAAAACTAAAAAAAAAAAAAACAAAAAACTGCAAAACTAGATTTTAATAAAATTCCTGAACACAGACTTCTGCACCAAACCACATGCTTTTACAGACATTGGACGACTGGCTGTGGATGTCTCCATACAGGCTGAGACCTCTGACAACTGACAACTGGAAGTGATGTATCATGACCTCCATTACAACGTGATCAATACATTTTGATTTTCAGAACATTATGGGGTGGTTAAAGTGCATATGACAGGTTTTATAATAATTAATCTTTAGTGGGATAGTACCCGTTATAAATATTAACTGATGAAGATTTTGTTCCATAAAAATAAAATAGTCAAAAATGACAGGAAATAGTGATGGGTGCTACAACAGAGGACAATTTATGAGCAAGGAACATACTGTTTTGACCATTTAAAATTCATTTAAATTCAAAATAAAGGCAATTCTTAAATACACACTGTATTATCAAAAGTATTCACTCACCCATCCAAATAATGGAAATCAGACAAGATTTTCACAACTGCACATAAACAATACAGTCTGTATTCAAAGCCAAGGCCCTCTGTTTGACTTATGTGTGAAATCCTTTGCTCTTAGATTTTAGGTGCTGAGAAATTAGTTGTTTTTTTGCTGAAAGTGACAGAGCTGTGTGAGTTAATTGAAAAAAACAAAGTGAATCCAATGATTGTGTGTGTTTCTGAATGAGAGCTGTGTCAAATGTTCTGAGAAAGAGTCTGAGAACTGTGTGAATTGATGAGAAATGTTTTACAGGATTTGAGGTATGCTCCAGTTCATATACATGTTCAAACTTAACCAAGTTTCAAAAATGTGCTAAAGCAAATGAAAAAAAAACTGTAAGCTTTAACAAGTCTATTTTGCTCAGTGGAGCCTTTAAAACATAAAAACACAACTTCAGAGTCAGTTTTTGCTAATAAAGCTGTTCTCCTTAAACCCTCGTCTGTAGTCTATAAGCTCAGGCTCAGAGCCCAGCTGGCCGGCATGTGACATATATCAGGAATGCACCGACAGAGTGGGAACGTGCAGCTATCAGACCCACTGGACATTACAGTGTTCTGGAGCCTTGTCCAGTCACGTGCTGCGTCTGCTCCAACTTTGACCTCACAAAACCTTGGCTCCAGCTCCTTCAGCAAAGTCCGGGGTAGAGGAGCTAAAAACTCTACTCAGGTAAGAGTAATGTTTATATTACTCAAGTAGAAGTAGAAAGTAGTGGCCCAAGAAATTACTCAAGTAAAATGGTATTTGGGAAAACAACTACTCATGTAAGAGCAATTAATTAATTAAATTAATTAATTCATTAATCATTGCATTGATACAGTGCCTTTCAAGACACCCAAAGCACTTTACAGTTCATTGTTCATTCACTCCACACTTGGTGGTGGTAAACTACTATTGTAGCCACAGCTGCCCTGGGGCAGACTGACGGAAGCGAGGCTGCCAATCTGCACCATCTGCCCCTCCAACCACCACCAACACTCACCCACACTCCACTTTCACACGAGGCAATGTGGGTGAAGTGTCTTGCCTAAGGACACAATGACTGGCACCCCCCGTGGCACCTGATTTTCCCAGCGGTCTCCCATCCAAGTACTGACCAGGCCCGGCCCTGCTGAGGGATCAGGCTTTGACAAGCTGGTATGGCCACAATACTCAGTAACTTAAAGAGAAACCTTGTATTTTCAGAGGATAGACACAAAAATGAGAAAATCTAAATCATATCCGAAGGAGAGGTACAAGAAACACAAATATCAACATAAAGCTTTTGTCACTTGCAGACTTACTGACAGTGGGAAGAGTAAAACTATTACTCAAATAAGAGTACTGTTTTACTGTCAAACATATGACGTAAGTAGGAGTAAAAGTATGCTGCTAAAAAAGTACTCTGTAAAGTACATTTTCTTTAAAAAGTTACTCAAGTAAATGTAACTGAATTCTACCCAAGTCTGTCCTTCAGATATAGTCCAATGACATGACAATGCACAGATAACAGCGTGTACTGTAAACATACTCTGTGTTCTCTCCATGTCCCTGCCTCCTGCCCTTTCAGATGATTATGATGGAATTTATGGAGTCAACTTTTGAACTACTTGTACGTTTTTGGGAAAGATAATGACGCTAGGAGAGCTGCCGGACCTCTGTACAATGTGAGGAAACAGGGGCTAGTGAAGCAGGATACAGAAGAGTTATAGGATAATGTTGATTTTTTTTTTCTACTAAAATGTGCTCTATGTATTTGGAGCATTTAACTATGCTATACTATGTTTTCTTCTTTTGTTTTGGTGAAGTTGTCCTGATGTAAACTCGCTCATAGTTATATTTGTTGTCAAAGTCAAAGATTAATTTCCATCAAAGCCATATCTGTCTTTCCATTGTTGTACTGAGAGTTTTTCAATGAGCTGTTCCATGTGTGAAAGAATGTGCAGTCGATCCTGTACCTCATCTTTTTAAAGTGGACCTTTTAGTGGTTTTCAGATTCAAGAATGTGATGATGCCATACTCTCAGACGGGGGGCAAGAGTTCCCCAGTGATAACATTGTACTTTGCTCTGAAACATCTAAGAGGAAACTTGACAAGTGCTGAACCTGATTATTTATATTACACCCAAAAAATCACTATATTACCACAATAATCTGCATTTTAACAATATTCATTTTAACTGCCTCTCATCTGTTTTAGATCACAATGACCTATAGAATGTTGTGATGTTATCTGAAACCCAGCATTTATGGAAAATCTACTTTTTAGAGCTTTTAACTTTTTTTTTTTTTTTTTTTTCTTAAATTCTATTTAGCATGCATGTTTGAGTAATCTTTACATCCACATATTAATCGCTACTGTCATATGCCCACTGCTCTGTCCTTACTGATTTCCTTAATCAGTGATACATGCAGGATTCCACAGCACTGTGAAGTCATTTTGGTACAAATGAAGTGATTTTCACAGCAACAACCACCTCAAACTGTAGAAAAAAAGACATGGAGGGACTAACCCTGGAAACCCTGATCCTCTTTAAAAGATATTCAACACAATGATAGCAAAAGGAGAAATTTAATTTGTCAACTGGACAGAGTTTATCAACACAATGATATTAACATTTTATTAAAATAAAAAAGGACCACATATTTATTTTGTTAAATCAATGTTTAAACTGTCAGAAAAATGGCATTCTTGCTCCTAAATTGTCTCTGCATTTTAGATGGAATCAATATCATGTATTTTCCAACTTTTTGTTTTATACTTTTCTTTACAAACTGCCACTTCACTGAAGTAAAATTCTAATGAATATTTACCTCAGGTACTATCCCACCAAATCAAGTCATAATTAGAAAACATGAAGAGCTTTTATATGCACTTGAAGCTCAGATAATAACTGCAATAACACCATGATGAGTCAGTTCTTCTAAGGCAGATTTAAACAGATTCTGTTAACAGGTATGTTGAGCAGGTCTGGTGGTTCAGGTGAGGACACAGCACTTGTACACATAAATATAGTGTAAGCATGGACCTTGGACTTTGGCCAGTCCCTCACGCTTGGAGCAGACAGCTCCTCTGTTCAGTTCAGCTCTGGTTCAACATGTTCTGTTCCACTGTGTGTTCCACTGTGGCTCTGCCATAATCCGCTGATAATGGTCTCTGTGCTGATAATGGACTGTGCACTGACAGGGGCAGAAACAGGAACTTTGCCCCTGCCACAGAAGGCTCAGGAGGCATGGGGCAGTACATGCAGAGAGAGTGGATGGGACAAGAATGAAGGCAAAACTAATGAGGATCACACAGCACCACTCATTCATATTACTCAGATCATTGTAAAAATGACTTTATTGGCTGCATCAGTTCTGTGGTTTTGAACAAAGTCAGTGGAGCAGTTTCTGTTGCAGATCATCGTTACACTTAAAATGATACATGTAAAATATGATCGACACAAAATAATAACCAGTAGTGGTCCGATTACTTTGCAAATCTGATGAGGGGCTACTGATTCCTCCTTCTGAAAGCAAACTAATTACTACTCTGATTACGTTTTCAAAAGTAATTTGATTACTCTGTTACTTTGAATAAAAGGTAACACGCATCAGGAACCAACTCATAAAAGCTTGAATTCTTCACAGTAAAGAAGCTTTCTGTTGGAAGCATTTCTTTTAAATCGTGGTCCTTCTGATTACTCACATCAGATGTAGCAGTTTACATGTGATTAAAGTCTTCTTAAAGGTCCAAAAATCAGATTATAATCACATTTCAGTTTGTGAACAAGGACACTGATAATAACAATAATGCATTGGATTTATAGCAACTTTCAAAACAGCCAAAGCACTTTACGCTGTATTATTCATTCACTGCACACTAGGGGTAGAAAATTAGCCAGAGCTGTCCTGGGGTAGACTGATGGGAGCAAGGCTGCCAATCTGCACACCACATTCATTCAAATGAGTGTCTTGCCAAAGGACACAACAACAGTTTCCACTCAAGCCACTGCTTTAATACACAAAAATGCATAATATGTCTTCATTAAGAGAATAAAGTGATATCTTTCTACACTTGTGTTTTTAATTTTACAGTCCTCACACTATATACGACACTTGACTGGACTGTGACTCCGTAGTTCGTGAAAAGTAAACACACTGTCAGTAATATGAGAAAGATGGTTTGCTTAAGCCACATGCTTTTATCTCCTGTACCTCCTGTCTCCAGACATAATCATCTACAGGTCCGAATTAATGGGGAACATTCATAGAATTCCAAAAATGTAAACTTTTATCTCAGATTTTCCCTGATGGCATCCATAGGGAAGATATAAAGCCGTCACTTCTCATTATATACTTGTTTTTCAAGCTCTTAATGCCATTTAAAATCCATTTTATTTACAGTACATATAACACATTTTATAGTTACAGTAGCTTAAAGGTCCTTATATTACACAAAATGGACTCTTATGAGAATTAAGCCATGTTAGAATGTTGTTACCACCTCAAAAACATACCTGGAGTTGTTTCATCCACAGATGTTTTAATAACCCTTTATTATTATCTCCAAAGCGCTCAATGCTCTGTTCCACTTTGTGCTGTCATGTAGTGGTAGTTTTCAAGTTAGCTACCTTTTATCTTTAGTTCATTAGATATGGGCAATTCCAGCGCTGAAATCCTCCAAATGATTCTAATGAATGTGTATAGAGTTTGAAAATATGCAGAGTTTATGTGTTCAGCGTGTGAATGAAACAAAACACAACTCCGGGTCTGGTTTTGATGAGGAAACGACATTATAACATAGATCAGAAAATAGCGTAATACAAGCCCTTCAAATAAAATATTCAGTAATACAAGCTGTGCTCTCTATCTACGGCCTTAACAATCCAGTGGTAGTAACTTTTACATTTATAAGACACTTGGAATAGAGCTTGTGCGTTTGGACTCACCCTGAGCTGTTATAAAACATGGAACGCATATTGTCTCCAAGGAAAATATTGCTTGTGCTGATGCAACGTATAGTTTAAACATACATTAGTTCTGACTACACGGCACATCCAATGCCTGTGGAATGTGGGGGCAGTATGTCTGTATTATTTATGAGCCCAAAAAGTACATACAGTGATAATCAGAATTATTATATTTTCATGGGAACGGTTCAGTGGTTAGTGCTGAGACAAAGAGATGGATAGTACTCAGTTACATTTACTCAGTTACATTTACTTGAGTAACTTTTTAAAGGTTCTATATTTAAAAAATGTCTGAGTTTTAAGTCGTGTTATAATGTTGTTTACCTCTTCGAAAACATACCTGGAGTTATGTTTTTTGTTTTCATTTACACATGTTTGAGTAACCCTTTATTATTAGTCTGTCTTCATCTCCAAAACTCAAAATGCTCTGTTCCACCTTGTGATGTCATCAAGCGGTAGTTTTCAAGTTAACAGCAGTTCCAGGGCTGAAAGTATCTAAGTGATTGTAGTGAAAGTGAATGGAGTTTAAAAACACCGTGGAGCACTTCCTGTATTGTTACATTACATCGCAATATGGTATTTTCCGTTTGAGACCATAACACAGTCTACGTATGAGGGATTTGTGTATTAAACATGTGAATGAAACAAAACAAAACACAACTCCAGGTCTGTTTGTGATGAGGAAACAACATTATAACATAGATCTGAAAATAGCGTAATAAGGGCCCTTTAAAGAAAATTTACTTTTCTTGCAGAATACTTTTACTCCTATTTGAGTAATATTTTTTTATTGAAGTAACAGTACTCTTACTTGACTTGAGTAAATGTTTTGGTGGCTCTTCTCACTTTGAGTACGTCAACAAAGTAACAAAAGCTTTATGTTGACAATATGAAATGAACATTGATGAACATTCGTGTTTCTTGCACCGCTCCTTCAGATATGATTTAGTTTCTCATTTTTGTGGACTATTTTAAAATGGCAGATGCCCACCTCTGTAGATTACTAACAAAGATAGACAGATGATATGGTAAAGAGGTTTTTGTGCTGCAGTGAACTTCTAAATATCTAGATGTACGTTCCGAGAGGATCTGCCGCACTACGATTCAAGTGGAGTCTCTGTAGACCTATTCCGTTTTGACTGAGAGACATCTGGTGGCAGAAAGCTCACACTGCACCTTCAGCTCCAGCTCAACTCTCCACTATTTTCACATCTTAAAATAAACTGGTTTCTCACTGTGGCCTTTGTTTTACGCGGAGTCATCATGTGGCAAAGCTGCTGAGTTTTGTTCAAATACACATTCTCCATTCGGAAGAAAAGATTTGGAAAATTAGGGGATGACTGTCTGCTTTGGTTCATAAATAACATTACATACAATTACATATTTAGAGACGCTAGACAAAATAATACCACAAAAACATCAATCAAGAAGTTATTAATATATCCTCCTCATGCGTTTAACTTTACGCACTTGTTACGCACGGCCCAGGAAAAGCTCAAAGGCCTGACTCACACATGACTCTGAACTCTGGAGGTGTCTGTGGTCCTGCGGACTACAACTCGGGCGCGTCTTTTTCGCGCTCTTTTGGCTGCGTCTCAATGCGGTGGAGTTGACGGAAGGTAATCCCCGCCATGTGAGGCCACGGCTTCACTCCGGAGGCGGGGGGTGTGTATCCTCCGAATGTGCCGGTGCTATAAAACCAGGGCAAAGAGAGTTGAACCTGCAAGGGCACCACGCGGGTCCGGGGACGTGAAAAGGATGGAGGCGGTGAAGAGCGCGGTGGTGTGCCTGGTCCTCCTGCCCCGCTTCTTCATCACCGCGCTCATGTTCTGGCTGCTGGACTTTTTGTGCATCAGGAAACGAGTGTTTTTCCAGATCAAGGAGCAGGAGGACTGTTTAGACCCCCCTCTGTGTATCTCCGACTCCAACCGCCTGTTCAGCCTGGAGTCGCTCAAAGCGGTGTGGCACGGGCACAAGCTGGACTTTCTCAAAGAAGCGCACCTCGGTCAGGGGGCGCCCAACACCGAAGTGGTTCAACTGGAGGACCAGAAGCGCGCACGCATCCTAGACTATGCACACGAGAACAGACTTCTCATCCTCAACTTCGGCAGCTGCACCTGACCTCCGTTCATGGCGCGCCTCAAAGCGTTCCAGAGCGTGGTGCAGCAAAACGCAGACATTGCGGACTCCGTGCTCGTGTACATAGAAGAGGCGCACCCGTCGGACGGGTGGATGAGCACGGACGCTCCGTACCAGATCCCCCGGCACAGGTGTCTGGAGGATCGGCTGCACGCTGCGCGCCTGATGCGCACTGAGGTGCCCGGCTGCCTGGTGGTGGTGGACAGCATGGAGAACACGTCCAACGCCGCATATGGAGCCTTTTTTGACAGACTGTACATCCTCCACGAGGGGAGGATCGTGTACCAGGGAGGCAGGGGACCAGAGGGCTACCGCATCTCCGAGCTCAAAGACTGGCTGGATCAGTACAGAGAGAGCGTGGGAGCCACCAGCATGATCATGGAAGTCTAGTTTACATTTATAACCAAGAACCATGTCCAAGTTTTGTTTTTGATAACTGTATTTCATTTTGATTAGGTCGTATTGTTAAGTGCATTAAAAAAGCGACTGAAGAGTTGAATATGTCCTTTGTTTTCAGTCCGTTATTCTCAACCTTTGTAATGTCACACAAGTAGACTCTCATTCTCAGGTCAAGATTTGATGTTTAGTTTTAGTTTGATAAATGTTTCAGAATTTGCCAAACTTTAACAGTAAAAAGGTCACACTGTTACTAAAACTGTTCTATTGACTCCTAATACTTGAATGGTCTTATCTTGAAGAACAACTTAAACAGTCCTCTTTGTTAGCATTGAAAACGTGTGAAACCTGGATTCACATCTGAGCTCCACACTGCCTTTGGGGATATGACCTCCATTGTTTACCGAGCCTTCCATAGTATTAGACTGATATTTATTTCATTGAACACAGTATTTGTATTTTACTCTAATATTTGTACACAGTTGTGTCTCCTTATGTCTTTGGGATAGTAGAACATGTCCCCAATCTGTCCCCAGTACTGTTGTGAAGTTCGGCTCGCCAAGGGGCCTGTCCCACGGGGCTGATACTGATGTCCTGTACTGGGGAGCTGAGGCTGGGGGCTGTTCTTGTCCTCACCACTATTTTTTTTGTACACATTGTTCCAATTTATTGATATATTTTTCATACAATAAACACTTTTGATCTATACTGATAGTTTGTTTTGGTTTGGGCTACTGTGACCTCACTCAGCCTGCCTATTGCAGTGTACGGCCAGTGATTTATATGAATGTGTCCTCAGTCGTATGTTATTATCAATCACACTCCGTTTAAAGGTGCAGTAACTTCCAGTAGTGTTTGTGCCTGCTCGTCTCCATGGAGATTGCTTTGCCTTAAATATTTCACAGTATGGCATTACACTCATCTATATACATGGACACTATCAGGCCAAGTTACAGGTCAGATCTGTGGAGGTGACCCTACTCACAGTAACAATACAAGTCAAGCATTAAAAGCACATGAACTGAATATGTGCAAGATAGATATGGCTAATGGTACACTGTGGAACAGTAACTTTGCTATAAGAAGTTAGGACATTATCTTACCTCATCTACCAACATATTGTAAATTTCAAACAATCTGCTAAAAAGGAACATGAGAAAAAAATCTGAATTATTGATTTGGTAGCATAGCATTTGTTGAACTTGGTTAGCTAAATTGAATAAAACATGTTGGGTGAAAGGGCTTGTATTTAGTATTTCAGTATTTATTTACAGCAGCAAATAATAAATCTCAAATGTGGCATATTTAGAAACCATTTATTTACATTGGCCAAATGTATTCTTGAAAAATGCCTGTCCTGATTTGACCCATCACCAGAACACTTTTGTACATCATGTCCTTTGTTTGTGTTTACGTATACAGGGCATTGTACCAAGGCAGGTCTAACATGTGATGTTATATATATATATATATATATATATATATATATATATATATATATATATATATATATATATATATATATATATATATATATATATATATATATATCACATGTATAGTGTATATAGTGTGTTAGTGTGTGGGGTTGTTCAGCACTTACCATGGTGACACAAAAGAATGTTGACGACATCAGCTGCAAAGTTTAATTGAAATTAATTAAGTTTTTGTGCTTTATTCAGGCTAATTAAAGTGTAGTTACGTTGTTGAATAGCAGAACTTGTTCAAATATTGCAACATAAACATAATTAGTAACATAAGCTATTGATACGCCCAGTAATACAAAAAGATCACTCAGCAGTTACTAAATAAACTATCAGCAATTGCGTCCCTTGATGTGTCTGAGCAGCGTGTCCTTGGTTAACCCTCATAGCTGTAAGTTACTCTGAGGTGAATGAGTGAGTCATTAGCCCTGCATTGTATTGTACTCCCTCTAGTACTGACAGAAGCCTGCAGTACTGTAGAGCTTAAACTGCTAGAAATGCTTATAGGAAAATACTTAGATAAGTTAATAGAGAGGTGGGGAGGTTTTATTTTATTTTATTTTATTTTATTTTATTTTATTTTATTTTATTTTATTTTATTTTATTTTATTTTATTTTATTTTATTTTATTTTATTTTATTTTATTTTATTTTATTTTATTTTATTTTATTTTATTTTATTTTATTTATTTTATTTTATTTTATTTTATTTTATTTTATTTTATTTTATTTTATTTTATTTTATTTTATTTTATTTTATTTTTAACTTTTTATTTAACTTTTTATTAATTTTATTTTATTTTGTATTTTATTTAACTTTATTTATTTAATCTTAAACACACTACATTAGCCTTAATAAAGCACAAAAAAAAAGACTTAAAGGTCTTACATTACGCAAAATTGATTCATGTAAGAACCTCCTTAAATACATAACTGGGGTTGTGTTTGTTTCATTCATACATGTTTGAGTAATCCTTTATTATTAAAGGATTTGATCTTTGTCTACATCTCCAAAGATCAAAATGCTCTGTTCCACCTTGTGATGTCATCAAGCGGTAGTTTTCAAGTTAACAGCTCCTTTTACCTTTAGTTCCGTGGAGATTGACAGTTCCAGGCTGAAATCATCCAGATGATACTAATGAAGGTGCTTTTTTTTTTTTTTGCAGCGTATATACTACATCAGAAGTACCCATAGAGAATGCTGCCAACTAGTCTTCCCCATAAAGATAGAGGTATGTGCGCATGTGTGAGCTTTTACTTTAGTCTCCCACTCTGCGGGATATAGGCTGCCATGGGGCCTCATCATACGTCAGATGAAATATATATAAGGTACATACATACTTGATAGAAACAGCTCATGAATTTTGATTGTGCTGTCCTCATACGGCCATAGAGAGGATTGTGAGAAAAAAAAGAATGTGAACCCTGGTCTTAAGGACAGTGTGGAGAAAGTAGGGCATAAACTATATAAGTAGGCTGCACTATAAACCATGCAACTGTGATTCTAATCCCTATATAGGTTAAAAGTGATGGAATTTACTGTTTAAAGGGCCCTTATGTTATATGTTGTTTCCTCATCACAAACAAGTTGTTGTTTTTTTTTGTTTGTTTCATTCTCACATGTTTAAAAAAAAAAAACTAAAAAAAAAAACTAAAAAAAAAAAAAGCATATTTAGTTTTTAAGTTCTTCTTCTAAACTGAAAACACTTTTTGATCCATTCATCCATCAATTTTTTTTCCGCTTATCCAGGGCTGGGTCAAGGGGCAACAGTCTAAGCAGGGACTTTCAGACTTCCTTCACCCTGGACACTTCCTCCAGCTCCTCCGGGGGGACCCTGAGGCGTTCCCAGACCAGCTGAGAGACATAGTCCCTCCAGCGTGTCCTGGGTCTCAGGGCCTCCTTCAGGTGGGACATGCTTGGAACACCTCCCCCAGGGAGGCATCCAGGAGGCACTTGGAATAGATGCCAGAGCCTCCTCAGCTGACTCCTCTTAACGTGGAGGAGCAGTGGCTCTACTTCGAGCTCCTCCCATGTGACTGAGCTCCTCACCTTATCTCTAAGGGAGCGCCCAGCCACTCTGCGGAGGAAACTCTTTTCAGCCGCTTGTATCTGCGATCTTGCCCTTTCGGTCATTACCGAAAGCTCATGACTATAGGTGAGGGTAGGAACGTAGATTGGGATTTGATAAATCGAAAGCTTTCTGCTAATGCTGCACCAATCCGCCTGCCAATCTCATACGCCATTCTCCCCTCACTTGAACAAGACCCCGAGATACTTGAACTCCTCCACTTGAGACAGGGAGTCTCCACCCACCTGAAGAGGGCAAGCCACCTTTTTCCGGTCGAGAACCATGGCCTGGGATTTGGAGGAGCTGATCCTCATCCCAGCTGTTTCACACTCGGCTGCAAACCGCCCCAGTGCATGCTGCAGGCCATTAGGACAACATCATCTGCAAACAGCAGAGATGAGATCCTGTGGTCCCCAAACCAGATCCCCTCTCCAGCCCCTGACTTCGCGGAACTGAACAGAACTGGCGACAAAGGGCAGCTCTGGTGGAATCCATCATGCACTGGAAACTGGTCTGACTTACTGTCGGCAATGTGAACACAGCTCCTGCTCTGGTCATACAGGGACCGGACAGCCCTCAGCCAAGGGCCCCGGACCCAATACTCTCGGAACACCCCCCACAAGACACCACAAGGGTCGAATGCCTTCTCCAGATCCACAAAGCACATGTGGACTGGTTAGGCAAACTCCCATGAACCTCAAGAACCCGATGGAGAGTGTAGAGCTAATACAGTGTTTCGTGGCCGGGACGAAAACTATACTCCTCCTCCTGAATCCGAGGTTCGACCATCGGTTGGATTCTCCTCTCCAGTACCCTGGAATAGACCTTACTGGGGAGGCTGAGGAGTGTGATTCCCCTGTAGTTGGAACACACCCTTCAGCTTGACGGCATCCCTTACTTCCAGAGTTCACCACCAGGTTCAGAGATTTCTGCCGCAACAGCCACCCCAGACCTTATGACCACAGCTACAAGCGCCTGCATGGACAATAGAGGCCAACATGGCCCTTCTTAAACAGAGGGACCACCACTCCGGTCTGCCAGTCCAGAGGTACTGTATGCAATGCAATATTGCAGAGACATGTCAGCCAAGACAGCCCCACAACATCCAAATACTAAAGATACTCAGGATGGATCTCATGCACCCCGGAGCCTTGCCACCGAGGAGCTTGCCAACCACCTCAGTGACTTCAGCCAAGGTGATGGACGAGTCCGCCTCCGAGTCCCCAGCCTCTGCTTCCTCCTTGGAAGACGTGACAGTGGGATTGAGGAGATCCTCAAAGTATTCCTTCCACCGTCCGACAACATCCCCAGTCAAGGTCAACAGCTCTCCACCCACACTGTAAACAATGTTGGTGAAGCACTGCTTTACCGTTTGCCAGAATTTCTTTGAGGTCGACTGATAGTCCTCTTCCATGGTCTCCCTGACCTCCTCCCAGCCCTGAGTTTTTGCCAACAAGGCCCAATAGGACTCCTTCTTCAACCTGATGGCATCCCTTACTTCCAGAGTCCACCACCAGGTTCAGGGATTTCTGCCGCAACAGGCACCCCAGACCTTATGACCACAGCTACGAGCGGCTGCATGGACAATAGAGGCCGACATGGCTGCGGGAAGCAGGGGTGGCAAGGGAAATTTTTATTTTTTTTAAATTGTTCTTACTTTGTTCTTGCATTGTCAGAGAGTATATTAAAGTGTATATGTCAATAACATGTTGAATTTCAATCTATTTATTTATATTTAAAATGTATTTTAAATAGGCCTATAGCCTAAGAGGGTTTTTATAAAAAACAACAATTTTTTCCCCTGTTAAAACTGACTTCCAGCAGCCCTGGAGGCCGAGAACATAGCCCACTTGGACTCCATGTCCTCAGCCCCCAGAATATGTGAGAAGCTCTCCCGAAGGTGTGTTGAAGGTCCCCCTGACAGGGGGCTCTGTTAGAAATTCCCAACAGACCTTCATGATACGCTTGGGTCTGCCAGGTCTTTCCGGCTTCCTTCTCCGCCAGTGGACCCAACTCACCACCAGTTGGTGATCAGTTGACAGCTCTGCCTCTCTCTTCACCCGAGTGTCCAAGACATGCGTCCGAAGGTCAGATGACACAACGATAAACTTGATCATCGACCTCCAGCCTAGGATGTCCTAGTGCCACATGCACTGATGGACACCCTTGTGCTTGAACATGGTGTCCGTTATGGACAAGCTGTGACTAGAACAGAAATCCAATAATAGAACACAGCTCGGGTTCAGATCGGGGAGGCCGTTTCTCTCAATCACCCCTCTCCAGATGTCAGTGTCATTGCCCACGTGGGTGTTGAAGTCCCCCAGTAGAATAATGGAGTCCCTGGTTGGTGCACTGTCTAGTACCCCTCCCAGGGACTTCAAGAAGGCCGGGTACTCTGCACTGCTGTTAGGTCCGTAGGCCAACACAACAGTGTATCATCATAGATTGTATATGGTCTATATACATGAAATGAAAACTGGCACTAAGTTTAATGCCTTCTCTGTCGGAATAAATTAACAAAAACATTTTTTTTTCACAGTAGCTTCAGAAAGTGGTGCCATATTATCCAGCTCCAATAATCAAATTCTAGAACGTGAAAGCAGTCTATTTTGAGTTCCAAATATGTCCATGGTCATTTTATTTGAAGTAATGTATAATTTTAGTGAGAATTATCTCCACATTGTGCATTTGAATTGGACTTTACCTGTCCAGATTTTTCCAAGTCCTTTAACTCATTTTCAGCTATTTTTATTAACCTTTTTTTTTATCTTGAACTTTAAGAAACTGCCATGTGCTGATAGCAAAGACTTGTCTTAAAGTGGAGCCGCTCACTGGATGCCTTTCTCAGTGCAACTGCAGGGTGGGTGAAATGTCTTGCTCAGGGACACTTGAAAATCAAATGACTGTCTCTGTATGTCTCTGAAAATCTGTATGTCTATACATGTACTCAGTGTCTGTACTCAAACCTGAGACCCTTCTTCCTGTTTCACTGTGAAATCCTTTCCTGTTCCATTTTTGGTGCTTAAAAATTTCAATCTTTGCATTTCTGTTTGAGTTTCTATATTTAAAGTGACAGAGTTTGGGCCACAGTTCTTTAGCACGTGAGAACAGACTTGTAGTGTTGAAGAAACAACAAGCAACAACAAGCTGATTTCAGTGATCATTTGTTTGTGTAAAGTGTTCTGAAGAAGGAAGAGCCTGAGAACTGATGATAAATGTGGAACATGTGTGAACACCTGTGCCTCTGTTCAGATACAGGTTTGAACCAAAAGATAAAACTAAATCAAGTTTCAAAAAATGTGCTAAAACAATTGAAAAATGCCACTGCTGCAACCCTTTTTTAATTATAGAGCAGTGAAAGTATTTACCTTCATGTTTGACCTGACAGCAAATGAAAAGAACAAGTTGGGCAGCTCAGGTTCAGTTGTGAGAGTTGTGATGTCTATTTTAACACAGTTGTGATGTCTATTTTAACTACAGTTCCATGAAAAGCTGTAAATACCCTTTAGTGGCATTTCCCTCTCTATGTGTTTACTATTACATTACGTAACCTTGCCTTAGTAACAAAGTGTGGAGCTTGATTCTACAGTCTACAGTGAGCCTGGACCACTGACCCTCGACATTCATCTGGATCTCATTTTAGCTCCCAAACCATGTCAGTGTGGTACCCTGATGAAAAATCACTTGTGGGGGCCCTAGAGCTCAGACCGACCCAAAACTATTTTCCATGGGCTAGAGTCGGGTCTCGATGTCAGACTGGAGACATTACACATTGAACAGACCTGTACACAGTGCACTTTTGTTTTACGACTTGCGGGACTGTCGGGCCCCTTTTCGCTCCTCTGGTTTTAGCCTTGAAGTCGGGGGCCTCTCACTCCCTGGGGTCAATGGCAGGGGGCCCCTCGTGAATGTATGTTTCTAGGAAAGCAAGCACACGGGGACTGTGACAAAGGCCTGTGCTGATGGAGCAGCGGCATGGTAGCGTTTAGCTGTGGGCTCATTGTGGTGTAAATGAAGTCCAGACATATGGCTGTGTGCGCTTCCAGTTCCAGGTAGTGGTTCTCAGTGGTTCAAAACGATGCAAAAGGGGAAAATGAATGTGGCAATGAAAATGTTAAAGATTTAAAGTTATTTTAAAGGTCCTATATTATGCAAAACTGACTCCTGTGAGCTTTAAGGCATGCTAGAATGTTGTTACCTCCTCAAAAGCATACATAGAGTTGTGCTTTGTTTCATTCACACATGTTTGACTAATGCATTATTAATCTGTTTACATCTTCAAAGCTCAAAATGCTCTGTTCCACCTTTTGACATCATGAAGTGGTAGTTAACAGCTACCTTTATCTTTTGTTCAACAGAAATGGGCAAATCCAGGGCTGAAATCATCCAAATGATTTTAACAAAGGTGTATGGAGTTTAAAAACACAGTGGAGCATTTCTTGTATTGCCACATGACGGAGTGTTTTCAGTTTGAGAGAAGAGCTCAGCCTAAATAAGCAGGATTTCTGTGTTAAACCTGAGTGAATGAAACAAAACACAACTCCAGGTCTGTTTGTGATGAGGAAACAACATTAGAACAGAGATAAGAAAATAGATAAATATGAGACCTATCACTATGGCTACGTTTGAAGCTTTATTAGATCTCAGAATTGATGCAAAATACTTTTACTTTTTACTCTTTAAGAACATTTTTAAACAGGTACTATAATTTTACTTTTACTTGAGTATTATTTGCACCAGTATTTGTACTTTTACTTAAGTAACAAAGCTGAGTACTACTTCTTCCACCACTGATTCTATTTATCTGATTTACAGTAGTTATCTATGCGCAGAAATGAGAGCACAATCACGTTATTTTTACAGTATAGCCACAATGTTAAGCTGTAAATAGTAGCTAATCAAAAGTGTCTACACAATTCTTTTTATAGGGATGATTTGTAACGTAATACCTTCATAGTTTGGACTTTGGTTTATTATAACGCTGATGTACTGCAAATGTGAGAAAAAGGCAACTTTTATTATTCGTCCTAAAAATAAAGCAGCCTGTATTCATACAAAATAACAAATATCAAACAGCTTTTCACATATGTAAGGCGTACTTACAGTAGAAGTGGCCATAAATGATTCATTGTACTTAAAGGTCAAGCCAAGTTATACTATTGTTACCGCACTAATTTCAGTTTAAATAGTAATAAAAGCAGCGATTTAGAAATGCTGTCCACTGTCTAAAAATACTGATTTAGTTGTGTTGCTTTCACTTAGGTTAAACCAACTTGAGAATGTCCGATCTCGAGACTGCCTTGGAATTCCATGTCCTGATTACCTCAAAAACATAGTTGTTTGAGTAATCCTTTATTATTAGTCTACCTTTTACCTTTTGTTTAGGAGAGACTGGCAATTCCAGTTCCATGTTTTTAATTAGGAGTCAACTTTATAACAGATTGGAAAACAGCGTAACATGGGCCCTTTAAATGTGCAGTAAAAATCCAGTAAGAAAGTACTTCACTCCATAGAAGCAAGCCATGTGCAGTCAGCCTGTTTAGTTTGAATCTTTTTTTGTTTGAGGGGCCCCTTACAAACATAACATAAATTGTGCTGCTCAGACCAGATCCTGCAGATGGTAAAGCTGACTAAGGAGCTGATAGGCTCTGGTACCGCTCATGTTCCAAAACTGAGTGAAGAACTATCATAATCATATCGTCATTGTCTGACTGCTCTTAAATTGTTTATTTTTTCTTATAAATACAATAAAATGCATGTGCCCACTTTTTGAAATATTGCTGGGATTGGCCATTCAGTTACAGGTGAAAGAAAAAATGAACATATAGACAGAGGTGGGTAAAGTAGGCAAAAATTGTAATGTTACTATAGCACAAAGTGGTGGTCCATGAAATTACTTAAAGATGCATTGTGTAACTTTTCAGGCTGAGGGTCTGCCACCATGGAGATGCTATTGTTTTGCAGGTAATGTTTCACAATATGGTATTAAACGTATATAAGATACATTTATTCAATTATAGGTGTTTTTATTGCTCAAACATACCTTTAAAAACATGCTTTCTGACTGTGAGTGGGGTCACCTCTTCACAGATCTCACCTGTAAATTGGCCTGGTGGCGTCTCCTGCTTGCCTATGGAGTTTGCCTTTGCAGACAGAAGCAATAACATCTCCATGGAACCAAGCAACTGGCAGGCCATCTACCAGAAAAGTTACATAGTGCATCTTAAAAGCTAAAATATGTAACTTTTTAGCCAAAAATATAAAATTCATGAGTTTTCTTTTCTTTTTTTGTTGTATTTACTGTACTGAAAATCATATACCTCCCAGGATGAATGTTCCGAAGTATGGTTTTAACTTTATATTTACATAAAACCATGCAAGTGACGTGCTACCTCCAGAAGGTCACTGTACCTTTAAGAGTAAAATAAAAGTATTAGGGAAGAGTAGCATAACATTCAAAGGACAGAGCATAAAAATGAGTAAAAACTAAATCATATCTGAAGGAGCGGAGCAAGAAACACACATGTTCATATCATTATTGACTATTGCCAATATAAAGCTTTTGTCACTTATAGACTCACAGTGGGGGGAGAGTAACCTAAACGTTTACTCAAGGAAGAGTACTTTTACTTAAAAAAAAAAAATATTAATCAAGTAGGTTAAAAACGACTACAAGTACAACTTACTTAAAAAGTTACTATAAAACTAAAAAGTTGCCTACTACCCACCTCTCAAATGTGGTGACTCTGACGGGACTAACCTGCACACGTCCTATTATTTTATTTTTGATTGATTGTTTTGTAAGGCTGCCATCTTGTGGACATACTACAATGTTACACAGAGATTCTATGGACGCACACGCTGCCTGCAGGAGGAGTTGGTGCAGGACCAAATGTAGGCTATAGCAGACAGCAGGTTTTCAAACTGTGGTCCGGGACTGTGTTTGGTTTTGGTTGTTTTTAGCTCTATTTTAGAGCTGACAAAACCTTAGTTTAGTATTGTCTTGTTATAGCCAAGGTTAGATCTGGTAGTAGCCATATACAGAAATTTGATTAACATAATAATAATAATAGGCTGATTAAAAAAAAAAAAAAAAAAGGGGATCGTGTGACTGTTATGTGCATTTTAACCACAAGAGGGAGCCACAGACTGCAGTAAGAAACCGCACACTGTAGTTTTGAGTTGCCAGTTGTAGGTTATTCTGTCTCCAGGGATCCTTTTGGAGCTCCGAGCTGCAGAGCAGATGTTCCGGGCTCGCGTCAGGTTAACGGAGGCACGTACCCGGTGAACGTGAGCTGTTCTCAGCCTGTGAAACATCTGATGGGACGGCCGTGCCAGGAACCTCTTTGTACTATTTTTACACATTCTTAGGCCAACTATTGATGTCTAGGACTGTGCAATTACAGTTTTTTCAGTCCCTTTGGCACATTTATCAATTGAAAATTGATATTTGTGAAACAGCCCACACAAAATCCAAATATTTGTGCTGAATAAACAACATTATAACATAGGTCAGAAAATAGCATAACACGAACCCTTTATGATATGAGGTCATTCCAGAAAAGTGACACTGCATTTGACGTTCACATTCAAACTCTCATATGGATGTGTAGTGCCTGTTGAAACTGCTTAGCCTTAGGATGATGTTGACCGAGTACTCCGTCTCCTCCTGCCCCTACTGATCGATTGTCTCCCAAAAACAAGTTTTACCATCAAAATGTTCAAACTCTTGTCATGTGTTTTCTGTGCTCTTTCATTCGTCTGGCACCTCAGCTCAGAAGTGTTAGTCCTGCTCTCAGGGACCACAGAGAATCACTGGTTTAGAGCAGGCTCACTCTGGGGTTCAAACTTTGAGTTTTGGACTGGAAAAGCTGTGCTTTTTTGTCTAAAACCTGACCGTATTTTGATTTGTTGTTATGCTGAGTTTTTATATTGAAAGAGACAGAATTTTGGCTGAAGCATGTGAGCACAGATCTGTAGTTTTGAAAAAACAAAATGAATTCCATGCTCACATATGTTTGTGAATGAGAGCTGTGTCAAGTGTTCTGAGGAAGAGCCTGAGAACTGTGTGAACTGATGACAAATGTTCCAAATGAGGTGAACACCTGCGCCTCTTTTCAGATGCGTGTTTCAATCAAATGATCAAACTGAACCAAGTTTCAAAAAACGATTGAGAAAAACACAAAATCGAATTGTGATCGAGAACGAGATTTTGTCTTTTCAGTTATTTTTTTTGGTGAAGTCTACAGCATTCCTGATAAAATTGTAGAAGAAATGTTCTTTTTGTTTGTTCAGAAAATACATTTGAAAAGCATTATGCCCAACTTACGATTTATACATTAAAAAAGCATTGTAAGCACTTATTTCAAAGCAAAAAGGTCCCAGGTTCCATTCCCCTGTAACCAGCACAAGAGGTCAATCCAATCCACAGTATCATTCTGAAGGACAGGCTGATCTGATCAAAAGGGCGCCTGCCTGAGACATAAGACTTTTTATTTTATTATTTTTATTTTTTGGGGGGGAAAAATCACATTACACACATGCCTGAAGAAGAAATTGCTGAAAGAGATTTTATTAGAAGAAATCACATGAAAACATGGTTTGACCTGAAGCACTACAGCCACTGGACATGGCCCAGTATCACCCCTTCACTCTGCTAGACGTTTACACAGCATTTACAAGTCCAATAGTATTCAGGGAGATTATACAGTATATATGACACTGACATTGACAGTAAAATGTGCCCGCTTTGTGGAGACAGAGAGGATTATGTCTGACATTTTTACATAGGCTACAATATGCTGCCCATGGTATGTTTCAGTATGTTCAAATCAGGTCAGTCCTGCACAGGAAACAGACAGAATTTACATTTTACAAAAAACAAACAAACAAACAAAAACATACCTTACATTTCAAACATGTTTTGTTTCCAATAGCCTATCAATATTTCAACTATGATGACCTTGGAAATGGTTGAAATTTAAAACTTAATGGAAGTATAAATAAAGTATAAATATATTTACATTCAAACAGAGACTTGGAGTAGTATTGTACTTGAAAGATTAAAAGATGATTTGAATTTAATTTGAACTGTAGGATGCTTGTATCTTTGTGACCAAATGTCCTTCTGGCTGCTCCATTCTTTGTTTCATTCAGGTGTAGGTTGGACTGGATGGGTTGTTCAATTTTAATTGAATTCTAGTCTTTTTCTTACTTTTTTAGTGCATCAGAAAATATATTTTTACTGCATTTTAATTATAAAATAAATCAGATAAATGGTATACAACTTCTTCGTGGGACATGAACAGACATGTCTTCGGACACCGAGTTTGTGGTTTGGCTCTGAAACTTGGATCTACTTTCCACTCTATTTCTTTTTCATTTATGTTTAGATATCATTACTGCACAAAAAATATCAGTCCTTTTAAGTCAACAAAAATATAAGTAATTGTAGTCATAGTTTTAGCCACATGAAATGAACACTGGTCTGACATTAGAAACATTCATGTCATCATTATACATAAGACGCATTCAATTATATTCAGAAATACTGGAAGTACGGTGGCTTCTGTGCACAATGCAACTGTCTGCTAAACCAAATCAGAATCATGTTGTGGTATAGGCAGAATTGTAGGTAATAAATACAATGACAATGACATCTTTTCTATTCAACTGCTATTTGGTAAATGGTATCACATATTTTACAGAAGATCTTTAAGGATGAGCAGACATTATATTTATACATCATCCAATGAATGAGTCACATTCAACTGTACAACAGTTAGGGAAATCTCATATGCAGCTCCGTCAGGACTAATGCATCCAGTGCAAAGCAAATCATAACGCATCAACAAAGAAATATATGAACAATAAAATGTAAAAATAAACTAAGTCTGATCAACACTGAGGTATCATGAGAAGAAATGACAAAACTAAGTAAAAATAAATAAATAATGGAGACGCTACAACTCAAGTAAAGGTAGCCTAATTGTAAGTAACTGTCTGGATTATAATATGGATCTGATTTATTATGATTTATTATTTATGTTCAACTAATTTAATATGATCAACAAAGCCTGTGACACTTGTAGATTTACTCACAGTGGGAAGAGTAATCAAAACTGTTACTCAAGTAAGAGTACTGTGGATTAGTAGTGGTAAAAGTTGGTACTTCCCATTTGTAATACTTGCAGTACTTAATTTGGTCTAATTTTATTCTTTAATGTTGAAAGTTTTCCAATAAACTGCAATGATGATATCAGAAATCTCCAACTTACTATTTAGAGATCCTCTTGTGAGTTTTAAGTCTTTATAATGTTGTATCTCCTCACAAACATATCTGAAGGTGTATTTTGTTTCATTCTCACACGTTTGAGTAACCCTTTATTAGTCTGCCTACATCTCCAAAGCTCAAAATGCTCTGTTGTCATTTTCAAGATGACAGCTACCTTTGACCTTTTGTTCAGTAGAGATCGGCAATTCCAGGGTTGAAATTATTATAGCGAAGGTGTATGGAGTTTAAAAACCAAGTGGACATGACAAAGTGGTCTTTCCATTTGAAAGAACTCAGCCTAAATATGCAGGGTTAAACATGTGAATGAAACAAAACACAACTCCAGGTGTGTTTTTGAGGAGGAAGCAACGTTATAACAGAGATCAGAAAATAGCGTAATATGGGTCCTTAAACTGATGTCATTCAAACACTCATATGGAAGTGTAGTGCCTGTTGAAACTGCTCAGCCTGATCTTCTCGGGGAGGATGATGTTGACCGAGTGCTCCGGCTCCTCCTGCCCCTCCTGCCCCCCTCCCCCAGCCTCCTTAAGCAGGCTCTCCCTCTGTTGCCTCACCAGCTGGCTGTACTTCGCATTGGCCATCCACGTCTCGCATCGGCCGAAGAACACGATGCCCGTAGTGCCCAGGATTACCAGGCAGGTGAGCAGTGCCAGCATACCAAAGCACACCAGCTGCCCGTGTGTCACCAGTACCCCTTGCGAGTGCACCGTCTCCTTTAAGGTGATCTTCAGGAGGTCACGTTCTGGCGGGCGAAGCAGCTTGTGGAAGGCGTGAGCTGGGAGCGAGTAGTGTTGGGGGGTGAGTGAAAAAACACGATGCTCCACTGGTTTGGGCGCGGCAGGCTTGGCACGCACCCTTGGCCTGTGCTGGAGGGAACAGGTGGGACCTGTGAACCACTTTTGGCAGGCGCATCTATATGTTCCGTCGGTTTGTCCAATGCAGGTGCCCCCGTTGGCGCAGGGTTGGCCGGCGCAGGGTAACAGATTCAGAGTCTCATTGCAGGTGAAGCCGGTGAAGTTGCCCGGGCACTGGCAGGTGAAGGCCAGGCCGTGGTTGGAGCAGGTGCCCCCGTGCAAGCAGGGGTTGGGCTGGCAGGTGTCCATGTTGACCTCGCAGTAGTCCCCGGAGAAGCCAGAGGGGCAGACGCAAGAGGAGAAGGCAGGGGTAGAGTCGTCCACGGCCGTGCAGGTGCCACCATTTTGACAGGGAGATCTGAGGAGCAGAGAAGGGGTTAGTGTGAGCTTTGGGGGAACAGGGGGTCAATGGTGATCAGGACTCAATACAGAACTACAGTTTGACATCGTGACCTCGGTGCTGTGTGGACTTCTGATGAGCTGGTATCCTGTAACACCATTTTTTAAACCTTGGGTTTTTCTTTGGTACAACAACAATTTGTGAAGAGAAATGTCATGACATGTATAACCATAGACTGTATATATAAATAGCCATAGCTAACCCGTTAGCTGTCGTGTTACAAACAGGAAGTGAGCGTGGGGGCACTTCCAGCTCCATTAACTCCAAATGACTTTACATTGAAAAATTGTCACCCCTCTCTGCAACTGCTGCAGGGAGCCTCGTTGTTTCGGTCTTAAAATGTTTGTATTAACCTGCTCTACGTAATCCTGGTGTTTTTATTTCACTAGTTTGTCCAGAAATAAATTCCTATTCCTAAAATGAAACTCTGCTCCAAATTCACTCATGTAACTGCTGGCCTTGTGAGCTTCATTTGACTGGAGCCGAACGCTGTGGGTGACGCCACACTCCCTTAGGTCACTTCTTTGTACAGTCTATGCATACAATTTATAAATCAATAACTTTATTCTTGTGTTAATTTTCTTTGCACTAATGGGGGATTTTTGGTTAGTCTTTTGTAGTAGAATAAGATTTGAGCTGTAGTTGGTCAAATAACTTCTATGTCTAATTATAGATACTACACTAATTACTAAATTTAGACATAGGATTACGAAGAATATCCTGCTTTAGGTTAGTGGTGCCTTCTGACAGGCCTAATGACATGTACAGTAATTAAAAAAAAAGAACAGATGGTGATGGGCCTATCGAAAGCATATTGAAACTGTTAGACTGTAAAATGAGTCTGCTAATGCTGCATTTCTACACTGAACAATAGTAGAAATATGAGCAATGAAAAGATCAAAATTGATGGTGGAAACACACACACACACACACACACACACACAACAAGGTATCTGTTAAGGAACATTATAAAATGATCAAAAGTGTAACCAATTTTGCATAATAGAGAGGCCTTTAATTAATGAATTTTGTGTACTTGTACTGATTTAAAAGCCACACTACAACAAACAAGGATTCATTTACTACTTACAAAATCTGACAATGCACACAGTTCTAATACATACATTATCTACATGCTTGTTAACAGTTAAAATGGACGATTTTAGTGTTATAGTATAGTATCGTATAGTATTTCAGTACAGCAACACAACAGCTTAAAGGAAAGACAATAAAGCACATATTTCTGAGTTCAGCTGTGAGAGATTGTGTGAAAAGACACTAAATATACCATTTCAGTACCCCCCGGTGTTATGCTATTTATAGACAAAGCTCTATACACGCCAAGATTTCACTGTCCCTAAAGTGCCCAATGTGGACCGTATTGTGCTGATATTGAAAATGTTGCTGGACCAGGTATCCATAATATCGATTAAGCCGATATAGGTTAGGGGTTGGGGCTTTGATTGAATATCATAAGAACATTTAAAACATTTACATGATTTGATAATGTTTGAACTTGTATTCATAAAAACCTGTTCACTTAGACTTAGACAAACTTTATTGATCCACAAGGGAAATTATTTGGATCAGTACCGTTTTGAAGGAAAAATAACAGCTGCATAAGACAACTGGATCTCTTGTGCAATAAGTTAACTGTGTTTCAAGTAAATAAGAGCCATTTTCTGTCCCTAAACTATTGGTTAATATCAGGTATCAGGCAAAGTATCGGTATCGGAGCAGAAAAAGCTGGATCAGTGCATTCTTAATTTGCAGCTTTTTGGTTGAAAACTCCTGAATCAAAGTTTGTGCTGCCTTCTGTGGAAATTTCCAGTAGTTTGTGACATCACTAAAGACTGCCCTGATTACAGCGAGGTTCTTGTGATTACAAGTGTGGTTTAGTGTTAGACCAATCACACTGTCCCACCCTCACTCTTTTCTTCAGTCCTCCAGGTACTGCCAGGTTTAGCAGCTTTATTTGAAATGTAGTTTTGGGATCTTTTGTTACTATGGCATTGTAAACAAGGTCTACTTTCCATATAGAAATTATACAACAAACATCCAATTACAACTTACAAATTGCTTATTAAAAGTGTATTAATCGGGGTGGTGTGGGCTCTCCACAGATCTGACCTGTAGCTTGGCCAGGCCCTGCTTGTCTTTATGGAGATACATAAGCTTGAGGCCATACTGTGGAATTCAACAATCTTCATGGTGACCTGTGTAGGACCATTCATTAGAAAAGTTGCACAGTGCACCTTTAATACTTGCATTGTTTAAAGTAAAGGCATAACATTTTGACAGCCCAAAGAAATACCCAGTTTATGCTAGAAATAAAATATACAGCCAACAGCAGGGGAAATCAGGCCACTTTGGAGAAACTCAGCTCCCAGCGTGGTGTGAAAAGTCTGCAAATATCACACTGTTATTTGAGTGGAGCCCGACTGCAGTGAGGCCAACACTCTGCTCTGTCAAAACAGGAAGTGAGTACAAGGCTGCAAAATATATCGCAAGTCAATACATCACAATAATAAGATCTCCGTGTGACAAAAACGCACTACTTTTGAAAAAGAACTATGTGAATAAATTGGGTCACCTCTTCACAGATCTGACCTGTAACTTGGCCTGATGACATCCATCTCCATGGAGATGAATAAGTTTATTACCATATTGTAGTAGAACCTTCCAGCCCAAAGCAATAACACCACCACACAAGAAGGTGATGGACCCTCTACCAGTAAAGTTACACAATGCACCTTTAAAGCATACATGGAATTGTGTCGTCTCTCAAACTGAAAACACTCTGTTCCACCTTTTGATGTCATTAAGTGGCAATACAGGAAGTGCTCCACTGTGTTTTTAAACTGCATACACCTTCACTAGAATCATTTTAATAATGTCAGCACTGGATAAACCCAAATTTGAAGCTCCAGCTATTCTTTTAGCCTTGTTGAAATGTCTTTGCTTCTACGTACACCAGAAGATATTGTAGCCTTTCTGTAGCTATTTCAGAAAGGTAAAAACTGAAATCTTTTTAGATAGGGCAACAATCTATGGTTCTGCTAGTTTATTGCAGTATACAGCAGTTTACAATGTACATTAGAAATAGCTGTGAAACATTCTATCTCTGCATGACTGATCTGAATGTAGACAACCTAATACTGCAAACCTGTGTGAATGAAACAAAACACAACTGCAGGTATGTTTTTGATGAGGTAACAACATTGTAACATGGCTAAAATAAGTCATTTTTGCATAATATAGGACCTTGCCTTGATTTTGACTAGTAAATAAAAGCATGTCATTTTTTGTTTTATTATAATTGAAATTATTGACCCAAAAAGCATATTGAAATATCGCAAAAATATCAGTGTTGTAGTTCTTAACAGCCATATCACGCAAAATTGTTCAATATGACCTAGTACACCTTACACAAGGAAGCACAAACACTAACTGTCTATATTGTGTGACGTGAAGAATGTCATTTAGCTCCAGGTTAATGTCAACTTTGCATTTTGTTGCCAGCGTCAATAGTTTATACTGTATGATTTGAATTATTCATAAAATGACTTCATTCTGATGAAGCAGGTGCTCTGTTGGAAAAGTCACAGATAATGGCGTGAAATCAGGAGCTGCATGAAAACTGCTCCAGGCTTTTCCAGGCAGAAGGATAAAACTGATTACACTGGCATTCCCTGTCGATTTATTTGATAACAACATTTTGAATAAAGCAAAAAATAAAGACTAGATGTCACTTTAGGCTAATGCTAATTTTGTGTGCGTGTGTGTTTTTATCTATATCTGAACCAGCATAAGACCATGTGTCAACAGTAAAGACACATTTTCTATGTTGAAAACGACATTCTGTATTATACAAGAAGGTCATTTATTATTGTGGTATCAGGATTTCTCTTTAATATTGAAGTAAGGGTTTATGGACCAAGCGAGGGTTGCTGATACTGGTATTGGATATTGGTGGTGATACTGAAAAATTTGCTGGATTGGATTTCAACTCAGTATCAGTTCAGTCAATATCCCGGTTAGACATATAAAAAAAAGATAGTAATAAGACTATTTACTGGTTATAGTCAGCCCAGAAAGTCTCATAATGTTTGAAGTTATCAACTACAGAACACATTTGGAACAGTTTTGTCTTATTTTATTTTAGTTGTAAGGAAATGAATGCACTGGTATCGGTTGATATTGGGTATCGGCAGATATTAAAAGCTACTCTTTATGGCAACTTGTAAATAACAACTAACATGCCTTGCATAGCGACATCATTACAACCTTCTATTACCTCATGTATGGGGCATGTATGACGCTAGATTTAATCAAATCGCTGCATTGATTTCATCTCAACTAGCATACACTATTGAGCATGTCCTGTGTGTGGCAATGGGGAATCTGTATCGAGATGAAGGACATAAACATGCTTCCTCAGACACCAACGCAGCATTGATCAGCCCAGTGTCCACACTTCAGCGCCCTGACCAAACGCCTGGATTAAAATGATCAATATCCCTAATAGAAAACAGTGTAATTATAGCGTCCTGTAGCATCCGGATCACTGACAGGCCCTTCATATCTGCACCTCTTCTTCTAATGAGCTCTGAGAGACAAGATAATAATAAAATTTAAACTTTATCTCGATCTAGAATAGACTTGATACTCAATACAGATTCCGATACCGCTATGATAATAAAACCACTATTTAGACACAACAATGTGATTTTCAACATTAAATCGTAGTACTTTCCTTTATATTACCATGTGGCCTTATGTCTGTGTAACCCCTCAGTCTCCAGGTATGTTCCATAGTGGTCCATGGGTGTATACTAGTCTATGTGCTCTAATACTTGTTCTGATACAGCTCAAAATCATTCTAAAGACATTCAGGAAGGGTTCATTTCTGTCCTGTTGATGTCACCTTTTAGTATTGATACTTGTTGAAATGAGTATCTAATTTAAATACAGGTTTTAGTATTGAGTAATACAGATAAAGTAAATATTCCTAGATGCTAATTTAGAGTTAGATTTTTTATTTTATCTATATCTGAACTAGCATAAGACAATGTGGTAGTTTTCTAATCACAAACATACCTGGAGTTGTGTTCTGTTTCATTCACGTTTACAACATGAACCCTGCGTATATAGGCTGAGTTCTTCCCTCAAACAGAAAACACTCTGTTCCACCTTGTGATGTCATGTGGTAATACAGGAAGTGCTCCATTGCTTAGTATTTGATTAGTATCTGATTTTCGATACTTTTGATAACCCTAGTACAAGTTAGGGCTCCACGATATATCGCAAAAGCATCAATACTTACTGACGCTATAGCAAACAGTGTAATTATAGCATCCCACAGCACCAACAGCATTGGCATACTTTTCATATCTGGCCCTCTCCTCAGGACTCCACCACAGCGTCTGAGTAATGAGCCCTGATCCTGGCCCTTATTGGATATGAATTCCCATCCTTCCATTGTTCCCGCTGTAATTACACATCTAAAAAGCACAAGACGAGAGCTGCCAATTATTTGACACTAGACTATATACGCTATTGGATTTCAAGCATTTCTTTTCAAGAGGATTACAAGCTCCCTGGCAGTACAAACAGATTCAGGTTTGAAAGTGAAGGGCCGTGTCAGCTGGTCGAGTCCCTGGAGTGATTTTTATACATTTATGTGCAGGGGGAGGATTTGCGAGCAGATCTCTCCTGTCCGTCAAGCATCTCTGTGGAGATGTGAGAGGCTTAAATAAATTTACGCTTTTCTCAGAGTGGACATCTTATTCATTCTTATGGCTTTAAAGGTTGTATGGAGGGTTTTTTGGTTTCAAATTGTCAATGATAGCATTATAGAGATGCAGCAGCCTTGTAATTATGATGACCAAAAAAAAAGAAAGAATGAAAATCCATCAACTGTGGACGTGGTGGGGCCAGATAAACATTAGCCAATAGATAACGAGGCTACCTCATTATCTATTGGCTATAGCGTAACTGACTTGCCGGCGTGCTGGGATCACGTGGTTTATGTACGCCTCTCACGCATTCCACCGACATAAGATGCTTTTTACTCAACCAACGCAGCGATTCTTAGCGGCTTTTTCCATTCCTCACAGTTAGCACAAAGTTTGTTGCGATGGCAAACAAGAATCCACTACCAGTTAGCTGCAAAAGAAAGTCCGTTTTTGAGGTCAATGAAAGAAGAGAAGAAGGAAAAGGAGTGAAGCCAAACTAAGGTGATTCTCTGAGATTTCTTCCAGCGATGGCGGGCACTGAAGCAGAGGGTCTAAAGACTGACGCGCTGGTTGCTAAATTACTTCTGGACAGGAAACTTCTGCTTATCATTTGAAAACGTACAGATAGTTACAGCAGCAACAGTGATTCTGAACGCGCACCAGCTGTAAACAAGCAGCGTAAGCGTAAGGAGGAGGCGGGAGGAGGCGTTTCTACTTAGGGAGCTGTGGGGCAGGGGGAGTGCGTAACATTTGAAAAAGGACAAACAGTCACTGGATTTCTCCTTCCTTGGACAATCCTCTATACAACCTTTAATCAGATTTTTTCTTTATCAAGCTTTCTATCACCTTGGTAAAAGTACTTCTTACTTTCTAACTTGGAATACACACTTCAACTACACCTCCGTCTCCATTGCGATATATAGCTGTTGGAGCGGCATCTGTTGTCAGTTGTAGGAATGGATGATAAAATATTAATAAATGTGTCTTTGTGAAACGTGATTTCTTTGCTAACACAATCTGATCACACAAATGCTCAAAACCACTCCGGTGATGGTGCATGAGCTTAAAAAATGTCTGATCTGTGACGTAACAATCTGGGAAAGTGTGATTTCTGAGCGCTTGGCAAAGGTGACCTCGTACAGGATTAATGATTCAAAGTTGAAAAAAATTAAATTTTGATATGATATTAATGATATTAGAGCTATAAATATATACTCTGGAGCGATGATTGACAGCCAATCGACAGCCACAACAATCCAACATGGCGCAGACTGGTGCGCTCCAGACTTTGAAACAGAGCGGACATTTGTGCTCGGATCACGCCGTTTTCCTTTTCTCCAGATACGGCGGGACATCGCAGTGGTCCGGACTACCTTAGCTGGAGGATTTTCACCCACACCAGTGGACTGGGAGACAGCCAAGAAGGAAAATGTTATGTACCTTTTTGCTCAAGTAAAGTACTTTCTGTAATATTGCATTTACAGCATTGCATTAGAAGATTGTCTTAGAGTTCTGTGTCTATGCCAATGCAATTTTAAAGGGGAGTTCTAGACAAAATGTAACCTGCCTGGACCAGTGCTATCTCCTCACAGATGAAGATGGATTAGGCCTGGCTGGAAATGGGTCACCTCTGACAAATGGCATGAGAGCAAAGACTCCAATTGCCTCAGACTGAATGGAATCTTGTTTGCTTTGATGGTAATGTTAGAGTTGAAACCAAAGAGCTGCCTGTTTTCATCAATCAAAAACCTCCCATTACTTCATTTCAAATGTGCGCTGGGTTTTGAACAGTAAGGCTGAAATATCGAACTGTGATTGTGATTCGATTTGTGATTTGTGTTTTAATTAGAGCTTTAGTCGACTATAAATAAAACACAGCCTTGTTAACCAATTAGTATGTTAAAACGGGGTCATAGTAAAGAAAATCAAAACTACAGACCATCTATATATATCATGAAAATATCAATATTAAATCTGTATTTTTCTCATTTCAGAAAGTGTAATGTTCTAATTTTCTGAGACACAGAATTTTGGGTTTTCATTATTTGTAAGCCATAATCATTAAAATGTCAAGAAATAAAGGCTTGAAAGCTTCACTCTATGTGTCATGAATCTATATAATATGTGGGTTTAACTTTCTGAATTAAGTGGCAAAAAATACTGAACTTTTTCATGATATTTAAATTTTTTGAGAGAGTCTGTATTATGATCTGATCCAAACTCCACTCACAAGAATACAACTGCACTTGAGTTCATTCAAAAACAGCTATTTACACAGAAAGGTACTAGCAAATGCTGTATTTATAAGTAAAAAGGCAGATTAAACTCACAAATCATCAGCTAACACATACCATACATTCTCCTCTCTGCTGTTTTCCCATATAAATCCTTAAACTCTAAATAAAATGATTAGGGATGCACCAATGCTGATACTGCTGGATCGGATATCAGCTCCAAAATATTGAGTCTGTCAATATCGTGGTTGGACATATAAATTGATGTAATAAGACCTTTTACTGTCTGTTGGTTCAGAAAGTCTCAGAATCTTTGAACTTTTATTTTTACAAAGTTGCTGTGTGGTTACTTGAGGGATAAATAACAGCTACATAACACATTTTGTCATTCGTGGACAAGGAAAATAAAGTCAATTTTTTAGTGCTTGCACTGGTATCGGTCGCTATAGAGCAGTAGTACGAGTCGAGTCGGCAGATATTTAAAGGTGCATTGTGTAACTTTTGTGGTGGAGGGTCTGTAAAATGCTTTTCTCCATGGAGATGTTTTGCTTTGTCTGGAATGTTCCACAGTATGGTATTAAACCTTTCTATCTTCATGAAGACCAAGCCAGACCAAGTTACAAGTCAGATCTGTGGAGAGGCAGCCCTGCTCAAAGTCAGAATGCCTGTTTTTCTTGGTATTTTTGAGCAATAAAACCACCTGTAATTGAATAAATAAGGTAGAGCTGTTTAATGTCGTACTGTGGAACATTTCAGGCAGAGCAATGACATCTCCACAGAAACAAGCAGGCGACAGACCCCCAACCAAAGAGTTACATAGTGCACCTGTAAAGCCATAGTATCGAAATCTATATTTGAACTGAGAAACTGGATCAGTTCATCCCTAAATATGATTATTAGTCAAATACAAATATTGGTCGACCAAGACATCATCAACAGACTAATCAATCCCAGTTGTCATAATAGCATTTAGTTTAAAGTTCACATTTTAAACATCGTCCTGGAGAATTGACAAAAAGACTGAAAAATGAACTGAATCCATTTCTAAACTACAGGGTTAGCAGCTTTTACGCAGAATAACACAGGAGATTGTCTTGTTTGTGGAGGAAATTCTGGTACTTAAAAAACTGCAGTCTTTGTCATTTGCTAATTGTGTCCATTCAAATTGTAATTTTAATTAATCTTGCTCCCTATCGTGCTACTCCATTTTGACTGAAAGCATTTTGTACTATTACAAACTCAAAACTAGTAGAATTCGTTCAGCAAAGCAATAATGGAAATGTCCCAACACAGCTCGTTATCCGGGCCCTATAGAGCCCATTTCAAATATCTGATATGCAGGTTGTTGTGTGTGCCAGCTTTATGGTCACTGCCGGGGGAAGAGGAAAACTTCTCATAAAATGATACAAGCTGCTATACTTAACACCGTGTGGATGTTGTGTGGATGGAGAGAGTGATGCCTGTGCAAACTAAACAGGGAAAGAAACATGTCCACCAATACTGAAGCTCTGCCCAATCAGCTTTTTGTTAAGCCAGTTTTGATCATGTCACTACATTATCTTCCACCCATAGGTTTACATAGAGAATTGTCATTTCAAAGGCTGTTTCTTAATATGTATTCTTCATACGCTGACCCAAGCTTAAGCAGAACCTATAGACATGAACTTTTTCAGTTATATTGAAGGTCGTATATTTGAGTGAGTGAGTTTTAACCATGTTAGAAAGTCGTTCCTCAACAAAAACATACCTGTGGTTCAACTTTTGGTTCATTCACACGTTTGTATAACCCTTTATTATTAGTTGTTTGTATAACCTTTTATTATTAGTCTGTCTACGTCTCCAAAGCTCAACATCCTCTGCTCCACCTTGTGATGTCATGAAGTGGTAGTTTTCAAGTTACCTTTTACCTTTACTTCAGTAGAGTTTGGCAATTCCAGGGCTGAAAAAGTCCAAATGATTCTAGTGAAGGTGTATGGGGTTAAAAACACATGACATCACAAGGTGGAACAGTGTGTTTTCAGTCTAAATATGCAGGTTTGTGTGTTAAACATGTGTGAATGAAACAAAACACAACTCCAGGTTTGTTTGTGATGACAAAACATTAAACATTGATCAGAAAATAGCTCAATATGGAACCAACAGATTTTGAACGGTTTCACAGAAGGATTTGTTGACATCTAATTCCTTGTCTTATTATGACTGACATTTCAAGTACTTCTTTTCCATTCCCTTGTGTCTTGCATTAATTGAAAAAACATAATTTCTGTATTACTTTTTTCCAACTCCAGTAAACAAATAAATCTGCTGTGATACTAGACCTTTAAACTTCTGTACCTTGAAGTTTTTTTGTTTTTTACACCAGATGGCCTACCTGTAGTGCCAGAAGACAACCAATAACAGTACAACACACACACTACACCTTAACGCAACTCATTTTAATTGCCCTTTCACTTTTGGGATCATTTGACTTCGAGCCAGCTTCAAAACAAAATGGAGAACTTCCTGAACAACAAACTAGCTTTAAATTACGTGCTACAAGCCAATTTGTCACTTTCTGTGAGAAGTACTGTCCTGGCTCGCAGCTAATGTGTAAAAACAACACAGTGAAGAGCCCCATTAACAACAGAGGACTACATCCACCTGAAATGGCATCTTCAGGGCAACGAAAACCTCTGCAAACAGCTCAAATTACAGCAAACAACAGTGCAGGGGCCTTTTACGGGATGGGATGGCACGCTCTGTCTGAGGTTTTGTTAAGACTTTAATCGGAGCTTCATTTTAACACAGTCTGACCAGAAAGAACAGTTAGTGAGCTAATTTGTGCAGTTATATAAATCTCTCACGCATAAAATTACAGTCACAAGCTAGTGAGTTCATTAGCCAACAGTTTTTCAGGTTTTTGTTGAAAATCAAACACCTAAACCAGACCATGAAAGCTCGCATTGCTCATAGGCTCCTGAAAAGATTTTTTAAAACTTAAACTTAACTCTTAAAACTTATTTGAGTGTATTTGTTAAAGGTTCTATATTATGAAAAATTTAAGTTTAAACTCAAAATGCTCTGCTCTACCTTGTGATGTTTGAGACAAGAACTCAGCCTACAGTAAAGTTGAAGGGTTTGTGCGTTTAACATGTATGAAAGCAAAACAAAACTCCAGGTATGCTAGTAATGAGGAAACAACAGTCCTAAGTCCAGGTCCTCTCTCGGCCTCAAGTCTTTTCGATGCAGCGCTGCGAATGATTGGAATTTGGCTCAAAGCTCACTTAAACTGGACTCTTTTATTTCTCTTTCTGCTTTTAAATGTAAACTGAAGGTCATTTTTAAAGATGTGTGTAAATGTTCCACTAATGAAACTAAAGGAGATTTTTAGAGACTGATGTAAATGTTGTTTTACTAATGAATGATGTTTAATATTTAATTGTTTTAACTCCCCTTCCCCTTCCCCTGGCTGCCTCTGGCCTAGGCCAACATTGTAAATAAGAATTTGTTCTTAATGTTTTGCCTGGTAAAATAAAGGTTAAATAAATTAAATAAACATTATAACACGGATAGGAAAATGGAGTAATGCAGACCCTTGAATGTGTGCATTGTATCTCCATGGTAACTGGTGAACAGCCCGGTACATGCAGACATAAGGACATAGCGCCTCACCTGTTCTCCGCACACAGGCCCTTCTTCAGGTGGCAGTAGTCCCCAGTGTATCCGTGTGGACAGACACACAGGTAGCCCCCCTCACCTGTCTCGATGCAGGTGGCGTTAGCAGCGCAGGGGCTAGAGGAGCACAGCCGGGTGTCTGCAGGATGACAAACAAACAAGTCTGGTTTAGAGATCAACTTATTCCAGATTAGATCAATTTATCCCAGATTGTATACAGGCTATGTTAAGGTCAAAGTAGGGAGTAGAGAGTAGAGATGTGGCATTACGTCAAATATGAAACGTTGGCTCACCATTTGGAGTTAAAAGGCGCTGTGCCTGATTTTTACCATCTTAAAAACGTGCAAAACAGAACTACAATTTCAAATGGCTGGCAGTGGTTCAAAGTTATTCCTCACTTACTTTATGCATTCAGAGTATCCTAATTATTCACCACTATGAGTTAATAAGCGCTTTTCACAACTTTCAGAAACCAGAGCGGAGTTTTGCCATGACAGTAAAGCTAACAGCAACTAGCATGCTAACGCACACTTCCTGATTATAGGACAGTAAAGGCTTTTTAATTAGATGCAGACAGTAAGCAGCAGGCACATTTTGGCCTCAAGAGCTGCTTATGCAATATGTCTGTATTGAGGCAAGACAGATTTCACTCACATACGCGGGAAAATCAGATATAGGTCCTTTAACCTTCATTTTATTATTACAGACTGAGTAAAGTCAAGGAGCAGAACTGGGAATTGATTTAGCATTATGTAATATATGAAACGCTGGATTTACTGCTTGGAGAAAAAAAAAAAGTTCTATCACTGTTTGAACTTAAAGGGTAGCACATGCAGAAACCAGACTTGTTCTACTGATTCTATAGAAAATGTTGATTTACTGACAGTTACAAAAAAGAAGAAATGTATGGCATAAAAGCTGTTTATGTTTACATGATTTGATTTGATTTGATTGATTAGTAACTGAAAGGTACATTGTGCAATTTTTTTCGGTGGATGGTCCTTCAAATGCTTTTCTCCCTGGAAATGTTATTGCTTTGTCTGGAATATTCCACAGTATGGTGTTAAACCTTTCTATCTTAATGGAGACCAAACCAGATCAGGTTACAGGTCAGATCTGCAGAGAGGCAACCCCACTCACAGTCACAATGCATGTTTTTCTAGGTATTTTTGAGCTATAAACCCACCTGTAATTGAGTAAATATAAGGTTGTTTAAGGTCATACTGTGGAACATTCCAGACAGAGCAATGACATTTCCATAGAAACGAGCATGTGACGGACCCCCAACCAAAAAGTTACATAGTGCGCCTTTAAAGGAGCAGCATGTAACTTTTTCAATGGAGGCAAACAGGTGTCAACACGATGCCAGCAAAGCCACTTTTGTAATTTACATCAGCTTTGAAAATCCCTAATAAAATATATTTGGTCCCACTATGTATAATGTTGATGCTGTAGAAGAAATAGTTTGAAATAACTGTGATTTAAATTATTAGCTTGATATTTGTTGTTCTTATTCATCTCATTATCAAGCAGCTGTACAATACACTCAGTATTCAGATTTCTCCAAGTCTCCAAAACAACAACTGCAATACTTTATAGGTTTGTGTGTCAGTTTCTTATTCATTTGTTGTAACCACTCTTTATTGTGGGTGAAGTGTCTTGCTCATGTGTACAACAACAGTAAGCAATGTTTGAACTAGCTACTACTTTATTAGAGGGCAAAGACATAATAAAACCCACTGCATGCGCCACTGTCACCCTGAATAAAGATAATATCTATGTGCAAGAGTACTAATCAGGTAATAATGACGGGGAGCACACTGGCAGAGTGGTTAGCCCTCCTGCCTGTTAGTTCGGAAATGATTCACCGGAGCTTTGGACCACTCGTACCTCTGAACACGGCTGCATTCATTATGTTAATGGGTCATGAGGTATGCCTTTTCAAATGAAATGCAAATTGAAAATTACAGGCTCACGTTTACAGTGGAGCCTTGAACAATATAAATCGATAAGAGATAAAAGTCACATTTCCACTCATGATTACAGCTGGCTCTAACAAATACTGCATATTATCTGTAGTTATTTCATACACACCAGATTGTCCATTTGAAACAAGTTAGAGAGAAGATTACATTAATACCTGCTATAGGCCTAAAGTAGAATCCTTTACTCTAATTATAGTTAAATTGTCATTTGCAACAAATCATTTCAAATGATAATTTCCATTCATTTTCAATGAATTCTTCACTAGCAATGTGATAATGAAACACTTTAGTACTTAATTTGCATCTGTAAAGAGTCATAGTCAAGTTATTAATTCAACCTTTTATTTAAATCAACTTAAATATTATTATATATCCAAAAAATAACCACAAATTTCTCAGTAATGCAAGAAAATGTACACACGATAAATATAATAAATACTGACCCCAAAGATATTGTTCCAGCTTTCTTATATTGAATGATAAGTAGATATAGTAATGATGGGGACAGGCCTATTCTTCAGCCCTGAACTGTGAACAAGTGAGGTCCATGAAGGTAATGTGCAAAATGACATTTTGAAATTAAAGATGTGCATTATATCAAAACTGAAATCCAGAACAAAACCAATTGTGTTAATGTAAATAGCTTCAACCAGACGCACTTTTGCTAGAGGATTGGTTCAAATTAATTGAAGAAACTAGAGCTGATGTTTATTATGCAAGATGAGGTAAACAGTCGGTAAATATCGTAACGAAGTTTAGTTGACGGTTTGTGCTGCTCTATCTATGTATGCATACAACTGCGTACTATTCCAGAGTGATATTTTTCATGCAAATGTATGTTAAATTTCTGGCCAACTGTCACTGTTTTTGTTCTATTATTGTGCAAAATTTTCAATAAAAATTAAGTGAAAAAACAAACAAACAAACAAACAAACAAACAAACAAAAAATAATGGTGTTATGCAATATGAATCCAAGGGCAAAAGCATGGCAGAGATTTCAATGCAGTGACATCTTAACAGAGGTCCATGTGAGATGAATTATGATACAGGATCGACCTTCACACTCTCCACTTCACAATGACTGATAGATACATGCCCAAATGAAACACCAGATCTACATTTAGCCGAGTCCTTGAGCAGAAACAGAGGTAACTACCCCCTGACTCTCCTATAGAAGTGACCTGATTATCCCGTACAGAGGGCGTCCTTGTCTCTGCCTCTGCTGTCTGTATGTCCCCCAGTGTGCGTTACAATAAAACACCACTACAATCAACTATGTCCTTTAGTGCGTATGACAGGTTTTGATCATTCTCTAATTTTGACTTCATTTGGTGGGATAATACCTGCTGTAAATATCACTTATAGTTTCACACTATTCAAGACGCAATTCGAGAATAAAAGTTGAAAATCAATTCTATCCATAAGTTGCACAATGTAATTTACACAAGAAACTTATTTTGTCTGACAGTTTACACATTATTTCAACAAAATAAATGTATTTTCTTATATTTTTATTTGACAAATAATAATTTCTGTGTACAATAGAGGGATTTTGGCCAAGTCTACTACATGGTCCTAATTCTGAAATTAAAAAAGTTTCAATACCTCCTGTTACCATCAGAGGGCAGCAGAGAGATAATCCAGGCATTCTCGGTGAAAAAGAAAGTCCATGTTTGAGCGCAGTGCTCTCTGTTCAAATGCATTATTAGTCACAAATGTAGAATATTTAACAAATGTGAATGGCTTAAATATATTTTAAAAGCTGCCATATTACATTAAGTGCTCTGTATTCAAACAAGCACACAGCATGTCTTATTGTAAGATATAAAATATGATTAAGGAACCAATTTGGAAGAGACATGCAGAGATGTTTACAGTCAACTGGTGACCCCTTTCCACTGTAGCCTCAATGACTCTATAAACCAGGCTTTAAAAAGTAAACATGATTAATTCATGAAAAATTTCCCAAAATTTACTTTTACATGGACCACCTTCATGTTATCAGCCGTGAGCTCCCATTTCATAGAGAGCCTATAGTAAACAAAAGGGGAGAAGAGGGTGTTTGGTTTTTTGAATTTCAAAATGAACAAAGAAAATTGATAATTGATTTGAAGCCCATTTGGAAACAGTCCCAAAACCACCTTGTTCTTTTAAGTTAGACTCTTCTGAATGTGGGCCAGTTCTAAGACATGAGAATAAACCCACTATAAGTATGACTGACTCAGCGTACCAGACTCACCTTGGTCACAGAGGCTGCCCACCCAGCCCTCCTCGCACACGCACTGCCAGGCCTTCTCACAGGAGCCATGCACGCAGCCGGGGAACGCCATGCACCGGTCACAGTTCTCCCCCTGCCATCCGGGTTTACACCTAAACACAAGTGGAGCGACGGTGAACTATTAATACCCCACCCACAGAGCAGAGTGGCAACAGTGCTGTCAGTACATGCGCTCAAAGCAGGAGATGGGGGACTAGGCTTACTGTAGATCAGGAGGTTTTGTGTGTGCACAATTCTAGGTTTTCTCTCATAGAATTGAATGACATATAAAATGGAAATTCTATGTATCAATTTCAGCTCTGAATAGGGCTGCACAATTTAAGAAAAAAAAAATAAAATTGGTATTTTTCTGACAAGACACTGACATTTATGAATAAAAAAGTAAGATTGAAAACACACCCAAGCACATCAACATACTAGCAAATACTGAAATGCTAAAGTAATTAAAGAATTCCATGTTTGTAGAGATCTAAGAACTACATTTTTAGAATATAGGATGTTTTGTCATTTATAGTGGACATTTTATTACCTGAATAATTGCAGCATTTGAGATTTGATATCGCACCTACTCAAACTGCGACCCTACCTCTTAAACACTTAACAGACATCAAAGAAGTGCTCCTCTGTGTTTTTAAAGTCCATACACTTGAACCAAACTGATAATTTAACACTCAAATTAACACCACAACAATGAACTATATCATTTAGTGTTGTGTCAACAATGGTCATGCTGCTAATTCTTCAGTAAAAAAAATGTTTAAACCATCAAAAGGCACCAGACGGATAATCCAGGCATTCTCAGTGAAAAGCAAAGTCCATGTTCGAGCACAGTGCGCTCTGAGGTAGAATATTTAACAAATGTGAAAGGTCAAACGTATTTTAAAAGCTGCAATATTACATTTAATGCCCTGTATTCAAAACAAGCACACAGCATGTCTTATTGTAAGATATAAAATATGATTAAGGAACCAATTTGGAACCATGCAGAGATGTTTACAGTCAATTGGTGACCCCCTCCCACTGTATCCTCAATGACATTTATATGATCCACCTTAATGTTATCAGCCGTGAAGCCCCATTTCACAGATAGCCTATTGTAAGCAAAGGCAGGTTGTTTGTTTTTCTAAATTTCAGAATGAACAAAGAAAATTGATCATTGATTTGACTGTGAGCCCATTTGGAAACAGTCCCAAATCCACCTTGTCCTTTCATGTCAGACTCTTCTGAATGTGTGCCATTTCTCAGACATGAGAATAAACCCGCGAAATCCACGCACCTGCACTTTCCTGGCTTCTCACAAAACCCATTCTCCGTGTTGCATGCTGGGCTGCATTCCCATCCTGCAATCAGAACCCAATTTTAGTACAAGCAAAATTCCCCAAAACAAATTCAACTGTCAGAATTATTTTACGCAGTAGTACTGTGCGTTTCATAAAGTGTGTGAAAATATGGCCAATCTCATTTTACCTTTAGCGATGCCAGTCACGGTCAGAATAAAGACCACCGCTGCGAGGTGATGCATTGTAATTCCCATCCGCTTTATCCTGCGAAACATACAGCGAATCAGGAGTGGAAAAAGAAAAAGAGCAGCCTCGGTCGGTCTTTGAGAAAGCGCGCCGTTTCATCTACAGGGCATACATCACTTAAAAGTTGCTTTAAAGGCAGGACAATGGGTTCAAAGCCAAACGCAGCCTCATAAATGAGAGAAACGACAGCTTCCTGTGTAGCTCCTGAAGGAAAGGTAGAGGCGTCCACGCGTTGTCTCCTTTTACGCACCTGAACCGTGGTGTTCTCAGGGCATCATTACGCACAGAGGTACATCCAAAGACAAAGCAAAACAAGCACACGAAAAACCACACGCTTTACCTATGTGGCGCCAGGTTTCCACGTGGCTATGCTCATTCTTAATTCACTCGAACCCGCGCGTCTTAAAGCGATAAATCCCAGCACGTTGTCCACAGGTGTAGCGGAGCTCGTGTCCTACTCGCGACCGGGGGACCTGACGCTTTGGACAGGACCGCTCTGTGCACACGGTCCCAGCGCCACAGGCTCCTCCCCCAAATGAGAGAGGCTCCACCGGCGTGACCCCACGAGAGAACAAGAAATGTAAGTGGAAACCTGGAAATCTTCACGCGGGACATGAAAATGTACTGATTTTAACATTAACTGTTCTGGAGGCTGTTTTTAACAAAGCGTCATGCCAACTTTGCAAACATAAGTGTCACAGTAACATAAGCAAAACAAAATCCACGAATTCACAACACATTTTCTGCTTTCTAGCTAATTAAATTGTGTTAACTGAATCAAAAAGTAGATTAGATTATCTTTAAAGGTGCACCATGTAACTTTTCTTATGAAGTCTTTGCCATCAGCTTGTATCCATGGTGATGTTGCTGCTTTCCCTGTAATGTTCCACAGTATAGTTTTAAATATATTTATCTTACAGGTGTTTTAATTGGTTAATAATACCTTGGGAAACTTGTATTCTTACTGCTAGCGAGATCACCTTACATCTGACCTGTCTCCATGGAAATAAATAAGTTTAATGCCCTATTGTGGGAGATTTCAGATAAAGCATATTTAAGGAGGACTATTATAAGTGTAGGCTGTTTAGTGATTCATGCACGTTTGAATCATCTTTATTCACTGACGCCCACTGCTCTTTGCTGACTTTGTTCTCCAATTATATTTTCTTAATCTGTGATAAAGTGATGGGCATTGTCACATAGTCATTTTGGCACAGAATGATCTACAGAGCGTGGTCCAACAGAGTGGCACTGTTGTGATGACTAGGCCTGTCACCATTATTACTATCTCGATCTATTATTTAGTACATGAAAGCTGGAACAATATTTTTTAGGGGTCAATATATTGTGTGTACATTTTCTTTGCACTACTGGGAAATCTGTGGTAATCCTTTGACTATATGATAAGATTTAAGTCAGTTAAAAGGCTGAATCGATAACTTCTACAAGTCATAGTTATAGAAGTACTAAAAAGTGTTTCATTCTACTTTATTGCAGCTCATTGTTTTTTAACAATATTGTACATTTAGAATAGTTTCTGTGATTTAAATCTCCTCTTGGATTTTAATAAATTAAGTTCAATGTTATCGTTTATCATTTATATTTCCTTCAGCAAATTTATAGTGACACTGCAATCCAACCCGGAAGTCAGCGGACTTGTTTCTTTTATTAAGATTTATTTGATCAGTATTGTGATTTCAAATGTCCAAAATTTTACATAATGAGCCATGGGTGTCAGAGACTATACCTAAAGCAGACAAAAGGTTCTATATTACACAAAATTGACTCTTGTGAGCTTTTAGCCATGTTTTAATGTTGTCACCTCCTCAAAAATATACCTGGAGTTGTGTTTTGTTCCATGCACACATGTTTGTGTAATCCTGCAATATTAGTCTGTCTACATCTCAAAAGCTGAAAAGTTCCTTTAAGACGAGGAAAATGACTTCAGACATACTTTGTGTAAACTTCAGATTGATACTGAGTGACTTCCCTCTCTACCTGTGATCCATTATAATTGCCTATTCTATTTTTAGCTAACTTATTACTGTCGACAATCCCAGTTACAAGTCCTGAGGGCACAGGCAGGTCCACTCCTCCAAAAGACTTCAACCAGCACTAATTATGACTTTCATATCCATCTGATGTTATTATGAGCATCGTGAGGAGGAGGAGAGGAGGGCTGTCAAGTCCTAGGGGCCATGTAAAGGAGAAAAATGATGAAGAATATTGAACTTTATTACACTATATCACTATGTAGTCTGAAACGCTGGTTAACTCAGTACCAGGGGAAATATCTTCTCAGTGTCTTTGTGAGAGCGCTCCAAATGTCATGCTGCTATTACAGAGCGTGATAAGGAGGAAGAGGAGCTATTGGAGGGGGCGCTGTGACAAAAGTGAAATGTCACCCTGATCACCTGGATCACACAGGCCGGGGTTTATTAGCCCTGCTTTTCCGCACCATGAACAAGGAGCACTTTACAGTTTGGTATTAGTAAAAAGAGAACAAGCTCTGGATGTAGAATTATTAAGGATGGACCGATCCAGCTTATTCAGTTTTGACACTGATGTTGTATCGTTTTAGCTGATACCAGTGTAGGGATGGAAAAAGGCACTTATTTCCTTGAAACACAGTTAACTTGTTACACAAGAGATCCAATTGTGTTATATAACTGTTACTGATTCTTCAAATAACTACTGAACAGCTTTGTATGAATAAATGTTCAAATCAGTCTGTAAATAGTCTTATTTCATCCATTTAAAGGCCCAGTCAAATTGCAAATTGTGATGAAACCTCATAGTTGAATATTCTTTTAGTACCAAATTACCACAACGCAACGTTTTAAATGTCCTCTATATTGGACTATGACTATATGCTCTATGTAAATGAGTACAGTAAAGATATATTATATAAGCTGCTCTTGAGGTCAAAATAGTCTGCTGTGTACTGTCTGAATCAGAAAGCATGTTATTGTGTGATAATTATTGTTATTAGCTTTACCATGACGGCTAAACTCCGCTCTGGTCTCTGAGAGTTGTGAAAAGCTCTTATAAACTCATCACAGTGAATAATTTGGATGCTTAGAATGCATAAGGACTATGGACCACTGCAAACAAAATGAAATAATTCTGTTTTTCACATTGTTAAGACAGTAAAAATCAGGTACAGCGCCTTTAACTTATCCATATTGGATTTATCAAACTGCCCTGTTATTTATTACCCACAACCTTGAAAAACTTGCATTCTTTCAGTGAGCGGGGTGGCCTCTCGATAGATCTGACCTGTAACTTGGTTGGTTGATGTCGACCCATCACCAGAAAAGATATATATACTGTACACAAGTTCTTGGCTCTTGATTCTTCATGTTTTTAGTACTAAATATGACGCACTAGACTGAAACTCATTAAAATAATAAATTTCAACACTCCAAGGTTGCACTCACCATCACTAAACTGTTTTATTAAAGCTAAAATCAAAACTTGCTGTTAAAATCCAAAAACAAAGGAGCTCTTTACAGTGAAACAGACTTAATATACTGAATTATTCAAACAAGAGTGAATGTAACGAAGCAGAATTCTGAAGGACCAATATTGTAAATTGGTTAAAAGCGCAGAGCTGTCAGTATATGAGCACTTGATTTGTCCTGTTTATTGTGACAGAAGCAGAAATAGTGCCCTTCAGCAAGCTGGCGGTGAGTGGTTGTTTGTGGTATATAAGCAGAGGAGATACGCCACTGCTCCATTACTCAGGCTCCCACGTACTTCTGCCTCACACCTGTCAACAAACAAACAAATGAGTCATCAGTTCTCCAGAAATCCATAATTACAGCTGTCGACTATATCCCTTCAGTATGTGGCAAGCTTTGTGAAATCAAATTTTCTAAATGATGAAGTAAAGTGACAGCGAGTATTGTGACATGAACAGCCTAATAAAAAGCACTTAACATTCAGGTGTAGAGTCATTTATTACATTCAATTGTATGTCATTGCTATTGCTCCTTTACTGAGAGTTTTCATCCTCCTCTTGTATTTGCTGGATTTACAGTCTGTCAGTTAAGGATAAGAAAAGTCTGAACAGTATTGTGAAGATCAATATTGTGAAGATCAGTTCCAAAATAATGTGCAGATGCCCCGTGGAGCAGGAATGGAGTCCACAAAACCAGATGCACATTAGGCCATCATGATCACATCCTTAAAGAAGATCTATTGTTCTTGTGTCTGCTATATTTATAATCTATGTCACCTATGGATTACTATGTTGTGATTTGGACATTTTCATATTCATCTAAAACGACTTAATAAAAGAAACAAGTTCGCTGACTTCTGCGTTGGTGCATAGACAGCTGCACATCACACTAGCAAGCAGGAGATTTTTTGTTAATTTATTCCAAAATAACTATGTGACGCTGCCTAATCCTACATGTCACAGTTTACAAAAATAAAAATGGACAACAAAGTAAGTACATAAGCGATTAAAAATTACTGAAACATACACAAATCAAATATAATTTTGAGTGGGTACATGATGAGGGAAGACAACTATAACATGGTTAAAAACTCTTAAGAGTCGATTTTGCAGAATAGCTCAGCTTCAAGGAAGAGTTTTCCCCAATGCCCTCTGACCAGCGCTATCTTGGCAGTAGGAAAACTTACACAATACAATACAATACAATACACAAAACTTCACAATACTGTATTCCAGCTGCAATCAAGCTTTTAAACACTTTCTGAGTAGGCTACTTGTCACTATTATATTCATATCTGCACCAGCACTTAATCTTTTGCACTACTTCAAAAACTCTGCTTGTATTTACCTACTGAACTGATACTGATGAATGTGACACTGTTGTATTGTCATTGCGGCAGCTACAAACTGAAATGCTTTTTGGGGTGAATAAAGTTATCTGATTGTGATTCTCAATATTCTTGACTGTATTTGTGAGTTGTCTGGAGCTCTGCATCGTGTGGCTGTATGCAGTTGTGTACTAGTTTATTGCTTGCTTCTTCTTTTGCCACTGTGAAAATAGAGCAACTGTGCACGCAATATCTGTTCCCATCTCCCCTCCACATTGTTCGGATCCAGTGGTCAAAGAAGTACTACTTAAGTAAAAGTACAGATACCAAAGCAAAAAAATATTCAAGTAGAAGTAAAAGTGTCACATGAAAAAATCTATTTAAGCAAAAGTTTTAAAGTACCCGTTTGAAAATGTATGTAAAGAGTACAAAGTAAAAGTATTTCATGCAGATTTTGAGATTTAATAAAGCTTCAAATGTAATGATTTTCATACAGATTCATGCTGTATTTTGTTCACTAGAAGGAAATTAATCTATAGCTTTTTCTAGCTGTTTTTATGAGTATATTTTTGTGTTAAAAATGTTTTTAAAATAACTCCCCAGCCTTTTCAGCAGGTCTCAGTAAAAGGTCTCAGTAATTAAAAAAAAAAAAATCACTTTTTAGTCCAATTAAAAATGTAGGACAGTGGAAAGTACAGATACCTCCTCTTAAATGTAGTAAGTAAAAGTAAAATATATCCCGTTTAAACTGTGCTTGGTGCACTATACAACACTTAACCCACCGTACCCCCAATGTTGGCATCCACTGGTGTGTGAGTGTGTGTGATTGGGTGAGTTGTTTCTTGATGTAAAGCTCTTTGAGTGCCTTGAAAGTGGAAAAGCACTAAAGAAAAATGTGACCATTTACCTTTTTAACCATTTAACTTGGTCTGTTTCTGTCTCCATGAAGATAGAAAGGGTTAGGCCAAACATTCCAGATAAAGCAATAACATCTCCATTGAGAAAAGCATTTGACAGACCCTCCACCAGAAAACTTGCACAATGCACCTTTAAGTAAATTACAAATACCTACATTTTTTACTTTACTTGTATGGAGGATTTTTTTTGTTTTTGTTTCAAACTGTCAATGACAGCATTATAGAGATGCAGCAGCCTTGTATAATAAAAAGAATGAAAATCCATCAACTGTGGATGTGGTGGGGCCAGATAAACATTAGCCAACCTAACAGCCAATAGATAGTGAGGCTACCTCATTATCTATTGGCTGTTAGGTTGTCAATCAAACTCCCTACGCTTCTGGCATAACTGACTCGCCGGCGCGCTGGGATTACGTGGTTTACGTTCGCCTCTTACGCATTCCACAGACGTAAGACGCTGTTTACTCAACCAACACAGACGTTCTTAGCGTTTTTTTCCCAACTGTAGCTTCCTCGCAGTTAGCACAAAGTTTGTTGCGATGGCAAACAAGAATCCACTACCAGTTAGTGAAGCAGAGGGTCTAAAGACTGACGCGCTGGTCGCTAAATTACTTCTGGACAGGAAACTTTTGCTTATCATTTGAAAACGTACAGTATAGTTACAGCAGCAACAGTGATTCTGAACGCGCACCGGCTTTAAACAAACAGTGTAAGCGTAAGGAGGAGGAGGGAGGAGGCGTTTCTACTTAGGGAGCAACATTAGAAAAAGGGCAGTCGCTGGATTTCTCCTTCCTTGGAAAATCCTTTATACAACCTTTAAGTAAAATATTTTACTACTTTTACTTTGTTACATTCCACCGCTGTCTGAATCTAAATGGAGCATGAGAACCTGGACGCTGCCTTGAGCCTGAACCAAAAGCTGTCTGATTATATTTTTTAATTTTTTTTACTTCCCCTGACCTGTCTCTGGAGGTGAGCAGAATAAAGCAGCCCTTCTGTCTTTGTATTGGAAGAGAGAGTGAAAACAAGGACATGTCTGTCACATACTGACACACAGATAAGCCCAGTTCGATACTATCTTCTCAGAGGACTTCCATTTTTCCATTTCGAGACACTGCGTTTGTTTGTTTTTTGGAAGAGCCGGAGATGGCAGAAGGAGCTTTGCACTTCCAGATCGGTCAGTGCTTTCTAATGAAACGTCTCAGTTGGCCGATGTGCTTTATTAAACTGGAGGAGTGGGCTATTGATTTATGTTTTTCTCTGTGATCTCCAGGCGGTCTGTCCGGTTATCTGCTCCAAGGCTCCAGCTACATAAGTTACAGATTTGCTAAAATGGTGGGATCTCTTCTTCTGTGGTAGTGTTTTTGTCAGCCTGAATATGCAGAGTGGGTTTGTGTGTTAAACATCTGTGAATAAAACAAAACACAACTCCAGTTATGTTTCTGATGAGGAAACAATATTATAAAATAGATCAGACCCTTTAATAGTAGTACTTTCTTTTATATTACCATGTGGCCTTATATATCCATTCCACAGTGGTCCATGGGCGTGTATTAGTCTATGTGCTCTTATACTTGTTCTGAAACAGTTCAAGATCATTCTAAAGATATTCAGGAAAGGTTCATTTCTGTCCTGTGAATGTGACTTTTTTAATATCAATACGTTCTCAAATGAGTGTCTAATTTCAATACAAGTGTCAGTATTGATTTTTGATATTACTGACTGGACTAGAGCTGGGTGCCGTTTTGCACTATAAAACACATGCTTTTACAGACAGAGGATTGGCTGTAGATCTCTCCATTAAAAAGCCCCAAACTGATCATTGACAATTTGAAATGAATGAATCACCATCTTCATTAAAATTATATTGATTGCGAAGCCCTAATTCAGGCCTTATAAATTGCTTCAAGTCTTGCTGTAACGATCGCCGTATGCAGTCAAAATGGCAGTTGCGTCTTGCCAATTATTTGCACTATTTTTCTTCTGACAAGTATAGAGATTATGCTGAGATTTGCAATACATGTTTGAAAAGCAATATTCTGCCCAGAGTTCACATTGTAAACAACTCTAGGAGTGTTAACATTTGAAAGAAGAATGAAATATGAATTGACAAGCTCATACAAGAATCTCATGCATTTCAGAACATGTTTGTAGAGGTATTTTTTTCTTTACAAAGACAGTCTGTTTTGTTCTTTGCAGATGTTCCATTATCTAAGAATTTGCAGTCTTTGCATTTGAGTACTTGTGGGATTCAAAGTGAGATTTTGATTTTATTGTGATATATAGTGCAGCCCTATTTGCAACTAGGTGTTCTTCTGTTTTTGAATTATCATTACAATCTATGTATTTTTTGCCATTTTACTTGAGAGTAGAGTAGTTGCATCTATAATTAACACTTTAAAGCAGAATTAACTAAACAAATCAACATAAACTTCTCCCTCTGATGGTTAAATCTGTCTCCCTGTTTTTTCTCTGTGTGGAAAACCAGTCTTACAAGTAAAAATACGGCTGATATTTGGAATTTTTAGTAAACTGATTATTGGTCTTAAATCTCACAGGCCAATATTTTGTTTTGGTCAATCTGTTGCCTAAAAAATACAAGGCAAAATATCAACAGAGCTTATCGACCATCAGTTTCTCTGGATGCTAAATAATCGGTATCGACATCGGCCATGAAAAAACCCACCTGATCCGAAGAGAGTTTACTGTATATTTGGCAACATTCCTGTACATTTCTAAGTGATTATAGTGCCTTATTTTAATCAAAAATAAAAGAAGAAAAGTCTGTTCCCTGACAGTATATTTTATTATGCCTACAAAACCAAAGAGTCAGGTTCAGGTTCTACTCTCACCTGAACGTACAGTGCAGTATATGATTGTTTTCAGTTACAATTTATACATAATTAGCCTGGTTTTGACAAAAAGGGCATCAGGCATAAAAAAAAAAAACCTTCCTAATCATCATCCATGCAAAAAATGTAAACTGAAAAACTGAACCAGGACCAAACTATACCCAAAACTACACAACCTAAAACCCAGGACTAGCCCACAAAAAAAGATTAAAAAGCATAAACTAAATTTGTCATATTGAGTGCAGCCATTTAATCTAACATTGCCGTTAAGTCCCACTGAACAAGCCTAGATTCTCTTTACTGTCCCCAATGCTGCTGGTTGCTTAATGGCCCCATCCATCTCTAGTCTTTAAAAACTCCATACTCCACACTCCTTTCACTGTGAAACTCTGCCAAATGTATTATCAGCGCACTCTCACAGAGGGATAGAGGCCTGTACTCAGTTCGAGAGGTGGAGTCCATGAACTACACCACCAGCTCATTCTGGTACCTAAACAGATACACATTTACGCACACGCAGTTTAAAGGCCACTGCTGCGTCATGAATTAAACTGCAGTGCATCTTCAGACTCTAAGTGGGAAATTGTTAAGGTCTGGGCAGAGGAGGGAGGATATGCACTATGGGGCTATGGATATGGAAAAAGGAGGATAGCAAACTTATTCTTGTAGTTAGAGGATGTGCATTTTTTACTGCACTGCACAGGTTTCAATGATGTGGAGTAGTTTAAAGGTCCTATATTAAGCAGAATCGACTCTCGTTAGCTTTAAGCCATGTTAGAATGCTGTTACCTCGTCAAAAACATACCTGGGGTTGTGTTTTGTTTCATACATGTTTGAGTAATCCTTATTATTAGTCTGTCTACATCTCCAAAGATTAAAATGCTCTGTTCCACCTTGTGATGTCATGATTGGCAATTCCAGGGCTGAAATTATCTAACTGGTTCTAGTGAAGGTGTATGGAGTCTAAAAACGCAATGGAGCAGTTACTGGAGTACTACATTACATCACAAGGTGGAAGAGAGTTTTCAGTTTGAGAGAGGAACCCAGCATAAATATGGAGGGTTTGTGTGTAAAACATGTTTGAATGAAAATAAAACCCCAGGTATGTTTTGGATGAGGAAACAACATTAGAACATAGATCAGAAAATAGCGTAATATGGGCTCTTTAAAGGAAGGGTCGGCCACCATTGCTTTACCTGGAATGTTCCAAAGTGTGGCATTAAACTTATCTCTCTTTCGCATTCCTTCAATTGCTGATGTTTTTACTGCTCAAAAATACATTAAAAAACCTGAATTTATACTGTAAGCAGTGTTGCCTCTACATAGATCTGAGCTGTGACTTGGTCTGGTGTAATCATCTGCTTGACTTCATGGAGGTTATGGAGGTTTAATGCCAAACTGTGGAACATTTTGGCCAAATCAAAAACCTGTATATGGAGACTAGCGGGTGGCAGATCCTTGACCAGAATAGCTGCGTAGTGCATCTTTAAACTTATTATCTAAGCAGACCACGGGTTAATGTAAGTCAATTTAACCTTTACCCAAACCATCTCCATAATGTTAAATGTAGTTAGCAAAAGCCGATGGGACTAGTCATTAGATATTTATGTCACAAATGGTTCCTGGGATGACCTTGTGACGATGGTAGGAGCAAAAAAGGAGGAGATCACTGACAATCTCGAGCTTGATTCAAATTGGATGAATTACACAACCCCATGTGTAGGTATTAAAACATATTTAAAATGGCAAACGCTATATCCCATGATGCAAAGAGGGAGGAAACAGATGTAAACCAGTACATAATGTAAAGTGAAATGAATGTTGGTGCTTGTGTTCAGTGGTCCGTGTTGGTGTTTGGTATGTAGCTTATAATGTGGGATTTAATGGAACATGCCAGTCACCACCATGTACTGTATATTCAATAGCTGCATTCAAATACTGTTTAGAGCCTTTTCAAAACATCTCTTCAGTTAATTGTTAGCATAAGAACCATGAGATATTGTTCAGTGTTTAGCAGTGTGCCACAAATAACAATGAGTCAGTGTCCTTATGGTGGATCTCATCTTGGAAAATATTTCCAAGGGGACATATTATGAAAAAATTTACTTTTTTCCCCCCCTCTTTAAAAACATAAATATTTGTTTTACATTTTATATTCAAATCCTCAAAGTAACACACTTTGAAAAATATGTAGTAGAGTTATTTAACTTTATTTTCTGTGCTAGATAATAGATATATCTAAATGTAAAATGTAGAAAGTAATAAAAAAATTTTTAAATGCGATGGTGTGTCCAAACTTTTGACTGGTAGTGTACCTGGAGTTGTATTTTGCTTCATTTATGCTGTTGTTTTATGAATCCATTAATCCAAAGTCCAAGTCTGCTCTGAAAACTCAAAAGTACTCTGTTGTTGCATTTTGCCTGCATTGTTGCGTCATAGGTAAAAATCCAGGCTTTTCCTATGCAGTATGAAGTAAACCATCACTGGACTCATTCTTCGGTCAAATTGTGTTCACAACTAGCTCTTTGCTCTGTTAGCAAAGCATTCACATGGCCTGAGTGCTCCATGTGTTTTATTTCTCATTGCTCATTCCCGTTGCTGACATCAGGGGGCGCTCCAATGCAGAAATGCCTCACTGGAAACTGAGGTGTAGCTTATAAAGTGTGACAAACGTAAGTTGGAAAATGAGAATTATTCATCTCAAGGTCACCAAAAGCATATTTAAGATCGAGTTTGCTCAAATACTAAAGAAGATATTACATTAAATGATGAAAAACTTAATACATTTTCTTTCTTATATTTATGTGAGTCAGCTACAGGAGAAGATTTTTTCCTATTTACCTGCAGTGTCACACTGACTGCATAATATGTGTTTTTTAATAGTAAGGCTCTGCTGAAGAGGAGGAGATGGAGCGGATGAGGTGGCTGATGGTTTTTACTACTGTGGTCGAGATGTTGTGGAGGAGGGTAAAGATGGAATAGCAGACAAAAGCTAAAATCCAGTCTTACAAATATTCTTCAGCTTCAATATTCTCAAAGGTTAGTCTCTCACGTCACAGAAAATGTATGAAAATAGAATTATTCTACAAGCACATTACTCACTTATGTTTGAACATTTCCAGTTTTGGGGACAGCCAGGCGTAATTTTATCGGAGTTCTTACCATGCGCATAAAACAAGCCCACGAGCTCAAGTGTAGCCTCCGATCTGATTAAAGGAAGCCCTCAGGCGGCTCTCTCTGATACAGATGATTTAATTCGCAATCACCATTTGGCACGTGTGGTTTACAGGATATTAAACTCAACTATTGCAGTCTAAACATAATTAGTACCACAATAATACATGGTGGGCTACCCTGCACTGTCCATCTGTGATCTCAGCTGGAACGGTTCAATTTGGGCTTACTTACTGGTAATTTTATGCCAAAGTGTCCAGAATTTCACACGCAAGCGATTCTTTTGGCCGACTAAGCAACGTTTTATCGGCTATCATGCACTGTTGTTAAACTAATGCAGTGAGTGACAGCTGTGGGTTTCATTTTAGCAAGGCATATTAAAAATGAAAGGTGGAGAAATCAAATAAAAAGCTGCTATTGTGAATGCCAGAGTTCTCCTGAAGGGAACCCTACAAAAGCGTCTGTGATGAAAAGCTACTATAAAAATTAACATGGGTGAAGGTAAATAAAATGTGTAAAATATTTTTGACATTCAAATAACACATACTAATTGCTACGTGTGTGAAATCCCTCAGTCGTCCAGGTAGAATCCATGGCAAAAGGAGAAATTCAATTTGTCAACTGGACAAAAGTTTATTTGGTTGAATACGTTTCAGCTCATCCAAGCTGCTTCTTCAGTTCTGAACTAAACTGAAGATAAACTTTTGTTCAATTGACAAACTGAATTTCTCATTTTGCCAATAGTTGCTATGCCCAGCCCTACATTATACAAAATGGACTTTAAATGTGAGCTTTAAGCCATGTTAGAATATTACCTAATCAAAAACATACCCAGAGTTATATTTTGTTTTATTCACACATGTTTGAGTAACCCTTTATAACTGCCTACATCTCCAAAATGCTCTGTTCCACCTTGTGATGTCATGTAGTGGTAGTTTTCAAGTTAACAGCTACCTTTTACCTTTAATTCAGTAGAGATTGTCAGTTTGAGATCTGAAATGATCCAAATGATTCTAGTGAAGGTGTATGGAGTTTAGAAACACAGTGGAGCACCTCCTGTATTACCACATGACATCACAAGGTGGAACAGAGGGTTTTCTATTTGAGAGAAGAATTCAGCCTAAATATGGAGGATCTGTGCGTTAAACATGTGTGAAACAAAACACAACTCCAAGTATGTTTGGAATGAGGAAACAACATTATAAATAAAAACATCAAAAAGTAGTGTAATATGGGCCCTTTAATCATTCATTTCATCTTAACTTTATCCAGTCTGGCTATTTGTTTGTCATTTTTCATTCTTTGCTGCTGTTTTTTTGTAACAACAATGCCAAACAAGACAAATATTTATGCTTTATTCTGCCTCCGAAACTCTCACTCTTGTTTTCATCATACTTTCCTTCCCCTCTGAATTGCATAATTCCGCTTCAGGACATCTCTTACTATGTGCATTGGATTGACATCTGAGGAGTCAAGGAAGCAAGGAGGCAAGAGAATTGAAATCAAATCAACAAATAAAGTACTTCCTGTCACCTGCCACTGTCAGACAATCACATCTTTCTATCTCTCAACCTCATATAAATGCACTCTCTCTGCCATTCATTTTGCCATTTCAGCTTTGTACCATAATCTCCATCTGCTCATTCTCCACCACAGCAGGTGATCTATCCTCCACAACTTTAGTTCTTTTTTTAAGGGCCTATAATACACTATTTTCTGATCTATGCTATAATGTTGTTTCCTCATCAAAACCATACATAAGAGTTACATATATAAGAGTTACCCAAACTTGTATGAATGAGACAACACACAACTCCAGGCTTGTTTTTGAAGAGGTAACAGCATTCTAACATGGCTTAAAGCTCAAAAGAGTCCATTTTATGTAATATAGGACCATTAAAGACAATATATTAATATAGATGTGTTTACATGTGTTGACATGTTTTGGCTGCTAACGTGTCCTATGTGTGTGAGAGGAGGTAGGCTCTGTTGTCACGGCGATGCTATCTGTGCCTCACTTTCTTGGACACTTATGCAGACAGCTGGGCACAGATAGCATCACATCAACCGTGACGATGGAGCCCTTGTCCTGTCACACACCTGGGACATGTTGGACCAGTGACCACCGGGGGACAGGGGGCGTGGTCAGTCTGCCATGTCCATCAGAGCTGATATATGACATGTCAGTAAGACTGGTGACAGTTCTGAAGATGGCTCACAGCTAACAGCGAAACCTGTCAACAAGGTAAATACATGTCCTGACTTAATGCCTTTGAAGGTCTTATATATCATGTTATAATGATGTTACCTCCTCAAAAACATATCTGGAGTTGTGTTTTGTTTCATCCACACGTTTGAGTAATCCTGCATTATTAGACTATAGGCATCTCCAAAGTTCAAAATGCTCTGTTCCTTCTTGTGATGTCATGAAACTGTAAATTACAAGTTAACAGCTACCTTTTACATTTTGTCCAGTATAGATGGGTAATTCCAGGGCTGAAAATAATCAAATTATTCTAGTGCAGGCGTATGAAGTTTAAAATCACAGTGGAGCCCTTCTTGTATTACCACATGACATCACAAGGTGGAACAAAGTGTTTTCAGTTTGAGAGAAGAACTAGAAGCCTAAATATGCAGAATTTGTGTGTTAAACGTGTGAATGAAACAAAACACAACTCCAGGTATGTTTTTGATGAGGAAACATTATAACATAGATCAGAAAATGGTGGAATATGAGCCCTTTAAAAGATTAAAAGATGAGAAAATGAACAGTGTTGGGAAATAACCGAAGACATGTACTGAGAATACATATTTTGAATACTTCTTATGAGTAACTTTATTCCAGTACAATACTTTTTATTTGGTGCTATTTAGAATACAGTTTCTTTTCTAAAATCAAAGGAATACATTACGATAGTTGATCATGTAATTTAGGCTTCAAAGTGCACAGAATCAATGAGAAAAACAGAGGACTCTGCTTTAAAAACAGTGAAACAAATATAAGCTGTTATTATTACTATATTGCATTTTGACACAATAATTTAAATGCAACTCGATGTAAAAGTATTCTAAGTATTCAGGATACAGTACTCTGACTGGACCATCAATCAGAATACGATGCAAAATACACTTTATTGCAGGTATTCAGTAGTCTGTAACTAGATACATTTCACAGTATTCTTCCACTGAAAATGAATGAAATAGAACTACCTTCCCTTCTTCCACCCCCGCCTCTCCATCCCCTCTCCTTCACCACCTCTCTCTTTCATTTGGCTGTTTACATTTCTCCTGGTTCAAATACTTTTTCTGCATACAGCTAAATTTTGTCTCCTCTTGCCTTTTGTTTTGCTTCTTTGCCAGCTAGAGGAGATGCATGCTCTGTAGACTGATTCTATTTACCTTCTCCTCCGTGTTCCAGTAGTAATTAAGCTCAAAGGACGACCTGTAACTGTCTGGGGACCACGGGCTTTTTAAACGTGAAAAGATATCACGATTTTGTGTCAGAAGCAGGTCCCAAACATACAAAGGCTGGACTATTCATTTAAATACAGAAGACTTTCTCAGAAAACGCATTTATGTAAGCTTTTGGTCTCTACAACACAGAACAAGCTTGTGCAAAAGTCCAGGCAAATGCTACAAAGGTTATACAAAATTCTCTTTAATCTCGGTACCTATTTCATGCTCACCCCCCAAAAATTGTAAAAAAAAAAACAAAAAACAAAAGGCTGTACAAACCATCCTTGTCTTCTTGTCAAAGCATACCTAGAGTTGTATTTTGCCCCATTTACAATTGTTTCATTAATCCATTCATCCAAAATTGTCTTCTCTGAGAACTAAAAATGCTGTGTTTGCATTTTGTCTAGATTGTTGCATCACAGGCGAAAATCCAGACTTTTCCTTCACAGTTTTAAGTCCATAAACTTTTACCAAACTCGGTGTAGTGTAACCAAAAGCATGTTAAAAGGAAATTAAAGGTACAAGAATGTAGTAGTATAATGTGTTCTTTAATACTATGGCATGGTGTTGGTGAAGTGGAGATGTTAACTGGCAAATTGAAGGAGGGGAAAGAGAATGCATTTATATGAACAGCTTGAGAGACAAAACTATTGAAAATCTGAGAACACTCAAACATGCATTTATGTAAGCTTTTAGGTGCTACAGAAGAACAAGCTTGCACAAAAGTCATACAAAATTCTCTTTAATCTCGGCACACTGCAGGGAAGCAAGATTCGTAACTATTTCTAGCTCACCCCCCCACAATCCACTCTTGTAAATGGAACCAATTGTGATGCATGAAGAGAGAGGGCCTGTCTTCCACTCTAGTAGGGAACATTACCTGGCACTTTCCTTCAGGGTGAACTATGATCTCCAGTCTCAAGGGGATTTCTGGCTTCATTTCAAGAACCCTCCATATAGCCTCAATACTCCCCAAGAGTCTTATTAGAAAAGTGTAAGGACAAAATGTTAGCTTATAAGATTCGAGGGTGGACTGACTGTGTCTTTTATAGGTCCCATATATATAATACATTTTACTTTTCTGAGCTTTAAGCTATGTTATAATGTTGTTACCTCCTCAAAAACACAGCTGGAGTTGTAATTTTCCATTCACACATTGAGTAACCCTTTATTATTAGTCATCTACTGCATCTCCAAAGCTCAAAATGCTCTCATCCACCTTGTGATGTCATGAGTAAGTTTTCAAATTAACATCTACTTTACTTTTAGTTCAGTAGAGATGGGCTGAAATTATCCATATAATTCTAGTGAAGGTGTATGGAGTTTAAAAGCACTGTGGAGAACTTCCTGTATTACCATGTGACGTCACAAGGTGGAAGAGAGAGTTTTCAGTTTGATAGCCTAAATATGCAGTTTTGTTTGTGTGTGAAACATGCGTGAATGAAACAAAACACAACTCCAGGTCTGTTTGTGATGAGGAAACAACATTATAACATAGATCAGAAAATGGCGTGATATGGGCCCTTTAATTAACTGGGTTGGCTGGAGAGAGGTTGTATTCATTGACGTGGTATTGATAGTGTCTGAATGATTAGCGCTAAGAGCCTGTGGTGCAGAATCCTAAGCTAAACGGTGCACGATTTGGAACAAATGGCAGTACAATTCTAATGATGAGTGGAGAAAGTGATTTACAATGCAAGGGTAACACAGAAGAGAATTTGTGAGAATAATTGAGCTGTGTGATCAATTATCCTTTAGAGCGGCCTCCATGCTGCAGGCTTTGCCCTATTGTGGTGCGTTCAATGTTATCAAGGTCATCAGTAATGGTGCAGGTAGAGGGCAGCGGAAATTTAAACTTGGATCAATACACGGAAATGAAGACAAGAGATGAAATGTGATGTTTTATTGTTTGTTTGCAGATTTAATATGTTGATATACTTAAATGGGCTCAGGTGTAGCAATCCCGTATAGATGATGTGGTTTTGTGAAATGAAATATGCAAAAGGCACATTTTTATATTATTGGCAAGGTCCGTACTGCTTTATTTATACAACCACATCTCGAAATCAGTGTATAGATGTCTCATCTTCACGTTGATAAAAGGTGTAACTTGTGTCCACAGGGATGTTATTGCTTAGCTTTAGCATTATTCCACATTATGGCATTAAAACTAGTATCTCTATGGAGAAAAGCACACAGCAAATTGAAGAGTGTCAATTCAACTCCTATATTGTTAATTTTATCACTTTCATGTTGTCATATAGGCGCAACTCTACAAAGATTTAAAACTTCACTTTAAAAGATGTTAAAATCTTAACACTGGCAAAGAGTCCTAGAAACACTCTTCACTGTTGATTTTGACAATGATTAAGAGTTGATTTTTTTCGACACTAGTGTTAAGTGTAAACATATCAACACTATATGGATATTATTTTGTCACTTTATGGAGTAGGACTAGTGTAGAGTGTTGTGCAATTTACACTATTTAAGAGTTTTTATTTTGACACTTGAATCTGTGTTAATTTTGAAGTATATTTGATGTTTTATTATAGAAATAAATGTGATGTTAATAAAGTTTACATTTGCAGTATTACACATGGTACATGCTGACTTCACAATGACCATATGGCATTCTCTGATGCGTGCCCCTCACCCAGGAATGTGCGCTGATAACAGCGCCCCTCACCCAGTAATGTGTCAACTGGGGGCATGGTTTTTGGTGTTTGTTTTGTGTCCAGGAAGGCAGAGGTCACAAAGCCAAGACGACCAAGGACAAGGCATGGAGTGGAAAAATACTGGTCACCTGATACAACGTGCTAAATTTGCATATTCATGAACATAATGTATAAATTGTGGGTCTCAGATAGGGTGGGTGTCTTTTCACATGTCTGGTGTAAGCCCCACGTAATCGTGTGCAGGCAGGGATGTTTTGAGGAGACCCGGATATATCTGTATTAGATTTATACTGTCAGGGAATAAACTTTTTGGATTTTTGACGGCTTGAGTTTGGACCTTTCTTCCATTTGAATGCGCACCCCAACAATTTGTTGAATTTAAATTCCCTTTTGAATTAAAAAATAACGCAATAAAAACGTGAAATTCGATTTAAATTGTTTTAATGTTTTAAAGTTAAAACACCATATAACAACAGCCTTCATTTGAACTAAAAATGTACAGGAAAAATAAACAGTTTGGCAAATGTTGTACACAACAGTACTTACATATCCATTCTCTGAAAAGGGATCTCTCAGGCACGGGAACATCGTAATGATTCCAAGAGCATATTTGATTCGCACTTTGACAGGTGGACTCCGCCTAAATATATAAACATGAAGAATGGTCAATTTACATGATACTGCACAAAAGAAATCGTTAACACCAATACAAAAACCTCACCCATGATCTTCGATCATTTTTGATACAAGGATGTTCACCATGTTTCGTCTGGATTTGTCACTTACTGCCCTTGTCTCCATGTACTTATCAGTTATGCTCTGACCTCCTGCTTTTGACTGCAGTGCACCCATCACCATCTAAAAAATAATAATAATTGTTTAACAACATAATAAAATGTTCTTGTTTTAAAAAGTCCAAACCTTTTTTGCTGACTCCCTTTCATGGTCTATTTTATTGGCTCCATTGCTTCTTATGATGATAGTGGAATCTGAATCACCAGAAAAGGATGAGGGCGATGTTTGATAAGATGCAGATGTTGCTTGTGAAGTGTCCGGTGATCCGATGGGTGACAAATCCAGACAAACTGAGTCACACACATCATTAAAGGATATTTGTGAGATTAAATTAGTAGAATTAAAGGATCAAGCTCACCTGTGGACTTTTCGGCTGAAACATTAACAATAAGATTCCCTTTCTTTAAAAGTTCCTCGAAAACATCAGCTTCAACTTCCGTCCCTGTATCATCAGTCATATGTAGATGACTACCAAGTGGAAGTCCAAACTTCTCAATCATTAAAATGACAAAAAAAGAAAAAAAAAAAGAACTGTTAAGATAAGAGCACATGTGTTAACTAATTAAAAAAATAAAAATACATGAAAAAAATATGGAAATATTTAATATTTTCACATTGCAACATTGCACTGTTTAACACACAACATACATAAACCACAATATATTAGTATCAAAGCATGTAAAGACTTTGAGTTAGAATTTAGTATTGCTGTTGGCTGAAGTTCATGGCAAACATGTGGTGTGAGCTGAACCTCATGGTCCTGATATGAGCTCTAAAGACAACCTTGCATTTGTGTGCAAATTCTTTCAAATATATAGTCAAATTCCATTAAAATGCCATTAACCTACAAGTGTAAGTCGTGATTAAACAGATGCATGACTTCTTGTTACAATACATACGAGGCTAGAAAAGAAGCTATACTAGCAACACATGTAAAAAAAAAAACAACGTTAGCCTACTCTAAGCACTAATTAAAAATCCAAATCATGACAAAATAACCATATCAAAGCAATAAAATGCATTTTTCTGTGCGAAACATGTCCCACCCAAAGTATACACACAAAATGAGAAGATCAACCTACCATGTAATTTGATGAAAACCCCCAAAAGACGAGCAGCAATGGACTGACTAGCCTAAACTAGCCTAGTCAAGCCACGTGTTGCCAGGATGTAAAAAAAGCTAACATTAATCACCAGATGAAATTCATTATTTGCGGACCCATCAACAAGCATTACGGGCACACATTAGTGGCCTTGGATTGAAAACGACTAATCACAAACTTCAAATTTACTCTCAATACATGGCAAGAAGCTAAGCGCTAGCTAGCAAGCTAAGCGCTAGCTAGCAGGCTAAGCGCTAGCTAGGTAAGCGCGCTAATGCATCACCATCTTAAATTCATTAATGCGGACCCCTCCACACGCATTAAGGGCACACATTAGTGGCCTGGGATCCAAAACGACTAATCACAAACTTCAAATTTACTCTCAATGCATGGAAAGAAGCTAGGCGCCAACAAGCTAAGCACTAACAAGCTAAGCGTTAAACAAGCGCGCTAATGTCACCTTATGCTAACACCAAGATACACCATACACTTCCAGATCTTACACCAATATAAAGACTGTATTTTTCCAACTTCTTCCTTTATGAGATCATTGAACTGGAAACGTAATTACACTTTCCATGATGATACAGAAAGGCTAAGATTGAAAGGAGCCCAATGTGACGGTCAAGTACTAGCTTGAACATTTCGTTCATTCATTAACGTTAGTGTGGTAAAAAAAAAAATCAAACACAAACACTCTGATGTCCATATTCTAACGGTAAAGCATTTCTGAAGTTTCAGGCTAGTTAATCTACTTACGTTTGAACTGCTTCTGCTTGTGGACAGATCCATGTTCCCACCGCAGTCGAGCTGCCCTGTAATGGCCGCCACCTCAATTTTTCTGTGAGTTTTCGGGCTGCTTACGTCACAGCCTGTAACACTACCTGCAGTGATAAATTCAAATGTTCACTTTGTAGTGCTTTTGGTCTAACTCTGTGGATCAACAAGTACTAATTTAACACTGCAACACTCATAGTTAAATTAACACTACATTTATATAAATCATATCTGGATTTTCTTCACTTTACTCAAAATAGCATCAACACTGTATATTCAACTCTTTTGAATTTGCTGTGTATCTCTCAGTATTGTATGTAAATTTTGCTGTATTTCAATGTGTTCTCGCGAGATCTCCGCGTCACAAGATCACGTGGGCTGACTAAACCAATCACTGTTGCGCTCTCGGTGACGTCACACAGTCACGTGATGCTGCGCGCCCGATGGCGAGCTGAAAGGAGAAGGCTTCAAGCCTACAGAGCCTATTGAAGTATCGCAGAGTCGCACCTCTCCTGTCGGGCCGGTAGGGGGCTCTTTGCAGCCCACAAACTCTCCCAACGCACTTACATGTCCGTCGCCCACTGACTCTCACACAATCCCCCTCAAGAACTCTTATTGCACTTTGCCTTCCTCTGGATAACCGGTCAAACCCAGATGTGGGATCCACTGAACTGTGTGTGTGTGGGCTGGGATAATCATTTTTGTGTCGCTAATTTCAATTACTGTTGCTGGATTCTCGATATATTGCAGCTAGAATTGCTGGACTCTCTTCCTGCAATGCTGAAACATCAGGGCGACTCACCAGAACACAAAAAGGCAAAGCAGTGCAGGAAAACCTAAAATCCGCCATATCAGACAACTGTAAAAGAAACAACCACATTATGGATTGGGACGGGGCACGGGTCATTGGATCGGAAAACAACAAGTTCAAACGCTGGACCAGGGAGGCCATTGAAATCAGGAAACGAGGCACGAACAGAATTAACTGTCATGACGGAGCGTTCCTCCTTTCACACACCTGGGACACCCTCCTCCAAAGACCACCAGGCGATGGGACTGCTCTCTCAACATGCTGTTGTGTGAGCTGTGGGCCTCAAACTGCCCAGGCTGTCCTAGTATCTCCCAAACCCTGGGCAACATGGTCCAGTATAATGCTTTTTTTCTTATTGTGTTCAAAACCAAATGGTTACGAGATCAAGATTTCTGCTGAGCTCACTCACTCTGCTCCTGCTCCTGACGAGATCCTTGAACCAAGGAGGCCCCTGGATGGTCCATATCCCTATTCATTCATTATTATTGTACAATATTTGTTCAATATTTAAGTTTGTGTCTTGATGTTGTATTTTCATTTTTTTCCATTTAGTGAAAATATTGCTCTAGACAAGACAGTCTTCAGATTCATTCTTATCATTTCATCATTCTACTGTGTCTCTGTATCTATGTGTTTGGTCACCGTCTCCATCACCTTGTTTATGTCAGTGACATGGAAAACAGAAGAGCCCATTACTCATCTATGATTTAGAACAAAATCAAAGTTCTCTCACCTCAGAGTCTAACAGAGTTTAATGCATTTGCATTGTTTTTCAGTACTGTCTGAAATGGAAAAGACTATGTGTTTCTCTGACTGGCTAAGATTGAGGGCCAGGCATATGTCAAAAATGTTGATTGTTATTAAATGTTGATCAGATGAATTACGTTCTCTAAAAATCTTATTTGGCCTGGAGGAAGGCCTCCTCCTGCTTGTTTCCATGGAAATGTTGCTCCTTTAGCTATAATATTCCACATTATGGCATAAAACTTAGATATTATCACTTTAAAGTACCACTTTAACACAGTTAAAACAATTTTATCTGAGATTTTACAAAACATGTAAAAATGTGTCTTCAAGGCCTGCAGTGGAACAAAACCATGTTAAAATTGATTGGGGTTTTCAAATTGAAGGTACTTGAAAGCCTCTGTACACATTAAGTAAGAATCAGTTTGGTCATGAGTTTTGGTAATGGTATCGAAGGCTTGGATAGGAATGGACATTTTTTATGTTTATAATTTGACCAACTCTGGTCTAATGTACACTCAAATTATTATTTGACAAATTAAATAAGAAAACATCTTTATTTTGGTGGACAAATGATAAAATTATCAGGGGAAAATAAATTCTTGCTTGTAAATTACCATTTAGATAGAATACTTCCTAGTGCACATATGTCAGAGTCAAGGCCCGCGGGCCACATCAGGCCCCCGAGAGGGTTTTCTATGGCCCCCGGGATGATATTGATTTATTATTAGAACCGGCCCGCAGGCCGCAGATGTTTTACACGCACCAATACTACATTTCCCACAATGCAACGGTGACGCACCAAGCAGGAGGCGGCTTCATTTCATTATTTATCAGCAGTCATTAGCATAACAGCAAAAGTTAACTTTCAGATACCCATACTCCCCCTTTTGACCCACACGCTCTTCCGGGTTTCCCTTGGTGGCCGCGCTGTCCTCAGCTCAGGTAAAATCGCAAGCTTAAGCTCCAACGCACCTTACATTCATACTTACGCCATCACCTCTTCTTTTAGTGCCGCTGCTCGGCCGCAGCTCAGCGCCGTATCGGTCCCTCGCTCCGTAGTGCGTAGCACGTAGTGCGCGCCCCATTCCAGGTAATGACGGGAATGCACGCCCGATACACCCATCAATTCACCCATGCCTAAATTCTTATACGTTTTTTCTTTAGTTGTTGCACAGTTTGCACCTCACTCCACTAAGTTTTGCTGTTCGCCGCTGTGTCTCCCAAACCGTGGCGACAGTGCGGTGTGTGACTGGCGACCCGTAAAAGCGGTCTGGCGTTGATCCGTGTTTGGACCACGTCTGCAGCAGTAATCGGTGCAGTTTTGCTTTTTACACAAGCCTGGGATTGCGTGCCATTTCCACCGTGGTAGTTGCCTGGAAAAATCCAGACTCATCGCTATGGATCTGTATTACAAATACAGAGAGATATCCTTCTGGATTTCCAGGCAATACTGATGGTGCCTTTAATAATACAGCTTCATTCATTTAATGTTCATGTTATGGGTATTTTTATATAAAGGAAATTTGTCTTTTGTGCCTGTTGAAAATTAAACATTACTGACAGAGCCATAAGAAAATATTGCTTTATTTATCCGATCATATTGTAATATATTTGTTAGGTTTTCAGTAGGTTCAATTTGGTTCACTAGACTATATGCGGTAATTTTAAAATTTTTCAATGAACATTCGATCAGTCCGGCCCTCAACTTGTAGCTAAATTTTTTATTTGGCCCTCCGTCCGTTTGACTTTGACACCCCTGTCCTAGTGTGATGTCACCAGAGTGTTTGAACTCTCTACTTCTTGTAATTTTTTTACTAAAATTAATTTGCTATAATTAGTTTGATGTAACAGGTGTTTTCCTACACAGCAGCCTGTAGCAAACCTGTACTGGAGATCCAGATGTGTTCTGCTCCACAGCTCCAGTTCAACCCCAACACTGGGTTGGGACCAGCGTTGACCCGCCAGTCCCTCCCCGAACAGGATGCCAATTCTGACTTTGCCAAAGTGACATCAAAACAACTAAGACCTGTGAAAACTGCAAGGCACAGATCTGCAATGACCACACCATTTCAGTCTGCCCTGAATACCACTAAATGCACTAGAAAATGTTATTATTCTTAAATATTAGTCATTGTCAGTGATTTGGAAATTCATTTTGTTTTACAACTATGAAGAGAATTTTATACAAGATTGTTGTATTTGAATACAAATTCTAGCATATATTTAAAATAAAATGCCACTTGGTAGTTCACTGAATAGTATAGATTCAGTACAGTGAAGGCAATTAATTGTTATAGAACATTTTGAGTTAGTTTTCTTAAAAAATAAATAAATAAATAAACTGCGCATTTAGTCTGAAAATTAGACTAAAGAAAGAATCCTCATTATTTGTACAATAACACTATTTTGTTTTTCTCTTGTCTTTTTCTGGCTTTGAAAAACACTCTTGAAATACTCAATGCATTTAAAGCACACAAATAAGCACAACAATAAGCAATGAAATGGATATGCATTCTTCATTTTTGGAGTAAATAATGCATTTTAACGCATTTTAAAGGAAACCTTTTTTCTTTCAAAATCGTTCTATATGCACATTGTTGTCAAATAATGGGCCTCATAAAAAAATGAACGCCCTCCTCAGTCTGGAAAACTGTGAGAGCGGACTTGGGCTGGTCGTGGAAGGCTGTCATTGTGTTATGTGAACAAATATATGCAATTTAACACATTGCAATGAAAACATTATTTCCATCACAATGTGTGTCAAATTGGTCCTAAACTGGTCCTAAAGTGAACGCCCTCCTCAGGACCATGACAGGTACCATGTCCTGGAGTGGGTCAGGTGCCATGTCCTGGAGTGTGTCAGGTGCTATGTCCTGGGGAATGTCAGGTACCATGTCCTGGGGTGCGTCAGGTGGCATGCCCTGGACCATATCAGGTGCTTTGTTCTGGAGCAATGTAAAGTGAACGCCCTCCTCAGTCTGGAGAACTGTGAGAGCGGACTTGGGCTGGTCGTGGAAGGCTGTCATTGTGTTATGTGAACACATATATGCAATTTAACACATTGCAATGAAAACATTATTTCCATCACAATGTGTGTAAATAATGCACATAGTTGTCAAATTGGTCCTAATGTAAAGTAAACGCCCTCCTCAGTCTGGAGAACTGTGAGAGAGGACTTGGGCTGGTTGTGGAAGGCTCTCACAGCGTTAGGTAGACAAATATGTGCAATTCAACACATTTTAATAGAAACGTTCTTTCCATCAGAATATTTCTATCATGTGCTTGTAAATGCACATAGTTGTCAAATTGGGTTTACTGAAAAGTGAACGCCCTCCTGACTCTGGAGAAGAATCGTGAGAGGGCGGACTTGGGGCGGTTGTCAGAGCGTTATTGAGATGGGTCACAGCGGCTGCTTCGAAAGGTCTTTTATCTAGTGCACCAATACCCCTCAGGAGGGCGTCAGCAGAGCCATACTCCTTTTTGAGATTTTTGGCTGCTTTTTTGCCAATTTTTTTCAAATCTTCAAAGCTGACATCACCCTCTCCAGTGAGTATGAGGTGCTCTTTAATCTGTCGATGCAGCCCGACAGCCATTTGGCAACAGTCATAATCGCAATTTGCCATTTTAAAGATTTTTTTAACACAAGCATGTGTAATGGCGTATGACTCTAGATTTCCACATCTAGGTGGGTTGCTTTTCTCTATTTTGGTTTCAAGAATAGAGATCAGTATATCTGTTTCTTGATGTGGGGTGTCTTCTGCTGGACTGACTTCTGTCATGATCTCTGGCTCCTGTGTAATTTCACATGGTGCTGTTGTAGTGCTGCTCTGGTGTTCTTCAGCCTGATGCAGACTGCAGACTTCAGGCTCTTGTTGGTGAGTGGTGGCTGTATTTGTTTCACACCACTCTACAATGCCATTGTTTTCGCATATAATCCCAATGAAGGCCAACTGGGACAGGATTTCCACAGGCAGCACCTGTAGATTCACTGATGCAGGTTGGACCTCCTCCTGGGGCTCAGCGTTTGCACCGGTCTCTGATATTGGGTCCTGGCTAGTCTCAGGTGACTGCTGTTCGATCACTGCAGGTGAGTGTTTCAGAACATTTTCCAAGATAATTCCTTGTGGAAATTCAGATATGATTTCCTGAGAAATGAATGGAACATTTTCTGATGAGATTTCCTGGAGTGTGTCAGGTGCCATGCCCTGGACCATGACAGGGGCCATGTCCTGGAGTGTGCCAGGTGCCATGTCCTGGGGCATGTCAGGTAACATGTCCTGGGGTGCGTCAGGTACCATGTCCTGGGGAATGTCAGGTGCCATGTCCTGGGGTGCATCAGGTGCCATGTCCTGGGGTGTGTCAGGTACCTTTGATTTATCAAACTGGTGCCAAACTGAACATTTATTTGTGCGTTTATTCCATTCATAAAGTATAAAAAGACATCAACCATGTCATAACATTACAAGAAATGAATGAAAAGGAGCAGAAAAAACACGTGCTACTTGTGGCAAGAAGTCAGAGGAAGTGCACAGAGAAACTGAGGAGATCATAAACCCAGGGAGCAGAGACCAGGTGAATGTGGTGTTGAAGGTGTGGAGGTGGGTCAGGTGGTCAGAGGAGACTGTGTAGAAGGACAGAGAGCCAGCCGGACAATCCACAAACACTGCTACTGTAACCCAGGTGACAAATCCTGTAAAGCCATATGCCTTTCTCTATTCGCATTTGTGCCTATAGGTCTGGCTCAGGCTCAGGTTTGTGGAGATCTTACGATAATAATACATATTTTTCAAGGTTAAACAACAATAGCACTTATAATGTTACAAGTGCAAGATAATGGTAAGGCAAGGCAAGTTTATTGCACAATTTGTTTTGCTTTAAAAGTGCTTTATAGATTAAGTGGTAAATGGTCACATATTTATATTGTACTGTCATACTATTTCAGTTTTAGTCTCACATGTTAAACCATTTAATTCCTATCTTGCTTCTAGCAGACCTAAATATTATCACAATTTCTACATTATCAGTTTTATCGGCAAACCGGATTGGAAGGTGCTCCAATATTTCAGAAGGCAACAACAAATCTGGTGACATTTAACAGGATAACCCTGAGTATGAGGTCACAATGAAAATCACTGCTCTAACTCCTGAGTCCCTTTTCCAATGAAAAACCCATCTCCTTCAACCTCTGTGTACTGGCCCTCTCTAAAATAGCTGACCGGCCTCTCCTGTAATGTATTATGCACAAACCACACAGGCCCAGTGCAAAAGTGAAAACCACAAAATCAAACTAACAGTGCAAAGTCCATTCTGCTGATGATACCTTTGAATATGGCATCTCTATGGAGGCTCAGACCATCTCTCGATTTTGTTGTTGGCGTGAAATGAGAATGAGATGGGTTGTATACTTGTTGATCATTTTACAAGATAATAAACATCACTTTTATCACATTTATTAAGAGAAAATCTTTTATGCAGTAATTTTTTGAAAACATGTTTACTTGGATTTTTTTTTTTTCTTCAGTTTTTTATTATACCAGGACTCCCTAAAAACTTGTCCAGGGCAGGACTGAATATTTTCCTATTCACCTGTGCTGCCCGGTTTAAAAAAAACAGACCTTTTGACAAGACAAAGCTTAAATTAGACCTAAAATTGTAACAAAAACTCATTCAGTTTTTCTTTTACTTTCCCTTGATGCATCAGGATAACACTTTTTTCCCCCAAAATTCAATTATATCAAACAGCCTCTTTTTTCTGTATTAGTGGTTATGCTTGCAAATGATTTTTGACAATATTTTTTTTATGTTTTATTTTTATACATTTATGGAATGCTAAGCCCCGCCCCCAAACGAAATGCCAAGGAGGGCCCGTATTCTTCCATTAATATAGCTGTTCCCTTTAAATCAGTCCTATATCTTGGGTTGTAAATGTATCTTTATGTAAAATGGACAACCTTAATAAACGCAGCTGCTCATCAAAACAAAAAATATCTTCACATATCTTCACATTCAGCCTACTGTACAAAGCACTAGGCACACCATCCGCTCCAACTCTGATAACTCTTGATCTCAATCACATTAATATAGATCCCAGAATAGAACCTTGGGGGACTCCTGTGAAGGTATTTACAAGCACTGAGCTATTTAATTGTTCCTTATTGATTCTACCACATTACTCGCTGTCTGGCCCGTGCAGAGCTAGTTCAATACCCTGGTCACTATTTCCATCCACACTTGTGCTTTTTACTTGTATATTTCAGCTGTGTTACATCAACTCACCTCCTGCTGAATGGGCTCCTGTGTGATTAGTTTTTCTGCTGGCTTGTCAAAACTTTGCAGACAGCAGTTCTTCTAATCCTCTTGTACTCAAGTCCAGACAGCCACCTTCACCTCGGTATGTAAAGGAAGCAAACTGGATGTGTGATTGACGCTTTACTCTGCAAGTCTTTCAAGGAGATATACCAACAACCTGTGCAATGATTTATTCTTGGTGTATATGTTTGCAATGACAGTTGACATTGTATTACGTAAAGAGGGAGTATTATGCTAAATTGACTTTTTGGAGCTTTTATTCATGTTATGTTGTTCTCTCATCCAGAACATGCCTGAAGAGTCTTTGAATGTCATCCATTAATATAGCGATAAGCAAATGTATATGTAGTCTATAGAAAAAACTATAGAGCTCTTGGTATGTAACTTTCCATTGATTGTATTGGTTTTCTGGTGCCCTCTGCTGGCTCAAGTGGGGATTGGGACATTTTGAAAGATAACATGGCAGCATATTTATTGAAAACACAAACTAGCAGATGCTGTAGTACAGATATGCATTACTTCGTTAAGGTAGTGGTTGAACATAACATTTAACTTTTCTTTTTCATAATTTTGTCTTTTCTTTACTTACAAATTTAACATCTTATTTACATTGAATTTATTTAAAAAAAAAAAAAAAAGAAAGAAAAAAAAAAGAAAAACATTGATTTAGACAGTTTTGATAGTTATTTAGACCCAACAAAAACCTACACAAATAGCTAACAAATTTGCCGTGAAACAACTGTGGTACTAACAACACTATCAGAGTTAAAAGCAATGGAAAAGTTTATATATAGCAAAATATGTGTTCTTTGATCTTGCTGCTTGAGCCCAGCTCTTTGAAGGCAGCTGTACATTCTTAATTTGTTCGTTGCTTTATTGATCAGAGCATCTCTACTTGAATAACTCAACCTCTTTTATGTTACAAGACAGAAACAAAACCAAATCCACTTATATCCCTGTCACACCGGCGGGAGTTAAAGGATATTTGTGGATTTACCCGTCTGCCGAGACAGGAGCATGTTTGCGAAGACGCAGAGACGCTAACTAAATTTCACTAATGGAGATCGTGGGGTCGTTATCTCCATGGCAACTGTAGGCTGAGGTCGTCAAGGCGGATGGACGTGACTTATAACCCGAAAGAAAGGAATGCTGGAAAAAGAGGGAGAAGAGAAAGTGAGTGGAGAAGTGACTGCACACCGCATCCCAACCTCACTCGCATCTAATGCCGTGTTATTCCTGTCTTGTTACCATGGTTACCGACGAAGCTGCTATCTGCTAGTTGTCTTTCACCACTTTATGTTTGTATCACTAAGATACAGCATAAGCAGCCTGTAACCTTTTCAGCCTAGCGGGGGGAAGATGTAGCGATCAAAGAGACAAAGAAAGAAGGGGCCTTTTAGAAGTGATGCGCCGCCAGGACTCAAAGACAAATGTACACGCGCCAGGCATTATCACAACACAAATTGATAGCAGCGATTTGGAGAGGAGCCACCAGCTGCAAGTTAACTAAGTGAGCAGAGTCTGTTAGCTAGGGGCGGCTACACTAATAGGGTTCATCCATCTCCTGGTCTTACTGTATCACACCGTTGCATGTTAATTGATGCTAGATAATTGCTTTGGTGTCTGTTGTTATTCGTAATTGTACCCAGTGTGTAACTCTTTTGCTAAAGGTTACAGTTCTGATCTTAAGATAAGATAAGATAAGATAAGATAAGATAATCCTTTATTTGTCCTACAATGGGGAAATTGCAGTGCCACAACGATTAATATGGTTAATATGGTTAATATGCAGGTTGTTGTGTGTTAAACATGTGTGAATGAAACAAAACACAACTCCAGGTGTCTTTGTGATGAGGAAACAATAATAAAACATAGATCAGAAAATAGCATAATATGGGCCCTTTAATGACACACTGTGGAAAATTCTCCATAGACGTATGAGCTACGTGCTATGGGATTACATAGGGCACTTTCAAAGAGCAAGTTGGCATAAAACTCAAATGCTATTGCTTATAATCATGACTATGCTTTTTCTTTTTTTTCTCCTTAATGTTATTTATAGAATTTTATAGAAACACTAGGCTGACAGATGTCCAAATATGACAGGAATAAATCTGTCAAAACTATTTCTGTTTGTCACTGTTTCTCTTGCTTCAGCTCAGGAGCACAAACCAGAAGCCCCAGCTTTTTGGCATACAGAAATACAGAAGTAATTAGTCTGACGCATGAGACTACACAAAGACGCTATTTGAATACCCATCCAGTTTTGATTTTCCATAAAAACGTAAGCTGGTCTTTTATGGACAAACACTTTCCTTGTAGGGCTATTGTCACCATGGGGAAACTGGCCTTGGAGTATCCTTTTGAGTCCTATCAAACCTCCTCTCAGAGCACAGAGCACAGCATGTTTTGTAGCAGGATCCAGACAGGCTCCACTTGTGTCACTCGAACGTTCTGCTGTAGTCAGTGAGCAGTCTGCCGCTGGGTAAAGCCATTTCCCAGTGGTGATACAGAAATTCATGCAGGAATACAAATATCCTGCTCTCCTGGCTGCCCTGGAAGGAGGGTTTATTTTTGGAACACATACATCAGAAAACCGCACTGCTTTGAGAACAGATCTATACACGCAATCGGGACACTTTAAGGGGCAGATTTACTAAGCAGATGTTAAATGATGAGTGCAAACTGAAATATTGCGTGTGCTATTTGTGGTTGGGTTGCACATGATTTACTATTAGAAACTCTACCTCTTTTTCCACTGCAATTCTAATATGTAAATAAGACACACACACACACACACACACTTGCATGCATAGTCGTCTTGGTGGCTACAGACTCTCTTGAATTATACCTGTCTTTCCAACGTGGTAAATTTCCACAAAGTATTTACCCTCTTAATAAATCAATCAGTGCCCACTAAACAACGTCATCTGCATTTTCTCCTCCTTTTTTGCGCACTTTGGCCAAAATGCCCTGTTTATATATTCATTTGATCCCAGGAGCAACATCGCCATCTGTAAAGCGTCTATAAGAGGCACAGATGCTTAGTAAATATTCCCCTTAGTCTTATAAATTGTCATTACGGAGCTGAAATGCAAATTAAATCAATTTCCATCCATTCCTTCTTCTTGCCATTTCACCGCAACAGCAGAACTATCAACCTCCCCACCTCTCAGTCTCTTTCCTTTTCCACCATCAGGGTCCTCAAGGTCTATCGTTCACCAGTTGCAATTCAGTAACTACCTGTGAAGAATGATCGCTCGGTTTGAATGCTGTGTCTGTATCACATCTAAAAAGCTCAAAAAGTAATAATGTAATAATGTTGAAGTGGATTGAAAAGGACAGTTTCTGAAGGGACATTGTTGGATTTAAGTAGAATGTGTGTCATCATATCTCTCTCTTTTTATCGTAACAGAATCTGAGAGAACACTTATAGCTTTCTGTTCTCCTGTGAGCATTCTACAAGTTAACTTTATCTATGCGTTTGAATACAATATTGTCCATAGAGTGAGAATAGGGTAGTCGTATAGATTGCATATGTGTCTTTTATTGTTGTGGCTTGCTGTGGACAGTGTTCTAGATTGGCTGTCAGAGCTGTCATACTCACAACCACTGGCTCAGCATTCCCACTGATGAAATATTAATGTAGATAGTGTGGTGTTTTTGTGTACGGGGGACAGCGAAGTTCAAAATGTCCGACAATATAAGCAGAACAGGGCCAGACACCAAGCTAATTATAAAACTGAGAAACTGGAGCAGCGTCCTCTAATGACTTCCTACTCAAGCTACAAAAAGAAGCATTTTTACTCATTATAGCTGTTATAAATCGTGACTGAAGCTGTAAACAGAACAGATTCTTCTAATCAGTCTGCTAAAAATACATCCATACATACCCAGATTCATTCTCAGTGTATTTCGTGAGACTGATCACCTGTGACTGGCCCAGATTCTGCCTTTATATCAAGAAGCATTGAGAAGTAATGGTTCCAGTGCAAGAGTGAATAGAATGGAGGATAACGGACAGTCTGGACTGATGAACCGAAGGAGCTGAAAGTGTGTGGAAATTACATTACCATAATTTTTTAATAAAAGAGAAATAACGTCACAAAATTCATGATCAGGACCTTTGAATAATGTATTATCTTAAAGCTTAAAAGAAAAGTTGGCTGCAGTGTTTTCAGTAAAGGGTACTTTCTCAAAATTTAGTAAATCATAACTTGCATCGTGGTAGTTAATCGGTGATTGATTAAACAGTAAGCACTCTAGAATTACTTAAAGAGGGGGTATTACACTTCTATGTGGTATTAATTGCTAACATATTTAGATCACCGTGTTACCGTTTATTGCATTGAAAGTGCTACATTCGCTGAATATAACGGCATGTTTAGGAAGTTTCAGTTTTGTTCCCCTTCAAAGCTCTATCACAACACAATCAGCATGCTTTTCGCCAATGAAACTACTGCACATTGCATCAGTTTTGGGAAATTGTAATGTATTGTTTTATATCCTGATTTTGTAGAATTATGGAAGCTCAAGTAGGGCCTTGGAGAGATCGCTAAATTACTCAAATATGCATGGATGACATTTACAACCTCTTCAGGCATGTTTTTGATTGGAGAAAGTTACAACAATTTAGCATAATACCCCTCCGTTAAATAATACACAAAATAATAATAATAATAATACCCACTTCTGCTATGAATGGTTATGGGGAAACTCAAACTCAACAAAAACAACCATTCTACGCAATTACTCCCCTTTTCCTCCTGAACTCCCCTGAACTGCAAACACATCACATACATCCTCTCTATTCTGTCACCTCCACACAAATGCAAATCTCTGGCCTTATTTGACACGTTGTAGTCTTCCAGACACGACCTGGATGATTACGTGCAAATTGAAAAAGCTCCGCACCTTTTGCATCTCACCTCAGCCCCATCGGATCCTCTGTCAGCACCTCACCTCTGCTGGAAAAAATCTACCCAAACCCTGACAACTCCATTAACCACGGGGCCTTTCTGTGATCCGAACATTGGCACGGATGTAAGTCAGGAATGTAGAGATTACGTATATGACACAACAACCACATGCCTTGAATCTGGTTAGATACAGGGGTATGTTTTGAATAGGCCCACATGAGGCTTTGTTGCTGGAGCAGAGGTGTTCAAATGCTGAGGTATAATCGAAACGTTCTCCAGAGATGTTTGACTCATTGGAACTCCCAGGGCTTGTATGCACAGAGGCTGCTGAGAGACGATAGCGCGGTGAGCAAATAGTGCTGCTGTCAGAGGGTTAGCTAATGTGTCCATGTGTGTTACCCCAGAGACAGAGCTAATGCAATTAGCCATCATTCCTACACTATTGGGATGCACGTGTTATCAGACTATTTTGTGTGTCAGTCTATAGAGATGATGCTTTGTCTTTATTTTCAGGACAGTTGAAAAATAAAAGGTCATTTTCAATAAGGCTGCTACTAATTATTCTTTTTGTAGATGACTGGGTCAGTGATTATTATTTTCAGTTAGTCAACTAGTTTAAGAGTGGCTATTAAAATTTGTTTATTTTTTAGCATTCTACCATGGTATAACACTGATGAGACCATGTTGTTCTTTTGCAAGTCTCAAGTCAAAGACCAGCAACCCCATGTCAAGTCAGTGGCCCACAAGTCCAAGTCTAAGTCCTCTGCTTTGAGCTTCAAGTCATTTCAAGTTTTTGAACTGAAGTACTGAATATAGCTTGTATTTTTGCAATTTACATTATTTTTTAAACTAAATCTGTTTTTCTACTTTTTTATATAGCCTATGCAATATTTTGGAGAGGCTTAAAGCTGCATTTTTATCATTACCGTGTAGTCATAACAGTCCATAGACTATGGAAATTGATAAAAATAAATAAATAAATTAATTCTTCATCAAAAACATGCCTGAAGAGGTTTTTAAATATCATCCACACACGTTTGTGTATTTTAGTGATCTCTCCTGGGTCCTATTTGAGCCCTCCTTATGGACAGATGCAAGATTCTGAGCAATGCTCAGCCCACAAGCCTACGTCATCTATTTACGTACAGTAAGTATTTTAATAGTCGATAGTAACACATAATGGCAGTCTCCGCTTCAGTCACAGTTGCCATTGGGGAGATTGACCAAAGTGTGAATGCCACTTTGCACCTATTGTTAATCACACCTTGACTGCAAATTCACATTTGTGCGGAGGTGAAGTGGCTCACTCAGGGACAGAACTGATTGGATGAACTCCAACCAGAAAAATAAATTCAAGAGACAGCACAATTTAGGAATAATGACTTGAACTATCTGAGAAGTAAAATCATTACAGAACATAGAAATGTCCTCTGTGACCTGTGGACAAGGTGAAGCAGAGTATAGCCTGTTCCTGTTCCACCTTATGAAGGTGCTCCGCTGTGGTCACTTTGTCCACTATTCACTATAATAACAGACTGTTGCTGTTACTAAACCATCATGGCTGTTCGGTCAGCTCTTACTGAAGTCCTCTCCATTACTGTGGTGTATCCACGCACAGCCAGCCCAACCACCCACCGAGCTCAGACAGAGGAGACACAGTGAGGAGAGGAAGCTATGTGGAGGGAAGGCATTCACAGAGAGACGAACAGGTTACAAAGACAGAGTATAGAGACAGATAATGCCTTTGTTTTCTATAGCAAGAATAACTTTTGTCTAGTACCCTAAAGATTTGTCAATGTATCGACCTGCATCAGACTAATGTTGAAAATTATGATGTATGACTAAATCTGGCATTGATTATTTTGCAGTGTCTCATTTAAAGACGCTGTACCTGATCTTAAAAATGTGAAAAACAGAACTAGTAGTTCTGTTTTTCACATTTTTGAAACAGCACATTTCACTTTCCTAACCCATTCTGGCTTTACAATTAGCAATGAGTTTATTAGTGCTTTTCACAATGTTCAGAAGGCAGATTGGAGTTTTTTCATCACAGTAATGCTAAGAAATATTAGGATGGTAACAGCACTTCCTGATTCTCTGACAATAGAATTAGATGCAGATAGCTTTTTTAGAGTATAAAGGAAAATTCATTTTGCTCAACTACATGGAGAACCAATCAAAAATGGCAACCTAAAAGCCTAAAAATATATACGGTAAATAAAAGATTGGTCAAGGTGTTCTCAAACAAAATATTCCTCTAGGTGAAGTTTGCAAGCCGCCATTGACAGCTGTCTTTCTGCAGTGTCCTGTTCAGTTATGGATTACATCTCTTCTCTAATATCCTGAGCAAACATCACTTCTCTCACCTCTGCTTTTGATTGACAGTGTTCACCGTGCTGTTTCTCAGTCCACCCAGGCTTATGTATGTTCTAACAGACACAGACAAAGACAAAAAGGCCTGGTGAAGGTTTCCTGTCTCTGATCTAGACTGTACCGCCCTCATTCTTCATACGATGTGTTGTTTATTTATGTTGGTTTATTTATATCTCAAAGACTCAGGAAGAAGATTGTCCCATAGAAACAGCAAAGAAACATGAAGTCAGAAACCACATGATCAACTAATCACTTCTGATTTTTCTTAATAATACTAATTCTATTTTTTAACATATTTGCAATTTGTTGGGAAAAGTTTTATCATCTTAACTTCAGTAGTTCAAAGGCAAGTTTATTTGTAAAGCAATTCAAAGTGCTTTACTTCAAAGGGAGGTTGTGGTAGTGTGATTGATAGTGACTTATTGTATATTATATTATTATTGTATATTCATTATATATGGACTTTCTATTGATATACTTTAAGTGTTCTTTGTCATGTTGTTTCTTGTCCTCGCAATCAATATAACAAAAGTGATCCTAAAGCAGAACTGTTCTGCAAAATCGACCTTTCAGAGCTTTTACCATATTATAGTCGTTTCATCATTTACTCACCTGTTTAATCGCTTATTTTCAAGATGCCATTTTGCCGTTCAATCCCTTTTTTCCCCCTTTTTTCCCTCTGTGATATGTGTAGGATTTGGTAGTGTCACGTAGTCACTTTGGCACTAATGAAAAAAAGTCTGCCACTCGCTAGTGTGATGTGCAGCTATCCGTTGCAGGTGCTGAAAACTTCACTGCTCTTTGTTGTGATGACATTTACGACGACGCTAGCTCCCATTGCGCACCACAGTTTTCAAATGCGGAAGTCAGTGGTCTTTTTTCTTTTAATAAGTCATTTTAGATCAATTTTGCGATTTAAAATGTCTAGATTATAACGATACTGATCCACGGGCATCATAGATTATAGCTATGTAGCAAACACAAGCATAATATGTCATCTTTAAAAGGTGTAATCATTGTAATAACTGATGTTGATGGGTCTGCCAGTTCTTCACAAGATTCACAGGCTTTTTGCTGTAATTGGCCATGCACACATTTACAACGTTGGTGTGAAGTCCTATTATTATTGCTGAAAGCCTTTACCACTGGCATTCTCATTGTAATATTCCTACATTCTTTTGCACTAGCTGGGACCGTTTCACAACAACAGAGAGTGCATACAACATTTTGTGAGTTGTAAGGGTGATGAAGGATGATGAGACTAGCTGGCAGGAGCAAGATGCCAAGAGCAAGTAGTAATGGAGGAAGGAATAAATAAGCTGCTGGTATTTTTATTGACCTTAAGAAAGCCTTTGATACTATCAATCACTCAATATTACTTCATAAACTCGAACAATATGGTATTAGAGGGGTAGCTGGGAACTGGTTGAAAAGTTATCTGACAGAAAGGGTGCAATATGTTCAGATGAGGAAGTAAATTGGCATTGCTTGTGGTGTCCCCCAGGGGTCTGTTTTGGGACCAAAACTGTTCAATATATACATAAATGGTATATTTACTGTATCTCAGTCACTAAAACTTATACTCTTTGCAGATGACACCAGCATATTTTATAGTAGTTACAATTATAATGAACTCATAACTACTCTAAATGAGGAGCTAGACAAAATTAAAAAAAAAAAAAGTGGATGGATATTAATAAATTGTCATTCAACTTAAGACCAAGGCAAAGATGTTTGGTAATCACAATTACCAATTCTGATTTAAGGTGTCCAAATTGAAAATGTAAATAAATTCCTGAGACTTATAAGAGACAGTAAATTATCATGGAAAGCCCACATTAGACATATAAAAACAAAAATTTCCAAAAGTCTTAATAAACAAAGTGAAGTATTACCTTGATCAAAATGCTCTTCGTACATTATCCTGCTCATTGGTTCTCCCTTATTTCACATATTGTGTTGAAGTGTGGGGGAACACTTACCAATGTACAGTTAATCCATTAATTATATTACAAAAACAAGCTTTGCGAATCATCCATAAAGTTGGATTTTTAGAACACACCCATAATCTTTTTATTTAATCCAAGCTCCTAAAGATTCCTGACCTTGTAAAATATTATACACTTATTATATTATTTAAAGCATTCAACAATTTACTACCAAGTAATCTACAAAGCTTATTCAAAATGAGAGAGAGAGCTCATAATTTAAGAGGGTATGGAAATTTCAAATTGCCCAATGTTTGAATTACCCGTAAAAGTTTCTGTGTGTCTATATGTGGTGTAAAACTCTGGAACAGGCTGGATACACATCTCAAGAAATGCCAAAATATCCATAAATTCAACTTGTTATATAAACATACGGTCTGGTCACAGTATATAGAGAGTGGGTCTGAATATTAGAACAATACTTCCTTCTGTAGTGCTGGTTTATGGTTGTTGTTTCCTTACCATTGCTGATTTGTTCTGTCCATTACATTACTTGTATCTGCTGTGTGTTTCCATTGTTGGTATCCTTAATTTCTTTACCATTGTTGGTTTCCTTTAGTATTATTGCAATAAGATGATAGTTACGTTGCCAAGCTATAACAGTGACTCATTGTCCTCACATGTAAATAGTTCATATGGTCTAATGTAAAATGTATGAAGAATGCAAAAGAAAGCTCATTATGTTAAATTAGAAGAGGGGGTGGGATTAAATACATTTTCTTCTTCCCACTCCTTCTTGGGCAAATGTTTTTGTTGTTGTTATTTATTTATAGAAAGATACTGATATTGATGTTGTTGATATTTATTTATAGAAAGATGTAAGAAGCAGATGGCAGCAGCAGAGTGGGAATACCAGTGAAGGATGCAATGAGTATACTGTGGCAGGTGTAGAGTGGCAGGAGTAGTGTGGTAGGAGCAGTAGGACGGTAGGAGCAGAATGGCAGGAGCAGGATGGAGAGAGCAAGTAATAATGACTGAAGGGAGAGTGAAGATGTGCATGATGAAGGAACAAATGATGCCAACAATACTGTAACGGGAGCAGGATGGCACGTGCATATTGGCAGGAGTAATAAACAATGCCAAGAGAATACTGTGGCAGGGGCAGGACTGCAGGTGTAGAGTGGCAGGAGTAGAGTGATGTAAGACTGAAGAAGCAGTAAAATGGAAGGAGCAGAATGCCGAGAGCAAGTGGTAAAGGATGAAGGGAGAGTGAAGGCAGAAGAATGAATGATGCCAAGATTAGGGGGACAGGAGCAGGATGGCAGGTGCATAGTGGTAGGAGTAGGATGGCAGGAGCAGAGTGACAGGAGTGGAACGCCAATTGGTAATGGATGAAAAGAGAGTGGAAAAGAGAGTGCAGTAAGGTTGTCAAAAGTATCGAAATCAGATACTAATCATTAAAACCAGTATTGAAAAATATACACTCGATATTGAAAAAAATCCTATAAACATGACAAAATTTGGCTTGTCTTGAACAGTTTTAAGGTAATCTTGAATTATCAGCACCAGAATAGAACCACATGGTAACTCTTTCCATCATTGTGGTATCAAAAGTGGTATCGAAAGTGGTATATCAAGCCTTTTCCTTATCAAAATTAAGTCAAAATCAAGTTTAAAATTTTTGTATTGTGACAACACTAGAGTGCAGACAGCTATGATAAAGAGGTGATGACAGAACAAAGGATGTCAGGGGTGACAGGCGCTGGGTAACAGGAGGATGGTTCGAGCACGATGTCAGATGCACTTTTGCCCCTTTTTCTCCGAAATTGCTCTAAAACCAATATTTTAAAAGGCATGTTTTAATTTGACACTCAATCAAAACAGATTTCATTTCACCAAAACCTGACAACTTTTTGATTATCCTGTCATTTTTACCACACACAGCGGGATGCTAAAAAGTACTAGGTAAAAGTGTATTTGAAAACAGAGTCCATCAATCAGAGCCACAGGAGGGTAGCGGTGGGTAGCGCCAGTCTGTAAATGATTGTAATTGTATGTTATTAAGCACACAGCTGCTGTCAGTGATTGGCTTGTTTTGGGATAGTGCGTTTGTTCTTTCAGGCTTCACAGCTTCCCTCCTCTGCTCTGTGGATCACATTTAACAGGTGAGCTCTATGTGACAGTGTCAGTAAACAAGCGCCACTGTTTGGAACATCTGAGCTATGAGGGTGTGGAATGTGAAATAAACAAGGAAGCATTTTTATTCACAAGATTATTGACAAGATATATTGTAGTGGCTTTCTTCTGAATAAAACCTACCGCACACTGATTTAGGGATTGATTAGCTTTTCCAAAATGTCAGGGAGCTGTGACCTGACCTTTGGAGCATCTTGTGTGCAAACTTTGTGTTTTCTTTTAATAAGACAAATACTGAAACCATAATCATGAATGTCATTGTGAAACCACACAACTTCTAAAAGGACTGCAAAAGTCGTTAAAATTATAATGCAAGCATTTTGTTAAAGATAATAGATAATAATAATAATCCACTTTATTTATTAATATACAATTCATTAATTATTCATAAACTGCAATTATTTTAAAAAGACTGTTATCAATATTTCATTAGTTATCATCTCATTAAATGCATGTTAAATTACGCTATAGAGCCAACAAAACTATTCTAAACGGTTTTAACGCAATTGAAACAGGGTTAATCTCTCAACTGGCAACATGTGTATTTAAATGGAATTAAAAAAAAAACTAAAAATTAAATTATAAAGTCTTTTTCCCGTAGCCCACATTTGCATAGCTTCAAGGACTCCGTTGTATAACTCTCAATGAGCAGTACATATATTGTCCATTACTGAATGAAGCAGGTCTGAAGGAAGGTTAATAGCAAAGCGCTGTGGTCGTAAAGTCTCCTCACCTGGAGTACACAGACATATTTTCAGTTTCCTTCCATAATTCAAGGTCACCACAGAAAATCACCTCATGTTTGCTTATTTCTACCTGTGCTTTTCTATACTGTACTGATATATATAGATTTTATTTTTTATTTTTTTGTTTGTTTGTTTTTTTCCATTTCTATCTATTTCTCAATACCTGGATGGCTCTGGTAGCTGCTCTAACGCTGATTTATGGTGCGTTCACTTTCACTTTAGTCCTCGTGTAGACTTGGGTTGATTTTGTTCTAGCCCTTGTTCAGTTCTCGTTGTTTACTCCAAATTTTAAAGCTACACTAAGTAGCTTTTCTAATGGAGGATGTACCACATGTTTGTCTCAATGGAAATGATACTGGACTATTTTGATACTGAATGTTCCACAGTATTGTATTTAACTTATCTGTTTCTGTGAAGATGTTATGTTACGGGTTAGATTTGTGGAGAGGCTTTTTCTCAATAAAAACAATTAGTTGAATAGATAAAAGATAAATAAATTGGAATATTCCAGGCAAAGCAATAACTTAAATGTCCTGTATTACCCAAAATGGACTCTTGTGAGCTTTAAGCCATGTTATAATGTTGTTACCTCATCAAAAACATACCTGGAGTTGTGTTTTGTTTCATTCACACATGTTTGAGTAACTCTTTATTATTAGTCTGTCTACATCTCCAAAGCTCAAAATGCTCTGCTCCACCTTGTGATGTCATGAAGTGGTCATTTTCAAGTTAATAGCTAACTTTTACCTTTTGTTCAGTAGAGATAGGCGGTTCCAGAGCTGAAATCATCCAAATGATTCTAGTGAAGTTGTATGGAGTTTAAAAACGCAGTGGAGCACTTCCTGTATTACAACATGACAAGGTCGAACAGAATGTTTTCTGTTTGAGAGAAGAGCTCATGTGGGAATGAAACAAAAACTCCAGGTATGTTTGTAACGAGGAATGAACATTATAACTGAGATCAGAAAATAGCCCTGAGCCCTTTAACAGATGGCACACTCCCCGCCAGTAAAGTTCCATATTGCATCTTTAATGCGTGTGATCCATTGATAGAAAATGTTATCTGTGGATGAAGTCAATAGATTTCACTTGTACACTGCAGCGCCTTCGTTTAAAATGTCACACTTCTTCAACAACAAATAAGCACACGCAAAGCGAAGACCTTGAGCTAACAGGCTACACTGTTTTCATGCATGCGATTAGCTGGATTCTGCGGGATAAATCGAAGAGCAGATAAGAAATCCGCGCGTCGTCTAATTAAATGTCACCGAAGACCGGTGGCTGGCGACTCAAGGTTATGTGTTGATATGGGCTCATTCTCTCTCCAAGCTTCTTCTGAATTATTCACATCCGAATCTGAAAGGAGGCCAGAGCTTGAGAAGATAAAGTCTACACCTCCATTCTGTGTAAATCTGTCACCTCTATAGGTTCAGATTTGACTGCCTGTAATCAAAATATGTTGTACTTATCAGAACTACAAGTGTATGTTATAATTTCAGCTGGAGGGAGCTGGTTTATATAGGCCTGTCACGATAACAAGTGGTGGATGAAGTACTCAGTTTTGTTACATAAGTTTCACATGAAAAAATCGACTTAAGTAAATGCATTAAAGTGCCTGTTTAAAAATGTACTTAAAGAGTGAAAAGTAAAAGTATTTCACACAGATTTTGAGTCCTTATAAGGCTTCAAATGTATTGATTTTGATAAAGATTTGTGCTGAATTTTGTTCTGCAGAAACAATTGAATCAGTTGTTTTTTCTAGCTGTTTTTTTTTTCTTTGTATATTTTTGTTTGCTCAAATTATGAAGTTGTTAAAAATAAACCTCTCAGTCTTTTCAGCAGATCTCAAACTTTAATTAAAAAATACTTTTACTTTTCAGTCCAGTTAAAAAATAGTAGAAAGTACAAATTCTTGTTCTTGAATGTAGTAAAGTAAAAAGCATCCACTTTACAATCTACTTCAAAAGTACAGTACTGTATTACTTTTACTTTTTTATATTCCACCACTGCCAAAAAGTGAGTTCACAGACTCACAAGAATCTGGTCCAACTTCCATTGTTGTAATTGATTCTGGCCAATAGCAGCATTGTGGTTTTTGAGGAAATACAGACTACTTTGTTCATAATGTGTGTTCTTTTCTCTCAACTAGATCCAACTAAAGTTTGAGTCTCGATTATTGTGACGCTTCAACCGGCCCAGATTGATGTGTACAAAGATTAAAGTGTACAAATCCGTTCAGGGTGCTATCAATCGAGCATTAGGTCACAAAATGAACAACTGAGTGATTTTTTCTCTTTCTTTCAGCATTCAATCACAAAGACAGAACTGAGACAGAACATTTAGCAACAAGATATATTGCAAGTTCATTTCAGTTCAATCCGTAACAAACACTGATCTGGTTCAAAAGTTGTGGATTCTCTGTTTGGATATGTCGCTGGATAACTTTACTGCGCCCTTATAGGCAGGGGTGGAATCTAACAAAGTAAACAACAAAGTAAACATATTTTTTTTTACCTTTACTTTTTACATCTGAGAGCATGTATTTGTACTTTCAATTCCACTACATTTTTTAACTGGACCAAAAAGTTTTTTGTTTTTTTTATTATTGTGTGAAAAGGCTGAGGGGCTTATTTTTAACACATTAGTGTGTTTGAGCAAACAAAAATATACAAAGAAAAACAGTGATTCAATTGTTTCTGCTGAACAAAATTCAGTGCAAATCTGGAACAAAACCACATTTGAACCTTTATTAGACCTCAAAATATGTGCGAAATAATTTGTACTTTTTACTCTTTAAGTACATTTTTAACCAGGCACTTTAATACTCTCACTTAATTAGATTTTTTCATTGATACTTTTACTTGGGTATTTTTTTGCTCCAGTATTTGTAACTTTTCTGGTGAAGGGGCCATCAAATACTTTTCTCTTTGGAGATGTTATTACTGGAATGTTTCACAGTATGGCATTAAACCTTTCTATCTTCATGGAAACCAAACCAGACCAAATTACAGGTCAGATCTGTGGAGAGTCAACCCCACTCACAGTCAGAATGCCGGTTTTATAGGTATTTTTGAGCTATAAAACCACTTGTAATTGATAAATGTAAGTTAGAGTACAGAATCGAGTATTTCTCCCACCACTGCTTATAGATGTATGCAAAGCTGAAAAGGCAAGAGCTTGGGGAGATAAACCTCTTTTCATAAACCTTAAATCTGTCCTTTTTTCTTGGGGATCTTTCACACTTCATGGGCCCTATGGATGTCATGCAAACTCAACACATATTCACATATCCTACACATGACCTTGCTGGCTGTTTCTATTCCCGTTACTTCTTCTTCTTTGCTCCGACAGATAATGAAACTGCCCGTGCTCCTCCGACTGTAACCAACGGTGATGGACCTAATTTCCGCGCCTGTAAATGTGTTCCCAGGATACAACAGGGCGAGCGTGCCATCAGCCCCTGAGTGAGAGTGTTATCATGTGGAGAGGAATGATGGAGGAGCTGGGGTTGAGATGGTGTTGACCTGGTAATTTATCATTTTTATGTAGATGATAAGTGCTGCCAAGACGCATAAATCTGTATCCGAGTGTATTTTAAAAGACACAGTTCAGGATCTGGGAGAAAAAGTGAAATGTTTTCTTTGCTATGTGCAAATCGTGATTCTCAAAATGTTTACATCACCGCAGAAATGTACCAACTCAAATGAGCCAAACCAGGTATTGTAGTTTTATTGAAGAAGGTCAAGATTAAACAAGTATAAGATAGAGCTCTGATAAATGGTTTAGTACTGGTTTAGTCCTGGTTTCGATCTAATAAGTTCTGAGTTAGTTGGTTAATTCTGGTGTAGACTTTAATACTGGTGTTAAGTCTGGACAAAAACTGCTGCCTAGAGAATATGCATAAAAAGCCTTCTTTGAACACTTTAGTCCAAAGTGGGTACTGCAAAAATCTGACTACTCTGCTCTCTTATCCAGTTAGTAGTAAAACAAGGATCATTTGGGGAAATATTCCAAAAGTGGTCATACATATTTGTCCAAAAATAGCAGCTATCAAGCTTATCAGCCATCGATTTTTGATGATGTCACACAGCTTAAACAAATATTGGAAAAGCTGGCCATATAAGGTGACCAGACGTCCTGAGACATTCGGAACAGTCCGGAAATCTAAACTGTTGTCCCGAATCCCGAATCCGGCCTTAAATGTCCCAAAAATTGCACTCAAACAGAATACTGAGCAGGTATTTTCTGATAAACATTAAAAACTGTTCATAGAGAGGTTGCACGCAGCCCCTGACGGCTTCTAAGTGGCTCAGGCTAAAATCTATCTATTTTGTTTATTTTTTTATGTTCTTTAGTTAGGGGCAAATATGCACTGATGATAAGCTAATTTTCGTTCATTCGACATGGCTCGTGTCTCAGAACCCCAACATGCCGCTAAAAAGCAAAAGCGTCAATGTAGATACCAGGAGGAGAGGATGGGGAAGTAGCCGTGTGCCAAAGCCCTAAGCGATGAAGTGAAAGCATTCTGTAACGTGTGTAGAAAAGAGTTTGGTAGGCAGATGTTAAACTACATGTTACACTGTACCAACACTGCAACAGTACAGACCAACGCATTGTTATTTTTCTGCAATGACATTTTGATTTCATGATTTTTATGCTGTTTTCTTGTGGCAGAAATATTAATGAAAGACTTGATCTTTGAATAAAAATATGTTTGTGACAGTTTTGAAAATTCATCTTTTATTATTGTCTATGTATCAATGACAATCCACTGTCCTGAATTTCATCTCATCTGGTCACTCGATGGCCATAAAGGGAAAAAATCCATCATAGCTTTCTATTTTAGTTCTAGTTATTTTAATGTGATGATGTCTTTTTCCATAGCCACTCTTAAAATGCCATTCGAGCACAAGATTTTTGCTACTATTTCAAGTGGAACTCACAACATTCAGTAGCAAAAGCATAACTGAAGAAATGGACAGAAGTGCAGCTCAAAACTGTCTCCTCTCTTCACAGTGTAGTCAGGTCGGCGTGTCCTTGCTGCTTTGAAAAGACCATCAGCATTTCAAATACGCAACTCTAGCTAGGTTTGTCATGGTTAACACAGTATTAAAATCTTCACTGTGGAAACCTTGTGTAAATGGTGAACTGGTCATTGTTTTGTTGCTGATGTAGAGTTAAAAAATAACTGGATAAATTACTAGAATGATTAATTGCTATATTTGAAAGTAGCACCCAAGAAGAAATTACTTTTATAAAACTTTTTGGTGTCCTAATATTCTAGGAGAAAGTTAGCCAAAAATAGTCAACTCCACACATTTCTCCCCTGAGTTTTAAAGGTCCTTTATTACGTGAAATCGACTCTTACAATGTCATGTTACAATGTTGTTACCTCAGCGAAAAATACCTGGAGTTGTGTTTTGTTTCATTCACACAAGCTTGAGTAGCCGCTGTCTACATTTCCAAATCTTAAAATGCGTTGCCTGAAATGTTATACAGTAACCATCAACCCTATATCTCCATGGAGACAAGCATGTCAGCTTACAGGTCACATCTGTGGAGACGCGGTCCCACTCATAGCATATCTTTTAACAATATAGATAATTTGTGGAACATTCCAAGCAAAGCAACATATCCATCAAAAGCAGGTAGAACAAGAAAAGTCAGTCTATGCATATTTAATTTTGATTTGAAAAGTAACTTCAAATTTTTGCATTATCCGTTCTATTCGCATTTATATTAGCAGAAAAATGTTGAGTAGAGTTCCACTTTGGACCATTTCCTTCATTTTCCCTTAAATGGGACAGAGGACGGCCCAGTGCACACAGGGGCAGAGCTGTATGCTGCTTACTGAAGTGTGCGAGACTCTATGAAACACACTGACAAATCCCCATACAGGTCTGAAACCACAATCACTTGAGCCAGAGCTGCAGTTAGGAGTGTTGTGTGTGTATGTGTGTGCTGTGTGTGTATGTGTGTGCTGTGTGTGTATTTGTGTGTGGTCCCATCTGGTCAAGAGAGGACAGAGGGAAGGATAGCTGTGCTTATTTCAAAACAATGTCTGACACATTATTGAGATATTTAAAGATAAGAGTTTTATTTCAAATTTCACTAACATCAACTTTTTCTGTCTTCAGATCTGAGGTAGACATGTTCAAATGAGTCACTGCTCTTGCTGATAATTGTAGTGCTGATTTATTCTTAATTACAAAGACACTGGACATGACGGCCAAATACTTGATGTCTGTGGTGTTTTGGTTCTCAAGTCAGTTATCTGATTAGAAATAATGAGCCTCACAAGACTCTCACATTTGGGTTGCCAGTTTCAATGCTGAAATCCAGTCATTTCCTTCACTAAACATGTATCTGTCAGCAGTATTTTAACAATAGCCATGCTGCTAAATTGTTAATTCAAAATGCAACACTTTTTAATTTTGCCAGCAGAGGGCGTGAGGCACCCAGTCCAAGCATGGAAAGATGAAAGACAATAGTTTCACATGTGCATATTTCCACATACACACCTTCCATAATGTTTGAATGACTCTCTGACCATGCTCCTGTGTGGGTTTCCTCTGACAGCTTGTATCATGTGGGTTCATAAGGTCTGCTCCTTAGGGCTCTTCTTCCTCCTGGCCCCATCTGGAGACCAGCAGCAGCAGTCTCCTCCTCCAGCACATCTGCTCTGTCCTTGAGGCTGTGATTGTGACTCTCTGTGGGCTGTGAGAGGAGACGAGGTCCTGCAGAGCCTGAGGGATGATTTTGGTTGCTCACTTGAAAAACAAAATCTCTATATCTTAACTAAATCAAACTGAAATTAAACATCAGCTTGAACTTCAGTGAGTTCAGAACAATGATCACAGAGCCATATGTACTAGCATGTACAGCACACTGAGCTGACTAATGCCAAACAAGTGTGTGGTCTTGACAGGGGACGACCTGTCAAGACCACACACGACCCAACCACGACCCAACCAATTGTGCCTAGAATGTATCTGGCAGAACAATCCAGGGAAAGTGTTTTGTGGAGCTCACAGGAGTGGACACACTGCACAAGATCAAACAAGAGTGAATGAAGCAAAATACAACTCCAGGTCAGTTTGCAAAGAAGCAAAATCCAAAAAACGTACCTAATATATTTGCATAATATGTGGGCCCATATTACTCTATTTTCTGATCTATGTTGTAATGTTGTTACCTGTGTTACAATGTTGTAACACCACTATATGTCTGTAGTGGTGTTATGTTTCATTTATGCTTGTTTGTAATCCTGCATTATTATTCTGTCTACATCTCCAAAGCTCAGAATTCTCTGTTCCCCCTTGTGGTAATTCAGAAAGTGGTTTTAAACTCCATACACCTTCACTAGAAAGATTTTGATGGTTTCAACTGTGGAGCTGCCAATCTCTACTGAACTCAAGGTCAAAGTAGCTGTTACTATGAAGGCTACCGCTTCATGACATCACAAGGTGGAACAGAGCATTTTGAGCTTTGGAGATGTAAACAACAGCCTAATAATGCAGAATTACTCAAACAAGCGTAAATGAAACAAAACACAACTACAGGTCTGTTTTTGACGAGGTAACAACATTCTAACATGGCTTAAAAGCTCACAAGAGTCAAATTTGCATAATATGTGTCCTTTTTGTTAAATTTCCAGTAGCTGTGTATAACTGCTGTACAGTCAAAAGACAGAAAATGAAAGCCTTTTACTTTACTTTTACCAAGGACATTTGAGGCAGGGATGACAGGAAATGCCAGATAAAAAACATTTGTGGTTCACTGTTTCTGGGCAGTGAACACACTCCAGTCAGCTCCCGCCTGGACGACTTCATCACACCATAACTCTGCTGACATCTGCTTTTAACACCTTTTATTTTCTAAGTGCCGAGAAATAGAGAATACTTTAAAAACTCTCCTATCACCAGACGGTAAGTTTACAGCTGATAAACAACCACCATTCATTTCTTCTTTAAAAACGAATTATATTACAAAAAATTGACTCTTATGAGCTTTAAGCCATGTTATAATGTTGTTACCTCCTCAAAAACAGACCTTGAGTTGTGTTTTGTTTCATTCATTTGAGTAATCTATTATTATTAGTCCATCTACACCTCCAAATCTAAAAATGCTCTGTTCCACCTTGTGATGTCATGTAGTGGTAGTTTTCAACTTAACAATGACCTTTTACCTTTAGTTCTGTAGAGATCGGCAATTTCAGGGCTGAAATGATCAAAATATTATAGTAAAGCTGTATGGAGTTTTAAAACTCATGGGAACACGTCTTGTATTACCACATGACATCACAAGGTGGAACACAGTATTTTTGAGAGAAGAACAGAGCCTAAATATGCAGGATTTGTGTGTTGAATGTATGACTGAAACAAAACCAAACTCCATATATGTTTTGGATGAGGAAACATTATAAAATAGATCAGAAAATAGCGTAAACTGGGCCCTTTAAAATTGTATTGTATTTCATCTGGGTACAAAATGAGCCTTCTTCATTATTAGACTGGAATAAAACCTCTAATGAAGCTGTTACAGTGAATGGCACGTATGAGATCCTTGCTGGTAATAATCCTTGACGTCCCTTTGTGTGTGCGATCTGTTGTGATTACTGTCAAACACACACGCCTTTGACTGATGCCTGAAATATCATTATCCATGTTAATTTATTCGGTTGCCTGGAAACAGCAACTATATCTTTACGTACCAAGGACAATCTGCCACTCCTAATGAGTCCAGACTTGTAACCCTGTGCTGCTTTTAATTGCACGTCGTGAAACAGAGCGTCACTTTGAGTTAAAGAAGACATATTGTGTGTTTTGGGGAGTGTTTAGTATTAAATATATTACACAAATTGACTCTTGTGAGCTTCAGATCATGTTAGAATGTTGTTACCTCATCAAAAACATACCTGGAGTTGGGTTCTTTCACACATGTTTGAGTAATCTTTATTATTATTTGTCTACATCTCCAAAAGCTCAGAATACTCTGTTACACCTTGTGATGTCATGTAGTGGTAGTTTTCAGTTGGAGAGAAGAACTCTAAATATACAGGGTTTGTGTGTTAAACGTGTAAACGAAACAAAACACAACTCCAGGTCTGTTTGTGATGACGAAACAACATTATACCTCAGAATAACGCAATATGGGCCCTTTAATCTATAATGGAGATAATTATTTTATATTTTGTTCAGTGTTAACTGCAATATTGATTTACTTACTGATCAAAACTAACCATAGCAAGCAACAGATTTTCATTTACTTGTTCAAATGGAGGAAAAAACAAAATGACTCAAACGTGCTTGAATCAGTCGAAATAAAACTATGAGTAAGCTAAAGATGAGACACTTATAATATGATACAAAGCTAATAAAAGTTGATTTTTCATAGTATCTTCCCTTTAAGCTATGATAGTTTCACTGAATAGACTTTGAGAATGTGCTCTTGGCTCATTGGAGTTTTGTTCTGTCATGTAGTGCTGTCCAGTGCTCAGAGAGTGGTCTGCTGCTGGGCTTGTTATAACTAGTAGAAGTGTCTTCAGTTTTAAAGATACTAGAGCAAACCAATATATAATGAGAACACAAACCAATACTGGATAGTATGGAGGACCAAAAATGACATAATTAGAAATAAATACATGGTGTTCGTTATGGACAAACTGTGGCTGGCACAGACGTCCAATAACAGGACACCGCTCAGGTTCAGATCAGGGAGGCCGTTCCTCCCAGTCACCCCTCTCCAGGTGTCACTGTCGTTGCCCAGTAGAACAACGGAGTCCCCGGTTGGTGCACTGTCCAGTACCCCTCCCAGAGACTCCAAGAAGGCCGGGTACTCTGCACTGCTGTTCAGCCCGTAGGCCGACACAACGGTGAGAGACCTGTCCCCAACCCGAAGGTGCAGGTACGCGACCCTCTCGTTCACCGGGGTGAACTTCAACACACAGCGGCAGAGCCAGTGAGGTGACATTCCATGTCCCCAGAGCTAGTCTCCATGTCTGGAGATCCGGTCGTTGAGGACCCTGCCTTCAACTGCCGCCCAAATCTCTCTGCACCGGTCCCCTATGAATCCTCCTGAGGGTGGTGGGTCCATGGGAGGACGGCCCCACGTCACTCCTTTGGGCTGTGCCCGGCCGGGCACTTTAGTAAAAGATAGGTGTTAAGTAGAGATTGGTAGTTCCAGGTCTGAAATTATCCAAATTATTCTAGCAAAGGTGTATGGAGTTTAAAAACACAGTGGAGCACTTCCTGTATTACCAAATAACATCACAAGGTGGATCAAAGAGTTTTCTGTTTGAGAGAAGAAATCAGCCTAAATATAAAGGGTTTATGTGTTAAAAATGTGAATGAAACAAAACACAACTCCAGGTGTGTTTGTGCCGAGGAAACAACATTATAACATAGATCAGAAAACAGCATAATATAGGTCCATTACTCTATTTTAATTGGCTTATTTTTCAGTGAGACTAAAAACAGATACGCAAATGCGGTCTCCAGCGTTCCTGTAGGTCACAAGGGTTAAAATAAACTTTCTTAGTTGCCTAATTCCCCTTTATATCCTGTGTTAGTTCAGGTTGCGTTCACTGGTACCAGTTCTGTTTAATCCTGGGGTTTTTAAGCAACTTCATGTTTTTTTTTTTTACACTATGACTAAACTAAAAGCAAATATTTGTTCTGCCTTTTTATCATAGGTAAACGATTTGCCCCTCCAGTTACGAATCGAATGCACTGCAAAAACAAAAGCTGCAGGATACAGCTTTAATAAGGTTCTAATTTGGCTCTCATATTCATGCGCCTGAAGGAGTACCCCCCACACGTGTTGATTTCGACCTCTGGCCCTGAAGACAAGCCTGGCTGCATCTGACTCTGGTGTTTATGGGAAATATTATCTTTAATTAGAGCATCCCGCAAAATGGCACTGACGCAAATCCGGTTGCCTTTATGCACATGCTATGCTAACGTGGTAAGATTGGTTTGCTCAGTGAAATGTAAGATGCTGTCTATCTGTATTTATGGATTATGTACCTTTGGAGAGAAGACGTGACAGTTTTGTGTTTCCAGCTCTTGGGAATTGTGGGTAGTGTGCAATGAAATGGGCAGCAGCGTCAGTCTCAAGAAATATTGTCCATTTGAAACTAATCCAAAGATGTGATTGTTGGCTAAAGTCTAACTCTAAAATATGTGTGCAATAATGATGAAATGACTTCCAGCTAATTTACAGGCAGCATAAAATCCAAAAAGTGTGTGGCATTAATCAGAAAATGGACTCATTTGCTGTATTATAACTATAACAGTCCACTGTACGAAAAATATATAAGAGCTGAGTAGTATGGCATTATATTTATCTATTTTACTTTTATTCAATCACTGCTGTTTTACTGCTCAAAAATTCATTATAGTCTACTGAATGAGGTCGCCACTCCACAGATCTGACCTATGACTGGGCCTTGTAACGTCAGCTGCTCATCTCCTTGTATTTAGATAACTTTAATACCGTGATGTGGAACATGCAGGCAAAAACAATTACATCTCCATGGGAACAAGCAGAAAGTGGCCCCTCCCCCAGAAAAGTGACGCAGTCCACCTTTAAATTCCTCTAGTTTTTCTGTAGACTTTCTTCTGCTGTGGGTTATATTTAATTCAGGCACGGTCTAATTGAAATCCATGCAGAGTGCAGACTGAGAATCATCTAAAATAAATGATCGCAGATTTACATTTAAATGGGGCTGCATGTCTCTGCATAACTTCAAACGAGTCATTTAAAAAGATTTTAACTGGACTGAAAGAATCTCCGGGTGAGCACAATCCAGAGTATTAAAGGTGCATTGTGTAACTTTTCTAGTGGAGGGTCCAAACCAGATCAAGTTACAGGTCAGATCTGTGGAGAGGCGACCCTTCTCACAATCAGAATGTCTTGTTTTTCAAGAAATTTTTGAGCTATAAAACCACTTATAATTGAATACATGTACGGTAGACCTGTTTAATGTCATTCTGTGGAACATTCCGGGCAGAGTGATATCCATATAAACAAGCAGGTGATGAACCCCTAAACAAAAAGTTACACAGTGCACCTTTAACTGGGACTAAACCCGGACAAGAACACCCAACCAAACCAGGACCAAACCAAGTCCTACCACATACTGTACAGGTCTGAAAGCGTGTGTGATTGTAATTATGTGTTTTTGATCGTGTCTCTGTGGAGGAAGCTGTTCTTTCACACTCTTTGCCATGTGTTTGTGAGGGGCCAACACAGCTCTGTATGTGTGTGTGTGTGTGTGTGTGTGTGTGTGTGTGTGTGTGTGTGTGTGTGTGTGTGTGTGTGTGTGTGTGTGTGTGTGTGTGTGTGTGTGTGTGTGTGTGCGTGCGTGTTTGTCAGCGTGTGTGCGTTTGCTTTGGGGGCTTCATTCAGTGAAAGTGCTGTGCTTTGTGCTTTGTGTTCTCTGGCTTTATGTACCTCCCACCCCTCTTTCACGCAACGCGATCTCCTTCCCTCCCTTCTCCATCTCTCCCTTATCTCTGCTTATTCTCCTCCATCCATCGCTCTCTCTCTCTCTCTCTCTCTCTCTCTCTCTCTCTCTTCTACCTCGCACGTTCTCTCGTTCCCTCCATTCTCTTTTCCACCTTTGTGTCTCTCTCTGTCTCCTTTAGTTTTTCTATATACAGTTTATTTTCTATGTGTTTTATTGTTGTGTGTTATTGCTATGCTCTGTGTCATTTTAACTGTAGCATTTTGAGATCTAGCTTTCTCAGTTTTTTTTTTAATCTATTTATTTTCCTCCATCTCTTCTTATTCTTACTCTACCTTTCTCCCCCTTTTGTTGAGAGTTTCAGCTCCAGGCTTTCATGGAGATGGGTCCAGTATACAAGGATGGGTCAAATGCAGAGGACAAATGAAGTATACCTTTACCTTACCATCTTTCTCTTCTCCATCTCTCTCCCCTCTGAGTCCCCTTCATCCCTCTCACTCCTCCTCCTCTCTTCTCCCAAATAGGAAGTGAGCATGCAGGCTCTTCTGACTCCACTGACTCTGGCTCAAATTCACTTTACAATGAAAAATTGTCACCTGTCTGTAACTGCTGCAGTGAGCCTTGTCATTTTGGTTTTGAAATGTTCGTATTAACCCGCTCTATATGATCCCGCTGTTTTTATTTCATTATTTTGTCTGTTAATAAATTCTTATTCTTAATATGGAACTCAAAATTCGTTCCTATAACTGCTAGCATAGTGAGCTTCATTTGACTGGAGCCGAATGCTGTGGATGACCAATGATGGGAAGAATACTTTGAAAATGTAGTTATATAATAACATATCGATTACTGAATACCCACATTCAGATGTATTTTGTAAGGTATTCTGATACATGGGCCAGTCAGCGTACTCTATTTTGAATACTTGGGATACTTTTACATTGAGTTGCAGTATTTTATAATGTAAAAATATGATATATAATTACAAACAGCTTCATTTTTGTTGCCCTGTTTGCTTTGCATTAACTAATGTTTAATTAGAGAAGGTCAAATTGCACGAGTACATACTGATACCGCGCAGTGCACGACCATGTATTCCTCTGATTTTAGAAAACTATTCTGAACACTTCCAAATGAAAAAAGTAACATAATACTGTTACTCAAAGTTAGTACTCAGAACCATAATTTTGGTACACGTATTTTGTTACTTCCCAACACTATGGCTGATTTCACCAGTGGTGGATGAAGTATTCAGTTTTGTTACTTAAGTAAAAGTACAGATACAAAGGTAAAAAGTTACGCAAGTAAAAGTTAAAGTATTTTAGTACTTGTTTAAAATGTATTTTTTTTTTAAATGATACATACTGTACATTTGTAGCAGCTATTTTCTTTATTATGAATTTTGTGTATTTATTTTTGTTTGCTCAAAGCCAAAGCTTAAATTTTTTTAAAAATTGTGAGGATGTTACACCACAAACATGGTAAAATAACAACTAAAATCATTTGAAAAGATTTTTAATTTTTCAGTCCAGTTAAAAAATGTAATGGAGTAGAAAGTACAGGTAGCTGCTTTCAAATGTAATGAAGTAAAAGTAAAAAGTATCTGCCCCCTCTCTCTTTCCACCACATCTCCCTCTCTCCACCACATCTCCCTCTCTCCTCCATCTCTCTCTCCTCCCCCTCTCTCTCTTTCCACCACATCTCCCTCTCTCCTCCATCTCTCTCTCTTTCCACCACATCTCCCTCTCTCCTCCCCCTCTCTCCACCACATCTCCCTCTCTCCTCCATCTCTCTCTCCTCCCTCCCTCTCTCCTCCATCTCTCCAGCACATCTCCCTCACTCCTCCCCCTCCCTCAATCCACCACATCTCCCTCTCTCCTCCATCTCTTTCTCCTCTCTCCCTCTCTCCTCCCTCTCTCCACCACATCTCCCTCCCTCCTCCCCCTCCCTCTCTCCCCACATCTCTCTTTCCACCACATCTCCCTCCCTCTCTCCTCCCTCCCTCTCCACCACATCTCCCTCTCTCCACCACATCTCTCTCTCTACCACATCTCCCTCTCTCCTCCCCCTCCCTCTCTCCAAACCTCCCTCCTTCCTCCCTCTCTCTCTCCACTACATCTCCCTCTCTCCTCCATCTCTCTCTCCTCCCTCCCTCTCTCCTCCATCTCTCCACCACATCTCCCTCGCTCCTCCCCCTCCCTCAATCCACCACATCTCCCTCTCTCCTCCCTCTCTCTCTCCAGCACATCTCCCTCTCTCCTCCCTCCCCCTCTCTCTCCAGCACTCCTCCCTCTCTCCTCCCTCCCTCCCTGTCTCCACTACACCTCCCTCTCTCCTCCCTCCCCCTCTCTCTCCAGCACATCTCCCTCTCTCCTCCCTCTCTCCTCCATCTCCTTCTCTCCTCCCTCTCTCCTCCATCTCCCTCTCTCCACTACACCTCCCTCTCTCCTCCCTCCTCCCCCTCTCTCAGCACACCTCCCTCTCTCCTCCCTCTCTCTCTCTCTCCAGCACATCTCCCTCTCTCCTCCCTCCCTCCCTCCCTCTCTCCACTACACCTCCCTCTCTCCTCCCTCCCTCCCTCTCTCCACTACATCTCCCTCTCTCCTCCCTCCCCCTCTCTCTCCAGCACTCCTCCCTCTCTCCTCCCTCCCCCTCTCTCTCCAGCACACCTCCCTCTCTCCTCCTTCCCCCTCTCTCTCCAGCACACCTCCCTCTCTCCTCCCTCCTCCCTCTCTCTCCAGCACTCCTCCCTTTCTCCTCCCTCCCCCCCTCTCTCCAGCACACCTCCCTCTCTCCTCCCTCCTCCCCCTCTCTCCAGCACACCTCCCTCTCTCTCTCCAGCACACCTCCCTCTCTCCTCCCTCCTCCCTCTCTCTCCAGCACTCCTCCCTCTCTCCTCCCTCCCCCTCTCTCTCCAGCACACCTCCCTCTCTCCTCCTTCCCCCTCTCTCTCCAGCACATCTCCCTCTCTCCTCCCTCCTCCCTCTCTCTCCAGCACTCCTCCCTCTCTCCTCCCTCCCCCTCTCTCTCCAGCACACCTCCCTCTCTCCTCCTTCCCCCTCTCTCTCCAGCACTCCTCCCTCTCTCCTCCCTCCCCCTCTCTCTCCAGCACACCTCCCTCTCTCCTCCTTCCCCCTCTCTCTCCAGCACACCTCCCTCTCTCCTCCCTCCTCCCTCTCTCTCCAGCACTCCTCCCTCTCTCCTCCCTCCCCCTCTCTCTCCAGCACTCCTCCCTCTCTCCTCCTTCCCCCTCTCTCTCCAGCACACCTCCCTCTCTCCTCCCTCCTCCCTCTCTCTCCAGCACTCCTCCCTCTCTCCTCCCTCCCCCTCTCTCTCCAGCACACCTCCCTCTCTCCTCCCTCTCTCTCTCCAGCACACCTCCCTCTCTCCTCCCTCCTCCCCCTCTCTCTCCAGCACACCTCCCTCTCTCCTCCCTCCCCCTCTCTCTCCAGCACTCCTCCCTCTCTCCTCCACCTCTCTCCCGAATGCTTTTTACACCCTCTTACTGCTGGCCCATGTCTAACTGGTCAAAGTCTCAGCTACAGCAGGTGAATACATATTTTCTATTACAGTTTGGCTTAGCTGTTAAAATCCAATAAAAATGCATGACTTGTTTAATCATAGTGTGCACTTCTTTCTATTGATATGCATGAGTTTTTACACTGATTTTTTTAGACACATAGTTTTTCTCAAAGCGCTGATTAAATGAGTCGTCTATTCATCGCCATGACTCAGTATAATGTGTTTATTTAAATTTAAATACAAAGGCGTCTCATCAGTGATCTTCTCATACCCTGGAGAGAGTGTAAACTATGCGCAACGTTGATCTGAAAAGTCCATTCTAATTTTTATTTCACTTATTTATGGCTAGCTGCATTGTTGTTGTGACAAAGATATAGAGATTCAATGGTGTCTGGGAACATGATGGATTTCTCACTGTCTGGTTTCAATTTATAGTGCGCAACTTACAACATTGTTACAGTGTGATGGTAAAATTGCACTCTCGCCTTGCAGCCAGAAGATTTCAGGTTTGATTACCAGAAAGTACGGGCCATTTCTGAGTGCACATCTGAGAAGGGTCCTTGGATGGAAGTGTGGTATAGGTACTGCTCATAGACTGTGTAAAGAAGTGGACTAAGGGAGCATGATGCCACCCATACTGTTCGACTCCAGTCAAATGAAGCTCATGAGGCTAGCAGTTATAGGAGAGAATTTGGAGCCAAGTCCATATTAGGAATAGGAATTTATTTTCTGGACAAAATAGTGAAATAAAAACTCCAGGATCACGTAGAGTGGGTTAATACAAACATTTTAGGACCAAAATGACGAGGCAGTTTTCATTATAAAGTCATTTGAAGCCAGAGTCGATGGAGCCGGAAGCGCCCCCCACTTCCTATTTGGAATGCAGTGACTAGCAGGTTAGCTGTTCATTTATATACACAGTCTATGGTACTGCTCCTCATGTACAAGGGACAAATTATACAGACAAGTTTTTGACAAAATGAACGTTTCTGGATAAGTTCTGGGTATGTTTCTGTGCTGGTTCTTAAATGATACCTTGTTTTTGATAGTGATACTTGAATGATACTTTTATCGAGTACCCAGACTTAGGATTTAACCGTCTAAAAGTGACCAGTTTTGCTCTGCCATTTTGTCGCAGCATTTCTAAATGTCCATAGAGATACATTAGGCAAAGAAATGTTGAAAAGATGTAAACAAAAGATCTGGAACAGCCTGATAAGATGCTGGGTCAGTACTGGTAAATACATGTGTGTTCTCTATAGAGTCAGAATACTTCTGAATTAATTGATGCAAATTTTGAGACATCAAGGAATAATATATTATCAACAAATTAAAATAAACCAACTGTAATTACTTAGCTTTTTGAAGCAGACGTTTCACTAATCACCAACACAAGTCCTGATGAAGTGACCTGGTTGATTGTGAAACGTAATTCCACTTGGTTGGCAGCAGCTAATCAGGTCCAAAAGTCTAAAAGATATACACATTTCCCTCAAACTGAAAAAGAATTTATGCAGAAGAATAATGACTAGAATAAAGTCCACCTCCACTGTCCGATGTTACAGCACAATCAGTCAGGATCATTGTATGTCACTGTGTGAGCCTATGCCATGCTGTTCGTAATAAGAACGATGTCTTCCAGAGCCAGAGCCATACACTGCTATAAATAGTCTGCACCCCGAGACACACAGATATTGATTTACATGGATCGTTATCATTTGAATGCAAACTGCCTCACTGATGCTGAGGACATTTTCAGTCTGGCATCTTAAATCGTTTCTAATGGTTGCAATTTCAGTGGGGTCAAAGTTCAAAAGTATTTTCTATGAAGTTTTCCTATCTTGTGACTACTCCACCGCAGTAGTAGAACCATCAGCCTCTTCAGCCTCTCCATCTTCTCTTCACCAAGATCAGTGATGTCATCAATATTCCCTGGGGGTGTGATGCTAACTGTAAGCACTGCTCTGTCTGAAGCTCTGTTTCAAATTAGACTTTAATCTGAGCTTTCATTTTACTCAATCTGATCAGAAAGAACGACATAGCTGGAATTACAAAAGGTGAGCTGATTTGCACTGTTAAACAAGTCTCTACACATAAAATTACAGTCATAAGCTAGCTAGCATTAGTCGACATTTTTTCACTAAGTCTCTCATCTTTTGTTGAAAATCAAACTCCTAAACAGGGCCATGAATGCTCATATGAATCACAGGCTCCTGAAAATGTGTTTTTTCTTCCATTTTCAGACTATCTTAAAACTTTTTGGCTGTGTTTGCTAATGTGTGCATTGTGTCATCATGGTAACTTAAACGTGTATCAATCCTTTGTTTTTGTTTCCAGCATCACCACCTATAGCAACAGAACCTTTTACCTCCTCATCATCTCAAGCTCCTCTTTTTCTCATCATTGCTGGCCTTTATACCTGCAGAGATTTCAGCACCAAGAGAAGAAATGTTTTATGGTGCATTCCAGTTTTTGATTTTTAACTCGTGAAAGTTAAAAATCCAACCCTAGTTATTATTACTTTATGAACTGTTGCCTTCCCTGCTGTCGGTGAACCTGCTCCTGCACAGTGGTCGAGATTTTCAGCTAGAAATGCTGTTACGCTCCATAAGGCTGGCCTGTGCTAATGTCAACAAAAGCAAAACTTCACTCTCAAATGTGACTTTATCAACTGTCAAATAACAATGACGTGTTTGGAAATTAAAGAGGGAGCACTTTTTATTCTATGGCGTATTAAAGGTGCATTATGTAACTTCTAAGGTGGAGGGTTCACTACTTCCTTGTCTCCATGGAGATGTTAATTCTTTGCCTGTAATGTTCCACAGTAGGGCATTAAACGTACCTGCCTTGCCTTTGTTCAGTTACAAGTGTTTTATATCTCCAAAAATGAATTATTATCATGTGCGGGCTTGCTTCTTCATAGATCTTACCATTAACCTGTCTCCATTGTGATTACCAAGTGTATTTCAATACTGTGGAATAATCAAGGCGAAAGAGGAATATCTCCATGGAGACAAGATCCATCAGAAAAGTTATACTGCTATAAAACATAACATATTTAGATGAGTATGTTACCTTTTATTGCTTTGCTCTCCGTGCTCCATCACTCTCCCTTCAGAGCGCCATCACAACACAATCAGTGCATCTTGTTTTTCAGGTTGTTGTGTACAGTTTTGTATCATGATTTTGTATATTTATGGAGAATTGTCGTGTGGAAGCATGGGTGATGTAGACATGTGGGCTGAGCATTGGACCGAATCTTACAGCTAACTGTAAAGAGGGTTTGAATAAGGCCTGAGAGAGATCACTAAATTACTGAAACATGAATGGATGACATTTAAAACCTCTTTTTGGCTGATTTGAGCACTTCCCTAGGTTTTACTTGATGCAGTCATACAGTACTGTAATATACTGGCTATTGTTTTTGCTGGAACACAGTAACTCAGTGAAAACATCATAAATAATAACACAGTGGCCCTCGAACATTTTATACAAAGTATCGCATAACTCAATATTTATCTTTCCGAGTACCACCAGATCTAAACTAAAACAGAGCTATAAACAATGCTGGGAAGTAACTGAATACTTGTACTGAGAATAAGTATTTTTGAGTAACTGTATTCAAACTGTACAGGATCATAAGAAAAATTAGAGAACTCTGCTCTTGTGGTGAGGAATGTGTGATTTTTCCATCTCCAATGAGTGACAGGAAATACAAAAACAAATATAAAGCGTTTATTAATGCTATGTTGTGTTTTTATTCAATGTTAAAGTATTCTATGTAATCAAAATACATTCTCTGATTGGACCACGTATCCATACGTTGCAAAATACATTTTAATGCAGGTGTTCAGTATTCTGTATTCTGTAACTAAATACATTTTCTCATCACTAACTATAACCAGTTCTTTTTGTCTTTGAATGCACCAGAGCTGCAGAGAACCCTGTGATGATTGAGAAAGACTTAATACATTTTTTTGTGATTTTATTTTTCTTCTTCTTCTATTGTGGTCTCGCAGTGACCCCCATGATGCCCCCAGGGTAACTAAGGGAAAGTAATGACGGCGCCCTCTATCTCTCACATCCTGACACACACACATGGATCAGTTATGAACTATTGAACATGCTCTGGAGGCTCCTGTGGCTGTGAAGACCAGTAGATTTATTATGTGTCATTCTCAATTTTACTGTAGTATTAAAGTAGTATTGTTCAACAGCACCTGAGTTTTATTGTGTTTTAGGTTAGCTTTGACAAGGAGTGTGTACAATAGCCAGCATTGTTTTGTTTTCATAACTTAGAAAGGAATAGTCAGATTTGGAGGAAGTTTTTATCACTGTCAGCCAATACGAATCCAAAATTTTAAATATGAAATCCAACAAACTGTGGCGGAACATATTCTGCAATAATATACCAAATATTGAAATGGGCTATTGTGCTTCATTGTGGCTTTTTGCATTCTGTTGGACACCTTTGTAGTGTTTTATCATTGTTATTGTATGTGGGCTTTCAAATGCTTGTATTAACTCTCTGACACCCTCTGCTGGCAGCAGGGGGGATTGAAGCATTTTGAAATTAAAATTAGCAGCATTGCCACTTGCTTTTAATGTAAAGTGCTTCAGTTTATGTACAAGGCTCTGACTGGTCTGGCTCCAGCCTACCTTTCAGACCTGCTGACTGTCCACCATCCAGTTCCTCTGACCACACCCCTCTGGTGGTCCCAGTGTTCAGAGAGAAGAAATGGGGCATTTCAGTTCACGCTCCAGGCTCTGGAACAGCTTTACTCCTGAATTGTGATCCATAACTGAGCCCTCACTGTTTAACACACCTCTTTAAGCAGGCATTTGGCAGGTTTTAATGAGTGTCACTTATATTAATGCATGTTTGTTTTATTGCCTCTGTAAAGCACGAATAAACTGTGATTGATTGACTTGGTGGTGAAGGTGTTTAGTCCTGTGAAAGTCTATTGAACTGTACAACATGCTGGAGTCGTAATTACCATTGCCAAAGCTGAAACAGAGTCTGTTCAGAAGGAGACAACCTCACCAAACAGAATCACCTAAACATGTGAGAAAGAAAAAAATGCATGTATGTTTGAGCTGTAGTGAAACTGACAGAAGCCTGAATCCTTTATCCTCTACATTTCTCTCCATCCTTTACATTTCCTCTGCAAACCTGAGCTGTTTTAAAACACTGGTGCAGTGTCTAAAGCGGAGCCCCTGGAGATTCTGAAGACACATCCCAAACACGTGGCGTTAGGTGCAGCGGGAGGCAGGAGCATGTAACCTTACCTCCAGCAGAACCTGTGGAGCCAGAACATGCAGTGTGTGGGAGGGATCTAAAGGTCACACCGGAGGAGCAGGATTTGTCACTGTGATTTATTTGTCAAAGAAAAAGAGAAGTTATACCAGTATTTCAACACATGATTTCACTTCTTTTGGTTTGTTGTTTGTATAAAATCAATGAAAATAAATCAGTAAAGCTTGACTAAGGCGAAACTACCTGGAGTTATATTTTGGGATAATGGTTCATGTCTCTAAGGGTGATCTCACTCTTATTAGCATAATCTGGCTGATTAGCCTTATTGTGTTGGTTTTGGTTTGGGTTTGAGGATAGAGCTGGGCCCTCATTTCTGTTCAAAGGACTGTCTTTCCAGACAACTAAAAAGAAAAGTAAAATTGCATGATGAATATGATTTAACCAGGAGAGCCTCAGTCAGATTTGTAATGTTCTTTTATAGAGAAGAGTCCCACATACCAACCCAAATCATACACCATAGGTCAAACCAGAGCACCTTGAAGAAAGCTACACAGACACAGGTAGAACATGCAAACTCCACACAGGACAGCTCGCGTCACTCAGCGTTATACTCTACAGTACATAAGTAATGCACTGAAACATTCAGCTTAAGTTTGGAGCAATGGCCAATATTAGGCAACTGAAGACATGATGTGATAGTCTCATACCGACTTGTTCAGTAAAATAACAAAAACATAACAACTGTGATCTGAAATCCCACAGACCCTGGATAGCTGTCATGTTTATTTCTGCACCTCCCTTGGCCCCATGCTGACTGTGCCTCCATCCCTCCATATGTGACAGATATACTAGTACTGTGTACTGTGTACTGTGGTTTAGGGCAGCACCTGTGTAGCGTCTGTGTTTCTCTCTCTCCAGGGCACAGCTGCCTCACTCTGACATGCCATTTTCATAAAGGCCCATTGCGGTAATTGGAGGCTGGTGTGTCCCATTTGCTCTGTCATGTCCACCGCCCACAGTGTAATGAGGGCTCCACTTTACACTAAATGTGACACACGTGTTATTTCAGGTTATAATCTAAATAAAATTGTAGAATTATGTTTATGGAGAATGTGTGGAAATATGTTGGGGTTATTATGCTGTCAGTAAGCGCTGGTCCATTTGCTTTATCGCTCATAGTCTGGAGAGTGGTCATTACACTGATGCGAGGGCTTTGATGGGTTTTGTTCTGGAGATTTCACAGTGACCACAGTGACTTGCTCTGGTTCTGGGAGTGAAAGGAATTCATTTTCTTGCATTTCCTTGAAGGGAAGATGGACACTAAGATATGTGGTAACATAAGACATATATTTAATGTTTTTTTATGTTAAAAAATGACATTTTTCTACAAAACATGTAAATGTTATGTTGAAATATCATATATTTATTATCCATTTTACATTAATATTGCAGTTTACAATCAAAAAAGTCAACTACACATGTTATTGTTTAATACTAAATACCTAAAAATGGCTTCTTTAAAGATATAGCATGTAACTCACTGGAGGTGAGATCCAAAAAAGTTATTTACCATACTGTGGCTTTAATGTGAGATAGAAATGTAGGTACTATTTCTAGGCTATTGAAATCACAAAAGTATAACAACATATCCCATGTCTCGATTGTTCTCGCTAAACTTCCTCTAAAGGAGTTTGTGAAAAGAAATTCAGTGTGGACAACTTAATCAGGTTCCAGAGGTGAAAGCTCTGAACTGTTTAGGAAAAGTGCTTTTGGACAGCTCTGTTTTGCTGTTCGAGCAGGTTACATGTGAAACCTGCTCATATACAAGAGCTACTACACTGGCAGCATTTTCTAAAGCCTTAAAACACTGGTTGTTCAAGCATCAAATGTATCACCATGTTTAACAAAATTACATTTTTATACTGAGGGGGTGTTGGTTTAACTTTTAAATTCTAACTTTAAATTAACAGTTCTTATAATGGTAGTGTATGTACAGTGAGTGTGTTATGTGTAGGAAGACCAGACGTCCCTATTTACTCAGGACAATCCTAGTTTTGAGTCCTGTGTCCTCTGTCCCAGCAGATTTATGCAAAACCAGTGATTTTCCCAGTATTATACAAGAAATGTCCCAGGTGTCCCTATTTTTGACCAATTTGATACCCGCCAACAGTAAAGAGAGGCATAAATTGTCATTTGTTTAGGTAAAATGCAGAAAAGCTTCTTAAAAATGACCAAAACACAAAGACTATACTGACTCATGTTAGTCATGAATGGGCCGAGTGCAGAACAATTTTCCTTACTGAACACTCGTAACAGATTCTCACAATGGAAATACATACTTGCCATATTACCACTTTATTGCATATACATCAGAAGTAGTTTCCTCCAGCCGCTGTAAGATCCTCCATTCCCAAGTGACAGACTGTATGCAAATGTGGTGCCGCTGTGAAGTTTTCCAATATTCTGCGAGCAAAACCTCCATCAGAAATCTCTCCTCTCACATTTCACAAATCAAACCTGAAGGACTTTGTAGGCACCGTCTGGGTCTGTAATGGGGGAGACCAAGTGAAAATATTAACTTAGACATTTTTGTCCTATACATACAGTAGCTGCGTAATTTCAGAACAGTCTAGATAATGTGCCCTATTACAACTTATGAAGCTCACTGAAGATTGTGAGGAGAGGACAGCTAGCCTACCTTTCTGAACACATAATTGGTCCCTCTGTGGAAGCCTTCATCCTATATGCACAAAGACACCCCACTGTAACCATGGCAACCCAGACTCTCATTGATAGCCCAATTTTATTTAAGTAAACATTATCAGCGCGGCTCCAAAAACAAGTTATACAGGCATCACAGCGTTTTCTCTGACCCCCGCGAAGCCTAGAAAAGAGAAAAATGAAATGGAACAAGATGCTAGCTCCTCCAGGCGGCGTTCGGGCTAATCATAATATTAATGAGTTGAGATTATCTTTGGAGCACAGGTCAGCGCTGAGAGCAAGCTTTAGTCATGATCAGGCCCGCGATAATTCAACTTAATGCACTTAAAGCTTTTTCCAGTTATGAGGACAGAATAACAATGGTCTAGTTTCTATAGTAGCAGACGTAGGAAGTACATATAAGAATATATAAGAGAATCGTCATGTATTTATGTAAGATATAATGACTTCTTGAGGAGGGATGGATTGTTTCCTGTAGTCTAATACATGTCAGGAAACGTCAATCTATGGGTCAATAATATTTAATACAGATGAAGGGGTCAACTAAAATTAAGCTGTTTTTTGATCTAATGTTGTTTCCTCATCACAAACACACCTGGAGTTGTGTTTTGTTTCATTCACATGTTTAAAACACAAACCCTGAATATTTAGGCCGAGTTCTTCTCTCATAAAGAAAACACTCTTCACTATTCACTAGAATCATTTGGACCTGGATCTGCCAATCTCTACTGAACAAGGTGGAAAAAAACATTTTGAGCTTTGGAGATATAGACAGACTAATAATAAAGGATTACTCAAAAAATCAGGTATGTTTTTGATGAGATAACAAAGTTCTAACATGGCTTAAAACTCTTAAGAGGCAATTTTGTATAATGTAGGACCTATAAATGCAGATTTGTTGTAATACAAGTCGACAGGCATGTTTTCTAAGATGAAATATTGGCTAAGCATCCTTGAACAGTGTGCTTGCTAATGTTTTAATAGATAATGAAAAGATAATCTAATCATTTATATAGAACAGTACTACAAATATAAATAGTAACATTGGCTCCTGAAAGCGTCCTGTTAAAAGGTCTAATCATATTAACATAGTCGTGCTAGAGGAAGTTCTTCTTTGTCTCATTATCCCTCCTCTTCATTGTAACTCTCTGTGTGCTCATGTGTCCACTGTCATGGAGACAGATGATTAGGGAAGTTCTGTTCAATGACGAGGTGTGTGGTGGTGTGATCAGATGCATGGCTCATGTTTCACAGCAGTACAGCTGTGTTCTGTTTGATAGCAGTTTGCCAATGATATACCACCAATGTTTTACTTATAGAAATAGAATGCACTCTTCTGGTCACCCAAGTTCAGACGGGAATGACTGAAAGCTGGATTAGCCAATCAGGGACACACATGGCTCGACTGTACCAAAACAAATATGGCTGCAAACAAAGGAAAAAATAAACACAGGAGATTTGTGCAGAATCTGTGAGTGAAATGTACTGATCATTTTGTTCAAAAGAATAAGTGACCAATGAGCTTCTTCGTTTCTTTTTTTGAACAGATGGTCGTGTTTGATCCTGCCTCAAGACGTGACGGAGGGAGTCTGACCAGATGGATATCCCTCTATAAAAACACATATGTGACAAAGATAGAAATGGTCAAACTGTGATGGGACCATAGAGTGTATAAAGAAGTGGACTAAGTGTCCCAAAGCATTTGGCTCCAGTCAAATGAAGCTCATGAGGCTAGCAGTTAAAGGCGGAATTTGGAGGCAAGTTCCAAATGAATTTACGGATAAAATAGTAAAATAAAAACAACAGGATCATCTCAAGTGAGATAAAAGCTAGCATTAGCTAACAGTTTTTCAGTTAGTCACTCTCACCTCCTAAACTGGACCATGAACGCTCGTGTTAATCACAGCCTCCTGCCTGTTTAAATCAATTTTGTGTTTTTTTTCTTGAGTTTTCAGACTTTTAAAACTCTCAGAATCTTAAAACATTTTGGACAATCTTTGCTAATGTGTGCATTGTATCACTATGGTAACTACTGAACTTTCCACCATAGAGATTTTAGAATACCCCCAACGTGAAGTGTATATATATATATATATATATATATATATATATATATATATATATATATATATATATATATATATATATATATATATATATATATATATATATATATATATATATATATATATATATATATATATATATATATATATATATATAGTCTATGGATGACACACTACAGTATTATTTTACCACTGGAGTGAGTTAGCATATTAAATATCTTTGAGTATCCAATTAACACTACATAAATGAAAATTATTATTATTTATTATTATTATTCCTAAATGATCATATTTTTTTTTTCCATCTTTCTCTTTGACCATATGCACACACCACATGCTCAGATTCCTGCCTGATATTTTGACAGTTGTGCTCGCCTTCCTCCTCTTGAATATTACACACTTTCAAATCTGAGCTCATCCATGTGCATGAGTGTGCCATGCAGTAGACATTTCTATAAATACGAGGCTGGAGCTGACAGTTTGTGAGGGCTAATGAAAATGTTGTGATCTGAGCGCTCCTGAAAGCACCACGGGACTGGAGTTTGGCTCTTTTAGATTCTCTGCACAGACTGGCGATTCAGTCCTGGCATTCTGACGTATCTCCTGTGGTTCACTGTCTGTCACCATCCCTCAGTCATGTGCCTGAGTCCTGTTCGTGCATGTAGATGAGCGATGTAAAAGTATGGCCAATATCATTACGCTGTTTCCTCATCTATGTTATGATGTTTCCTCATCACAAACATACCTGGAGTTGTGTTTTGTTTCACACATTTAACACATAAATCCTGCATATTTTAATCCTGCATTTCTTTGTTCTTCTCTCAAACTGAAAACACACTGTTCCACCTTGTGATGTCATGTGGTAATACAGGAAGTGCTCCACTGTGTTCTTAAACTCCATACACCTTCTCTAGAATCATTTGGATGGTTTCAGACCTGGATTTGCCAAACTCTATTTAACTAAAGGTAAAATGGTAGCTGTTAACATGAAAACTACCACTTCATGACATCACAAGGTGGAACAGAGCAATTTGAGTTGAGTTGACACACTAATAATAAAGGATTACTCAAACATGTGTGAATGAAACAAAACACAACTGCAGGTATGTTTTTGAGGTGGTAACGACATTATAACATGGCTAAAAGCTCACAAGAGTCAGTTTTGTGAAATACAGGACCTTTAAGTTTTACAATATTTTCTTCTTTATGGTTAATATACTGTTGATAATAGTCTAAGTTTAAAACAATGCATGGACATTTCATTTTCAATCCTTTTTGTTTTTCTGTGCCAGTATTCATCACATTAGGGGTCCGAAATCTATACACACTCACTTTGTGCCATTGTGATGAAAAAAATATGTCCCCATGAGACCAATCTTGATTTATAACACTGATTTATCTATGACATGGTTTAAAATGTCCATATTACACCATTTCCTGATCTATGTTATAATGTTGTTTCCTCATCAAAAACATACCCAGAGTTGTAAATGGTAAACGGTCACATTTTTATACAGCGCTTTTCTACCTTCAAGGCACTCAAAGCACTTTACATCAAGGAACCACTCATCCATTCACACACACATTCAGACACCAGTGTACGCAGACACTTGGGGGTGAGTTAAGTGTCTTGCCCAAGGACACATCAACAGCATTCAACCAGTGATGTTTGTGTTGCGAGCGGGATTCGAACCGCCAACTTTCAGATTAGTTGACAAACACTAACTGAGCTACTGTTTTGTGTCATTCACACACTAAATGGTCAGTGTGGATCAGCTACAAGAAATGCATTTAAGTCAATGTGATGTTTAAACAAAGCATTGCAGCGTGTGGGTTTCTTTTTCATAGTTACATGGGAAAAAATGTGGTGCTGTGAATCGAATTTTCTTAAAAAAATTCAGATTTTTACCAAATTTTTTAGAGTTAAATTTTCCAACTGCTAGAACTGTTTAATTTTTGTTTTCTATTGTACAGTGTGATTTTTATCCAGCGCTACAGCAATATTTTCCTTTAAGGACTGAAAGTTTCCTAATCCTCACACATTAACATACAAGATAACCCAACATAACACACATTTTTTCACTCTGTGTGCAATCTGCTAACTCTGGCACAGTGTAGAATTTGGTGCATGAGGTGAGATCATATTACTAAAGATGAAAATTGAGGCGTTAAAACACATTTATTTTTAAAAGTAGCAGCTGAACTGATAAATGAAACATGCTATCTTAGTAAAACATTATACCACACATAAGTACACCCTCTTTATGGCCAAAATTGCACCATGATGTGAAATAATGTGAGCAAAGGCACTTATATAAACTGTAGGATTCATAAATAAGTGATGAGTGAAGGTGAACTGCAGATTCCCTCAGGCTGTTGATCCAGAGCCAAGGGGTGAAAACTTCAAACTTCAATAGCCGTAAAATGTGCAGTATAAGTAGAAATCTTTAAATTATGCTGAGACACTGCAGGTGAATAGAAAAAAAGATGTCAATTTGAAACTTCTTCTGTAGTTTATATACATGAATGTATGAAAAAAAACTAGGTCTGACTGAAAATGTGCCTAAAAATTCAAATTTCGCCTAATTTTCTTTTTTTAAATTTTATAAATCACTGGAATTAGATATTAAAAAAAAATCTAACATTTCAAGTACAGTAAGTAAATGGAAATTTTGGTTCATGTCGAAACTGTAAAGGCTGATTCTTATGTGCCTATGGAGGGAGATGCATTTTGAGTTTAAATATGTATCATGGTGACAAATTTAACAAGAAAAACATTTATAAAGAGTTTCCTTAAAGATTCACTATGTAACTTTTCTGGTGAGGGGTCTGCCATGCACCTGTTTGTCTCCATAAAGATGTTATTTCCTGGAATGTTTTACAGTATGGCATTTAAGTTAATCTCACCACATTCAATAAAAGACGTCAGAAACATACATTCTTACTGTGGGTATCACCTCTCCACAGATGCTACCTGTAACTTAGCTTGTCTTCATGGAGATGTTTAATGCTGTACAGAGTCAACATCAGACCCCAAAAAAGTTACACAGTGAACCTTTAAATAAAAACCCTTTGCTTACAACGGAGACTAATTGATTTTACACGTAGGGACTATACTTAAAAACCTTTTTTGAAACTGACAGTGGTGTTAACTCGGGTGTTTCTGGCTGTACTCATGACTGAAAAAAAAAAAAAGAAAAAGAATGGAAAGAAGAGAGATCTAAAGTATTGAAAATCTGATACTAAAACGAGTGTAGAAACTAGATACTCATTTGAACAAGTATCGATAGGCTACTAAAAGGTCACATTCAGAAATAATTAAGCTACCTGGACGACTGAAGGATTACACAGATATAAGACCTCATGACAATATAAAAGAAAGTACTACGATTTAATGTTGAAAATTACATAGTCTAAATATTTATTTTTATTATCATGTGTATCAAGTCTGATCCTTAATATCAAGTTTGGTCTTGAGGCAACACTCCTTTATCATGTAACAGACATACTGAACCTGTACCTCCACGGTTTCCACTGTACCATTCTCTAGAGATGCTTTAAACTAACAACCACCTCTGAATACTGCATGTAGCTGTACTCCATTGTTCCCTGTCCTCTTGCTCCACTGTCCAGCATGCTGCTCCAGTGCTATGTGCTCAAAGTCACCTGATAAATCACCACCCCGGATCTGCAACCCCCAGCGGACTAACTGCGTTTTCAGATAAATAGATTTTCCCCCGCACCAGCTGACTCCTCCACACAACCTCAAAACCCAACAGCCGTACTCCTCGCCACCACTGGAGGGCAGTATTGCATGCAGAACCACAGTCTATTTACAGCGTTTTGCTCAATGAATATTCCACAAATGAGTGTATTTTACTTGGCACGATTGATGTTTGGAAAATGATCGCTTTCTGACCTGTAATCTGTGCGCTTTTTATCCTGCGTTTGATCGGATACCTGTTTTGCAGTGAAATAGCAATACTCTTTTTATTTTTATTTTTTTATTTTTTTTTATTTATCTCTTATCTTTCTTTTTTTGTTTTTTTTTTAAGGTTAACATTTTCTATAGGCTTACTTTACTACTTTGGCATTTGGGAGGCGATTCTACTCTATTTGTCCGACATGATGCTGGGGAAACAAATGGACGGCGATCACGCTCCCAGTTTCCATGGCGACGCCGGTGTTGACACGGGAGCGGCGTGGTTCAGAGCCGGTTATAATAGGCTCGTTAAAGAAGACGCGTTAAGGTGGATGACTGAATTGTATCGCAACCGGATCGCTGTCTCTCTCCCTCTCCGGCGGCGGTCGCGCGTAATGGCCCCACGCTGAGTTTAATGCGCTTTAAATGTGGTGTGTGAATACGGCTGCGCGCCCCTAATGCAGATGAGACCATTAGCGGAAAGGGCAAATATATAACTAATCATTGTCACGCGCAATAAGCTGATTGAGGTGATTGAATGTATGTCATTTACGCAGGCATTAGTAATCGTGCATTATGCTAATAGAATGGCAATAAGGAAATGGGAAAACAGGCTGCGCTCTCCTATGGCCTTTTGGAGTTTGATCAAATGAACACGCCATAGCACTGAGCAGGAGAATGTATTGTGCCACGCTATAGGTCAACTGCGGGTAATTTATTTACAATATTATTCGAAATGTGTTTTGGAACTCATTTTTAAAGGCCCTAAATTACGCAGATTGGCTCTTGTGAGCTTTAAGCCATGTTATAATGTTGTTACCTCCTCAAAAACACAACTGGAGTTGTGTTTTGTTTCATTTACACATGTTTGAGTAATCCTGCTTTATTAGTTTCTACATCTCCAAATCTTAAAATACTCTATTCCACTTTGTGATGTCATGTGGTAGTTTTTTTTTTGTTTTGTTTTGTTTTTACCTTTAGTTCAGTAGAGATTAGCAATTCCAGGTCTAAAATTATCCAAATGGTTCTGATGAAGGTGAAGTATGGAGTTTAAAAACACAGTGGAGCACTTCCTGTTTTACCAGATGACATCACAAGAGTGTTTTTAGTTTGAGAGAAGAAATCAGCCTAAATATGCAGGATTTGTGTGCTAAACATGTGTGAATTAAACAAAACACAACTCTAGGTATGTTTTTGGTGAAGAAACAACAGATCAGAAAATGACATGATATGGGCACTTTAATGACTTACTGTGGAACATCCAGGAAAAACAATAACATCACCATGGAGACAAGCAAGTGGCGGACCCTTGACCAAAAAAAAGTTACATATAGTACAACTTTAATGTGTGTTATATAATATCGTCATGCATATTTTATTTCACCACAATTTACTGTAAATGGTCTCACAGTATTGCCTATTCTATTTAGTATTTTTATGGCGGTACATGATGTGGCTCTATATGCATAGGAACGGCTGGTGCAGAATGCATACCAACACTGCCTGTCCATAAGCACATGTCATTTCCATGGCTAAAAATAGACTGTCAATTATGGAGCAGGAAGCAGCCCGTGTGTGTCGATAGGACCCTGTATTTCAATGTGCTCTCGAAGTGTTTATTCCATTGTACTGTACAGTATTGTGAATGTAGAAAACCAAGAGGGAGAGGCAGGTGTCCCGTAGGTAGAACCAGGGCCAGTCCATCTCTGGTCTCTTTGTGTGGCAGGAGCAGGTTCTGGCTCTTATCTCTGGTGAATACTTGAGGGAGCTAAAACAATAAAACAATAATCACCATTCTGTTGGGTTTGATCTGGGTTTCTCTCAGCAGATGTTAAAATTCTAGGTCTCGTTTTAAAAGCTGAAAGAAAAGTAACAGTGCCAAGTGGAGTGCGAGGATTAAAGAGAATTATGGATACTGTGTAATAAAAATAATGAATGACAGGGCCCCACATTTATTCACTCCATAATTGTAGGTACACTGTAGACACAAATGCTCCGGGGCAGAGTAACAACAGATATGGCTGCCATTTTGAACCAAAGCCTCTCTGACCACCTCCAAGTGCACTGTTACACAAGGCTCTCACAAAGTTTAAAGTGCATGAATGTTTTGCTGAAGGATCATGATTTTCTGCTTCCTGTTTGGGGCCATACTGAGAACTTTTCAACATTCAAAAGACTAAAAACAAAAGTTTGTTTTTATAGTTTATATATTATCCTGGCATGCAAGATGAATAGTTATGGTATTTGAGTTTCCCATGAGTTTGTACTCATGGGAATCCATCTGGCCTGGCTCCCACAGCTGTGCTTGGACCCTGGCCTCCAGTGCTTCAGACCAATCACAGAGCGGCATTGTCATTTGGGTGGAAGACAAAAGTGAAGCAAACAAAACAATCCTGATGACGCAGTAAGACAACATCAGCCTATTTTAGCACATATACAGACTAGCAGACTAACGCAGGCAAACGTTCTTGACTCCTTTCAGCGAGAGCTGTTGCAGACTGATGTGTGGAGCTCAGTTCAAAGTGCTCCTCATTTCAGTCTGGTGTTAGCGTCTTGGCGTCTTCACAGATCTCTGAACTGATCCCAGTGCACACTAGAGTTAGTTCTGATTACTTCAGTTTTGGATGGGCCTTGTTCACATACACAGTGCATCATTCAGCCCAAACACGCACCATGAGGGCGCCACGTTCATATCACACTCCCTCTACTCCAGAGTGTGAGCCACTCTGAGACCTCCAGTTTGAAGCTCTCCCGGAGTGAGCTTTTACTGTGAATCTGAATGTGCCTGTCATGTTCACAACAGGCCAAGAGCAGCGCTCTCTGAGCAAATACTCTTTTACATCGACCTGAAAGTGGCAGTGTGAAAACAGCCTTAGTTTATATGGCAAATGTACTAGATTTTCATCACTCACAAACCCATGTGCAGGTTTTGTTCATGACATTCTGTAGTATATAGTCATATATCTAATATATCTATATCTAATTTTAATAATGTAGCAACACTATTGTGTAATATTATGAGTCTATTCTTCATAATTATAGCAGTGGAGCACATTCTTTTGACTGCTACATTGTAAAGTGGCATTGCCCTGCAGACCATCGATGAACTGCCCATCATAGTGTCAGAGTTATTGTGGCTGAGCTGACGGCTGAGCGAAAGTGTCACTGATTTAAAATAGTCCACGTCCAAGAGTCCAAGTTTATATCTGTGTGACAGAAAGACAATGCCAGTTACTCCTGTTGTAACCAGACACATACAGAGACTGGATTGTACAGGACAGGCGAAGTATCTTGCTCAAGACACATCACCTTGTCACCCTGTAGTGAGTATCTAAAAATATACAGAGTGATATATGATATAGTATGCGATATCTTCCACAAGCACTGAAAGAATGCCCTACGTATTGTTCTTTTAAAGCTCAAATTAAAAAATGGTTATGGTCAAACCAAACATGTCCTCATGTAGTAGCACTGTGATTTTAACTGATCTTTTATGGACACGTATTTCCATGTATTGAAGCTGTGGCAAAATTGACTGCAAAATAATGGGAATTATGCAATGATTGGACTGTGCAATATTTTGGACTGTGCAATATTTTGGACTGTGCAATATTTTGGACTGTGTAGTGACGGGAACTGTGCAATGAACAGAGTGTGCAATAATGGGAACTGTGCAATGTATGGAGAGTGCAATAATGGGAACTGTGCAATGAGTGGGGGTGCAATAATGGGAACTGTGCAATGTATGGAGTGTGCAATAATGGGAACTGTGCAATGAGTGGGTGTGCAATATTTTATTTGTTGTTTTTATTGTTGTGACCCCAGCCCTTTGGGACAACGGATGGAAATTAGCCTTAGGCTACAATCCGGTGTGTTTACATTCATGTTATGTTATGTTTGTCCATTAACATGCTCTGTCCCAATCAAATAAATAAATAAATAAAATAAATAAATAAAATAAAACAGTATCAACCAAAATTAAGTGAGACTACAACTGTGAGTGTGTGCTGTCACTGGTGGCCCCTGCAGTTTCAGGTACTCAGTGACATCACACTGTACATTACTGATTACAGCCGCAACTGGCTGCAGGGGCAGAGTCTGAAGCGCGGATACCTGTCAGACCAATCACACTCCTTTCCCCTGCTCTCCTTTTCATGCGCTCACACCAAGAACAACAAATCGCTTTCCTGCGCCCAGTTCTCTCTCTCCAGCCCTCTACAGGAAGTGAGATCATTCTTAGTCATAAAAACATTGGATATGATGGCCAAGTTGTTTATATTATAATTGTATAGATGTATTGTATTGATGCTTTTCTCCATTCAGAATGAGCTCACACAAGGCTCTCATTTGGGTTGCCACTTTCAATGCTGAAATCCTTGGTTTAAACCTAAAATGCCTCTCTCTGATCTGAACGGTCACTACCTAAACCCCAGCACCTTCAGCCAATCATCAATCAGCGCCTTTGCTGCTGCAGTAAATGCTGTCCATACACACAGAATGAAAAAAACCTGTTTATGTCCTCTATCTGCAGGTTAAGGCACTGGCAACCCACCCAAACCAGATCAAGTTGCAGGTCAGATCTGTGGAGAGGCAACACCACTCACAGTCAGAATGCCTGTTTTCCTAGATATTTTTATTCCAGGCAGAGCAATAACATATCCACAGAAACAAGCAAAGAGGTACCCCCAACAAAAAGTTACTTGGTGTATAACAGAAAAAAAAGAAAAAAAAAAAACATTTGTGTGGAATAGTGTTGACTCAGTGAAGATTACCACACGCTCTGAACTGCAAATCAGTGCTGGACAACAGGCCCTAAGCTTTCAAGCAAATTCTAATTAAACCCCCATTCTTGTGAGTAACTTTAGTACTATAGTTTAACAAAAGGTGGTTTATTCCACCAAGTTCAGATCAGAGCTGTGCGCCTGCTCCAGGGACTCTGCTCCACTTGCATCATTTCAGCCAAATTGTTCAGGGAGATAAAAGTGAGAGAAACACAGACAAAGACTTTAAGCATGTGCTGAAATGATTAAAGGTGCAACTTTTCTGGAGGAAGGTCTGCTACCTACTTGTCTCTATGGAGATGTTATTGCGTTGCCTGGAATGTTCCATGGTAGGACATTATGAAAATTCTCCATAAATCTACAAAAACACGATTCAAAACTGCACATAACAACTTGACACACCTGATGTGATGTGTAATAGTTTTACTAGCTAGCTTTACTAGTTGTATTGTGATAGCACACTGAAGGGGGAGTGACTTAACGCAGAGAGCAAAGGGAGGGGACTTGATGCATTAATGCATTGCTTACAGTGCTTTTTTCTTTTTCTTTTTTTGTGATTTAAATTTATTATGTGTACATAGTTAATACACCATAGAAGTGAAATACCCCCTCTTTAAAGTCAGTTTAACTTATTATTAAGTTAAAGCTGCACTATGTAACTTTTTGGTTGGGGGTCCGTCACCTGCTTATTTCTATGGAAATGTCATTGTTCTGTCTGGAATGTTCCACAGTATGACATTAAACAGCTCTACTTTACATTTATTAAATTGCAGGTGGTTTTATAGCTAAAAAAAAAAACAGGCATTCTGACTGCAAGCGGGGTTGCCTCTCCACAGATCTGACCTGGAACCTGGTCTGGTTTGATGTCCATGAAGACAGAAGATTTAATGCCATAGTGTGAGACATCTCAGACAAAGTAATAACATCTCCATGAAGAAAAGTATTTGACTGACCCACCACCAGAAAAGTTACACAATGCACCTTTAAGCTCATAATTTTCACTGCCCAATAGTTGTAGTGTACATAAAACATAACAGCAGCATGTAAAGGAATTATTTATCAGGACTTATTTTTGCTGTGTGTGGAAATGGAGGTCACATCTCTTCAAATGTCTCTTTAAAGTTCAGTGCACAGTGGGAGAGGTTAGAACTTTGGCTGGATTTATTCATATCTGACTGAAGAACAAAGGGGCACGAGAAAGCTTGTTTAACTGACCAATTATAACCAGTGAGATTTCACCCAACTATCAAAGAATTCATGTATTTACTATGGTCATTTAGACAGAATTGGGACAGTTTCCTCCTCTCTGAACAACAGCCCAATGCATCTTTAATGTCGAACTATTGTTAGACAAATATTCAAAAGTGTAACCTTGAAAGTGTTGTGAGCGGTGTTCTTGACAGTTAAAATAGCAGGTGTGTGGATATCATATGCTAGTGAGTCTACATCCAGGTATTATGAACAGATGGAACTTCTACACCGTGTTGCATCCATGGAGATAGCAAATATTTCCAAGATGACAAATTAGAAATGTTTTTTATGTCAAATTGTGAGAAGTAACATTTGAATTGTATATTTTATTTATTATTTTCATGACTATTTACATTGTAGATTCTCACTGAAGGCATTAAAACTATGAATGAACTCGTGTAATAATAATTAGGAATGGGACAAAATCTCGTGCCACAAGATCTCGCGAGACAAAATTGCCACATATAAGAAAAATGATCTTGTCAGATTTTGTTACGTGTGTTTTCGTTTGCATTGGACAAAAAGGGTTAAGTGCTAGCAAGATCTCCTACATCTCCTATAGTTCCAAAAAGCAGTGCTAGAATTGCCATCAAAATATTACAAAATAATAAAAAAAAAATATGAGGCCAAAATTATGACCTGAATGGTACAATTTATATATTAGTAACTGTGTCAAAATCTCGTCTTGTCTTGTGAAAATGGTGTCTCGTCCTAGCCCTAATAATAATGCATTAGTCTTATTTTGCACTTTTCCAGATGCTCAAAGTTGATTTACAATTTCATGCATTGTTCATTATGTAGCAAACTCAAAAAAAACAAAAAACAAAAAACAACTCAAAAGAACTCTAAATTTTTGATTTTTAAAACTAGCCACCCTTTGCTTTTTATCATTGTTTTTGACCATTGCATTTCTTGACCCTGACAAGGCACATCTGTGAAGTGAAAACCATTTCAGGAGATTTCATCATGAAGCTCATTGAGAGAAGACCAAGGGTTTGCAGTGCCTTTAACAAATCAAAGGGTGGCTTGTTGAAATAGTTACTTAAGTATATATTTTTTTTTTTTACCTTTGCTACACTGATGTCTTCCGCATTTATCTAAATGTAGAAAGTAGTCAACATAAAGAAAGTCAAGATAGGGGAAACGTCTTGCCCAGTGACACAACAGTAGTATGCAAGGTCATTCTAGAATTGAATTTCAACCTTCAAGTTAGTGAGTAAATGTCTGCAAACTGAGCCATGTTATACTGTTGATAATTAACATTTTGCCCCTCTAAAACGAGTTCAAAGGTCAGATCAAAGGTTAGATCTAGTTAGCCAACAATATTCCTAAACTATGTCACAAATGGCGCAGTAAACAGCCTGGATGCCATGTGTACACCATTGATCTGTAGCTCTTTTTTCTTGCCCGCTGCCCACAAAACAGGTTTCACGTGGTAGCACTGGTCAATATCTCTGACCTGAAAACCAAACTGTGTTCCAACAGCATCCTTGTCAATACTCAAATTCATTACTAGTGATGCACAGCAAGCCCTGGTCATGCGCTGGGCTGATCTATAATGCTTATATTTAAAAAGGAAAAACTCCAATTGAATGGCTGTGAAAATAGGTTGGTGGGGGTCCAAATGACCATCAGGCATCCAGCTTTTCAGGGTGCCATTGTGTGCTAAGTAAGCGTAGCGAAACTATGTCATGCTGTTAGCGGGGAGGACATCGAGGGCGGACGGTTGAGATTGGAAAACATTAGGATCAACTGGGGCTGACATGGTTCATTTGTGTGTGTCTATTTCGAACGATGGTCTCAGGCTCGAATCGGTGGAGAAAGGATCTTCGAAATCACCTCAAAATAGGAGAAGAACGCGAATCGATATGGCAACGCTACGACGAAAATCTCGAGGTGCAGTGTCAAGACAAGATCGAGGTTCTTGTTCCTCTACAGCATCTTGTCCAGTCTTTTCAGGACCTTACAGTGACCAAGAAGAAGATCCACCTGTACGCCGTCAATCTTCACCCACTCTCAAAGGTTCTCTGACCAGCTTGCACCAATCAACACCCAAAACACCAAAAAATTCTCTCTCTAGTCTCCATGGATCCATACCAAGTCTTCAAGGATCATTACCGAGTCTTCAAAATGCTTTACACAGTTTCCAGGGCTCCTTACCCAACCTGAAGGGAGCAATCTCAGAGTTAAAAAGGCGGTCAGTTGGAAGTATGGACAACCCCAGCACAAGTAATAGTGATAGGAGTGCTAGCCCTAGTCTGCAGAGTGGACATGGCAGTTCTAGTGATGATGATGATGCTAGCTGGGACACAAACAGTTGGAGTTCCGGAGCAACGTGTTTGTTGAGGACTCCCACTAAACAAGATAGTACAGAGTCACAAAAGGAAAAAGAGGGACAAGGTTCTTCAGAGTTGTCCTCCAAAGCTGAGCCTGAGGTTATCTACCAGAATCTAATATTCCCTCAACCTGTTCTTAAATCGGACAGCAAGGTCAACACAACAGAAGCTACTCCAGTCCTGCCAAGGAAAGAAACCCAAAGTAACACATCTTCTTGCAAAAAGCCACCACCTCTACCAAGAAATGAGAAGACCGAAGATAAGCGAAAGTTCTCCGAGTTCTTGAACGAAGTTGCCTGCAGGGTCCTGAAAACTAATGACAATTCGCCGCAGCCCGTAACCACCACCCTTCGTCACCGCTATCCGTCCCCGCCACCTCCTCCTCCATCAACTCCATGCAACCAAGCAACCACCGCCTTTCAATCAAGCAACCATGCAGTATCTTCTCCACCAAGAGATGGGACAAGCACGTGGTACAGTCCGACCAGCTCAAATCTCCAAACCATCAGGGAGTGTGTATCCAAGGACATAAAGGCTTCTATTCACCAGTGGAGTAAGACTGTGCCTAGCTGTAAGGTTCTGGAGCCTGTAGATGTGTTGAGGAAGGTAACAGGTGATAAGCCCAACCTGGAGCCATGTACCAAGATACAGACCCAACCCTCCACCAGGAGACTGTATCTAGAGACCGACATTGATAGAGTGAGGCAACTTGATGAATTGGTCGCTAACAGCAACCTAGGGAAAGAGTGGAATGAGACGGGGCCGGAAAAAGGCGCAGAAAGATTAAGTGAAAACATAAATCTGTGGCAGAAAAATGGGAATTCTGCTGGGATGGCGAGAATGAAGGAAAAAGAGAGGAGAAGAGATGGAGAATGGGATAGAGACAAGGTTAGAGGTGTGGATAGAGGAAGAGAAAAAAGCAAGAAAGTGGTGCCCAGCAGTTATGAAGCAATCCTGTCACAAACAATGATGAGTACACGCAACAATCACGGAGCCATTTTGAACTGGTCAGAAGGAATGCCCCGAATGTCATTCAGGTCCACGTCCCTCCCCCGACCTGCAAATGTTACTGTGAGTATAGCTCTTATATACAGAATACAATATGAGGTAAACATGTAAAAATACACATAACATCTTTAGTGTCAAGTCTGTAGAGGGAAAGCCATCTGTGAAGAAGAAGATCCAATGTTCAGACGTGTGGCATTGTTCTTATAGGAACTATCATGACCAAAATAGCTCACTAGAAACTTGGCAATGGTTTGATATAGGAGTTGAAAAGCGATACACTTTTCAAATTGGTCTATGTATGTTGGATAGCTTCGTAAAGTACATTCATTTTGCTGATTTAAATTCTGGAACATGTATGAGTCAAAGTTATTTACTAAAGAAAATATTTGAAAAAAAAAAGTCAATTACACAAAATGTACTTTTTAGCATATGGGCTATTGGCCTTAAATCTCCAGCACAGGCCAGTATTTAGTTTTGGTCAATGTGCTGGCTAAAAAATACACACAGAGCTTTATTCTAACACTAATACAAAGAAATGACTGAAATAAATGTGATACACCGCTCTCTTAAAGGTTTGTGGTTAAAAAAAAAAAAAAAAAAAAAGGAGGGGGGGGCTGTGCGTGAGTTTGTAGTAAATTTGATTTACAAAATTGGGCAAAATAATCTAAATCGGCCCTACATATCAACCCAAAAATGTCGCCAGATCTTATCAACCATTGGTTGAACCTCTGGTTTCTAAACAATCAGTATCGGTATCAGTGATGAAAAAACATATTGGTTGATCTCTTACGATACAGACGAACCGTAATGAGCCAATGGACATGAACAAGATTCTTCATCACAGGGTCATGGGTTAGACAGGCAACAATGAAACCAGCGCCAGTTGATCCTTGCAGGTGATGTTATCAATATTCCCTGGAGCTGTGATGCTAACTGTAGGCTCTGCTGTGTCTCAGGCTTTATTAGACTTTAAACTGAGCTTTAACATTTTAACACAATCTGATCATAAAAAACAGACTTAGATGGAACTACAACAGCATATTTGTGCTCTTAAACAAGTCTCTCACACATGAAATTAGTTACAAGCTAGCTAGCATTAGCCAACAGGTTTTCAGTTACTCACACTCATCATTTTTGTTGAAAATCAAACACCTAAACAGGACCATCAACACTCGTATTGACAGGCTCCAGAAAATATGTTGTTTAAATCCATTTTGTGTTTTCAGACAGTCTTAAAATTTTTAGACAATGTTTGCTATTGTGTGCATTGTGTCACCATGGCAACTCCTAAACTTTAGACCATCAGAGATACATGTAGAACACCCCCAGCATAATGTCACTGCAAAGTATCAATGGACACGATTTACTAGTTTGCATTACAGTTGACTGTGTATCACTATTGACGGCATGAGGCTATACCTGGACCCTGCAGAGTTGACCTTCAGTCTTTCATCTGCTCAAGGATGTCATCTCAGTGTATTTCTAGAAGGTTTGTTATGTCTTCAAAGCATGAAGAAGGTTCCATGAGACAGGCAGGTATACTAAAAAAGCCGAGCAGGGGGGCGGGGTTCCTATCACCGCTTGCAGCTTTAGTTGTGTTTATTTCATTATTCTTTTTAGTCCCGGTCAGTACATTATTCCTTGACCTGCAGTTCAAAGTGATCTTTACGAGAGCTGTGTTTTCATCTGCTGGATTAAAAGGCAGTTCTCAGAGGAGTGCTGTGTAAAGGTCTATCTTCTGATTTGAATGTATTAGCATGTTTGTGCCTTACAGAGAGACAGAGCAAAGGGTGTGTGCTGCTCCCATTGGAATGTAGCATTAAAAATACATCCTCTCTTATTTACTGCTTATTTACTTACAGCCCGCAGTAATAGAGAAAGATGGCCAAGCTTATTCCAGACTTCTTCCTCTCTGCTGCTCTACGTACTCTGTGGAGGTAGTTAATGCATTCATAATTTACACTCCTCTTTTAGGCTGTTGAGCTGGAGGCTTAGGAGAACTCAGCGCACTGGTCTCTGGTTCTGCTCCACAACAGGTTTTTGACTGTCACAGCTCATAATAGCATTTACAAACCAACATCTTTATAAGTGCAGGTAATAATATTTGACAAGGGCTGCAAAAATTATGAATTAAGTCATTTAGATTGCATTTAAAATATGACAGTTGAAGTAGTGACAAAACTATACTGTGTAGCTCCATTGTTCTCTTAATGTGTCAATTTTTTACTTGATTCTTATAATGGTACATGTGGATTTCAAGTGATGGAGTAAACATGCCACAATAAATAGGATGCATTAACAGCCTCCACAACAAATTATGTGGATTGAATGTTTTCAATGTAACTTAATTTGTGTGGTTGAGAATCTGTTTATTAGTTTGTTACAACTGAGAAACAAGTTTAAACAGGGGAGTCCAACTTGTTAAATCAAGGCCATATATCAAAACCCAGACAAAGTGGACGGCTGATCGACTGGTGGTCAATACAGTTAATAATTCCAATAAGTGCATTTATAACAGGCTAGCATGAGTCACCAGACCTTTTGTCATGTTTAAATTCTCAATAGGACACATGTAATATCTGATATTGGCTTTATCAAGGTAGATTTTCAAACACTTGCAGTAAAAATACTACTTAAGGTAATATGGGTCAATGAGGGCCACATTTAGCCCCCGGGTCATAGTTTGGACATGCCTGGTGTATGTATATGTCGTGATACCAAATTAGCATTAGAATAAGGTGTAAATGATATAGTGTATTTTTTAATTGTATCATTAAAGTGGGTCTATTTCATATTCACTTTTTGCAGGGAGTGACATAACAAAGAATTACTGTGGTTAAAATGTATTCAGTTCTTACTAAATAGTGATAGATTACAGAATATCATTTGGAATATATCGATTATTACCAGATTGTGATAATATTGTGTTGTTGGCCATGTATCACATATCATATCGAATCATGAGGGCCTCAAGTCTTACTCTGAACATCCTTTGGCTAAGGCCTGTGTTCTCTTGGTGTTTTTCCCTTGGTTAATTATCTGCTCACACACAGTATATTCAAATATTTGTGTTTGTATTTATGTGAATACAGAAGATTATCACACAATCATTCAGACACGCTTTATAGGAATCCTCTCCCCCCAGCCCCACCTCCCCTCCCCACTCCAGGTCCCACCCTGTTCGCCAGCCCCCCTCCCCATCTCCCGCCCCCGTCCCTGGCTGTGTAGATGTGAAGTTGTGTGGATGTGAGGCTGTGTGGATGCGAGGCTGTGTGGATGCGAGGCTGTGTGGATGTGAGGCTGTGTGGATGCGAGGCTGTGTGGATGTGAGGCTGTGTGGATGCGAGGCTGTGTGGATGCGAGGCTGTGTGGATGTGAGGCTGTGTGGATGCGAGGCTGTGTGGATGTGAGGCTGTGTGGATGTGAGGCTGTGTGGATGCGAGGCTGTGTGGATGTGAGGCTGTGTGGATGTGAGACTGAGCGATGGACGGGGGATTACCGAGCCTTGTCTCATTCAGTAGCAGTATGAGTCATCCTGCTGTAGAGAAGTCACCGCAATGTTTGCAACACCCACACCGCTCGCAACAAATGCCATTACTACAACAACACACAAATACTACTGCAACAAAATACCACTACTGTGAATGAGAACAACGCCCGACCACACCGAACCTATAACTACTACTGCCAGAAAATACTACTACTATGAATGAGGACACTGTCTGACCACATCGAATATATAATGTATAACTACTACTGCAAGAAAATACTGTACCACACTGAAGCCTGAATAAGAATCTGCTGTTGGGTGCTTGCTTTCACTCCTTTATTGATTATAAAAAGGTCAGTACACAATGGTAAAGATTTTCTCTAAATTGTATATTATTAGGTGTATGTCTCCATCTGCTGGCATTAGTTGGAATTACATCATAGTGACATGAAAAATTAAAAATAGCATCACAGCTATTGTCAACATGATGTTAAAGGTGCTGTAGCCTGGCTGAGCATCCTAATGATTCACCATGGTGAGTTTATAAGCGCTTTCATGGTAATGCGAACAACAACTAGCATGCTAACAGTGCACTCCCTGAATACTTTATAACTAGATGCAGACAGCACACAGCAAACATATTTTGACTTCAAAAGCTGCTTTTATACGATGTATCTGTACTGGGGCAAGACACATTTTGGTCAAATACATGGAAAGAAATTGGATACAGGGCCTTTAATCAATGTTAAAATAAAGGCGCTATATTACACAATTTTCTGATCATCAAAAAAGTACCCGGAGTTGTGTTTTATTTTATGTGATATCATGTGATATCGTGGTAATACAGGAAGTGCTCCACTGTGTTTTGAAACTCCAAACTCTTTCACTAGAATCATTTGGATAATTTCAGCCCTGGAAATGCCAGTCTTTACTAAACTAAAGGTAGCTTCATAACACAAGGTAGAACAGAGCATTTTGAGCTTTGGAGATGTAGACAGCCTAATAATGCAGGATTACTCAAACAAAACAACTCTAGGTATGTTTTTAATTAGGTAACTGCATTATAACATGCAGGCTCAATGCTCATATTTTGCGTAATATAGGACCTTTAAAAAAAAACATTAAAATATGTACAATGTAGTTAAAAGCTTTAGGACTATTTTATGCTCCTCTACAAACTTGGCAACCCATATTCCATCACCAGTGACAACTAATCTGCATTAATGAACCCATTCCTCTGACCACACTGCAAGAAAACTTCACTCACCTACACCCATCATCTGTACTTTTTGCACCAAACTTCACCCAAACTCCTTATCTTTCAACAGGCATGCACACAATCCCTTTGGCACTTGGCGTTCCCAGTTTTGCCTTTCGCAGCAGTTTTCTTTCGCTCTGTTAATCTGTCATTTCGAGCACCCGGACCCCACCCCTCCTCCCTCCATCCTTCTTTGCCTGTGAGTGCCTCCAGTAGTGCCACGCTAGCTTTAATAGATATATTTGCTTGTGGTTGTGAAAGCTCGTTAGGCTCCAAATAAGAGGTCCTCGATGGCGGTGCTGACGTTCATAAATCTGCCTGATAAATAAATCTGATGTTTGTGTCTGTGTTGTCCTCTGCAGGGAGCTGATGGAGAGCTGCAGCCCGGCGCCAGGTGAGTCATCGGCCCCATCGTGCGCTCAAGCTAACTCACAATCACACCATGGCCAGTTTGAGCCAGTCTCCTCAAGTCTGCAATGAAAGACAAGTTTGAACCGAGAATTACTCACAAAATAATTTTTACCATGCTGTATGCTAAATAGGGATTCCACAGTATTAAAAAAAAGAGATCTCGATTATGCACAATTATTGAAACCATAATTAAACAACAGTAAAAGCTATAAAGGCCCTGTATCTGTATCTTCAAAACTTGAAGAAATAGAAACAACTAGTTTATTTTAAAGGTCCTATATTACACGAAATTGACTCTTGTGAGCTTTAAGACATGTTATAATATTACTTTATCACAAACATACCTGGAGTTGTGTTTTGTTTCATTCACACCTGTTTGAGTAATCCTTTATTGTTAGTCTGTTTACATCTCCAAAGCTCAAAATGCTCTGTATAGAAACTCTGTGTCAAAATCCTCAGTTTCACCTTGTGATGTCATGTAGTGGTAGCTTTCAAGTTAACAGCTACCTTTTATCTTTAGTTCAATAGAGACTGGCAATTTCAGGGATGAAATTATCCAAATGATTCTAGTGAAGGTGTATGGAGTTTAAAAACACAGTGGAGCACTTCCTGTATTATCACATGACATCATAAGGTGGAACAGAGTGTTTTTTGTTTGAGAGAAGAACATAGCCTAAATATGCAGGATTTGTGTGTTAAATGTGTGTGTGTGAATGAAACAAAAGAAAACTCCAGGTATATTTTTGTGAGGAAACAACATTATAACAGAGATCAGAAATATGGGACTAATTTGGGCCCTTAAAGTGCTCTAAAGGTATTCCTCACGTTCACTTTCAGAGCATCCCAATTATTCACTGCTGTGAGTTTATTAGAGCCGCTTTTCACAACTCTCTGAGACCAGAGACGTTTTGGCCATGATAGTAAAGCTAACAACAATTTATTACAATTAGATAGAAACAGCAGGCAGTGGACATCTTTGACCTCAAGAGCTGCTTATACAATAAATCTTAACTCAACTTACAATACATGAAGGGCCCTTTAGTTTTCTGTCATCCCTGTGTCTAATGCAATGACATTCTTTAAAGGTGCACTTTGTAACTTTTTGGTTGGGGTCCATCACCATTTTGTTTCTATGGATATGTCACTGCTCTGCCTGGAATGTTCCACTGATTGTGAGTTCTCCATAGATCTGATCTGTAACTTGGTCTGGTTTGGTCTCAATGAAGATAGAAAGGTTTAATACCATACTGTGGAACATTACAGACAAAACAATGACATCTCCATGGAGAAAAGGATTTCATGGACCCTTCACCAGAAAGGTTACACAATGCACCTTTAAGTATGTGACCAGCTTTATAAAATCAAACCTGCTGAATGATAAAGTAATGCTAATACGACATAAGCATTTGGATAAAAATAGCACTTTTAGTTTTCCTTTTTTCAAATAGTCACAATTATCCAAATAATCTTGACATCCCTAATTCTAAATACATAAAACAGTGATCAGAAACAGCCAGAGGGGACTGATAGACTGTCAGTTAATTGTTTGCCCTGACACTGGGTGAATGGACCCCTTTTTGCTGACAGAAAATAGTACCCGTTCAATCTTGTGAGGACACAAACTACAGCGTTCACCCATTGAGCACTTTATATTCTGGGCTCTCCTGAGAGATCACTGATGCAGCTTTGAATACTGCACCAAACTGCTCCTGGTACAGCAACACATACTGTTTGTTCAGACAAATACACAAATAACAGTGTTTTCAGACGTTATATTCACCAGACCACAGAAGGTATTCTAGCAGATAGAATAAACATGGTGTGCTTTTTGTGCATTCATTTTTTAGGAATAGATTCAAATGACGATAAGATGGAGCTGTAGATCTAGTTTGCCTTCAAAGCAGGTTCACCTCTGGGATTGTTTGGGTCTTTCTTTCCACCAAACTCCCTTTAAAGGTGCACTCTGTAATTTTTCACCATCTGCTTGTCTTCTTTGAAATGTTATAGTTTTGCCTGAAATGCTACATAATATGGCATTAAACATTATGTTGTGCATTTACGTCACGTGTTGTTAAAGCAGACCTATTATGCCAAACAGATTTTTTCAGAGCTTTTAACCATGTTATAGTTGTTTCCCCTTCCCTGTTTTCACTAAGCCAAAGGTGAAGTGCCTAAATGAACCAAAACAAACATGGTGATGCCGACAAAGGTACTTCAGACTATTTCGTTTGTGAAAAACGTGCAATAGATAAGCGTTTGTGCATTTGGGAAGGGAAGATGTTTTTCGCTCAAATGTTCTGCTTGTTCTGCTCTTGTGGCGCTTTAACTGATCAGATTCAAATTGTCATAATGAAATCTCAATCCAGAGTGACACACATATCAGTCTGGCATGAGCCAGATTATGTTTTCAACACCGTCATACGCCCACTGCTACTCGCTAACGTGATCTGCAGCTCTCCATAGGAGGGGCTGATAATGACCCATGGGTGTCATAGATTATAACTATACAGCAGACACAAGCACAATAGGTCTTCCTTAAAAGTTGAAAAACATACATTCATTTTTACTATGAGCAGGCTCTCCTCTCCACAGATCTGACCTGGTAACATCGCCTGCTCCTCTCTATGGAGATAAATATGTTTAATGCCATACTCTGGAATATTCTAGTCAAAGCAATTATCATTCATTGAGACAAGGTGGTGTTGGATCAGAAAAGTTACACAGTGCACCTTTAAAAGAAAAAGGTTATATGATTAACAGCCCTGTGTCCTTTTACTCCAATTAAATGTACCTGTTTCGGTTCCCGTCGCAAACTGAGCGGCACCTTTTCCCTATTTCTTCTTCTGCGCTCTCCACCCTAACTTTTCTGCTGACATCACACATACAGTACAGACTACTCGGAGCTCGGGTTGCCCCTGCCGCGCCGCTACACCCTCCTCTCTCCCGCTTCATTCACCCTGCACCCTCCTCCCTCCTTACCTCTCTCACTCCCTCCGCCGCTGCCAGCCCTTCTTTCCAGTCACCGCCGCTCCGCCGTCTTTTTTCCAGCGCGCTCCAAAAACGCGGGGATGCTCCACTCGTGCCGCGCGAACCTTGTCACCGCACCTGCCCAAAATGAGGCGGAAAGCGAGTAAACGGTAAGACATTTCCGGGGTGGGAGGAGAGGAGCAGAGGTGCACGGGTCTTCTTGTGTATTCTGTAATTGTATGGATGTAGCTATAGTAACGTGGCACACTTGTGGATGGAGTGCTCGCTGAGATTGCGCGTTGCGTAGTCAATTCAATTGCTACGCGTAAAGATTTTTGTACCGGCACTGCAGTGGAATTGAAACGCTCGTGACTGTCTGGTTGATTCAGTGCGTGAAAATAAGTATCCAACGGAACCACTCAACTCATTTGGGCAACCACGGCTGGATGACAAAAAGTTTAGACCCAAACTCCAGTAGAGAGAGATGAGCGATGGGGCCGAACGATTCCTCTGCGCGTTGCCCTGGGCTCGCTACATAACGGGCATGTCAGCATAACACATCCAAACACGCAGCTGGTAATTGGATTCACCCCAAGACTTAACCTGAAGCGATGGGGAGACATTGATTTAAAGAGCGGCTTCCTGTTACATCAGATCGGCTCAAAGGATGGAGAGAGGGTTTGCAAAGATCTCTGCGAAGTTTTAATGAAGTGTTGAAATAGAGTATGGGGCTAATATCCGCTGACTGGTTGGTATTGCGTAATCTTGATGAATTTGTAATGGTATTCAAATGAGGTGGAGTTGGTTAAGCTGGATTGGAGTTCAAGCAACATGGAGAGAGCTGTTTTACTGATTGCTCTAGAGGAAATATGCTATCTGTGGGTTATAGGTCCTAAATTACGCAAAATTGACTTGTGAGCTTTTAGTCATGTTGTAATGTTGTCACCTCCTCAAAAACATAACCAGAGTTGTGTTTTGTTTCATTCACATAAGTTTGTGTAACCCTTAATAGTCTGTCTACATCTCCAAAGCTTAAAATACTCTGGTCCACCTTCTGATGTCATGAAGTGGCAGTTCAAGTCCAAGTTAACATCTACTTTTAGTTCAGCAGAGATTGGCAATTACAGGTGTGAAGTTATCCTAATGATTCTAGTGAAGGTGTATGGAGTTTAAAACAGAGTGGAGCACTTCCTGTATTACCACATCACAAGGTGGAACAGAGTGTTTTCAGTCTGAGAGAAGATCTCAGCCTAATCATTATTTTGATAATAGAAAGTCTAATGTGAAGAACAAATGATCTTACCTTTTATATAGAGAAATCTCGTTGTACCTGTAGTTTAGACATCTGCAAACATGTTCTGAAATGTATTTGATTCTTGTTTTAGTTTATTAGTTCAGATTTCAGTCTTCTCTCAAATGTGAATGCTTCTGGAGTTGTTTACAATGTTTACAGATATCCAGCTTTTTAAATTAACTGTAAATCTCAAAATTTTGCAGGACTAGTAAATGGTATATTGTTCATACTGTACCACAGGTGGCAATGGGATGAGAGATAGACGATGTTTGCCCTTTTAGCGTATGGGTTATCAAAAATCCATAGTAGAGACCGATATTTTGTTTGGCCCAACCAGCAGCCTGAAAATTCATGAAAAATATCTGCATAAAGCTTTATTTGAACTGTTAAGTGCGATGAAGGTACTGAAAAAATGTGACTACCCTGGACTCTACACAGTTTGTAGTAGAAGAAGGTTGTGGATGTGTTTCTACTCAATTTCAGTTCGATAGTTTGGGGAAAAATTACCTAAAATGGCTCTACAATCCACTGGATTCTAAACATCTGTATCAGCCATGAAAAAAAGCATATCGCTCGATCTCTAAATGGGATCAGGTGTTAGTTACTCTCCCCGCTTAACAATTAAATTAAAGCTAAGCTACACTTAACTTGCAAATTATCTCTCCTTTACTCTCATAAAAAGTTTGCAATATGTAGATTCTTGTTCAGTTGCATCACATTCCAAAATCCATCTAAAAAACCAAGCGTAAGAATCGTGAGTGATGTGAGCGTCCTCCTCCCACTTCCACCTTCACACTACAGCTCAACACACTGGACATATGGTGGGATTCAAACGTGCCAAAATCTCAAGGCAAACTGAGAAACACCTCGTCTTGAACACGTTCCAGACAAAATCCTCAGCTCCAGCGAAGCCCAGCAGTACAATGTAGCGCTCCTCTGACATGCAGGCATTTCATCAGTTTTAAAGAGGGAATATGTAAACAGCGCATTAATACAGTTTTACTTTCGGTTTTGTCACTCTCTCTTCAGAGCACTATCACAACACAATCCGCGAAAATTAAACTACTGCACATCGCATCAGGTTTGTCAAGTTGCTGTGTAGTTTTGTATCATGTTTTAGAAGATTTGGGTGACGTAGGCTTGTGGGCGGGGCATTGCACAGAATCTCACAGCTAACCTTAAATGATAAAATTGGTAAATGGTCGCACTTTTATATGGCGCTTTACAACAAGCAACCTCTCACCCATTCACACACCAGCGTACACACTGGGGATGAGGTGGGTTAAGTGTCTTGCCCAAGAACAAGCTAGAATGGCACCGCTTAACCAATGATGTTTCATGTCAAGAATAGGATTCAAACCGGCAACCTTCGGATCACTGGACAAACGCTCTGCCAACTGAGCTACTGCTGTCCCCCCTTAAGGACGGTTTGAATAGTGCCCGAGGAGATCGCTAAATTACTGAAACATGCATGGATGACATCTACAACCTCTTCAGGTAAATGTTTGATGAGGAAAAGTTAGAACATGTTAGAAAGCAAAAAAGAAAAGAAAAAGAAATTAATATTGCTTTACTTTTTTTAGTCTGGAACATTCAGAGAAGACTGAGGAATCCATTAGCAGTTACAAATCTGTGGTGGGCTGTTTCATTCAAACATGCATAAGGTCGTACACACTGAGGAGGCGTTGTTTAAAGTGATTTTAGCTTTCATAAATTATACAGACAGTAAAAGTCTTGTGTATTCAGCAGATGTTATATACAATTAAATTCTTTTTACGCTGGCTCCAACGTCAAATAAACACAGAAGCTTGCATCAGAGAAATTCATGGTTAAACGTCAATATGTAAAGCTCCATTATTTTCAATACATTGTTACATTTGTAATATAATAAAGATTATATAAATAAACGATAAAGATTTGAAGAACAATATTGATGTAAAACAACTTAAAGCTCCTATATGACATAAAATGAATTCTTGTGAGATTTAAGCCATGTTATAATGTTACCGCAACAAAAATGTACTTGGAGTTGTGTTTTGTTTCATTCACACAAGTTTGAGTCTGTCTACATCTCCAAAGCTCAAAACACTATGTTCCACCTTGTGATGTCATATAGTGGTAGTTTCCAAGTTAACAGCTACATTTTTTATCTTTTGTTCAGTAGAGATTGGTGGTTGCAGGGCTGGAACCATCCAAATGATTCTAATGAAGGTGTATGGAGTTTAAAAACACAGTGGAGCATTTCCTGTATTACCACATGACATCACTACAGAGTTTTCTGTTTGAGAGAAGAACTCAGCCTAAATATGCAAAGTTTGTGCGTTAAACATGTGAATGAAATAAAACACAACTCCAGGTGTGTTTGTTATGAGGAAACAACATTATAACAGAGATCAATACTGTAATATCAGTCCTTTAAATAATAAAAGAAACCCTGACATCCGATTGAAAACTGACACTGATTTCTGCCTGTACCCTTTATGCTACGTTGCCATAAATGTCATTGCAACAACAAAGTTCTGCATTGCTGGACCGTGCTGATAGGCCCGCCTACGGATAGCTACAGTTCACGGTCTTGAGCAGTGGAATTTCTTTTTTCCATTTGTGTTAAAATGGCTACACAATGATGCTATCGTCATTTAAGAAAATACAATCATAGAAAGTACAAAGCAGTGAGCGTGTATGGGGGAAGGGGAAAACGGGAGTATTCAGAGCTATGGCGGGTTGACGAGGTTGATGGTTCTGCTGCTGATTGGTTGAGAGTCAAAGGTAATAGACTTTGATTGGCTGACAGCAGGAACTTGGTAAGAAATACATTCACTGGATCAATGCTGTATTAAAACATTGACCTTACTAAAATCCCCCTTATTTGAACTAAATGTGCTTTGCCCCAGTACAGATATATTGTATAAGCAGGTCCTGAGGTCAAAATATGTACGCTGAGTGGCTGACAAACAGGAAGTGCTTGTTAGCATGCAGGTTTTTCATGCATTTGAGCAAAATTGGTCCAGCCCTAGTACAGATATATATTATAGATATATTGTATAAGGACGTCTGGAGGTCAAAATATGTCCGCTGATTATAAAGTTTTTTGTGTTTGATGATCAGGAAGTGCATGTTAGCATGCTAGTTTTTATTTATATGAAAAAATGTGTCTAGCCCCTGCACATATGTTGTATAAGCAGGTCAAAATATGTCTGCCGCGTCCTGTCTGCGTCTAATAATAAAGCGTTTGACTGTCTAATAATCAGGAAGTGCGTGTTAGCATGGTAGTTGTTGTTAGCTTTACCATCGTGGCAGAGTTGTGAAAAGTGTGAAATGCATGAACGAGGAATAACATGGCCAATTGCAAAGCATTAAAACAAACCAGTAATGTTCAAGTTTTTTTCATGTTTTTGACCACATTTTTTCACATTCATGACAGTAAAAATTACGTCCGACTCCTTTAAACAATAAACATTCAATTATTTTATCTGAAATCAAATGTACAAAGAAATGAACTGGCCTCAGCTCCACTTTTATAATGACGGTGTACTCCAGGAAACCTTCACACTGCCGGAGGAATCAAACCAGAATACTTGTACATTCATGAGTGCATAACATTACGAGTCAGATCTGTGAAAGATGAAACAAGAGTGGAGAAAGTTTCAAAGAATGTCGGCTACTTTTAATCAGGCTTCATTGCTGTTTAATTATCTGTTTCTAAAGTGCACAGTTTTCCTCCCACCTCCAGCTCAGCTCCTGGGACTCTTCAGGCTGCACTGGTACTTGCACATTCTCTCTCTCCGTCTATTTTACTCCCCCTCTCTCTCTCTCTTTCTTTCTCTCTCTGTCTCTCTCCACGGTCTCTCTCTTCCCCTCTTACCCTTTCTCTTTCTTCCCTGCTCTTCTTCACTCTCTTTCACCCCCTTGCTTTCTCCTTCTTTCTCTTGTTCTGTCTATTTTTCTCTCCTACCAACCTCAACTCCCCCTCTCTCTTTCACTCCCTCTCGCTCTTATTCTCCCTCTCTCTCTTTCTCTCTGAGTCTCTCTCTCTCTCCCTCCCTCCCCCCTCACTCTCTCCACTTTCTTTCACCCCCTTGCTTTCTCCCTCTCTTTCTCTTGTTCTGTCTATTGTTCTCTTCTACCAACTCCCTCTCTCTCTTATTCTCCCTCTCTCTCTTTCTCTCTGAGTCTCTCTCTCTCTCTCACTCTCTCCACTCTCTTTCACCCCCTTGCTTTCTCCCTCTCTTTCTCTTGTTCTGTCTATCTTTCTCTCCTACCAACTCCCTCCCTCTCTCTTTCACTCCCTCTTGCTCTTATTCTCCCTCTCTCTCTTTCTCTCTGAGTCTCTCTTTTCTCCCTCTCTCTCTCCCTCCCTCACTCCCTCACTCTCTCCACTCTCTTTCACCCCCTTGCTTTCTCCCTCTCTTTCTCTTGTTCTGTCTATCTTTCTCTCCATCCAACCTCAACTCTTCCTCTCTTTCACTCCCTCCCTCTTTCTCTCTCTCCGTCTCTCTCTGAGGTAGTCTCATAGAACAGATGCAGGCTTTATGATACTGCCAGGCTAGCCTGCAGCACTGCTCTGTCTCACAGGAGACTCAGTACTCAGTGTTCTGTTGTGGCAGAACATCAGGCATCAGAAGGGCTGTAAAACAAAATGGAAATAAGTGAAAAAAAGAGATTCATTAAAAAGATGATCCAACATGTCATTTCCTATTCGCAAACATTTTAATAAAGTCCATAATGTGTTTTCTTTTCTGAATTTCTTTATTAATTCTGTATTCAATTAAAGCCCCACTGTGAAACTTTTCAGACAATAATTAGAGCAAGGTAAAAGCTTTTATTTCATTAAGGATGTTTATATTGCCAGAAAATACCTTAAAAACATACTTGTGAACAAACAAGGGGCATGCTCGCCAACATGTCAAGTTATCAGTCAGATCTGTGGAGAGGCAAGCCAACTCAAGGTATTTTTCAGCAATAAAAACACCTCAATCAAGACTTTATTTTAGTGTAATCTTTGGCTGAAATGTTTTAAAATAATTTGGTGTACTTCGATTCATCTTGACATATCCAGTATCACAAGTTTTGTATTGTATGTCAGATGACCTTCCTCAGTGCGCTACTGTTGCCCCATTTATATAACTGCATAGTATCTGTAGTATACTCTGAATATGATTCTGCGAAGTGCTTTTGAAAATATTGATGTTTCAGTATGGCCGCTGTCATGTGGTTGGGGGCTTTCTGAGGGCCCTTATGTTGTGCACACAGACTTTAAAGAGGCTGGGTGGGGCCACAGTGGAGGGAGCAGCTTTAGTGTGTGCTGTGAAGCTCTGTGATTCCTGCCCGAGACTAAAGAGCTGTTTGTGTGTAAGTCCCCCTCACTGCGCCTCACTGCCCCCTGTGCTCTGGACCACTGCACTGATCTTATACCAACAGGCTTTGAACTTGTATTTGAACTTTGTGTTATATTGTAGTTTTCATCTCAAAAATGTAGCTGATAGTTGCTGGTTTAAAGGGCCTGTATTATGTTATTTTCTGATCTGTTATAATGCTGTTTCCTCATCCCAAACATACCTGGAGTTGTGTGTTGTTTCATTCACACATGTTTAACACACAAATCCTGCTTCTCTCAAGCAGAAAAAACACTGTTCCACCTTGTGATGTAATGTGGTGATACAGGAAGTGGTCTCCATGCACCTTCACTCAAATCATTTGGATAATTTCAGTCCTGGAGTTGCCAACCTCGACTGAACAAAATGTAAAAATAAGCTGTTAACTTGAAAACTCCCACTAGATTACATCACAAGGTGGAACAGAGCATTTTGAGCTTTGGAGAGATGGACAGACTAATAATAAAGGATTACTCAAACATGTGTGAATGAAACAAAACACAACTCCAGAAATATTTTTGATGAGTTCACAGTATTCTAACATGTCTTAAGCTCACAAGGGTAATTTTTGCGTAATATGGGACCTTTAAAGGTGCACTATGTAACATTTCTAGTGGCAGGGGCTTAACTGCTTGAATGGAGATCTAGTCCGTATGGGCTTACACCTATCTTTCTTCATGGAAATAAAAAAAAAAGTGATGCCAGTAGGCAAAGTTACAGGTCAGATCAGTGGAGAGGTAAGAATTCATGTTTTTCAATGTAGATTTGAGTAATACAATGTATTAAAAATGTGTATTTGAGTATAATAATAACAAAAATACCTGTAATTCAATGAAAGCTTGATAGATAAGTTATGCCATACTGTGGAACATTCGAGGTAAAGCCTCTGGTTTCAGAGGACATCACAACCTTCTATAAGGCTATATTATTTAATACAGACGGGGCCAGCTAAAATGAATATTGTTATAATACTGTTTTTTGTAGTAACTCAGTGAGTTTTTGGGTCTAATCACTGTTGGAAATGACCAGGTTCAACATTTGTGAATTTATCTTTTGGATATTTCATGGCAAAGTACAATGTTACTAATAGGAAAATCTGTCTCTTTCCCCCATCTGGGAGTATGACATCATCACATTGTTGAATCTGAAAACCACCCTGTAATTACATCAAGTAACGAAACAGGAAATAGATGTCAAAAATCATTGAAAAAGTTTGGATTTAAAACACTGTGTTTAATCAGATGCGTCCTCGTAGACTTCCTTGATGAACTGCCGCTTCCTCTTTGTTCTTGAGCTCATTACTGCCTTGGCGTCGGTCCTGCTCACTGTCACGCTTCACACTCTGCTGCTGGAGTCCAACGCTAATGTGATCTGAAGCACTTCTTTCATGTTCCAACACAGCCAACACTATAAATGTTTCCAAAGTGCAACCATCAATGTTGCGTGTTGGACAAATGGGAACAACAAGGCCCCATTACACCTTATGGTATGGATGAGGGCCCTTGGGTGCTGCAGCTGCGAGCTCACCCGGTCACCCTCTTCTTGCCCTGATGGAGGCCCCCCTGTGGAGTGATGCATCATGGGATACTGTTCACGTAATGGGACTGCCACTGAGAAACAAGGGGAGAGTGCAGGGCTTGTTGTCACGTCGACTTGTTTGTTCTGAGTCATTATGGCAGCCCCCTGCAGCTATCTATGGAAACTGTCTCTACCTGATCTGTCTCTGCCTGATCTGTGCCTGCTAGCATTGTGTATAAAGGGTCACCTGGACTATTTTTGTCCTATATGTCTTTCCGTATGTTGATTTTATAGTATAATTCTTTGATTTGTTTAAGAATATCTGGTTTAGAACTGGTTTAGTCTTGCACTTTCAAATGCAACAAAGACATGTATAAGGTGCATTGTGTAACATTTCTGGTGGAGGGTCCGTCAAATGCTTTTCTCCATGGAGATGTTATTGTCTGGAATGTTTCACAGTATGGCATTAAGCCTTTCTACCTTCATGGACACCAAACCAGACCAAGTTACAGGTCAGATCTGCAGAGAGGCAACCCCTCTCACAGTCAGAATCCCTGGAGCTATAAAACCACCTGTAATTGAATAAATGTTGAGTAGATCTGTTTAATGTCATATTATGGAACTTTCTAAGCAGAGCAATGACATATCCATAGAAACAAGAAGGTGACGGACCCCCTAGTCGAAAAGTTACACAGTGCACTTTTAAAATAAACAGAATCTTAGTCAGAAGAAATACCAGTAGTGTTACAAAATTGTTCAGCCCTGAATCTGTATTAATTAAAATATGTGTTACCTACAAAATAAAGCAATCATTTAATGAAAGCAATCAGACAGACATATCCATCAGGCTTTGAGAAATCACTAGTTCTCCACTGTTGAGCCTTGATTGCAAATATGTAAAGCTGCATACAAAATAAAAGATTATGATTACTTAAGCCATTCAACAACTACAATCGGAAACAAATTTGACTTTTATTTTGTAATTTAAGCTGCAAGTGTGAAATATAATGCGTGTAGAGCAATGGTACAACATGTGTCACCTCAGAGGGCCTTTTGGCTCATAAGAGTAAACGAATCGGTAAAAGAAACACATGTCATCCATAACTAGAGTGTAGTGTAGTTTCAAAATGGACAGAGCTGTTATAGTCAAGCTGCTGTGTTGAATTTATTGACATTGTGTCTGCTCATTCTCTGTGTGTGTCCTGACATGTGTAAATTGTGTCATTGGAGCCACGGGCAGACTCCCTCTCCTCACACCCTCTCCTCAGCCCTTCTCCTCAGTCCCTCTCCTCTGTCTCTCTCCTCTATCCCTTTCCTCAGCTCCTCTCTTCTGTCTCTCTCCTCATCCCCTCTCCTCAGTCCCTCTCCTCTGTCCCTCTCCTCAGCCCTTCTCCTATGTCACTTTCCTCTGTCCCTTTCCTTAGCTCCCCTCCTTAGCCCCTCTTCTCTGTCTCTCTCCTCATCCCTCTCCTCTGTTCCTCTCCTCTGTTCCTTTCTTTAGCTCCTCTCCTCTCTCCTCAGCCCTTCTCCTCTGCCCTCTCCTCATCCTTTCACCTCATCCCTCTCTTCAGCCCCTCTCCTCTCTCCTCAGCCCTTCTCCTCTGCCCTCTCCTTATGCTTTCGCCTCATCCCTCTTCACCTCTCTCCCTGTCCCTCTCCTCAGCCCCTCTCATGCGCCATTCAAACACAAACACTAAAGTGAGTTTAGGGTCACCTCCTTGTGAGGAAGGAGCTGAGGAGAGGGAGGAGAGGTTGCCAGGACAACGCAGTCGTGACATACCTGAGCTCTAGCTGAATGAAGCGGCACAGCTAACAGCACTACATAATATAAGAGACTGTTATCCCAATGATTCATGCTACTCAGAGAATTGGTTTTTATTAAGGCCTTAATGGTAGTGACACATACTTATAGGATAATACCTCTTGGTAGTAATGTACTGTTATTTTACGCTGCTCTTCTTATAAGCTACATGTATCTATTATTGTATTTAGCAGATCAACAATGTAATGCTAACACTATGTAATAACCTGCATGCACTGCAAACGTAACACTAACTACCAGTAATTAAATAAACCTGAATGTAATGCTAATGATCGATAATAACATGTAACCTAAACGTAACGCTAATAACCTGTACTTAGGGATGCACTGATCCAGCTCTTTCAGTTCCGACACTGATTCTGATACTATGGCTTTAAGTATCTGCCAATACCCGATATCGACTGATACCAGTGCAGAGACTGAAAACAGCATTTATTTCCTTAAACAAAAATAAGTCAAAACTGATCCAGCTGTGTCATGTTATTTATGTCTGAAGTAACTGCAGAACAGCTTTGTGTGAATGAAAGTTCAAACATTATGAGACTTTCTGGGCGAGTATGACCAGTGGCAGAAAATTTGCAACGCAGACCTTTTAAGAAAACCCTAATTCTAATCTAACTCTTAAATACAATGTAACTGTGTGTTACAAGTTGCACACCGTGTACTTCAGTTAAAAGTATCACTGTGGTGTACAGGATGAGTGTGCTGTCACATTAAATATATGAGCTGATGTCTCTCAGGTGTTGGACAGGAGCCAGTGTGAGCTTGTATCGATTGTGCAGTATTTTCAGAAGACAATCCCTAAAATGTTGAGCCATTTGTCCATATACTGAATAATAGCTGATTGTGCAGGTCACAGCTCTCTTCTTGTGTAGCTGTTGTGAAATAAAACAGAAAAGATGTATTGTATGAGCCCTGCAAAACTGCATATTCATGATTATATAGAACGATACGTAAACAGGACAACGGTGGATGTTGGGAGGTGTTGGGATGAAACAGAAAGTGCTGAGTGCAGAGGAGCATTTTTAGACCCACCTTATTCATGTCTTTGAATAGAAATAGGACAAAAGTAGTATTTTTATGACTGGTTTTATAACGCAAGTTGCTGTGTACTTTTGTTTAGAAATAAGAAGCTAAAAGTGGGAAAGTGGATGAGTCTGTCCTTTGAGACTTTGTGATTATATACTTCTTTACTTCTTTTTATGTATTTTACTGTATTCTATTTGCAAGTATGTATTCATATATTTGTTTATAATGCTGATGATAATATAGTACTTGGTAAACAAAGAGTTGTGAGTAGTCTGGCATGTGTTTGATGCTGACCATAGAAACACTTGTGTGAGTTGAAGGTCACCAAAGAGCTCGTGTCTTTAATACTGGGAGTGCTGCAGGAGGAAACAGGATTTTACCATGGCAACACTTTGGACTGAATACAAGGCACACTGCTGATGACTTCAAATGGTGGAAAAGTGGATTTGGGTAAAGACTTGAAATGTACTGAGGAACAATTGCTCAGTGATTGTACGGGCTTGTGGTGTCGCAATGTATTTTCTCTGTGTTAAAGCCAATAAAGGATTCTCTTATCCTAAAAGAGGGGAACTTGTCACTAGAGGGATGTTAGGGATGTGTCCAGATTTGTACCCACAACCTCCTGCTTTTGTTTCAATCAGTGAATAATGTGGGAATCTATCTAACTTCTCAAACCTGGCTTGTACATATTTTGTGCTATATACAGCCAATAAGCACGGTAATGGGTATTGGATATGGATTTTTTTTTTTTTTTTTTTTTGCCGATTTGTGTCTTCCTACTGTGGCTAATGAGAAATATTTTTCAATACCAACATTAACATTATTAAATCCATAGTAAAGTTCACAAATTAAAGTTTGTAAAATATCTGCAAACTTTTCTACGGATGCACTGATACTGATGTTGGTATTGGCGCCAATCTATGAACATTTTGCTGGATCAGGTATTGGCTCCAAAATATCGGTTCTGCCAATATCCTGGTTTGGCCTTTACATGTATGTAATAAGACTATTTACTGGTCGTATATGGTCCAGAAAATCTCAAAATGTTTCAGCTTTAAATACAAAGTCATTCTGCAGTTAAAAAACAGAGATAAATAGCTACATAATAGAATAGATAACAGCTACATAACACACTTTTTCATACAATTTTTTTTGTGGAAAATAAAGTCCATTTTCAGTCCATGCACTGGTATCGTTTAATATATATATACGTTTAATATAATATACGATATTTAAAGCTACAGTATCGGATCGGTAACATCAATATCTGGGGGGGACTCTTTAATATTGACAATGCCGCTATTGAAAACAATCACACATGCCTAAATCAAACAGCAAACGTCCCACATTAACGAGTCATTGTACCTGGAACTATTGGAAGTGTAATATTTCTACTATAGAATCACGACAAAAGCACAGCTATGACACTTTCTTACTTTCTTACGTACTTTACTATTTTAAACCTTTGTCTAGAGTTCTTTCTTCTTTTTCTTTCTTCTTGCATTCTTCAAAGTTCTTTCATCACGGCTAAAGGCTGCATGGGCACGTTAAGACGATGATAATGACATATTGGAGACGAGTGAAGAAATGATCTGTCCAATCAGAGGAGCTGTGAGGGTACAGCACCGTGCAGACCCCCGCTGGGCCCCCCACCCAGAGGCCTTCATCTAATCTGTGCTCCTGTCACTGAAGGAGACGCTTTCAGCCTGGAATCTTCAATACAACCTGAATACGGTCATTACTGTTTCGTGACAATTGAGTAGAGCCTTTTAACAAAGATACAAAAAAAGATCTGTTTCTTTACTGGTATGCCACAACTTTATAGTGAGATCTAAGTGAGATATGGAGGAAATAAATAAAAATTTTATGATTGATGATGAAACAAACAAAAAGGAAAAGCATTGTACTGTGTAAAATGATAATACGTTCATTCTGACTTTTTGATAGTAAAGATTTGTTAAATTTTTCGAATGTTTACACAGTAAGAGTACAACACCCACTCGTCTCCATGGAGATGTCTTTGCTTTGCCTGGAATGTTCCATAGTATGTCATTAAACATATCTATCTTCAACACAGATCTGATTTGTAATTTGGCACTACCTGCTTGCTTATTTGGAGATAGATAAGGTTAAAGCTATACTGTGAAACGTTTATAACATTAACATCCATCCATCCATCCATTTTGTTGTGCAATAATGTGCAATAATGACACTTAATGGAAATGTCTCTGATAAACTCTAAAACACCCTGAGTCAGTGTGGTGTGCACCCGGACCCGCCCCACACACTTCCTCCAGTTCTTCCAGTAGGACCCTTCCCCTCCAGAGCATCCTTGATCTTCCCGGGGCCTCCTCCCAACATTAACAATTTCAATGAAAAGAATGTGTGGCGTACTGTCCAGCAAAATCCATTATAAAAATAACAACATCTATAGTCAAGATTCATTTTAACATTAATAGAACACCAAACAAATTAGACTGTGACAAAAAAAAAAAAGCACTGTCAGCTGGGAAACCAAATGATTATTACAATATATAACTGTTTTGCTGTGATTGGACCCTCATGAAACAGCAAATCTGAAGGGACTATCCAAACTAAATCATCTGGGTGTTGTGGTTCGGCCTAAATGTGGGTGTGGCATGTGGAGAGGAGGTGAGTCATGCCTCTACGGGAGCTGCTTTAGGACATCTGTGAGCACATGTGACAGACACAGGGAGAGAGAGATGAGCTCCTGTGCTCAGATCTGTGGGACACTCACACACCAAACAAACCTCTCATCTTAAACACTTTTATTTTTCATACTTGCCCTTGTGTTCCTCACTGATATCAGTAGGAGACACACAGAATAATAAGAACAGTACCAGCTGCTTTTTCAGCTCTGATTCAGATTCCAGTAGTATGGACTTAAGTATCTGCCAATACCCGAGATCAGCCTATAGCAGCGCATTTGTTTCCTTAAAACAAAAATAAAATAAGACAGAACTGATCCAAATGTTTACAAATCCAAAATGTTTATTTATCTCTGAAGTAAATTCAGAACAGGTTTGTGTAAATAGAAATTCAAACATAATGAGCATTATTCAGCATTGATGCCGACATGTCCGGTTTCATATCAGTGCATGAAATCAAAGCTGTAGCTCACAAGTGCATACTTTTGTTGTGTCCTTGAGCGAGACACTTAATGCCCCTAAATATGAATGTGGTGGTTGAATGATTTGTGTAAATTGGCAGTGGATATATTCATGGGCTTCCTGCTAGACGCAACATTTTGCGGACTTTTTCTTATTCAAAGTATATAGTATTTAGCTTTAAAATGTTAAAGGTCCTATATTACTCTAGATTGACTCTTGTGAGCTTTAAGCCATGTTATAATGTTGTAACCTCATCAAAAACATACCTGGAGTTGTGTTTTGTTTCATTCACACATGTTTGAGTAATCCTTCTGTCTATATCTCCAAAGCTCAAAATGCTCTGTTCCACTTTGTGATGTCATGTTGTGGTAGATTTGAAGTTAACAGCTCCTTTTACCTTTAGTTCAGAAGAGATGATGATTGATTCTAGTGAACATGTATGGAGTTTAAAAACACAATGGATCCTGTATTACCACATGACATCACAAGGTAGAACAGTGTGTTTTCAGCTTAAGCTTAAATATACAAGGTGGAACAAAGAGCAGAATTTAGCTTTGTATGTTAAACAGGTGTGAATGAAACAAAACATAACTCCAGGTATGTTTTTGAAGGAAACAACATTATAATACAGACCAGAAAATAGCGTAACATAGGCTCTTTAATTGCAATGGTAACAGTCCTAATTTCTCATCCTTCTGAAACCCGTGGAAACTATGATTGCTGCCTGCTTCCCTCTTCACTGCGGTCCCATCTCCAGATCTGATCCACGAGCTGCTGCTGTGTTTGGCCCGGGGAGGAGAGGGGAGGAGAAGAGAGCTCTGGAGACCATTCTGTTTCTCCAGCCTTGCATCAGAAGAAACACGTGCCCTCATGTATCCCTCCACCACCAGCACAACATCTGAATATTTAAGCAGCGCTCCTAATTACAGCTGCCTCTGCCCAGTCACAGTGGGCCGAAAAGCCCTCTGCACTTGGATGTGAGTTTCCAGTTCCGGGTGGGTTTGTGGCTTGGAATTTTAAGGGATTGGAGAATTTGGAGGCAGATTTGGGTTTTGATATTACATAAAATTTCAAAGCGCATATAGTTGTTCTGTCTCTCAGTATCAGATTCCAAATAGCAAATCCAGTTAAATAGTATGTAGCCTATTGTGACAGAGCCTAGTAACTCTGAGCCACTTATACTTTTCATTAGCTCCAATAACAATGAAATGGATTATTGGAGTGTTTACAGGCTAACCATGACCTCATAAGAGGCAAAAACAGCCAAATGCGTTTCATATCAGCAGACACTGAACTTGTCTGGGTGTTGCAATCGAAAAGTTTCTAGGCTGTATTCACTTCATCATTACCTCATTCACTTCACAAACATCTATTTACAGCTTTCTCTTGTTACCACGGATACTACTGAAAGCCCTTCATCGCTCGCAAGTTTCCATGAACAGTTTAACATATAGTAATAGCTGTAAGTGGGAATATCTGGTCATAAATAGCATGGTGGCAGTATTGTAAATGTCTGTTATTATTTTATCTTATGCTCTACTATTTAAATGCCCTATATTTGGGTAGCACAGTGGCACAGTGGTTCTGCCTCACAGCAAGAAAGTACAGGATTCAACTCCTGGGGCCGGAATGGGGCTTCTCTGTGTAGGGGTGCACTCATACCATACTGGTATTGGATACTGGCGCAGATATTGAAATTTTTCACGGATCATGGGATCAGACGTCGGTTCCAAGATCTGGCTATGGCTGGCTCAAAACGTCTCATAATATTAACTTTGCATTGTGTAACTTTTCTTTTTTGTCAAATGCTTTTCTCCATGAAGATGTTATTGCTTTGCCTGGAATGTTTCACAGGATGATATTAAACCTTTTTATCTTCATGGAGACCAAACCAGACCAAGTTACAAGTCAGATCTGTGGAGAGGCAACCCCACTCACAGTCAGAATACCTGTTTTTCTAGGTATTTTTGAGGCCTAAAACCGCCTGTAATTAATTAAATGTAAGGTAGCGCTGTTTAATGTCGTACTGTCGAACATTTCAGGCAGAGCAATGACATATCCATAGAAACAAGCAGGTGACGGACCCCCAACCAAAAAGTTACATAGTGCATCTTTAAATGATAAATAACAGTTACAAAACACATTTGGATCATTTTTACCTTATGCTGTTTGTGCTTATAGGAAATTAATTATATTTTCAGTCTCTACCCTTGTATCGGTTTATAATGGGTATTGGCAGAGTATCGGAATCGGTATCGGAACATCCCCCGTGTCAGCTTATGTTTCCCCTACCACTAAAAGCATGTACAGTATTGTACAGTAATGCATTGTGTATTTTGTTGTTTGTGGATGAAATTTTGGTACTTTAAAAACTGCCGCGATTTGCTAATTGCGTCCATTCAAATTGCAATTTCATTTTGAGTGAGATTATGGAAAACATTAAGGCAAAAGTGAAGGTATGTGGACCTTAAAAACACTTGCTGCTGGCCTTTGTGTTAGCTCTCGAGAATTCATTATATTTTGATTTGTTTGTTTAGCATAATATATACATCTAAACTGCCCTTATGCTTTCAAACAAATTAGACATGTCCCTATAATAAACCTGCCTTAGCTCCCAAGCATACAGAAGTACTTGGACTGTGTAGCTTAAGTTCATCCTCATCAATAGCAGACTGCAGTAAAGATTGCCCGGCAGCCATTAAAGTAGAATGTGCTCATTTGGTGTGTGTGAATAGTCTCTCCTCTTCTCATCCCAGAGTCGCTCACTCAGACAGGGGCCATTCCAAGAGCCTGCTGTAAATCTGACACATCGGAGCAGGCTGCCTCTGGCTTTGAGCATTTCCTAATCATGTGCAGCAGTAGTCATTCACAAATAAGAGCAGGAGTGGAGAGGGGAAGAGCGGGGGTCCAAGTGACGCTATTTTCTGATCTATGTTATAATGTTGTTTCCTCATCAAGAACACACAAACTGAGTTCTTCTCTCAAACAGAAAGCATTGTTTTCTTTGTGATGTCATGCAGCAATACAGGAAGTGCTCCACTGTGTTTTTAAACTCCACACACCTTCATTAGAATCATCTACATGACTTCAGAGATTGGAATTGCCAATCTCTACTGAACTAAAGGTAAAAGGTAGCTTTTAACTTGAAAACTACCACTATATGACATCACAAGGTGGAACCAAGCATTTTGAGCTTTGGAGCAGTAGACAGACAAATAATGCAGGATTACGTTTGTGAAGGAAACAAAATACAACTCCAAGTATTTTTTTTTTGAGGAGGCACCAACATTATAACATGGCTTAAAGCTCACAGGAGTCAATTTTGCGTAATATAAGACCTCTAAAATGCATTGTTTATCTGCAAAAATTGTGAGGGAACAACATTTGAATCTGTGCTTTCAACATAGATTAATTAATATACAGTATATGTGAAAACTTCTATGGGGTATTCAGTGCTAACACACTGATTTTGCATAATACCCCACCTTTAAATCTTTTGAAATAGATTGAGAATTTACTTCCAAATAAAAGCCATTACAACATATACCATACTAGATTTGGATAATGTATGTAATCATTTTTAAACCCAGAACTATAGCAGCAGCAGAACCATCAACTTCCTCAGCCTCTCCATCTCTTCCTCTTCACCGTCACACTGTATATGTCTCACCCTGGGGTCACATATTTTCCAAACAAAACACATCGCATTTACCATTCCGCACCAGCTTCCCCATTTTTTAGCTCCTGTAGCTACAATGAAAACAGCCTCTCCATTGTCCCCAGAAGACTCGTCTCCTTATATAACATTTACCTCGACATCCGCACTCGCCTCGCTCCCCCAGGCATAAGTAAACCACATACACACTGCAGGCAACCCACAGACCATAGACTAGCTCACACCTAACCATCCCCTCCACCTATTACCAAGGGCCTTCTGGGACTTACAGATAAGGAAACAGCAATGGCCTCAGTATTAAGACTCTTCCAAGAGCTAGCATTGTTTAACTGGCTTGTGTGCTCGAGAGATTAAAAATAATAAGAGCGGGAGCCATTCAAATCGGTTGGAAAAACATTCTATGCGGTTTCAACTCTGCTCTGACTGATAAACGTCACTTTGCCTTCTGTATATAGCTGTATTTGTGGATATGTGCTTACGCCGCTCTGGGGTTCAATGGACACTGGAGTGAAGTTTGGGGCTGTGATAGAGTGGTGACGTCGGGGGTAGAGAAGTAATAATAAGGAAGTAGATGGAAGCGAGGAAGAGAGTTTGAAATGAGCTCCGACTGACGTCAAACGAATGCAAGAAAAGTTGTCCAAAAAAATCTGCTTTTGTGGTCCAGTTTAAAGGTCCTATATTACGCAAAACTGACTCTTGTGAGCATTAAGTCATGTTAGAACGTTGTTACCTCATCAAACACATGCCTGGAGTTGTGTTTCGTTTCATTCACACATATGTGAATGAAACAAAACAAACTCCAGGGGTGCTTGTTATGAGGAAACAACATTATAACACAGATCAGAAAATAACTTAATATGGGACTTTTAAGAAAAAGTTGAGAGTGACTAACTGAAAAGCTAGCTTCTGTTCTGTTGTAGTTTCAACAAAGTCAGTTCTTGTGGAGCTTTTAAGATATTAGATACAAGAGTTACAAGTTCACACCAAAGCCTTCTAACACTATAGTATCATATCATGTATTTACCAGTTTTTACTTTGTAGTACTTTGGGTTTGTAATAGTTATTTTGGCTCATGTATCTCTATGGATATTTTGCTTGCCTACAACAAAGATGGCTGAATTTGCTTGTATCTCTCCATTCCCTCATTCTGCAGTTGCTTCTTACCATCAAGTGTGAAGAGAGTGAATGAATAATGCAATGTAAAGCCACTCTGAGCATCTAAAAAAGTGCACTTGGAGACAGATGTGAGAAGTAGCAGGAGCTGTTGAAAGAAGGAGAACTTGGACTGGCATAGACAAATGACTGGGGTGCAGTGGATAGAGAACAGAATTTGGTGGTGGTGAAGAAGGTTTTGGAGAGGTTGATGGTTCTACTGCTGCGATGGAGAAGTATAGCAAAACAGGGTAGTTTGTAAATATGTGTAAATATTCTGAAATGTCAAATTCCTGTGTTAATGAGCCAGTTCAGCACCACACTCCACACTCCCTTGTGTTTTATGAGACACAGCATTTGGTCAGAATCATAAATATGGGAAGTGTATTTTGTTGTTGAAGAATACATAAACCAAAAATAATTTTACTCCAGCGTTCTGCAGGAGATAATGACTGATGTTGTTTTCAAAGATGGGAAAGCGCAAATTGTGTTCAGACGTGGTAGAGAAGCCAAAACTTTTACTCAAGTAAGAGTAACGTTACTTCAAAATGATAATACTCAAGTAGAAGTGCAAGTAGTGGTCCAGGAAATGACTCAAGTACAGTAAAAAAGTATTTATTCAAGTAAGAGTAACTTAAAGAGTGACTGTTAGGGCATACTTTGAAGTGAATGTAATTAGAAGAACAAAACATTAAATAATGCACAAAGTCTGCTATTTTCAAGGATAGACCTAACTCATATCCGAAGGAGCAAGTAATGCAAATGTTCAAATCATTTCATATTGTCAAGATAAAGGTCCTATATTATGCAAAACTGACTCTTGTGAGCTTTAATCCATGTTAGAATGCTGTTATCTCCTCAAAAACACACCTGGAGTTGTGTTTGTTTCATTCACACATATTTGAGTAACTCTTTATCATTCTGTCTACATCTCCAAAGCTCAAAATGCTCTGTTCCACCTTATGATATCACAGTTTTGAAGTTCAGAGATTGGCAACTCCAGGACTGAAATCATCCAAATGATTCTAGTGAAGGGGTATGGAGTTTAAAAACACAGTGGAGCACTTCCTGTTTTCTCACATGACATCACAAGAAGACAGGGTTTGTGTGTTAAACATGTGAATGAAACAAAACACAACTCCAGATATGTTTTTGATGAGGAAACAACATTACAACATAGATCAGAAAACAGCATAATCAAGTAAATGTAACTGAGTAAATGTATTACCCACCTCTATTAACAATATTTTACTTAATGCACTTTGTAATCGTTCTCAGTGCTACAATCCGATCATATAGTCTGCATACATTTCCATATACGTCAACATCTTTCCTTAAGTAATTACTGGTATTGCATGTCTGTTTTGATTACGTCAAGTAATTGGACTAATGTGCTGCTCTCCAGACAACTTAAAGGCAATCCATGTATGGACCCGGAGCTATTGAAGAACCAGCCACTCTGCAGAAAACATGCACTATTTCCCAGCTAACCTTTGGGTAACACATAATTACTTGCCTATATGATATTTTCTTTGAAGGGAAAGGGATAAAAATAATGCATGCTTTTCTGAATTATTCAATTTTCTTACAAGATTGTTGATGTGTGTGGAATTATACTGGCACAAACACAGTAAAAAGGCAGTAGTCAAATCAAATGCATAAATAAGAGGGATTGAACCAGACTATAAAAACATTACTTTGCTTTTATTTTAGACCTGTCATAATAAATACTGTATCAATCAAAAATATAGAGCTGGAACAATTTTGGGGCTCAGTATTTTTGTGTAGCGTATGCGTGTGTGTGTATGTGTGTGGGTTTTTTTTTCTCTTTGTTATTATAATATATTATTATGTGTGAGCTACTGTGTCCAAGTAATTTCCCTTGTGTAATTTCCCTTGTGGATCAATCGTTTGTCGAAGTCTATATTTGCAAAATTCTCATATATTTCCCATCTCTAACACCGTCTCAACCCTAGATGACCTACGCATGACTCCACTTTAAATTATGCTGAAGAAAAATGTAACATTACCAAACCCAGTTCTATAAAATTATACTGTTTCTGACATTGCACCCTGCTGTAAAGTGTATGGATATCCAGCGTTTGGCCGTGGGGGGTTTCCTGGTGAGATATTAGCTGCAGAGCCTGGAGCTGTGCGATGATGATGAGGGATGGAGGAGGAAGAGCTCTCTCATCCATCATCAGGCTGATTCATGGGGCCTGACCTATGCGCCTCTGCCCCATAAGTCACCAGCTCTGTGGAGGTCTGAGGAGGACCACAGACCTGCACGGGAGAAAAGAGAGTAGGTACTGGAGAGGGGTCATTCATATTTATGAAGTGTCCTTGATATTGTTCATACAAGTTTCCTTAGAAGGCTTTACAAAATTAGAAAAGATAAATCGTCTGTACATATATAAAAATATTATCGGCAGAGGTCATTGGCCATTGTTCTTCTATATTCTAAACAATTGATATCTGCATCAGCCATGACAAAATGTATATCAGTCAATCTCTAATAAAAATGCAGTAGTAGTCTATATTTTGGCTGGGCACGCTGCGTCAAAAAGTTGTTAATATGAGAGTCATGTGTTCCAGGTGGATAGCACTGCAGTAGCTAAATCTGGAAGATATAATATTTTTTGTCTGTACAAGTTCCTAAAAAAACCAAACAACTCAGTTTAACTAAATTCAACCAGGAATTCACTGTATTTTTCTCTTTTTTCACATTGTGTAACTTTCTAACCGCAGCCTTTAAACCGATCCTCTCCCAAGATATTCATGTTTTCGGAAATTAGGACTGTTGTCATAGCAATTAACAATGGTGAAAAGTCCTTAAAATGTCACATATAACAGGATGCTGAAACTAAATTCAAATAAATGCACTCCCTCCCCACACTACAATCATTTCACCTAGTATTTATAACAACCCTCTTCGACTTCTATCTCCACCCCAGGAGTAGAACCATCAGCCTCTTCAGCCTCTCCACCTCCTCCTCTTCACCACCTTCTTTTCTTTAAAATCCAAAATATATATAATATTATCTGGGATCCAAAAGCCAAATTGTATCTGTTCAACAACTCTGCATATCAGATGATTAAAATGTCATGGAGACAGTTACATATGATGTCAGTAATCTGATTTCTTTCTGATGTTCAAATCTGTGCAGGTTTTGGCTAGAGAAATGATGCAATAAAGGACAAACTAGTGTTTAAGACTGAAGAGAGTTATGTTAAAATTCATTGTACTTTTTCCCCCAATACATCATCAGATTTCTTTTGTGCATATTAATACACACCAAAAAACAGATCTAAAAATGTTGTTATCTGATTATTCTAGTTATCTGATCTTGAAAACTATATAACTGTGCAACAATTTCTTTCATATAATGCTTTTTGAGTGTGTGGGTTGATCGCTGCTCTAATCTCTGTACTGAGACCTTCTTTTGCTTTCATTTCATACGCACTAATTCAATGTCTCGCTGAACTCTTTGCCCCAGTTTGAACCAAAATGGCAGATTTCATGAGCCAGAGTGATGCATACTGAAAGCTGTTTTTCTCTGCTTTCTCGCCAGGGTCACTGCAGATAGCAAGCCACTATCTGCATCCCCCGGCTTCACTTAGAGAGGCGCATGAGAGGCCAGGCCCAGGGACAAATATGAAAAAAATATACATTGGCAAAACCGCTCCCAAATCGCAGAGAAATGGTAAACATCAAAAACGAAGGTAAGCCCGCATTAAAGTAGTCTATCATGCGGCCATTGACAACCATACAGGGCTCCCATACAGTGGAAAGGGTGGTAGGGTAGTTGTAATGTAATTGTCGTTAAAGGGGATGGGTTATGGTACAATGTTGTGGTTTTAAAATACATCTGCACATAATATTTTAGGTCCTATATTACACAAAACTGACTTTTGTGAGCATTAAGTCGTGTCATAATGTTGTTACCTCATCAGAAACATCCTTGGAGTTGTGTTTTGTTTCATTCATACATGTTTGAGTAATCCTTTATTATTACACTGTCTATATCTCCAAAGCTCAAAATGCTCTGTTCCACCTTGTGATGTCATAAACTGGTAGTTAACAGCCGCCTTTTACCTTTAGTTCAGTAGAGAACTGGCTGTTCCAGCGCTGAAATCATCCAAATTATTCTAGAGTGTTTTCAGTTTGAGACAAGAACACAGACTAAATATGCTGGGTTTGTGTTTTATAAATGTGTGAATGAAACAAAACACAACTCCAGGTATGTTTTTGATGTGGAAACAATATTGTAACACAGATCAGAAAATAGCGTAATACAGGCCCATTAAGTTAAAATAAACAGGGCAAACGAATATTTTTAGACAAATGAACAGCATGGCTATCTCCAACTGATACATGTTTTGTAGTTAAGGCATTCTGAAAACTAAAATGGCTAAAACAATCAAATCTAATGAATACAAACTGACTTTTAAAAACTTGCTTTAACACTTCCTGGTTTCAGTTGCTTATGTAAAGAGTTGAAACTTAGCATTTTAATTTAAGATGACTTCAGAAAACAGGATTACACAAACATGCCTAATTGAAGCAAAAATATTTCAGTGGAAGATATAAAACACTAAATTGATTTCAAAGAATACACCCCCTTTAATGATAATGAGAAAATTCCATTGCCATTTGAATAGTTTGCCGTCAGTATATACACAGCACTGTGAAGGGGCCCTGGTTCCATTCATGGAGCATATCTATGTAAATTCATTCATTGGAATCCACTGGAGTCTCGGGGCTTCCATCCATCACCTGTCTGCTCCTCCACTGCACCACCTCCGCCTCCACACAACCTCTCTGCAGCACCACACAGGGCTGTAGTTTTATTCTGTGTATGTGTGAGCCCTTGTTATGCTGTGATCAGAACAGACAGCTGTTTGTGCATGTTCACTATACGGCTCTATGGCTCTGTGCCACTTATTCATAATGTACAGGAGACTGACAGAGAGAGAGAATAACACTGAGGAAGTGTTAAGTCTGGTTGTAATAAAAGTGTGTGCGTAAGCTAGTGCCACTCAAATATGTAGTGGAAATAAAGGTAATGTAATCCAAAGCAAATGTGTGTTTGGAGAGAATCTATGTGTAACTGCTTGTTCGTCTCCATGGAGATGCCATTTTGAACTTAGTCAATTACACATATTTGTATTGCTCAAAAATGTAAAAAACATAATATGTGAGTGGGATTGCCTCTCCACAGATCTGACCTCTTTGCTTCCATGATAGATACAGTAGTTTTAATGCAGCTTGCACTTCATCTCCATGACCAATACATCTTTGGAAATTGTATTAAATTTAAATGGCAATATATTATTTCACCATACAACATTTATTTTGTGTGGTGTATCGATCTAAAGCTCGCATAGCTTTTTGATGCCTTTTGTTGTAGCTCTGAATGTTGTTTGCCAAATCAATACTTTTTTTTTTCCTAACACTGATTGATTTTGTTCAAAGGTCTTTGTGGTCACCAATACACTTACAGTATGCGACTAGATGTGGCAGGAAGGGCATCCGGCATAGGAAAAAATGTGTACAGCTGTTTAAATGTGATCTTCTTTTACATTCCTAACTTTATCCAGAGGTATTTGAGTTTGATCCTTCTTCGCAGTTTCCTCGTCTCCTCTAATCCACTGGACACTCTTTGGGTTGTTAATAAAATCAGCCCCGGAGCTATTTCTCAAGTGGTTCAATTTGACGTAGGGTTGCCAGATTGGATGCAGCAGAAAATGTGTTGGAATTACTTCGCAAAGCTCCTTTCTAGTCATATAGGAGTTAATAGGGCTGGATGGCTGGATTGTATTACAGCTTGTTTTCAATAAAGGTAGTTCTCCATATAGCCATACAACTCTGCAGTTTAAAGTCATCTGGGTTCTACCTGAGTAACTGTCAAAATGTGGACTAGTGTTAGTTTATTCTGCTGAAAGAAAATGAAACTTTTGTGAGAAGTTGAACATTTGTAGGAACCATCTCTGGGCCAGTGTGACTGACATCTCACTGACAGTTCAAGGAAACTAAAAGCAGATGTCAGTGTTTGGATTTTGAACATTGCCAAAAAATAGAACAGCATGTTTTTGTCAGAAATGTAACATGCAAAGTGTATCTGTTGGACAACTTTGGTTCTCTAAATCTGGATCTCAGATGGCATCTCAACATTTTATTTAATATAGTTGGGGGACAGCTAAAAGGAATATTGTTGAAATGCACTTTTTTTGTAATATAACAGGTTGTTGGGTGTAGCGAATTAGACGTAGTAGTATCGAAACTAGATACTCATTTATCGATACTAAACAACAGAACAGAAATGAACCTTTCCTGAATAACTTTAGAATAATGATGATTATGATGATGATGAAGTAGAGCACATAGACTAGTATTGATGGATTTCAGATAAACAATTCCTTCTTGATTTGAATGAGCCACAGAGGAAATGAGTTTGTACAGAATATTGAACCTAAATGCGTGCACGTGCATGCTGCTGCTATCAACAGAATCACGTGTCTGTGCATTAAATGGGGTCTCACATTTCACTCACAAACGGTGAGAAAATAGTCATTTACTTTCTGTAACTTGGATTATAATGATCAGAAGCACCAGAGGAGAGAAAAAGGAGAAAAGGTGAGGAGCTGCGGTGAGAGGCAGGGGGAGTGGGGCAGAGAGCTCCAGAGGCAGAGGGAGAGCGAGACTGGACCTTTAGTCAAATTCTGCAGATTTAACTCAAAACATATGAAACATAAGGACACGTGAAGAGGCAACTAGAGACTCGCTGTGTTTCAGGCTGTTTTTCTTGAAGAAAACCGTAAACCCTCATCCGCACCATGCACTCTCATTGCCACACGATTGGCTGTAGACTTGTCGATTAAAATGCTCGCCTATCATCGAGATTGACTTACATTTACACATGATTGGTTAAGAATCATAATGAAGCTGGATGTGATTGGCTGACGGTGACAGACTTACAGGAAATGAGAAAGTGAATTGTTTTTATGGTTGAATTTCGGCGTTATTTCTTCTGACTGTTTGATATCTAATCTCAGAGCTCCTCTCCAGACACAGTGTTCTTGTATGGTCGTGCCAGAGCTGAGAGTCTGAGCCATCCTGCTGTCTCACCACATGGAGCCAGTCTGCCTGCTCCGTGTTCCAGCTCAACACAAGTTTGGCATAATATGGGTCCTTGGGGGAAAACGTCCCAGATGCCCTGCCTGTACATGCCTCTGGGCGGACTCATAGTTCAGCCTGTCACTGTACAGTCTCACAATACCTGCAAGTGCTGTGTTTATAGATTATGTGTGTGTGTGTGTGTGTGTGTGTGTGTGTGTGTGTGTGTGTGTGTGTGTGTGTGTGTGGGTGTGTGTGTGTGTGTGTGTGTGTGTGTGTGTGTGTGTGTGTGTCATTAGATCAAATCAACAGCGTTTTAAAGGTGCACTGTGCAACTTGTCTGGTGGAGGGTCCGTCACCAGTTGCTCTCCATGGAGATGTTGCCTGAAATGTTCCACAGTATGGCATTACACTTATTTATGTCTACAGAGACAGCAGGTGACACCACAGGGCCAAGTTAGATGTCAGATCTGTGGAAAGGCGAGCACAATCACAGTAAGAATGCAAGCGTTTAAGTTAATTAAAAAACATGTTATTGAGTAAGTGCAAGATCTTTAATGCAACACTGGGACATTACAGACAAAGCAACAGCATCTTCATGGAGACAAGCAGATGGCAGATCCTCCACCAGAAAAGTTACACAGTGCACCTTTAAAGTTCGCAGCAGCGCAACCAGCCTCCTCAACCTCTCAATTTGCAAGGAAAATAGTTCTGCCCAGATCCTACATACTGTACATTGGTAGTGGAGAGGGAAGGTGATTGACACACTTAGGAGTCTGATAGGCGCACTGCTATTGTAGGAGGGGAGAGATAGTGTATTTATAGTTAAAGAGGTGGTTGAAAGGCAAAGGTAGCAGGCTGTGATTTGCTGACAGCTGATTTCTTTTGCTTGACTTGAGACCCTGGGGGCAGACAGAAGAAAGAACGTTTGACAAAGCTCACTCTACCTAAGCTCCGGTTGGATTCTCTCCTTCTCCGTCATGGTTCAGTGTCCAAGTGAAAGTCCTTTTACCTTTTCTAAGTTAATGGAATTCAGTGTTATACCAATGGGAGCCTTTTTTACTCCCTAGAAAGTAGTATTCATGGGATGTTGTAGCAATAGGCCTGTGTCAAATTAAAGGTGCACTGCTTAACTTTTCTGGTGGTGGGTACGCCTCTACTTGTCTCCATGGACATGCTATAGCTATGCCTGAAATATTACACAGTATGGCATTAAAGCACATGAAAAACATGCATTTCTACTGTGAGCGGGGGCACTTCTCCATAGATCTTATTTTTATCTTCGCTTGGTATTGTTGTTGTTTCCATGGAGCTAGATATGTTAAGTGTCAACTGTGGAACATTTCAAGCAAAGCAATAACATCTCCATGGAGACAAGCAGGTATGCATACCCTCCACTAGAAAAGTTACACAGTGAATCTTTGTTGTTGTTGTTGTTGTTGTAGTTGTTTTTACTAAATTGAAAACATAAAAAGGCATCACCAACATTCTCACTTTTCACCTCAATTCCATTTCATTTTCCAGTCTTTACTTCCAGTATTCGCATCCCAAAGTTGAATATTTGAACTAAATTTGAACACTAAAACCTGGCATTCGTGTTACTAAAACTTGTAAAATTGTGTGCCCGCAGTTCTTACCATGACCAGAAGGAGGAGCTGCGTAAGCGCCTGTCCTACACGGCACACAAACTAGAGATGGTGGAGACGGAGTTTGATTCCACGAGGCAGTACCTGGAGACGGAGCTGAGGAGAGCCCAGGAAGAGCTGGAGAAGTTCACCGACAAACTGCGCAGGTCAGTGGAGTAAAGCATCATGACACATGTCGTATCCATGGGGTTCAGCTTTATGTTATAGGCAAGACTTTTCAAAGAGGGGTATCATGCAAAATTGAGTTAAAGGTTTTTTGTTTTTTTTCTATTTTCTAATGTTGTTCCCTCATCAAAACATGCCTGCAGAGGTTTTAGATGTCATCCATGTTTCAGTGTTTCAGTAATTTAGCAATCTCTCCCAGGCCCTGTTTGAACCCTCCTGTCCAGTGCTCAGTCCACAAACCTATGTCGCCCATGCTCCTGCACAGAATTTTTTCATAATTATACAAAAGCATGATATAAAACAATACACTACAACTTCACAAACCTGATGTGATGTGCAGTCATTTCATTAAAATATAATATTTTCAAAACAATAGAAGTTAAAATGGTGATCTAAATATGATATCTGTTAGCAATTAATACCTCGCAGAAGTGTAATATCCCCTCTTGAAGGACTTTTTTTTCATTCAAACATACAGTATAATATATTATTGTTAATTGCTACAGCAAAGTTGCTAAATTCTGATCATGCTGAAACCCATGGATAGAGAAGGAAAACACTTAATGGTTAGCTTTTCAGTATTAACAATCGGTCTGGTTTGTTGCATTTGGAAGAAAATTAATAAAATAAAAAACTGTAACTACTCACGCTTTTCAAGAATAAAAGTGTCTTTTTTCACAAGAGAATAAAAAAGTTGTTTTAAATTAAGATTACATCAAGTAAGCAAAAACCTTCTCTTGTTGTCAACACCATTTGTTACTCAATGTATCACTTTAGTAAAAAGTGAATGCCACTCTTTACTTCACACTTCTGTTGACAAATAATCTGTCTTTAATAAAATGCTGATTTGTACCGGTACTTATGCGGGCCCGTGTAGTGTTTGGCGTGGTTTTAGCTTGGCAGCCTCAATTATGTGCCCATATTTCCTCCCTTGTTTGATGCGAATCAAACTGCCAGGACTTGGATACATGTCAGCTTGATTTTCCTGTTGTAAAGTGGTGTCCATGATTAAAATCTATGGGAAGATGTTAACTTTGGTGCGTAGGCTTTCTGACTCCTAAAGTTCCAACTATAAGAAATGTTTTGGGGCCAGTGGAGTTGTAGTAGTAAAGTAGTTGAGGAAACTACTACTCAAGTAAGAGTGACTATCATGACATCTCATTTAAAGTTTAGTTAATGTAATTGAAAGGGCAAAACATTAAAGGTCCTATGTTACGCAAAATTGACTCTTTTAAGTTTTTAGCCATGTTATAATGTTACCCCCTCAAAAACATACCTGGAGTTGTGACGTCATGTAGTGGTAGTTTTCAAGTTAACAGCTACATTTACCTTTAGTTCAGTAGAGATTCTAAGGCTGAAATTATCCAGATTATTCTATAGAAGGTGTATGAGTTTAAAAACACAGGTGGAGCACTTAATCTATTACCACATCACAAGGTACAGTGTTTTCTGTTTGTGAGAAGAACTCAGTCTAAATATGCAGGGATTGTGTGTTAAACATGTGTGAATGTCCTTTAAATATTGCACAAAATCTGGGATAGACCACAAAAAAGTGAAAAAAAAAAACAACAATTGGAAGAGTACATTTTACCCAATTAAGAACACAGCATTCAAAAGAGTAAACCTACGTTGTCCGAAAATGACTCAAAAGAGGCAAAAAGTGACTCAGCTAAATATAACTAAGTACACACCCCTGTCAAATATTTGTGAAAGTTGTAACATAGTGATATTTTTTCTGTCAGCTCCTAAAACAATAATATTACTTCAGTCATCTTTGCTCAATATGGATGCTTGTCTGATGAGGACCGCTTCGTTTACGTTGTGCTTTGTTAGCGTAGTGACAGCTCCTATTGACTGTACAGGGCCTATAGCATCCCTTTGACAAATGACAGCATTACACAGCCATAAACTATGTACTAACACTCGCCATTGTTATGAATCTTATGTGACAGCAAGTAAAAGAGCCACAATATGTCTCAATATGTGAGCGGAATGTACAGGAGACAGGAACTCACTATAAAGAAAGGCCAATACATTCACCTGTGAGATGGATTAGAGTCACTTGAGGTTTTTTTTTGTTTGTTTTTTAAGACAGTTAAATACAAAATACTAAATTATTCATAATATCGGAGAGGATGCAGCTTACAGATAAATATAATATAATATAATATAATAATATAAATTAATCTATTTAAATATTTTAAATAGATTAAAAGGATATCAGATATTTTACAGTTAATTGCTTAATTTTAATTTTAATGTGCACTATGTAACTGTATGTAAGTAACTGATAGAGGGTCCACCACCTGATTGTCATTGCTTTGCCAAGAAAGTTCCAGTGTATGGCATTAACTTTATCTATCTCCGTGAAGACAAGCAGGTGGCACAACCAGGCTAGAGTTACAGGTCAGATCTGTGGAGAGGTAACCCTGCTTACAGTAAGAATGCATATTTTCAAGGCATTTTGAGCAATAAAAACAATAAATGACTGCTAAATAGATATCTTTAATGCCATATACTGGAACATTTTTCAAGCAATAATAACTCCATGGCTACAAGCAGGTGGCGGACCCTACCATAAAAGTTACGCCGCACACCTTTATTTTTATTTATTTAGGTTTAGTAATTCCAGGTCATCTGAGTGGTTCACATTTTTAATAGTTTCCCAGTGATGGTTAGCCTCTTATTCAAGACAAGTTCAAATTCAAGTTAAGTTTCCACAAATGTGAAATAAAACAATAATAATAAATAAACCCCCCAAAAAATAAGATTTTTTTTTTTTATTTGTCACTTTTTAACAACCTAAACATGATTATAGGGATACAATTTCAAAGTGTGTGACAAAGAGAACGAAATAACAATTTTTAGACCCCACAGGCAAGCCTCCATTCCAGATAGTGTAAAAGCCTGTGCCAGTATTGTAAAACCCATAATGATGCTGTGCCTATTACCGTCCTAATAAAAATATCTTATGAAAGTCCTCCTCTGCTCCGGCTGGTTGAACTCTCTTCCTTGGGCACACACGGATTTCTTGTTTTGACTGGCACCCTCACTCACCCCACCCTCCCTCCCCCTCCCCCCAGTCCGTTAGTGTGGTGATGGATGGGAGCGGGTGCGGGCCTGGCAAACAGACTTTATGCCCGTCTCCAATGAGCCCTCATAATGGTGGGTCTTTACGGCGGCGCCCTCCATCACTCAGACAGGGGCTCGTATCCTGGCGCGATATAAAGCCTCTTCTAAATCTTCGTTCACGGGCTGCTCCTGCTTTCAGGTTGTCCACTATTCACAGCGCTCATGCCCGCAGCGTGCTTTATGCCCCCATTAGCCGGGCTTTGTCGAGACTGGCACTAGCAATGGCAATGGGATTAGAGGGTAAACAAGGAGGGGCTGCTGTGAAATCGAAATAAAACAGGCGATATTTAGTGCGGTGCAAAAGTGTACTGTCATAAAATCTGTAAAATAAATATGAGAGTGATGTTTTTGCTCTTAGGGATTGGTGGTGGTCAGAGGGGCCAGTGATGCAGACTGGCAGTCTTGCTTCTGACAGTCTACCCCAGGCCAGAGGGGCTGATCTCAGATTAAAGTCTAAAGATTTTCAGACAGAGTAGAACCTACTGTTAGCTTCACCCCCAGGGAATGTTGAGCTGCAAAGCATCAATACTAGCTTTCTACCAACAAGTGGAGTAAATGAATAAAGCAATGTAAAGCATCTTTAAGTGTTGCTATATAATTAAAATGATTTAATTATTTAGTTCTTCTATTGAAAAGCGACACATTGTGCAGTACAACTTAGACTTAAACGGTCCATATTACTCCAAATTGTGATGTCATGTGGTAAGACAGGAAATGTTTCACTGTGTTTTTAAACGCCATACACCTTCCCTAGAATCATTTGGGTAATTTAAGTCCTGGAATTGCTAATCACTACTGAACAGAAGGTTAAAGGTACTTGGTAACTTGAACTACCACTTCATCATCACTACATCACAAGGTGGAGCAGAGCATTTTGAGTTTTGAAGATGTTCACAGACTAATAATAAACGATTACTCAAACATGTGTGAATGAAACAAAACACGACTCCAGTTATGCTTTTGATGAGGTAACAACATTCTAACATGGTTTAAACCTTGAACAGTCAGCAGTGGCAGTGAAGCATTTTCATATTGAAACTTGGCTATTTCCATCATGATGCTAACAGACACATGCCTGGTGCATCTTGATGTTTCAGTAGGCCTAGTTGGAAACCCAATAGATGGAGACTGTTTCAACAACCGCAATGTGAATTAAACATGTTTGAAGGTATGTTTTTGATACATTTTGATCTACAAACCACATTAAAGTGTGGGTAAATGAAAGTTTAAAAAATAGCATATGTCTCCTTTAAGTTAATAACGTCTATGAAATGAGCACATGAGAAGTGGTGTGTTTTGTTCACTGCTCCCCCCGGAGGCTCTTAAAGCTCTCATTAATCTTTTTATCTGCACATCAGAATCCTCAGCCCCTGGTTGCCTGGGCTATAAATATGTGCTGAAGTCCTCCTGAGAGGGGCTGCCTGTGGATGCAGATGTGTACGTAGATGTACGTCTTGAGTCTCACTCAACTCCTGTGTTTGATCTGCAGGATCCAGAGCAGCTATGCAGCGCTGCAGAGGATCAACCAGGACCTGGAGGACAAGATGCACCGCACGGTGAGAGAGGCCGCAACCCACCCACAAAACATATGGCACTCAGCCCCAGTCAGATTATATGGAGCAATTATATGAACATGAATTCTCTTTGAAATTCTAGTCTATGCAAAGAGTTACATAGGCCTCTGCCCTCCATCTTAAATTCTGACATAACATTCTGAGATGTTATGAATGCAGCATGTGCTTTTGAAATGGCATCAGGCATTACTGTAGGCTCTGTGCACATAGCAGCGGCTAGTTAACTCATTTAACCTAAACAACCTATTAAAATTCAAGTAAAAATAAAGTCTAGCCAGTTATTTTTATATGTAGAATACTTCACTTTGTGGCACTGTTGCAATATTTATTATGCCTCAAAATGAGCATAGCATTAGATTTGAGACACAAACATCTCTCTTTGAAGTATTCATTTTATTTGTGTACTTTTTCAAATGTTGTCAGTGACCAACGTTCACGTTGGCGTCCAGCTAGAGGCGTTTTTGACGCCGTGCTCTGAATGCAGCATTAGAATGTCACTGTGCATACAAGCTACTCAGTGATGAAGTACAGTGCAGTGTTTGGACAGTAAGAGAGGAACACTTGTGGCTGAGTTGTTGATCATTGTAAGTGGGGCTCCCATAGTCTGGTATAGTAAATGAAGTCCACTCACACACAGCCAGAGCTCTGCCCTGTGCTGACCTGTGCACGTGGCACTACTCCACCGCTGCACTAGGAACCAGGAAACCAGCGCTCGCTCTGTGCAGCTCAGGATGTCTTTGCTCCACACTCTGCACTGGAATATTACAACCTGAATTATATGAGTTATATATAAGTTTTCATGTTTCTCTAATTAATACTTTGTTTGAGTACATGTGACTGGTACAAGTGGCAGTTTGTGAAGAAAAGTTGTGGAAAACTGTTGAAAATAACAGAAAATAGTGCCGAATTCTGTCATCAGTTATAGACCTACACAAAATTTCATACAAAATGCTCGAATAATTTTCAAAACAAAATAAAATTACTGCTTTGTCATTTATTTATATAAATTAGACAAGCTTTGTTTACAATATGGTCCAACCAGGAAGTACAATTATAAATTTCATCAAAATTTTCAAACTTGAGAAAACTAGATAAGATTTTTAGCAATATATTTATTCTAATCCTGTGGTCTAACCTGTCATATGAAATTTCAACATAGAAAAGACTGAGACTGTGGGGTCAAGAGGAGAAAACAGTTGATAAGGTGGTGAAGAGGAGGAGATGAAGAAGCTGATGGTTCTGCTGCTGCGGTGGAGATGGGGCACAGGAGTGCACAGGATATGTGATGGTTGAATGAGAGAGACTGCATTTATAATTCGCTTGTCTCCATGACATTAATAGCTTTGCCTGGAATGTTCCACAGTATGACATTGAACTTTTTATCTAGCATTTATTTAATACCTCGAGTTGTGTTTTGTTTCATTCGCAAATGTCTGAATAACCCTTTATTATTATTAGTCTATCTCCAAAGCTCAAACTGCTCTGTTCCACCCTGTGATGTCATGAAGTGGTAGTTTTCAAGTTAACAGCTACCTTTTACCTTTAGTTCGGCAGAGACTGTCAATTCCAGAGCTGAAATTAACCAAATTATTCCAATGAAGGTAATGGAGTTTAAAAACACAGTGGAGCACTCCCTGTATTACATGACAGCACAACATGGGACAGAGTGTTTCCTGTTTGAGAGAAGAACTCAGCCTAAATATTCAGGATTTGTGTGTCAAACGTGTGAATGAAACAAAACACAACTCCAGGTGTGTTTGTGATAAGGAAACATAATAACAGATCAGAAAATAGCGTAATATGGGCCCTTTATAAACATGCATTCTTACTCTCCTTTCCACTGATCTGACCCGTAACTTACCTGGTGTCATAACATCGCTATGGAGACAACAAACAAGTAAATACACTCTTCTTGCTTGAATCCCCGCATCTACATCTCGTATGCTATACCAGAACACCATTCGGAAATTGCTATAGCTGTTTGTATTGTGGCTCACCTTTGACCTTGTAAGAGAGAATCTGTGTGAAACCTGCAGGCCGGGGGAATAAACACGAAGCTGAAGTGGAGCAGCTGAATTACAATGAAATTTCAAATATTGACAATCGCCCAGCTCCCCATTTCAATTCAGCTCACTGTGGTCCCCAAAGACGGGCTTTATTTGCAGCCAGGATTAAAAGAAGACAATACAAAAGCAATAAAAGGACCAAGAGTGTTTATAAAAAATCAGCTCCTGTATACTTAATGGAAAGGTGGTAAAAGCAGTCAGTGTAAGACTTAGTCCAGCCTGAAGGATCCGATGTGTGAAAGTAAAAGCTTTTTGTATTGACATGTTTTTCATTCATTATATTAAAAGGTGCTGTTCCTGATTTTCACCGTCTTTTAAAAATGTGCTTTCTTTCAAACAGTTTGCAGTGCTCCAAACGTTTTCCCACATCCTCAGCGAAGTGCTTATTGCAGCTTTCAGGCACTAGAGCAGAATTTTGCTGTCACTGTAATGCTAATAATAACTAACAGGCTAACAGCGCACCTCCTGTTTTTTAATATACAGACAGCTTCTGACCCTAAGCTGCGTGCGTGACCAGGCGACCCCAGTTACACAGGACAGGAGCAGTTTTGAGCCCTGTCATTTGTGCCACCTGTTTTTGACCAATCCGACATCCACCAGCAGTAAAGAGGGACATACATTGTGATTTGTTGAGCCAAAATTCAGAAAAACTTAGGTCTACTTGAAAACGACCAGATAAAATGTACTAATTTGCACAGATTGTACGTATACTCAGAAGTGAGTGGTGAATAAATCATGAATGGACTGAGTGCATAAGAGTGTTCCTTAATTATTCACTCTTTTCACAATTGTATTATTACCAAACATCCCACTTTTTCATTTGGAAAACCTGGTCACCCTAAGTATAGCCTGAATCTGTGCTGGTTCAAAACACATTTTACTTTATTAGGCTACTGGTACAGCTTCATTAAGCAAGTGCTTGAATATTTTACTCAAATCATTTATTTTCTGAACATTAAATAATAGTGGTACACAATTAAACTGAAAAGATGAATGTCCCCAAACCCCGAGTTAATTTGAAACTGAAACTGCAGCGGTCCAAACCCATTCCTCACTTCCCTAACGTATTCCTAACATCCTCATTTTTACCGCATGAGTTTCTAAACACATTTCACAACACTCCAAAGTGAAATTTATCTTTCACAGGAGTGCTCTGTGTTTACTAGCCTCTTCTAGTGTAATAGTTATTCTGTAAAGGGCTCATTGATGTTTTTATTGACCACCCAGAGTCGATCCCTTCTCAAATCACTGCCTAATTCAGTTACTAGTTTTAGCACTGGTTAGCATGTGGCTATCGATTCTTTTTGACAATGTAGAGCTCTAGATGCCTCCCATTCATTTGGAACCCTGCTCCAGTCCAGACATGTGGGTGCTTCCTTCTATCGAGACGACACAGGTCAGATCTGTTTGTTGTCCTCTGAAGCCTGCTCACTGCTCAAATCAATACGCATTTCAACTGTTAGAAACCCCACACTAGTTTTTTTTACCATTTCAGATCCATTCATTAAAGATATTAGCGCAAATGATCTCCTCCAGAATAGTGGTGTAGCACAATCTTGACATTTATTCTTTTTTTTTTTGCTCCGTTGCTTTCTGAAAATGAGAAATCCAGCGATCGATGTGAGCACAGCTGTTTAGAAGCAGAGACGCTCTCATCTCTCTCAGAGCAATTACATGATCAGAGATGGGCAGGACAATCAATGGGGTAGTAATTGCTCTTATACCTGATGCCCAGCCAGCATAAAAGTGTGACAGGGCTGCAGCCGCTCGTTCAGCTGTAGTGGTCTCAAAGGGCAGTCACCGTGTAACTTTTCTAGTGGAGGGTCTGTCAAAAGCTTTTCTCCATGGAGATGTGATTGCTTTCTCCAGAATGTTTCACAGTATGATATTAAACCCTTCTATCTTCATGGAGACCAAACCAGACCAAGTTACAGGTCTGATCTGTGGAGAGGCGACCCTGCTCACAGTCAGAATGCCTATTTTTCTGGGTATTTTTGAGCTCTAAAACCACCTGTAATTGAATAAATGTATGGTAGAGCTGTTTAATGTCTTATTGTGGAACATTCAAAAACATACCTTGATCCTAATCCTTACTAATTTACATTTCCAAAGCTCAAAATGCTCTGTCCCGCTTTGTGATGTCATGAAGTGGTAGTTTTCAAGTTAACAACTGCTTTTACTTCAGTAGAGATTGGCAATTCCAGGGCCGAAATCATCCAAATAATTCTAGTGAAGCTGGTTCAGAAGTTTAAAAATAGTGGAGCAACAAGGTGGAACAGGGTGTTTTCTGTTAGAGAACACAGCCTAAATATGCAGGGTTTGTGTGTTAAACATGTGCGAATAAAACAAACTCCAAGTATGTTTTTGACGAGGAAATATGATTATAGATTATAGATCAGAAAACAGCATAATATAGGCCCTTTAACAGTTTTAATAGGCTACATATTATGGTAGATTTTGACAAAGTGTTTATCTGTAAAATAGTTTATAAGGGTAAATCTGAACAAACCTCATTTCACAGGTTTGTCCTTAGTATGGTTAGCAACTTCAGTACCAAAGTATCTGGATATGCACAATCTTGCCACAACACCCTCGCCACCATGCAGCCTTCCCAGAATCCTCTCTTTCCGCAGTTTGGTTGTTGGCATGTGAAAAACAAAAACAGAATGAATTGTATTGCTGTTGTGAGGTATAATTCACAAACTAGGACTTTATGATGTAGAAGCACTCACTAATAAAGAATCCAAAAGTACCATCTCAAGTACCAGATGCACAATTATGCATGTACAATTAATCTTATATTAATCTAATCATGATTAAATTACTGTACAAGATAGAAAAGCTGACTTTTATAAATGTATACAAGGGCTTTCCTCCAATCAATATTCTCTCACAGCATTGCAAATTGTACAACAAAATACAGTCATTTGCCCACCAGCCAGAGGGTAATCAGTTTGATCCGAAATTCTTATACCAAGTCTTGATGATTGTGGACACTGGAAGAGCATGTAAAACTACATTATTGGTTTGAGACATAGGCTGTGATTTGAAAGGGAAGAGCAGAGTGGGTTTACAGCCCATAAAAGTGGTCCATGTTGGCGATTGCTCCTGTGCAGCTGGCGTGTTGAATTTGAGCTGTGAGGTGTTGACGTGTTGACAGAAAACGCAGCACATGTTTTGGAGCCTGGTGCTCTGTGTAATGGAGGCCCCGTGTAATCTGTCTCACTTTGTCACAGCCTGTTTCTGACACGTACACCCATGTGCAGAGGGGCCGGGGCTACAGACTGCACATACAACATCTGTAGGGAGGGGGTGGAGCTACTGATTGCGGGCCTACGAGCATGACACTGAGAATCACTCTTCTCTACAGCATATAGAACCAATGTGTACTGCTAATGTAATGGTCATGTCAGAATATTTTAGAATATTTTATAGCAGTACTCATTTGGGATTTGGTACGTGCAATAAGAGCAGTAGTTTTTAGCTTTTTTGTCTTTAACCTTTTCCCATCCACCTTTCTCTTTACGTTTTCTGTTCAACATCTTTGACATGTGTTGAAACCAACGAGTAACCCACTCTTCTTTGTTGCCTTTTAGGCCTATGTAATTTATGCTGGACAAATAAAACTACCATTGTGCACATACAGAATGGTGGTTAAATTGCATGTGTTAGCTCATTTGGAGAGTGCAGCCTGTAGTGCTTAATGACTGTCTCTTAATAAGTGTAATGTCCACTTGATCAGAGACAGAGGAGACCCCACTGAACCACAGGGGCTAATGGACTCTCTATTATCAGATTATTGAAAGTATATGAGATTATGAAGGACTTGAATGGCTGCAGTCATTTTCTAATGCATGAAGTGAAGAGTCAGCGCTTCACTGAAATGGTATGACAGGTATATCAACAATAACTCAGTGGCTTAAGGCGGTACAGAGGAGTTGTATAACCAGAAGATGGGAGGTTCAGTTCCAGCTCAGACCAGTGCATTCTGATTCATTCTGTATTTAAGGGGGTGCTGGGGTTTAGGTAGTGACGATTCAGATCAGAGACAGTTCTGTGTAGGTTTTAGATTGAAATTAGATGTAAGTGTTGGCTCGTTTTGCTTTCTGATTGGATAATCTTCTTGAGAAGCAAGCTTTTTAAAAAAAAAAAATTCTGTTTTTTACTCAGGACCACAAGCTTGTAGTAAAGTTCTATCTATCTATTATCAGTAAAAGCTATATTTGATTTGAACATGTTTAATTTTATATCTACAGATAGGACACAGATAGGTTAAGTTTATGAAATTTAAAATCAAAGTTCCAAAGTGACTTATTATGAATGAGGTAGAGGTGAATTTGCTCCACCTTCATTATAAAAGTAGAACAGATAAGAAGAATCATCTAAAAGAGTTTGGGACTCTTGGTGCTGAGACCATGACATGGGCCTTCTCCTCTCCCTTCCCGCTCCTCTTCCTCCCCTCCCTGCACTTTGGGAAATATATGTTCTAAAACTTTACTTATTTGCATTAGAATATAAAGAGATATGGTGGTAGGCAGACAGTATTATAGAAATGCTATTGTAAAAATGTTAGCACAAAGGATCATGGTCTATGAAGTTTTCTGTGCTTTTTAACACATGTTGCTAACAATAATATAAATATTTATTCAACTTTTTTCCAGAATTTTGAACAAAACATAACAAAATGGAAAAAAGTGAAGCAAAAAATAACCCAAAAAGGCAACTTAAAAGAAAAATGTTGATTTTAAAATTAAAGGCCTTTTCACATGTATCTGAGCAAAATGTGTGTCGTGTAAGCACCTCTTGAGGTCAAAATAAAGTCCGCATCTAATTAGAAAGCATTTTATTGTCCGATAATTAGAGATGCACAAGTTAAGTGAGGAATAACTTTGGACCACTGCAAACCAAAAATTTGAAATGAACCAGCCAACATTCACAACTTCTATTTGGTCATGCAACAATATTTATTTATTTATTTATTTATTTTAATGATCTTTTTATTGTTAAGTTTATATTAAATTCTGCATAATAGTTTGTAATAAGCTGTATTGATAATAGATAATGATTGATAAAATAATATAAGGTTAACAGAAACAAATAAATAAATACTAATAAATAAACAAATATAAATAAATACATAAAAAAGAATAGTATTGTCTATTTTTATATATATATCTGTTATGGTTGGTTTCATAGCAATCACTTATAACATTATGTTTAAAATCTGAAATGAAGAAGTGGTGGACTGAAACCAGGATCAATACAAAAAGCAGTTCTGAGTGTCATAATATTGTTGGAGCCCATGTTAAAAATCCATAGTTTGTCAATACAGATCAAAATTATTTATGCCTCACGTTTATGAAGCAATCTCAGGGGGCTCAATCAGGCCGTTGTGCGCAATATCAACAATCAAATATGTTTAAGTCACGCTGTAGTTTATCATGGTGTGGTATGGAGGAAAATGACTGATGATTTCTTTATGTAGGGTGAAATATGAGCACCATATGGAATCAATCAATAAATATGACGTTTTTATGATGGAGACAGAGGGAGACTGGTCAGATGCTTGGACTGCAGCGAGCTCCTGTGCACTATATTATGTATTGAAAAATTAAATGTTAAAGGGGGTGCCGTTTTCTTTTATTGTGGAGTTTTAAATATATATTGGTTTTGGTGCTAGTTATTTGAAATGTGAAATTAGCTGCATGGCTATTATCAACATGGTGCTCAAAATAGATTACGGCAATTTACGTTTTAATTTGAGTCTAGTGAAGGTGTATGTATAGATGGAAAAACATGTAGGCTTTCTTATAACTTGCTTAAAAATGCACTATGTAACTTTCCTGGTCAATGGTCAGACACGTGCTTGTTTCCATGGAGAAGTCATCATTTTGCCTGGAAAGACCCTATCTTGCATTTATTCAGTTACAAGTGTTTCAGCTGTTCAAAAATACCTTAAAGGGCCCATACTACGCTATTTTTGTATATCTGTATATCTAGGCTGAGTTCTTCTCTCAAAGTGAAAATACTCTGTTCCTCCTTGTGATGTCATCTGGTAATACAGGAAGTGCTTCATTGTGTTTTTAAACTCCATACACCGTCACTAGAATCATTTGGATCATTTCAACCCTGGAATTTCCAATCTCTACTGAACAAAAGGTAAAAGGTAGCTGTTAACTTGAAAATGCTTTAAATCTCTTCATGACATCACAAGGTGGAACAGAGCATTTTGAGCTTTGGCGATGCAGACAGACTAATAATAAAGGCTAACTCAAACGTGTCAGTGAAACAAAAAACAACTCCAGGTCTGTTTTTGACGAGGTAACAACATTCTAACATGACTGAAAGCTCACAAGTCAATTTTGTGTAATACTGGACTTTTAAAAACATGCATTCTCACAGTGAGCAGAATAGCTTTTCCACAGATCTGACTTGTAACTTGGCTTGCTAGTGCCGCCTGATTGCCTCCATTGAAATAGATCCACTTAATGCCATACTGTGGAACATTTGACGCAAAGTAATTACATCTACGGAGACAAGCCAATATACCCACCACCAGAAAAGTGGCATCTTTAAACTTGTCCCTTCAAGGCTTCAGTAGAACATGGTAGGAGTCATCTCATCATGTACGCAACTGAGTGAGCATTTCACTATGTTTTAATGCAGACAATCTGTTTCTCAAGGCACAGACAGCATTTTGGTACTGGCATATCCAAATTATTTTCAACCAGCTCTAATATTCAATACAGTAAGAATAATACAATGATATGGAATAGCCGTGTGATCTTTTTTACACTCAAGGGAGCCCATACACACAATTTCATCTGACATACAAAACTCAATTTTCTGGAAATGTCACTTGGACCCTTCAGATTGCAATCCCCCAAATCTTGTTACAGCCCTGGGTTCAAACATATTACTTTGTGAGCAGATTCATTTTAAATCCAGTGTCCACATTGTCACGACACACAGACCCCCTCACAGCTCACCCGCTCTGAGCTCAACGCAAAACTGACGCAATTATTCACAAATCTTTGAAAGCCATCTTGTACTTTTTTTTTATGTCTTTTCAACTCTATCACTTCCCAATGTCTTAAACAAAGCAACAGTGAAACATCTGTAGCTTTCAATGCTGTGCTTAAAGGTGCACTGTGTAACTTTTCGATTGGGGGTCTGTCACCTGCTTGTTTCTATGGATATGTCATTGCTCTGCCCGGAATCTTCCACAGTGTGATATGAGTTGATAACAACTCTACCTTACATTTAATCATTTAGTTAGTAATTAGGATTAGGTAGTTTTATAGCTAAAAAATACCTATAAAAACAGGCATTCTGGCTGTGAGTGGGGTCGCCTCTTCACAGATAAGACCTGTAACTTGGTCTGGTTTAGTCTCCATGAAGATCCATCCATTCATTTTCTTCCGCTTATCCGGGGCTGGGTCGTGGGGCAACAGTCTAAACAGGGACTCCCAGACTTCCTTCACCTCGGAAACTTCCTCCAGCTCCTCCGGGGGGACCCCAGGGCGTTCCCAGGCCAGCCGAGAGACATAGTCCCTCCAGCGTGTCCTGGGTCTTCCCCGGGGCCTCCTCCCGGTGGGACATGCCCGGAACACCTCCCGAGGGAGGCGTCCAGGAGGCATCCGGAACAGATGTCCGAGCCACCTCAGCTGGCTCCTCTCGACGTGGAGGAGCAGCGGCTCTACTCCGAGCTCCTCCCATGTGACTGAGCTCCTCATCCTATCTCTAAGGGAGTGCCCAGCCACTCTGCAGAGGAAACTCATTTCGGCCGCTTGTATCGATCTCATCCTTTCGGTCATTACCCAAAGCTCAGGACCATAGGTGAGGGTAGGAACGTAGACTGACGGTAAATCGAGAGCTTTGCCTTTGGGCTCAGCTCCCTCTTCACCACAACGGTCCGGTACATCCATGAAGACAGAAAGGTTTAATATGCTTGCTTTTTGACAGGTTACACAAGTTACACAATGTCCCTTTAAGTAAAAATTGTATCTGGTACATTTGGGAGCAGGTATCTGTATTTTCTACTCCATTACATTTTTGAACCAGACTGAAAAGTAAAAGTATGAGATTAGCTGAAAAGACTGAGGAGTTTATTTTTTAACACATCTGTAGTTTGAGCAAACAAAAATGTACAAATAAAACAGCTAGAAAAAAAATGCAATTGTTTGTATTGAACAAAACTCACCACAAATCTTTATCAAAATCACTACATTTGAAGAATGTACATGTGAAATACTTAAATAAATACAGGCTTGCTTCTCCATAGATCTGACCATTAACCTCTCTCCACTCTGATTACCAGGTTCCATATTGTGGAATAATCAAGACAAAACAGTAATATCTCCATGGAAACAAGCAGGTGGCAGACTCTCCACTACAAAAGTTACACAGTGCACCTGTAATACTTTTACTTGAGTATTTTTTGCTCCTGTATCTGTACTTTTACCTACTTTTTCCACCACTGCTACCTTCAATCCAAACTGAATAAAGTGTTAATATCTCCCGTTCTTCAGAGAGGCAGGACAGTTTTAATGCAATTTTAATTACAGCGTCAGGCCTGGGAGGAAGTACAGCCTCTCTCACTATCTGTTGTCACGGAGACGGCCTTATCAGCTCGAGCCACGCACAAAGGAGCTGCGGCGAAATGAATATGCTAATTTCACTATCATATCTGAGGGAGATTGACCTCGCGGAGGAGGAGGAGGGGCCGGAGGGGGAGGAGCCTGTTCATTTCTTCGTGTTCAGAAATGATTAAAAGTGAAGTGTCAGGCTAAATTGACTTGAATCACAGTGTAAACTCCAAAACTTATCTGGAAGTAGTTCTTGTTTGAACATAATACTCAATACTTTTTTTTATTTTTTTGGTGAGTTTGATCTATTTATCTCCTGGTTGAACGTACTCAGCAATAATTCCATAACTGTTATCTAGCGACCATAATGTAAATAGTCGTCTAATTTATACAATATATGATTTGACAATTTAAAATACTTGACAAGACCATTCATTAGTTAAATTTTGTGCATTTATGACATCCTTATTTTTATTCTTTTTGTTTTCAACTTTTCTTCACAAACAGCCACTTGACTGGTGTAAAATTCTGGTAAATATTTACCAGTAAGTACTACACCACCAAACAAAGTACTATAATAAGTAATATAACATTTACAGGTAACATTTAAACCAGTACCATTTAAAGCCAGTTATAAATGAGTATGCAATGGGCCTGGTTGTCCTGGACCTGGTTGTGGTGGGCCTGGTTGCTGTGGACCTGGCTGCTGTGGACCTGGTTGTGGTGGGCCTGGTTGCTGTGGACCTGGCTGCTGTGGACCTGGTTGCAGTGGGCCTGGCTGCTGTGGACCTGGTTGCAGTGGGCCTGGCTGCTGTGGACCTGGTTGTGGTGGGCCTGGCTGCTGTGGACCTGGTTGCGGTGGGTCTGGCTGCTGTGGACCTGGTTGTCGTGAACCTGGTTGTCGTGGACCTGGCTTCTGTGGACCTGGTTGTGGTGGGCCTGGCTTCTGTGGACCTGGTTGTGGTGGGCCTGGCTTCTGTGGACCTGGTTGTGGTGGGCCTGGCTTCTGTGGACCTGGTTGTTGTGAGCCTGGCTGCTGTGGACCTGGTTGCAGTGGGCCTGGCTGCTGTGGACCTGGTTGCCGTGGACCTGGCTGCTGTGGACCTGGTTGCGGTGGACCTGGTTGCGGTGGGCCTGGCTGCTGTGGACCTGGTTGTCGTGAACCTGGCTGCTGTGGACCTGGTTGTGGTGGGCCTGGTTGCTGTAGCTCATGGGATTAGTTGTAATGAACCACATCACAGGCTGTTGATAGGTGGGGGCTACAGGAAGAGCAAACTCCTGAAGGTTTGTGGGGACTGGAAGGCCATTATTTTTCCTCTTCTTGGCCTTTTTGCCCTGAAATGACATAAAAGTTTTAGTAATACTGTTGATAGCATTCTATGTCCATTCACTGTGAATACACAGAGGCATGACTATTGCTAACATGGTGCTAACAGGTGGAGACATAGTAGTGAATGTATTTTAGTCACTGAAATGTTCTAAGTGTGTTTGTATAATACATCTTTTTGATTCTCCTGTATATAAGATGTGTGTTGTGTGATGCACTTACAAAGTTGTCATTGCTGGACCATCCAGGGTACTTGGCCTCGTGAGCCCTTCTCTCTCTGTGAGCCTGCTCATAGTATGGAGCCTGCTCCTGTTCAGACAGCATCTTCCACTGCAGAGGAACAAGACACATATTAAACAGGGATTCTTTAGCTCTAACATCTGCTCCAAATGACCAGATACACTTTTATGAATTGTACTGATAACCATCAGTTCATGACTGAACCCAAGCTCTTGTGTGTTTGATGAATAATGAATAGTGTGTTTCACTCACCCTCTGTCCTAGCAGCGCATTTACTTTTGCACAGTTGGTGATTTGGAGCTCCTGCATCACCTTGGGCCTCTGCTCAGCCCTAAACAGCATAAAGGCATTCAGAGGCTTCTTTATGTAGGGCCTGTCCTCTGCATCATCCTGGTTCCTCTCGCTACAAACACAAGACATTATGTTACAAGGATATACAAGACAATTATTACTATGAAAATATTAGCCAGGTTCTTCCATTAAAATTAGGTTTTATGGATATAGTTATATATGCAGAAATTGAATATCAAAGTGTTTTTGCCCTGTTCTTTACCTTGATGTAGCAGCAGTATCAGAGGCCAGTACTGCACCTGTGTACTTCTTCTTTGGACTTGAGCTTGGGTCACGTGGGTCTTCAAAAAGTACTGCTTCAATGGGCTCAGAAGCAGCCCTTTTTGTCCCATGTCCAGTTGTTCCTGAACTGTCCAGGAAGCCTGGTGATAGGACGTCCTTTGATTCTAATTCAGAGGTGTCCAATGTGTCCAAATCCAGCTTGCTCTGGGACAGATTGTCCTGAGCGGCGCTGGGTACCGGGGGTGTAGGGAGCTCCACCTTTACGAGTGGAGGAGGTGGTACAGTCAAGAAAATCTCTGGGCGGAGATACCAGTTCCCTGATGCCATAGTTAAGATCTATGAAGAACTGTAAAGACAAAGCAAAAAAAATATTTATCGAGTTATGAGAACAATTTGCAAACTATAAATTCCAGAGTACATCTCAAAATCTGTTTAACATAACATGAATTTTAAATAATACTGGAAATGTCTTTGTATCTTGAATTAGTCAGATCATTGCCTTTTGATAGTATCACAACAACTGCCTGAACCAATTTACACTGAAGTTGTTTGTCATTCATCTATTTCCAAAATCTCCAAAGGTTAAACATGATCACCTTTAGTTATTAAAACTTCTACACATATAATTTTGTCCAAAGTAATGTTTTGTTTTACTTTGGGATCACTCTTTTTCCCAATCTAACTTCACAAAAACTGATGACTCCGATTTCCCCAAGCTTCAAACTACTGGCCTACATTAGTTTTGCATGACATGATCAATATTTATGCATCAAAATGTTTTAAGATATGCTATAATATCATAATTATTCTGTTCATAGCTGTAAATTAACCTGAAAATTAAAAGTACTACCAGAAACAGCTAAATAGGACCAAAACTCAACTATGAAGAAAGATTTTTCTGCAATTCCAAAAGACTGAGTTTAAACCAATGCTTCAAATGATCACTCACCTGTTGGACTCAGAGAAATCAGTAAATTTAAACCTTTGGAGGCTTTAAATTGTGTTGGTCGTGAAAAGTTGAGGAGAGATCGTGTGATGTGGCTCACTTTATGGTTACCAGATCAGAAGTGAGCTCTGGAGCCAACAGCACAGAACCTACAAGCAACCGTGACAACGTACATTTTGAAATTAGTATATTAGTGACTGGAATGCTAATTTAAATATTTAGAATGTACAAATTAGTTCAATTTTCAGTTGTTTTTGTTCAAATCATGATACAGAGTAGGTTATTGCATTCAGGTAAATGGATTTGATAAGAACACAGTTATAGTGGCTGTCATGATGTGTCCAGTCTAGTGTCCAGTCTTGATAAATCTACACCACCAAACAAAAGTTCTGACACGCTTTTTCATTTATTTTTTGTCTTTATTTCCAGAACAATAAAAATACACACCCTTTGTTTTGAACCCTGCTTTTCAGTTTTTTTCTTGATCCTTACATGGCACAGCTGTGAAGTGAAAACCATTTCAGGAGACTTCATCATGAACCTCATTAAGAGAAGGCCAAGGGTTTGTGGCACTGTCAACAAGGAGCAATAGTCTTGTTAATGTAATGGAGTAGTTTTTGTTTGTATTTTTCATTAGATTTAAAGTCAGGTGTAACTGAGTACAGCACAAGTCCCAGTCCTCTCTCTGCTCCTTTCTAAACCGACAAACACAACAGCTCTGTATTCCCTGCTGTGATTGGCCAGTACTATTTGAAAAAAATCTGAAATCTGAACTTTAATTCCTAAAGTTTCATTATCATAACCGGTGATTTTAACTTGCACATAGTTACGTTTTTAGACCCTGGTGCAAATGAATTTTTAAATGTTGTTAATTATATGGATTTTACTCAACGTGTTTAAAAAAATAAAAATAAAATAATGTAATGGAAGACAACATATTGATTTGCTAATACAACTCGGTTTGTTGAGTTGGATGTGACTACATTTTTAAGTATCCTCATTTTGTTCTCATATCGTGCAAACAGACAGGGGTCCCTGGAGATGCAATTACTGAACACTGTAAGTCACACAGGAGGATCGCAACGCATGCTACTTATTTGGGCAAAAGAAGAAGAGAAGCAAACTGCTAGCTAATTAAAAGAGGATTTCTACTCAAACATGCAACACAAATTTGGCAAATGGAGGAGGTCATGCATAAATGTTCTGTGAAAAACAACAACAGTCTTGTACAGTGCTCGAAAAAAGTGAGTAAATGTTTCAATTGACTGTTTATCTGAAGTTGTGATATATTTTATAGTAATAGTACTTTTACTTGAGTAGAAGTTTTGGTTACTCTTGAGTAAATCTACATGTTGACAATATGAAATGAGTTGAACAGTTTTTGTTTGCTCCTTTTACTCTTGTCTTTCTTGAGTTATTTCATGGACCTATCCTTCGTACTTGAAGTAACAGTACTTTTACAGCACATTTTTTGGTCACTGTATCCCACTCAAATACACAGAAATTTTTAGTTAAATTTACAAGTTTATAATGATTAAAGCCGCTATACCTGATTTTTACTTTTACTTTTGTCTTTAAAGCATGAAACAGAACTACATTCAAAGTTATCCCTCACCTACCTAATGCAGTCCAAGCATCCTAATTAGTCACTGCAATGAGTTTATGAGAGCTTTTCACAACTTTAGAGACCAGCGGAGTTTTTCCCTAACAACAATTAGCATGTTAATAGTGCACTTCCTGATAATCACACAATAAAACTTGCAACTTTAGATGCAGACTTGTTTTGACCTCAAGAGCTGCTTATATAATACATCTGTACTGACAAATTTTGCTCAAATACATGTGGGGAAAAATTGGCTACAGGGCCTTCAGTACTCCATTTTTAGAAACCGTTTTCACACTGACGAGGTGCAGCGCTCTTATTCAAATAGGCTGGACATAGTGAGCCCATTGCAGAGTGCAGTAATGATTTAGTATGTGATAAATGGGAGCCTAACCCAATCCGAGCGCAATATCAATCTAGAAACTGACTTTAATCGCTGCCCATTAGTTTCCCATGCACTTCGGTGTTTTGGAGCAGTCACAGTGAGAGCTCATTTGTCCGTCACTTGCCCTGATACAGTGGAGGAAATAAGAATTTGATCCCTTGCTGATTTTGTAGGTTTGCCCACTGACAAAGAAATGAACATTATTTTATATGGTAGGTTTATTTTAACATTGAGAGATAGAATATCAAAAAGAAAATCCAGAAAATAACTTAAACTGATTTGCATTTCATTGAGTGAAATAAGTATTTGAACCCTCTAGCCAAAAAAGACTTAGTACTTGGTGGTAAAACCCTTGTTTGCAAACACAGAGGTCAGACGTTTCTTGTAGTTGATGACCAGGTTTGCGCACATGGGTGAGGTACATGGCTCCGTCCATCCTCCCGACACGGTGAAGTTGTCCTGTGGCCTTGGCAGAAAGACATCCCCAAAGCATAATGTTTCCACCTCCATGCTTGACGGTGGGGATGCTTCCTCCAAACACGGCGAATTGAGTTAATGCCAAAGAATTCTTAAATTTTTGAACAGTTTTCTCCTTAACACTCAGCTTCTTGCTTATGGTTTTGTAGCCCATTCCAGCCTTGTGCAGGTCTACAATCTTGTCCCTGACGTCCTTTGACAGCTCTTTGGTCTTTCCCATGTTGGAGAGTTTGGAGTTTGATTGATTGACTGATTCTGTGGACGGGGTCTTTTATACAGGTGACTTGTTAAAACATGTGTCTTTAATTCAGGTGACGAGTTGATCAGGAGTGTCTAACTGGTCTGTGGGAGCCAGAACTCTTAATGGTTGGTAGAGGATTAAATACTTATTTCACACAATGAAATGCAAATCAATTAATATATTTTCTATAATGTGATTTTCTGGATTTTCTTTTTTATATTCTATCTCAGAATGTTAAAATAAACTTGGTAGGTTTATTTTATTTAATTATAGACTGTTCATTTCTTTGTCAGTGGGCAAACTAACAAATTCAGCAAGGGATCAAATACTTATTTTCTCCACTGTATATGATTTGTTTGTGTTATGAGAGTGTGGGGGGAGAGGGAAGCCAATGGGGATCATCATTTCAAAGGTAACAAGATCTAACAGCTGTGAATGAAGAGGTGGAGTAGATGTTTTCATTGAAGTTATCAGCCTAAGTTGTTTGTGGCTAGAAATTGTTATCTCGATTAAGGCAGCACTGGGCAAGGTGAAATAGTTTGTGACTAAAGGGCTGGTGGTTCATTGGTGGCAGTGAATGAATTATAAAAAAAAAATAAAGTAAATTAGAACCTACAACTGGAACATACAATGCAAAAAATGTACCGTAGCTGCCATAACTGATCTAGGCTACCTTTTGTGGCACCTGACGTGGCACCCAACAGATATTTTGGCATTTTTTGTCACCAGACATTTTTTGTGGCAACTACCCACTTAAGTAAATGTTGTTCATGTCTTTTATCTCTGATTAAAAACATGCATATTATGTGTTTGATTGTTTGCAGTCCCAGCTCCACGAGGAGGAGAAGCGAGCACTGAGTCGAGAGATCATCGTCCTCAACAACCACCTGATGGAGGCCAAGATCACCATCAACAAACTGAGGGAGGACAATGTGAGTCTGCAGGTACTCCGGGTGTGAGTACTACAGCTCGTGTTACTCCGGGTGTGAGTACTACAGCTCAAGGTACTCCGGGTGTGAGAACCATGGCTCGTGGTACTCCGGATGTGAGTACTACAGCTTGTGGTACTCCGGGTGTGAGTACCATGGCTCATGGTACTCCGGGTGCGTACTACAGCTCATGGTACTCCAGGTTGTGAGTACTAGAGCTCGTGGTATTCCGTGTTGTTAGTACTACAGCTTATGGTGCCCCAGCCTAGGGGTATTACAGCTTATGGTACTCTGGCCTGGGGGTACTCTGGAGCATGGATATATACTGCTCTCTGAGAAATGCTTGGGTACTCCTGTGAATATTCTGATCAGTCGGTACTTTAACTAGTCATACTCAGGTCTATGTTATATTATTCTACACTGTGGGTTCTCCACTCAATGCTGTAAATGCATGAGTTTCAGAATGATGAAAAATTATTACAGTTTCCATAGAGATTAGCTACTTAAAACTAAATGTTATATCTGTTATCCAAGGTTCCTCTTTCTATCTTCCCAACTTCCTACTCTGAGAAACCCATAAATGTGACAGCTCTTTGAACATTATGCGCAGAGGAAAAGTTCTACATTTAGGAGGGGTTATACTCTAAAGACCAAAGTCCCCACAGATTCTCTCTCTCTGGCTGTCTCCTGTGTGAACCCACTCATCTGAGCTCTCTCTTATCCAGCTGCCCACCCCACTGTGTCCTAGGTATCTGTGCTTTAAGAGCCAGCGCATAGAAGACTGAGCAGAGCAGAGAGCCAGAGCAGGGCAGTGGTCCAAGAGACAGTTTATAGGAGGTACTACTGTCTCTCTTTGGGAAAGTTCAAAAGGTTAAAAGATTTAGTTTGCAGATTTGAGTGCATTGGCTTCAGGGAGTTTGAAAAAAGGAGATGGTACGTTACTTTACAACACAGTAATGGTGATGATAGCAGTGTTTGTCTTGCTGTTTTGGCCACTATCTGCTGATATATCTATCCATGGTTTCCAGAGTGATTCAAATCTAGCCGTGTTGCCATAGTGATTTACAATTCAAAACCAAATATATCTTCTGAATGGTAAGAATTCCTCAAAATATAAACAGGAAAATGAAAACTCAATATTTGAAAAACTATAGCAAGGCCCACATTATGAAGTTAAGTTGTAGTTAAGTTGACATGTTTTCCCTTTTGTAAGTGTTCTTGGATAAAATCAAATTAGTTGATATTGCTCATCCCAATATTACCACCGTATATTATATATTGACCATTCCCTAATATGATATTTCCTGGTAATTCACGTTTCACACTGGGATACGGTTAGGATTAATATATCATACAAACCATTTCCATGAGTAGTTTCCATATACTGTATTAGCCTAACCATATACACTACAAATAGTACTAATTACAATGACTTTCTACCATACTGTGCTGTCATGTTATGTTTTACTAACAGATGAAGAACATTATTTTTGAGAGCAACTGGATAGATTAAAACAGTGGTGGTAAAATAAAAGTACAGATACCAGAGCAAAAAAGTCGTCTGTGCAGCTTTTTAGGTCTCATAAAACTTCAAATGTAGTGATTTTGATAAAGATTTGTGCTGAATTTTATTCAGCAGAAACAATTTTCCTAGCTGTATTTTTCTTTCCTCAAACTACAAAAAACTACAAAAAAGAAAAAAAAAAATACAAAAAAACCCCCCAAAAAACTCAGCCTTTTCAGACCGGTCTCACACAATAATAAAAATTACTTTTACTTTTCAGTTCTGTTCAAAAATGTAGTGGAGAAAACAGATATCTGCTCTCAAATGACGTAAAAGTAAAAAATGTCCACTTTAAAATACACTTAAGTTAAGTACAGATACCTAAAATGCATACTTAAGTACAGTACTTTACTACTTTTACTTCATTACGTTCTACCACTGGATTTGAACAACAGCTTTCTTCTGAAGTACTGATATCAGAATCAATTGACAGAGAGAGACAGATTTTTGATTTTAGTAACAATATATGTGGCAGAACACCTCTGCATGGAGATCTGTCCCTCTTCTTCTCTCCCTTTCTCTTTCTTAATTCCGTTGGCTCTCTCCTTGACAGCGGGGCTGGGCTGGGCTGGGCTGGGAGGTGCAGATAAGTAAATAAAGAGAACACATTAAACCAGAGGGGTGTGAATGGTGGAGAGCGGCTGAGTATTAGACCAGCAGCACCTTAAGGGGACAGGAGGAGGGGAAGCTGCAGCTGCAGCAGGTGATATTAGACAGGTGATATTTCACTGTATCTGTCCAAACAGGCTCTTAGTCCCCACAGGAGAAAAACTTCAAAAGATCGTTACAAGTAAAGATCAACTTATGTAGTTACTATGTATATATGTAAATGTTATTTGTAAGAAGTTAACATTGGGTATACTTAAAATCAGATAACTAGAGTAATCAGATAACCCAATAATTTGATTAAAAAGTGGCAACAAGAAAAGAAAATGTCTACACACCCCATTCTTATTTTTTTTGATACTTAAACTTCAACCAAGTCATTTACAGCCACATTTTGCCACATATCATGTTATTATCGACTTCAGCATAATCCCAAAATGACAGAGAACAGTTACTACTATGGGTATGTTTTAGCTCTGTTTTGCTCTGAAAGGTCAGTTTAGTACTAGTCTCCTTTAAATGCTGCATAAGTGAAGTAAATGACAAGAGGATCCATGACTCATCCTTCAAAAGCACTTCCTCTCCCCTCTCCTCTCCTCTCCTCTCCTCTCTCTTTTCCTCTCTCCTCCCTCCCCTCTCCTTTGTCCTCTCTCCTCCCCTCTCTCCCTTTTCCTCTTTCTCCTCTCCTCTCTCCTCTCTCCCCACAGCTCTCTCCCTTCTCCTCTGTCCTCTTATCCCTCCCCTCTTCTCTCTCCTCTCCTGTCCTCTCTCCCCTCCTCTCTCCCCTCCCCTCTTTCATCTCTCATCTCTTCTCTGTTCTCTCTCCTCTCCCTTCTCTCTCCTCTTTCCTCTCTCCCCTCTCCCATCTTCTCTCCTGTCCTCTTTCCCCTCCCCTCTTCAATCTCTCCTCTCTTCTTTGTTCTCTTTCCTCTCCCTTCTCTCTTCTCCTCTCTTTCCCCTCTCTCCTCTTTCCCCTCTCCTCTCCTCTCTCTTCTCCTCTCTCCCCCCTCCCCTCTCTCCCTTTTCCTCTTTCTCCTTTCCTCTCTCCTCTCACTCTGTTCCCCTTTCTCCTCTCCTCTCTCTCCACACCTCTCTCCCTTCTCCTCTGTCCTCTTCCCCTCCCCTCCTTTCTCCTCTCCTGTCCTCTCTCCCCTCCCCTCTTTCATCTCTCCTCTCTTCTCTGTTCTCTCTCCTCTTTCCCCTTTCTCCTTTCCCCTCTCCCCTCTCCTCTTTCCCCTCTCCCCTCTTCTCTCCTCCCCCCTCTCCTTTCTTTTCTCTGCTCTCTCCTCTGCAGGCCTCACTACACACAGTAATTGCCCTCTCTATCACATGCATGTAATCCAGTGCGTCCAGCACCTCTGTAGCTCTTTGATGCCAAGTGCCTTATGGCCACACTGTTAAATGGATTTCACTCTTTTCATCGGGGGCCCTGTTGTTGTTTCTTTTCATTACAGGACCTGTACAGAAAGGACTGTAACCTGGCTGCCCAGCTACTGCAGTGCTCCAAGTCTCACTACAGAGCGCACAAGATGTCTGAGGTGAGCCCTGCACCAGTCTGCAAACACTTTGGAGGGCGTATATGAGAAGAAGAGTTGTGGAGGGGGAAAGAGTGACTCATAAATGGACTGGGTTGAATGTTTGTGAGGCCTGTTGTTGAAAATGGAGGTTGAGGACAGCAAGAAATACTACGGTCATATGTATAAACGTCAAAAAGCCCATCTGGTTCATGGTTATGGTATATCATGTAAGGCAAGTCAGTAAAAGCAAAATGTGATTTGGAGCAGAGTTTGTACATATAAATGGACATAGCTAACGCTCTCGCCGCCATGTTCAAAATAGGAAGTGATCATGGGCGCACTTCCAGCTCCATCGAGTCTGTCTTCATCCAATTGACTTTACATTGAAAAACTGTCACCCCTCTCTCTGTAACTGCTGCAGTGAGCCTCGTCATTTTGGTCTTAAAATATTGTTTTTATTTCACGATTTTGTCTGTAAATAAAGATATGAACATTAATAACAGACAAATGAGGTGCCTTCTTTCCCTGAGATCAAAAAATCAGTCATGAAAACCATTTTTATTTAATTTTTTAAAAGAAAAAATAAAAACAAAACAAAACTCCAGATAGTTTAGCCCTACATCCTTACTATGAGTGCGCATGCCTCTCCACTGACTCGTAACTTAGACTTTTAGTTCAAAATGTCCTTTTAAACAATAAGTTCTGCACTTTCTGTTTAGTTATTTCTGTGCCTCATCATATAGGCAAGTGCTATTGCTCTGTGCCCTCCATCTCACAATTTCATATAGAACATTTCATCAATAGACAATTTCATCTTATACAATATATAAATAATAGACTCTGAATGCATCAAACTAATGTATACAAGAGTATTCACAGGAAAAGCATAAATATTTTGTGCATCTTACAAACACACGGGCTGCCTACTGTGAGCTGTTGTTTAGCAGACCATCTGTGTGAGTTCTGTTTGTGCCTAAACAATGAAAGCACCGGCCAAAAACCTGTGGAGAATTTGAGTACAAATTCAGAGTAATCAAAATAGAGTGTAGAACCTACAGTATAATGAAAATGTGATGGAATATGCAGTTTAGTTAAAGGTCCTCTGTTAAATTAAATTGTGAAATCTTGTGAGTCAGTTTGTGAGTAAATTGTGCTTTAAGTCATGTTATAATATTTGTATATATATTTGTATATTTATTTTGACCTCCATTAGCTGTGCTTCCACACATTTTCAATACTCTATTTTATATATTTATAAATATATTTCTTTATCTAACCAAGCCTGTTGGACAAGAAATCACAGGTAGAAACCTACTTACAAAATTAATTTAATTTTAAACAAGATTCTCTATCACATTAGTCCTATTAAATGCATTAAACCTCTATTAAAGTTGAACATAGCCTATAGGATCTCCAGGACATCTCATTAAGATACCAGCTGATAGCCCCAGTGCTGAGTTTGTATTCAACTCACCCATCCCCCTCTCACCTATTTCCTTCTCATTCACTCTAGGGAACAGCTAAAAATAACCTCAACTTTAAAAAAAGAAAAAGGCATCTTATTTTATACTGTGGCAGCTATTTCTCAACAAGCCTTATGTCTATTTATATCCTATTCCCAGCAGGATAGAGCAAGTCCATCTTTACTTTGAATGCAAGGCCCTCCCCATGGGACTGCTCACTGTTTGATGGACCGCAGTAGAAAGGGAGAGGTCTGTGGGACAGCAGGGCACACAGATGAAAGCAGCGGAAGGCTATGGCAGCAGCTCTTTTTAACACTGTTAAGGAAAGAGGCGCCTTTGTTGTCATTGTGGAGAATCTCACAAAGCGGAACCGAGCGATGTATAAATGATAAAGATCTGTGGAAAGAGACAAGGTTGTGAGGAGTATTCAAGTGGTTTAATTGGAGTTGTGCCACTAGGCAGCTAACTGATGAAAAAGATATGAAATGTCAACAGTAAAATGGCCTAGAATTGACTAAATGAGAAATATCAAGTCATAAGTGGCATGAAGAATGCTGTTGTTGCTGGGGTAAAGAGATAAGATTTAGTGCAGTCAAACTTCAAAGGTCTTCTGAGGCCAAGTGTAATTTTTCAGTGGGCTAATTATGAAGAGATTTGTGTGAACTCGATGTACTTTACATTTTTTTGCTTACAGAGATTTCAAGACAAAGTAGAGTATATCCTTATTAAACTAATGTTCACTGATGTGCATTATCCATTCCCCTTTAAAACAACAGGACTAGGTTTGAAGAGTTCAAGACATTTTGCTTCCAAACCAAGTGATTTCTTCAGTTATAGTTGGATATGTCCCTAGCAACATAACTGAGGGTTTACAGACAGTTTAGGACTTTAGTTGATAATGAATCAAATGTTAGAATGTAAACAATTACTGACTGAGTTCCTCTTGTGTTACAGCTGCCTCTGGACTTCCAGGAGCGCCTGAGTTCTCACATAGAGAAACATGGAAGCAGTGGAGCTATGGTGTGTCACAGTTACTCAGACACTGTGCCCACATCTCTGATCGCACAGGTCCTAGAGAAGCCTGAGCCTGGCAGTAGCTGTCCTGTGAGCCGCTCGTCCAGCCCTCACAGAGACGGAGACTTCTTGAGCGGAACAGGAAGTACTGACCAGCTGAGCCGCCGTATGGCCTACAAGAGCTCTGACCTGTACTGCAGCGACACTGCCCTCTACTGTCCAGAGCGCTGGCAGGACACAGAGCGCAGACAGAGTGTGGACCTCCACGGGCCCGGCATCCTGCAGCTCCACACCCACAACTCCACCGACAGTAACCCAGAGGAGGCCTACCATTCTGGGAGCTTCTCCCCACATGAGCAGCCCTCCTCTTTCCATCACCATGATGAGTTTGCCCCAGGCAGTCTTCCCATGTCCAGCTCCTACTCCAGCTTCAGCCTGGCCTCTGACGACAAAGGTGTGAGTGGAGGAGGAGGAAGCTGCCGTGTTGCTAACAGCACTTTGTCCTCCTCTCACCAGGGCCTATACATGGACTGGAGAGATGGTGCAGACTACAAGAGTTTGACTCCTTATGAAAAAGACGGCACAAACTTCCCCAAATCCTTGAGCATACAGCACATGGCAGTGCCCAGGAGCCCTCAGAAAGGCAGCTCACCTAATTACACACGAACGGCATCCTGCTTCAGCGAACCCTACCACCCCAGCAGTCCTCGTCTGGCCTCCTCTCACAGCATGGGCTCCACCAGTAGGCTTGCTCAAAGGCACAGCAGCAGAGGGGATGTCCAACTGTCAGAAGACGACCTTGCTAACCGCTGGAGACAGCTCAGTGTAGAAGACGTCAACACCTTGTCCTCATCTTCGTATCGCGACCTGAGTGGAAGAGTTTCTCCATACAGCTTCTCAGAACAACACTTTGCCATAGGCCCCTCCAAGTCCAAGAATATCTACAGCAGCTTCCAGGAAGGAGATGGCGTCTTCCACAGCCGGGTTCTGGACCAGTGCTTCGGAATAGGACCACCATCTCCGAATCACAGCCCCAAACCTATGGAACATCGCAAGAAGGAGAAGGGATCAGCCATGTACAACCCTGATTCTGACTGTGGTCTGTTCCTCTCAGGGAGCTCTAAAGACAAAGACAGAGACAGGGTACCATCAGGAGGAGGTAGTTCCAAGAAGGACTATGTCAATCTGAGTGGGGACAGCTCCGGTGAGTCTTTACACCAAAGCTCTCTTGAAGCTTCCAGCCTGCAGCACTACCCTAGCCCAAGGCCAGTGGTCCGGCCACGTCCAAGCTCTAGCTCTGCCCTCACCGCTGGCCCCGCCCTCCCCAAGAAGAACTCCCCCAGATACCAAAAGTTTGGAAGCACAGGACTGACCCGGAAAGACAGTCTGACCAAGGCACAGCTGTACGGAACTCTCCTGAATTGATCCACAGACAGTTAATGCATGACGATTTCTAACTGAGCGTACTGTATGATTTTAAAGTCATCATACTTACCTGTGATTGGATATTGAGATGTTTTATGTGACTTAGCCAAGGCCCATTTTACACACCTTTTCTACTACGTATGTGTCATCCAGTGGTGTAGCTAAGTGAGACCAGTTGTTCACTTTCTGTTAGTTTCACTGATGAAGGTAATTGGAGCCACTGGGACCATTGGGATACCAGCTTCCTCCATCACATAATCTGCTCCAGTTCAAGTTATACCAGCAAAAGACCATTAAATCTCACTTTAACACATACAGTACCACGTATGTGTCTAATGAGAAACTTAACTATTACTATTTAAAAATATGGGAAGTTATGCAACCAGACTCTAATGAGAAATTATTAAGACCATTATAAAGCCACTATGGATGGATACAGGAAGTAAAATGTAGAAATTATATAAATGTGGAAAAAATGTTATGGGTTTAAAAAGTGTATGGCCAATGAATTACTGACTTACTTACTTATATAGACTTAATTATAGTTATAGTTGTAGCCAATACCAATGGAACAGTGATCACTCACCCACTGATTCTGGAGGTAAATTTCCCATTCATTTTTCCCATATACTTGCCAATAAAATTAATATTAAAATTTTGAAAGTTTGCTCAGAGCTAATCAGGCACTTGGAAACTAATGAGCACAAAACCTTTTATGCCAAATCTGTTTCTGAAACTTTATCAACTGTTTTCTTATTAAAACAATTCACTGAATCTTGTGCTTGAAATGTGCTTTTTGGACTTGAAAAAACCCCTTTTATGGATATTAGCAGGTTAGCCTTTCAACTCTTTTGGAAAAGTCTATGAGAAAAATTAATTTATTTTTTACTTCCGGAATCAGAGCGGACTTAGAAGTGGGCGGGACTGATGAGCTCCATATCCGATATATACCCAATACTGATACCAGGACTTTAAAATAGACAGCAAGACCCAGACATTGATTTTAAGTTGTTGTCAAATTCACAAATTAACTTTTCTTTTCACTTTTGGACAAATAATAACTTATATGGGATATACAATAATTTGTTGCATGTGTATGTGTAAACATAAAGCCACATTTGAGCCTAATTGCTCTTCTAATTCTATTGTTACATACTAGTCTGTTTAAAAAGATGCATCTGATGCACTGAGGACCAACAAATGTGCCCATATGTCACAATATCACCGATATTAGCACTGTTATATCGACCTGTTGAATTTTACCAGCGTCTGCTGATCAGTGACTGGACAAGGACAAAGTTATGGTAATCAGCCACTGATTATTCAACAGAAGAGGTTGGTTGGTTGAGGTTAATATTATATGATTTTTACCATGGAGATAAGGATGTGTACGGTCTCATTTGACAGCTTGTGTGATCACATATACAGTGTAGATTCTCAGGGGATACTTGTCCCATTTTATGTACACAAATGTATGTATACAAATTGTCACTTTCAAATATAGGTCTGTACAATATATCCTTTATAGTGCAAAGAAAACAAGTTTGAAAGCAGTGGTTTTGAGCTAAAATTTAAAAAGTGAGATATATTTAGAAAGACTAGAGAAACTGCACGCCAGTCAAAGTTCACCTTGTCTGAATGTGACAGACAGCTGTCAAACTGCCTTAACCCTGTGCAGACTGGTCTCCTGCAGGCTCTGTGTACATATGTATAGATGTATGTTCCCTCACTCCTTCACCGATCAAAGACTACACGAGCACTTTCATTTCAAACTGACTTTTAGATGACTATAATGCTAATCTGGTACAGTGTGGATGCTTTCCTCAAGCTCAGAACTGCAGAAACATCACAACAAATGTACACACACACGCACAAACACACACACAAACAAACACACACACAAACATCCTTCAGGTTTGAGAAGTTCTGCAACGTATGTGGAAAATGTCACTTTGAAAAACAGCTAATTAAGAAGCACTGTTTCAAAAGCAGAGACAGACACAAAGAATACTGCGCCTATAAAGAAAGTCCCTCTATTATTGAAACAGCAGAGGTGGAAAGAGCAGTCAAAATCTGTACTCAGTTAAGCCAAGTAGCATTTAGAGATACTTTTTGTTAAGTACTGAGTAAGAGTTTGGTCAAAATGTACTCTAGTCTATGTAAAGGACAGACAAAGCATGAAATAATGCACAGATTCTGACATTTTTTAACTTTTTGGCTGGGGGTCCATCACCTGCTTGTTTCTATGGATATATGACATTAAATAGATCTGCCTTACATGAATTCTATTACAGGTAGTTTTAGCTCAAAAGTGCTACAGCGGGGTTGCCTCTCCACAAATCTGACCTGTAACTTGGTCTGGTTTGGTCTGCATGATGATAGAAAGCATTTCACGGACCCTTCACCAGAAAAGTTACACAATGTACCTTTAAATCATTTAATGTTGACCAAAAGCTTTCATCACTATAGAGTCAGACTTACTCACAGTGAGAAGATTAACCAAACTTTTCCTGAAGTAAGAGTACTGTTACTTCAAACAAAATATTACTCAAGTACATGTAACCCACCTCTGTGAAACAAGTACAAAACATGTTCATTTGAAAGAAAACTGCCTAAAGATTGGCCCGTGTTGATGCCATAAACTGCACAGTGCTTCCAGTATGGTTAGCTTTACATCTGGGGTGACAGAAGCTAGCTCAACTATAGGCACTTTTCTTCTGCTCGTCTACCTCTCCCATTCCTGCAGATCGGGCAAAATGGCTCATGGCTGTTTCAAATTTCAAAAACACATCTGCTCTCTCCATAACCTTCACAAAGTTTGTAAAAGTTCAAACTCCTGTCCACGACTCACAAACATGTACAGGTGTATGAGAGGTTTCTATTTTGTGGAATGATTTCTAAAAGCGATATACTCATTGTTGTACTTAGATGTTATGATCCCATGTTGTATTTATCAAAGTTGGGACCCTGAATGAAGGCACTGAAGTCATCGTGTTCTGTCCTACCTCTACCCACTACAGCCTGTCGAAATGTCCATGTCAGCAAGTCTGTCTGATGCATGGTTCTATATATTTTGCACAGTTTATTTACTGAATAAAGATGGGTACTAGGAAAATGACTACACGTGTTGCTGTTTGTTTGTTTTTTAAAGATAGAAACACAATATTCTTAGCATCAAAAAAAGTATTACACAATGTACCTTTTGTACCTAAATCAAAATAATAGTGGATCGGGCTAATTAGTAAGAGAACTAATAGAATTTGTTCTTAACTTTTCCAATGGACGCCATGGGGATGTTATTGCTTTGCATTGATTGTACAGTGTTATGTAATGCACTGTAGAGAATCAGAAAGCACAATGAGCCTCACACAAGCTTCTCATTTGAGTTGCCAGTTTCAATGCTAAAATCCCGTTGGTTTAAACCTAAATGGACTAAACTAAACCCCTGCAGCCTATCATGAATCAGTGCTAGTGCAGCCTCTGTAGCTTCACTTGAGACATGAGACATGGCCTGTGCATAAACACTGATCTGTGGGAGCCAAGTTCTACAAACTTAAAGGTGCACTGTGTACATTTTTCTGGTGGAGGGTCTGACAAATGCTTTTCTCCATGGAGCTGTTATTGTTTTGTCTGTAATGTTTCACAGTTTGGCATTAAACCTTTCTAACTTCATGGAGACCAAACCAGACCAAGTTACAGGTCAGCTCTGTGGAGAGGCAACCCGGTCACAGTCAGAATGCCTGTTTTCCGAGGTATTTTTGAGCTATAAAACCACCTGTAAAAATAAATGTAAGGCAGAGCTGTTTAATGTCATACTGTGGAACATTCCAAACAAGCAGGTGATGGACCTTCAACAGAAAAGTTACATAATGCACCTTTAATGTAAGAATGTACATTTTAAAAGTACTGTGAGCCTCAAATCAACTCATCAAAAACAACTGTCATTGAATTCCAGGCAATGTAAAAAGATTCTCCAGGAGACAAACAGGTAGCAAACCTCCCACCAGAAAAGTAACTTTAAGAGTACTAAAATCACACGTTATTTACATACATAGTCTACTCATACATGGGGAGTGTCCTTGTTGAAAATGTGTTTCAATGGCATTTCCTTGTGTCGTGCCTCGATTTGCTCCATTACTTTCTTTAACCAACAATACTGCACAGAGTTGCACATTGTGTGAAAAGTACATGTAGCAGTCAGCAGCAAAACATAAAGCTGTATTTTTTAAGAGACATTTTATCGTTTCATTTTATCTCCACAACACTCGTACAATCTGCTGAGCTGCACTTTTTTGAATCAATAAAGAAGTTGAAAGTGAAGGGCCCCAGCGGCTTCACTCCACAGACTGAAACAAAGCCTGGGTTCTTGTGTTTTCCAGGTTGATTGGCAGAAATTTGTCTCAACGTGTAACTGCTTTTGACAGATGTGGTGATGGCTCTGAACTCCTCGCTTGTCTCTGTGTGAAAGGAAATGTCATATCAGAGGCAGGAGGAAGAACAAAAAGATATTGGGAAAGTGATGTGTTTGCAGAAAGACAAATGGAAAACAGAACAGATAAGGAAGTGCTGAGAGATTGTCTATTTTGGTTCGGCTAAAAAAAAGTTCAAAAACACAAAGCTGAAAGGGGCATAAGCAGAGGATGGATGTAAACGATGACATGCTAAAGTCATTATGGAAAAGGTGCAGAGTGGATAAACATGGAATGGTACAATCCGTTAGAAGTGAGTGTTGATAAAGTTATTTTGCAAAGGTTGATACATGATTAGATTAATTTAAAAAAAGGGCCTATATTACGCTATTTTCTGATCTCTGTTATAATGTTGTTTCCTCATCACAAACAGACCTGGAGTTGTGTTTTGTCTCATTCACTATGCCGAGTTCTTCTCTCAAATGGAAAATACTCTCTTCCACATTGTGATGTCATGTGGTAATACAGGAAGTGCTCCACTGTGCTTTTAATCTCCATACACCTTCACTAGAATAATTTGGATAATTTCAGTCCTGGAATTGCCAATCTCTACTAAACAAAAGGTAAAAGGTAGCTGTTAAATGAAAACTACCACTTCATGACATCATAAGGTGAAACAGAGCATTTTGAGTTTTTTGGAGATGTAGACAGACTAATTAAGCAGGATTGCTCAAACCTGTAAATGGTTAATTTTCTGGAAGTGGCACATCATAAACCTGATTCCACAGAAATAGAAAATAAAACTATACTCAATTCTCCATGGAGATAGATGAGTTTTATGCAATACTGTGGACTATTATAAGCAAAGGAACAATATTTCCATGGAGACAAGCAGGCAAATGCCCTCGTCCAGACCAGGCCAAGAGTCAGGTTTGTGGAGATGCAAGCCCCCTCACAATAAGGACAGATGTTTTTCTTTATATTTCTGTGCAATAAAAACAAATGAAACAAACACTATGTAAAAACATGTTTTTTTATTTTAGTCTATTAAATGTATTTATTTATTTATTTGGTTAAAAAGTTACACAATTTAAGTTATTACTACAATCATAACTTAAATTGGGATGCCATTGGCTGCCACATTTGAAAACACAAGGCTGATTTTACAGTCTGGAATCTGGCACCCCAGTATGAAGAACTCATTACATATTATCCGTCTCCTCCATCATTTTCACCTGGAGCGTCTATTACATTCCTGATCACCTCTTGCTCTCGTCACACCCAGACCTTGACCTCTCCGTCCCAGGCGCAGGTGGCCGTGGTGGTGGGCAGGACGGGGTGGGGGGACACGCTCACACAGGCCTGGTTATGGGCCCTGAGCGTGTGCATCATCTGACCGCTGTGGAAGTCAAAGAAATGAGCTGAGCCACTGGAGCTGCCCGAGGCCAAGAGGGTCCCATCAGGAGAGAAACTGCACTGCACCGCAAAACCCTCCACCTGAGAGCCAGAAGCAGGAGATTAGGCACGCAACATTAGCCATTTACGTTTTTGTTTTTTGTCAGATGTGCAAAAATCTATTCTGCAAAGGTTTTCATAAAAATAAAGTACGAAATAAAAATGTAAGAAATAAGGCGGGTGTAGTGCAATCCTTGAATTAATGGACTGAAGATGTAGAAATGCTATATCACAAAGTGTTTTTATTCAGTCTGGCAGGGATCTGAAATAGGCCAGTTTTGACCATTTAGGGGTAAAAAACTATTTGATTTGTACAATTTTGTGTCATATTTTTTAAGAAATATGAAAATGCTGCTTTTCTAACTATCCATACAAAATAAAGTAAGTATAAAAAATGTTTTATTTAATAGTTAATGTTTTATTTAGTCTGGCAGGCCTCTAAAAACTATTTTTTACCCAACAGAAAGCCAATGTAATTATGCAGTGACAGTGCAATTTAATAAAAAGGAAAAAGGAAAATTTGAAAGCACATGAATAAAGTGCTAGAAAATAGTAAGGGATTCGTTAAAGCTCCTATAATACATTATGCATTATTTGAGCAATTTAAATTAGTCTACAAACTAGCTAATTAGGCTAAAAGTAACTAAATAGCTGCTGCCACTTAAGCTACCAATTTGAGCTAGAAATTGATCTGAGTATGTCTGGTGAAAATGTGTGGGCTTTAAAAACATGGAGAAGACTTATCGGATTATACTAGCAGCGTTTTGATATCTCAAGAGGGAGGCAGCCTTAATATGCAAATAAATATGTAAAAATTAAGGGAAAAAATATGTTTTTGATCGAGAAACATTTGGTTTGGTTTACAGCTCCAAGGGTCTCAAAAGCATGCATATTATGGAACTTGGAGAATGTTGTTTTTCCAATCAGACCAGGGATGCCTGCAGGCCATGTATGTGGGAAGTGTAGCTGCAGTGAACAGTTGACCTCTGTGTATTGACCCTCCCACCTCCAGGCTCAGCCACAGACCTTGTGTCCTTCATATCTGCGTCTCTTGTTCATCCTGTAGGGGCGCTGTGAGGAGAAGAGGGCCAGGTAGTTTCCATTGGTCTGAGCCACAAAAGACTCTTCTACTGGATGGAGAGCCAGGCTTGGACAAGTGTAGCGCTCCTGGAAATGGCAATAAGTAGATTGTATTTTCTATAACTTATGCTAACTCAAGTCTTGCTAAGCTGCTCCTGGTATGAATTTATTGGTCCATCTTAAACTCAAACTGAACATATTTTCAATTTTACATTGTATAATATTTAATAAGAACGGAATAGTAAAAGATCAGATACAATTAACTTAACTTAAGAATAACCAAAGATCTCCACAACAGTTGATTACTTAAAGGTGCACTGTGTAACTTTTCTGGTCCTCTCCACCTGGTTGTCTCCATGGAAATGTTATTGCACGAAGGATGCACCAGTCCAACTTTTTCAGTTCTGATACTGATTCTGATACTATAAAAATCTGTCCAAAGCCATGTAGGGACGGAAAATGGTATTTATTTAATAAAGAAAAATTAAAGTATGAGAAAACTGATCCAAATGTGTGATTTTTTTTATCGCTTAAATAACTACAAAACAACTGAAATAAAAATTCAGACATTTCTGAGCCTATTATGACCAGTAAATAGTCTATAATATAACAGTTTATGATATATATCCAATCAGGACATCAGCTGAATGAATATTTGGAAGATTTTTTATTTATTTATTTATTTTTTTTGCACCAGTGTCAATATCTGATATCAATCTCCATGGAGACAGGCAGGTGAACTTACGTAGCCAAGTTACAGGTCATATCTGTGGAGAGGTGATCCCATGATCCGATTATTTGTTTTGTAATAAGTTTTTATCAATAAAACACCAGTAATTAAATAAATGCAAGATCAATACGTTTTATGCCATATTGTGATCAACCCCCTGAAAAGTTGCATGGTGTTCCTTTAACCTCATAGTAGGAGTCACCTGTGTGTGTGCGTGCGCGTGTGTGTGTGGGTGTGTGTGTGTGTGTGTTGTGCCTGTGGTAGCCTGCTCGCTCACATGGTAGATCTGGTTGGAGATGCGCGCTGTGGTGCTGTAGTCCCAGGCGATCAGAGTGCGGTCAGCAGAGTCTCGGCTCACACAGTCTGTGCTGCTGACCAGCTCCTCTCCTCCTCTTAGGAACAGCACGTCCAGGGTCTGCTGCACGGACGCTCTGTACTCCCTCACCACCTGAAAACGCAAAGATAAGTTTACAGAAAGGTCCCACACAACATAATGCGTTTCTCAACTACTTTTACAGCACTGGTTAAAATGTGTGTAGCAGTGAATCTGGTGAAGTCAAGTGTGCGATGTGGTAATGACAAGCTGAAATAAGGAGTAGGCCCTTTAGTTCTTTGCATGCTCACAGTCTATGTTGGTTTGGGAAGGTTTTTATCACATTGTGGGAATTGATGGACACAGACATCAGGTAATTCCTTCACTATTAGATCACTGACATGGTTTAAAGTTAAGTTATGAGTAAATTACGTTAAGGGTTAAGGCAAAGATTAGGGAAGTTGTAGTTATGATTATTAATAAAAGGATTAGTTTCCAGAAAATGAATATGACAAAAAAGCATGTCTATCCAACGTGTGTTTATATTACACAAAATTGACTCTTGTGAGCTTTATGTCATGTTAGAACACCGTTACCTCCTCAAAAACATACCTGGAGTTGTGTTTTGTGTATTAGTCTGTCTAAATCGCCAAAGCTCAAAATGCTCTGTTCCACCTTGTGATGTCATGAAGCGACCTTTTATCTTTAGTTCAGTAGAGATAGGCAATTTCAGAAGAACTCAAATATGCAGGTTGTGTTAAACATGTGAGAATGAAGCAAAACACAACTCCTATGTTTTTAATGAGGAAACATTATAACATACATCAGAAAATAGTGTAACATGGGCTCTTTAAACGTGTTTTAGTAATACATATTTGCACATTATTTGTTTTAATGTTGATTACTTTTTTTCACAAAGTAGCTTACATGTCTGTTGCCTTTTTATTATCTTGTTCTATGCACACTGTTGTCTATGTGTATGTTATGCGTATGGTGACATTAATGTTAGATGAAAAACTGTGAAATAATACATCAAATCCTCCCTCATTTATTGATTCCAACCAAGAGTTATGACAAAATGACAGCTTCCATTAGAATCCTTGGGGACTATTCTAACATGAATCAGATAGTCTGGTTATGTGTTGGTCCTTGCTCAGTCCTGTCAAAGACTTGTTAAATTGCCCATAGAGACAACGATTAAAATGGACAGTGTGTAGGTTGTGTGCGTTCTATGAAGTCATGATTTCAGATGGAGGGCAGGGGCCTATGTAAGTCAATGGGACACTCAATGGTTTTGTTCACATGCAAACCAAAATTATTATTTTATTTCTGGACTTTTAACACATGAAACCAAAGCAACTGTTTTTAAAAGAAATATCCAAACTGAAATCCACAAATGTTGAACCTTATCATTTTTTTGGAGGGGGGAGGATTGAGTTCACAAATTTTCTTCAGTTATACTCTTTTGAATAATGTCACCACTTTTCAGTATAGAATACAAAACCAGATCATTTGAACTGAAGCATAACAAAATTTGACCTTTCCTGAGTGGTCTTTATCAGAACTATAAGGGGTAATATTACAGTAACTACTATTATTTGGTCGTGTAAATTACATGTATAAAATCTATGGATGTGTGACACTGAAATTGGTGTTGAGTATGGAGCCTTTTCTTCAGCGTAGAGTTGAAAATCATAAAACAAGGACAAAATATTTACCATGGGATCCTCATTAGAGATTAGAGTTTAGAATCTCTTATTTTTGGGCCGATATATAGGGTGGCTTTTGATTATTTTCCCCAAATGATCTAATTTGAATTTAGTACAAACTTATCGACAACCAGTGATGAGAAGAATATTTTGAAAACTTATGTAGTTACAGAATACCTGCATTAAAATGTATTTTGTAAAATCATCTGATACATGGGCCAATCGGAGTACTGTATTCTGAATATTTAAAATATAGTGTAAAAACATAACAACATAGGATTAAACACAGCTTTATGTTTGTTTCACTGATAGTTATGCATTTCCTTAAGAAGGAAAAATTACACATGCGCTCACCAGGAGAGTGAGTGCATGTATCATTGTAATTCTGTTTTTCTCACTAATATGGTGCAGTTTGAACACAAAACTGAGCAATCAAATACCTTAATGTATTCCTCTCATTTTAGAAAAGTAACTGCATTCTGAATACCACCAAATGAAATTGTAACTGTACCGTAATACAGTTATTCAGAAATAGTATTCAGAATATGTATGTTCGGGTGTTTAGTTACTACCTAGTACTGTCCACAACCTTTGTACTACAAAATTGATAAGAGAGTAAGTAATGTAGTCAGATTTTTGCAATACCCTCTTTGCTTGGCTCAGGTTGGTTTTAAAAGGAGTTTAGAATCCTTTAATATGCTCCACGGTGCTCTCTTCCTCCTTCTCTCCATCCCTCCCTCTCTTCATCACTGGCCTCTGCTGTGAAAACCTCACTCTTCAATCTCATTCCACGTCATGACTCCTCCTGGTACAAAGTGACCTCATGTGTTTAAACCAGGGCGGACAGGTGAGCAGGTCGAGGTGGGTCCCTTTATATCTACTGCTGTTAATTTCACCTCCCGACACAGAACACATAACCCAGAGTTTTGACTGACAGGTGCTATGACCCCAACGCAGCTTTCTCCGCAAATTAAGTTGACACGGACCGCGAGAAAAATGGCCTCCTGCATTAAAGACAAGGAAGAGTGACGAGAGTGACGGCGCTGTTGAATTGTGAGGAGCAGGATTACCATATAAAACAGCCTATTAGTTTAATAGCAATATTAGACTGCAGCTTCACCAGGATGAAATCAAAATGAGCTTTCAACAATTAAGGAGATAACCTGAGCTATTACGCCGATGTATAAACTGGAATTATCTTAAGGATGAAATTAAGCTTGTCTTAATGAGCGTCTCAAAAGCCTTTTCACTGGAGTGGTAAATTATGGTTTAGGCTAAGTCTGTCAATAATTTTAAGTAGAAAAGATGGTGCCAGTTACCGCTATTTACATTTTACACTGTCTGCTGTCTGGTTCTAAATATACAGCACTTTTATGACCCGCAAACCCGGAAGCAACACTGGTGCGCTGTTAGCATGGTAGTTGTTAGGCAATTCTGTGAAGCAAAACTCCACTCCACAAACTCCAGTGAATAATTAGATGCAAGGAAAGTGAGAAATTATAAGAAGTAGACAACATCACCCCAAAGGAGATAATACTAATATTATATCATTCCGTATTATGTATGTATGTATTATAGTATTGTGTTTTGAGGTGCAAACAGTACCATACCACCAGTAAAAGTAAACATAGCGTAATGAAATGTGTGCAAGAACCCTTTCTACCCCTGACTGCAGTAGTTAAACTGGACCTTGGACCGTAGAACCTATAGGGGGTAATAAGTTTTTGACCTTGGCACTGCGAGTGTCCCAGGCCTTCACCGCCGGGCTGTAGCCTCCACACAGCACCACCTCTGGCTGGGAGGGGTGCACGGCCACACACATCACTCGGAACTGGGCGTCCAGTTTCACAAGTGGATGACCTGCGGGACAAGTAGAGGGAGAGAGAGGAGTCAGTATAGGAGAATCTACCACCTGTCAGTTCTGTTTCTGAATGTAAGCCCAGTGAATGTGGCAGATAACTGCAAGTTTCTGTCCTTATTGCAATATACAATTTTACATTTAAAATTCAAAACGTAGAGTGAAGAATGCTGTTGAGATTTTACCTTTAACTAAAAAACTATTTAGTGGTGCTACACATAATCTTGTGAGAACCTATGTTCCACCTTGTGATGTCATGTAGTAATAACAGGAAGTGTGTGTAATGCTGTGTTTTTAAATACACCTTCACTAGAATCATTTGGATGATTTCAGACCTGGAATTACCAATCTCTACCCAAGAAAAGGTAAAAATGCAGCTGTTAACTTGAAAACTACCGCTACATGACATCACAAGGAGGAAAAGAGCATTTTGAACTTTGGAGATAATTTGGATTACTCAAACATGCGTGAATGAAACAAACACAACTCCTCCAGGCATGTTTTTGAAGAGGTAACAGCATTATAACATGGCTTAAAGCTCACAAGAAACCATGTTGCGTAATATAGGATCTTTAAGTTTTGAAGTGTCCGTTTTATTTGTCACTTTGATCATTAGTTCAAATCATCATATTATTAACAATTATGTAGGTAACAGAATGTCCTTTGCAAACAACACAATATACTATATTGACTGTATATTTGAATACTTCCAGGGGAGTAAAAACTGCTAAAAAACAAGTTCTCTCACACACAAACTGATCACTCACTTTGACCTCATTCTCAGTATGTAAAAGACTGTAAAACTAATGAATGACGGCACACTGCCAATTTGATCTGCATGGGAAGCGGCATTTTGTAATTTTCCGGTAAAACTTCTTGAGAAAATTTGGTGCAGAGAGAAGACCAATTTCAGATTGATGTGGGACTAAAATCTGTTGTAATTACTCACTGCTCAGCCCGTAGAAAATACAAGGTCCATTAACACACTGGGACACAGCCTCCCTTTCCCTCCCACATATATATATATATATATATATATATATATATATATATATATATATATATATATATATATATATATATATATATATATATATATATATATATATATATATATATGTGTGTGTGTGTGTGTGTGTATGTATAGCACATCAATAGTTTTTAATCCTCCAATGATTGCTGTTAAATGGCTCCACTATCAACAAAAAGCCATATGAGGAGAAATATTAACATACTGGTAGAAAATAACGCTAATTTGAAGGGCTAAAAAAAAACAAAAAAACAAAACTCAATTTACAGTTGTTCTAGTTCTAATGGCCTTTCCAACCACCACTTACTACAGGCACGCTACCAGAGCCATCCAGTAAACGGTGAGGTGTCTTGCCCAACAGTAATAATAGGAAACACACAATAATAGGAAATTCCAACGTGTCGATATTATGATCAATGTCCAAGAGCTCTTATACCCACCTAAGCAAAGAAGAAAAAAACAACAACACTGGAAGAATGCTAATTATTCTTCTAATTGCAGCCTGCTCTCCTCATTTGTGTAAAATCAAGTTACTGATTATCATCAATGCAGATCCCTACAATGTGCTGTTTTCAGATTCTACAATATGATAATGTAACACTTTTAGATGGACCACAAATGATGCAATTGAAATAATAGTTGGATTATTAAACCTATAGTATGCTGTGACATATTCTGAAACACAGCAATATGTGGGGTTAGTACTTATTTAAGTATTTCAGTAAATTAAAGTAAATTAAAATCAAAGACAAAAAATCTTGACCTGGTGGAGTAGACTGTATAAAGAAGTTGACTAAGGGAGTGTGAAATTAAGCTCAGAACGATAAGATTTATAGGAGTAAATTTCCAGACAAAACAACAAAATAAAAACACCAGGCTGTAGAATGGGTTAATACGAACATTTTAAGACCAAAATGACGAGGCTCACAGCAGCAGTTACAGTGAGAGGGGTGACAGTTTTTCGATGTAAAATCAATTAGAGTCGATGGAGTCGGGAAGCACCCCCATGCTCACTTCCTATTTGGGATGCGGCGGCTAGCGGGTTAGCGATGTTCATTTATATATAGCCTACAGTCTATTCCTGGTGGTTAGGATTAAGATGTTTGTTTTAGGCTATATTATGGCTAATGCTGATATAGGCCTATGTCTTTTCAGATTCAGCCCATAGAGGGAGTATTATGATATATATTATGTCCCATTCACTGTTCCCCCTCCTTGTGTCCATGCTTACACACTTACTCCTCTCTTAATCACGCTCATTAATTTCTTTTTATTAAAACATCACCAAGGCTTGGGGTGGATCTCATTTTCCCTCCAAACACTATAAACTACTTTTTGGCCTAAAACTACAAGACTTTTCAAACTTAGCCGCCACTTCCTCCTTAGCAATTTAGGCTAAGTACTGATCTGCTTTTTGTTGATTGTTGAAAATTAATTAACCAAAGACCCGAGGTGTTCTCTCTCTCTCTTTTTTTTTTTTTTTCCTTGCTTTTTCATTGTTTCCTGGGGATCTCATTTTTGGTCGCGCACTGTCAGCCATAATTATTTTGAAAGCCCTCTGTGGTTTTGTTTTGTTTTGTTTTGGAGGATGATAGTTTTGGTTGATTTTGATAAAGACCCCTCTGGCCAAAAACACTTGTGAAAATCTTTCTTTTGATGTGTCAGATAATCAGGACCCTGTCAGGAGTGGGAGAGGGGAGAAGGAACACACATTAATTGGGCGATGTGGTAAAATAGCGAGATTTGGTAATTAGGTTGTCAAAATCAGATACTAATTGATATTAAAACTAGATACTCATTTGAGGCATCGATCCTAAAAAAGTCACATTCACAGGACAGAAATGAATCTTTCCTGAATATCTTTAAAATGATCTTAAGCTGTATCAGAACAAGTATAAGAGCACATAGACTAGTACACGCCCATGGACCAATATGGAACCTACCTGAGAGAGAATACACATATATAAGGGCACATGGTAATATAAAAGAAAGTACTACGATTTAATATTGAAAATGACATTCTATCGTCTAAATAAAGAGTGTTTTCAATTATCGGAATCAGTATCAAATATCGAGTCTATTCCTTAGAATCGAAATCAAGTTTGAAATTTTATTATGGCGTCAACGCTACTTGGTAATATATTTTTGAATGTGAAATGACAGATTTTTAAGCTCCTGCAACTGTTTTTTCCCCATATATTTGGACAAAGTTTGTATTAGTAGTTCTTGAGGTCATAATATGTCTGCTTTAAAGTGCTTTATTGTTGGATAATAAAGAAGTGCGCTTTATTCTCACTGCTAAACTTTGATCTGGTCTCTGAGAGTTGTGAAAAGTGCTTATAAACCATCACGGTGAATAATTAGGATGGTCTAAATGCATAAGTGAGGAATAACTTAAGTCCACTGCAAACTCTTTAAAATGTAAAAATTAGGTTCATCGCTTTAATACACATTGCCAATAAGCTCACCTCTAGTAGGACACCAACTTTATGAAATCAAACTTTCTGAAAAAAGCTCATGTTAATGTGACATAACAGCCATAAAAAAAAAAAACTAAAAAAAAACTTTACATTATAGATCTACTTTTTAGGCATATAGATTGAATTGAAATTACTTTTTATTCTAAATTTGCCACACTTTTTTTTCCAGTTCATGGCCTTATACTGTGACCTGAAAACACAAATCACAATTATTCAATTATTAACAGTTAATCCTATTGGCAAATGAGTTAGTGTGACTGGCATAAGACTTTTTTTCTATTGAAAATGTAAGATACTGGAAAAGTAGTGCAACTCCTAATGCTGTATGTTGTTTACACATGTCCTCTATAGCCCAAATGTGTCAGAGCCATGAGAAACATTCACAAGTACATTCACACCAGTGGAAAAGGTGAGAGGCAGATGGCGGGAGAGGCAGGTAACACAGAGTTCAGAGACACTGTCATGAAATATCAGATAGAATCATAGTGCAGTCTCCCCGTAGACCTGTCATTATCATCTCAAGGCCTAATAATTACTCCAGTGTACAGAGAGCAGAACATATACAGAGAAAGGGGGAATAAAAAGGTGTGTGTTTAAGATTTTAAAGCAAAAAGTTAAATTTTGAACAAAATTTGTCTTCCTCCAGTACATTTCCTTCAGGATCAATAAAGTAGCTATCTATCTACAGTACAGCTATATTATATAAGCAGCTCTTGAGGTCAAAATAAGTGCGCTGTGTGCCGCATTGAATTATAAAGTGTCATTGTCCCATTGAACCAGGAAGTGCACAAGTAGCATGCTAGTTGTTGTTAGTATCACTGTGATGGCAAAATTTCACTCTGGGATCTTAAAGTTGTGAAAAGTATAATTATAAACTCATCATGGTGAGTAATTAGCATGTTCAGAATGCATAAGGACCACTGCAAACCATTTAAAATTTACTCTGCTTTTTTTAAGACAGTAATAATCAGATAACACATCTTTAAGTACTGCTGCCATTATTTCTCAACGGACTATAAATTAAACCAGGATTATATCAGTCTAACCCTGATTTAAATTATGCATTATTCTGACTTATTAAACCACATTTGAGCATCTTAGTCTGGGAACATTTTTCTTAGTTGGCCGACACTCCATCAGAAAAGTTACAAAGTGCATCTTTGAGGTCATTTAAGGTGGAGGTGGAGGGTCCGCTACCTGCTTTTCTCCATGGAGATGTTATTGCTTTGCCTGGAATGTTCCATGGTATGATATTAAACACATCTATCTAGCATTTATTCATGACGGGTGTTTCTACTGTTCAAAAATACAATAATCCCTTCTGTGAATAGGGTCGACTCGCCACACATCTGAATTTTAATCTATACTGTGGAACATTCTAGGCAACCCAATGACGTTTCCATGGAGACAGGCGGGTAACGTACTCTGCACCAGAAAAGTTGTGCGGTGCACCTTTAACTCCTGACTTTTTATCTCTACTAAAGAAGGACTCCAACAGGCTTGAAATTAAACTCAAGAGGTCGTGAGAGAGAGAAGAAAATAAACATCTACGTAATACAATACCTCCAGTAATCAACAATGACATAATGTGCCAAAAATGTGGGACAACTTTGACAAAGCTCACGATTAAAGCATGGGTACAGCTGACATTTTCACACTCAATACAATCGCATCAAAAGTGTTACTGTGAACACATGGGCATCTGCAACTGTTCTGGAACCAAGCCCACAGTGTGTATATACGAGCCCTGCCCCCCTGTGGCTCATTATTTCACTGCGTGTTGACGTAGCCGCGAGCATGTTCTGGTGTTCTGCTCTAAAGACTTTACTGTGCCACTGTAAAACTTCATCTTACATCTCTGTGCTCCAGTGTGCTCCAAAGCCCCACTTTCTTTCTTTCATTTTTTTTTTTTTTTTTTTTGGGACTGGGTTGTTTCACTGCCTCAGGACAAAATAACTACAACAACTACAAGACCTGTCACAATAATACCAAATAAAGATCCGATATTAAGCAAAAATGACTCTTGTGAGCTTTAAAGGTGTACTATGTAACTTTTTGGCTGGGGGCTGTCACCTGCTTGTTTCTATGGATATGTCATTCCTTCGCCTGGAATGTTCCACGGTATGACATTAAACAGCTCTCCCTTACATTTATTCATTTACAGGTGATTTTATGGCTAAAAAAATACCTAGAAAAGCAGGCATTCTGACTGTGAGTGGGGTTGCCTCTACACAGAGTTGACCTGTAACTTGGCCTGATAATAAGACTCTCTGAAGATAGAAAGGTTTAATACTATACTGTGAAACTTTCCAGACAAAGCAATAAGATCTCCACGGAGAAAATAATTTGATAGACCTTCCACCAGAAAAGTTACACAATGCACCTTTAAGACATGTTAAAATGTTGTTGCCTCATCAAAAACATACCAGAAGTTGTGTTTTGTTTCATTCACACATGTTTGAGTAATCCTGCACTATTAGACTATATCTATATATCGCCAATGCTCAAAATGCTCTGTTCCACCATGTGATGTCATGGAGTGGTCGCTTTCAAGTTAACAGCGACCTTTTACCTTTAGTTCAGTAAAGATTGGCAGTTCCAGGGCTGAAATCATCCAAATTATTCTAGAGAAGGTGTGCGGAGTTTTACAACACAGCAGAGCCCTTCCTGTATTACCACATGACATCACAAGGTGGAACAGTGTTTTTAGTTTGAGAGAATAACTCAGCCTAAATATGCAGGATTTGTGTGTTAAACATGTGTGAATGAAACAAAACACAACAATCATCGGCCGTCGGTTTCTCTATATTCTAAACAATCAAAATCGTTATGAAAAATCGCCATGAAAAAATGCATATCAGTCAATCTCTAGTAAGAAACCTAAAACTACAGAATCCTTCAGTGTGACATGTGAACGTGCCCATATTTCATACCAGCACCTTTTACCTCTCCTCTCCCTTATGGACAGACATGCTAAGGCTCATACTGACACCTAGCCCACCTATTCAACAAATTCATGTATTCTCATCCACATCTGCACATCCTTCGCTCTAAATGTATTCTGTCTCTTCTGATTTGGGGTTTGTGTGTCTTAACCTGCTCCAGCTCTGCACCCTCCTGCTCTATTACCATTCAGGCGAGGCAGAGTCGGGCCCACGGGGACGGAGGGGAGGACTGTACAAATTAAATTGGACACAGAAACAAGAGCTTGGATAGCAAGGAAAATAAGGCTTGTTCTGAATGCGTCTATAGGCTTATGCATGGTTCTCCTGCTCTGTTAATTGGTTCGGTCACTTAAAAAGACAGTGTACAGAGTTTTATGAGTCAAACTAGTGAAAGTATATAGAAACATATGGAGTTTGTGAGAATGTCACAATGGCAACATTTATTGTTATGATTATTAAAATGAAATATCATGATTTTAAAACCAACTAACAGTTAAAACCTGTGTTCTATCATTCACATTGTCTGGCAATAAATCACCATTCCTCTATTATGTCACGTATGTAGAAAATCCAACGTACAAAGTGTAAGGTAGATTAAAGGTAACTTTAATGTTGGAGCGTCAACTTTTTTCTCTCCATGGAGATGTTAGTGCTTTGCTTGGAATGTTCCATAGTATGGCATTAGACTTATCTATCGCCAGGGTTAGGGTTACAAGGCCAAGTTACAGGTCAGATCTGTAGAGAGGTGATTATACTCAGATAATTTTACATTTTTTTTAACAATAAGAATACTTGTAATAAAAAATGCATTATAAAGTATAATGCCATAGCATGGAACCTCCCAGACACCACAGTAATGGGCAACTGGCAAAGTTACAACTTTAAAGCAACTGTATGTAGCCGGCACCCCTTATTTTAAAAAAGATATCGCAATCACAATTGAACCTGGATTATCACTGCCTTAACCTGCAGATAGAGGACACATAAAAGTTTGTCTCATGTGAAAGCTCAGAACCTCTAGAATTCCCTCACTGAGCTGCAGAGGCTGCACTAGCACTGATTCATGATTGGCTGCAGGGACTGGGGTTTAAGTAGTGACCAATCAGATCAGAGAATCCTTTTAAGTTTAAACCAACTGGATTTCAGCACTGGCAACCCAAATGACTCACGTGAGGCTCATTCTGCTTTCAAAATTCAAGATTCAAGATTTTAGTTCTGATTAAATAATCCTCTTGACACCCAAAACACAAAAACATTGTTTACAATTGTCATGATTACAATTTTTTTAGTTCTTACCATAATATGAGCTGAATATAATTGGTCGATTAACCAAATGCGTTTTGTAAACTGAAAATTCAGAAAAAAATGTGTTTGAATTCTTTGCTGGAGCTGCACCATGTTGTACAAGTCCAAGTGTTTGAGAACGTGAGCACTGATCTCGAGTACAACTGTGACTCAGAGCGGTCCTGGTTCTGGCAGTGCAGACAGATGCTGTGAATGTAAGAAGCTCATTAACTTTTCACATGTGTGTACTGCCACACTGCCAGGCTCACAGGGCAGTGATAAGTCCAAGTGTGTGTCATAAGAGGAGCAAGAATTCCTTTGTGTTGTGGGAGAGTCAGATGTCGTATGGCTGCCAAGAGCTTCTACAGTGAAAAGAACCTTTGTTGAGCTGTAATACTCAGCCCCATGTTAATATTTGACCAATTACATTTTCTTGCTGTGGATGGATGCTAACAGTATATGGGTGGGTGATTATACACACACACGCACGCACGCACGCACGCACGCGCACACACACACACACACACACACACACACACACACACACACACACACATTACACTGAAACATTGTTTTCTGTTTATTGGTCCTGTATTACCATGTTATAATGCTCCTCAAAAACATACCTGGAGTGGTGTTTTGTTTCATTCACACACATTTATTATTAGTCTGTCTACATCTTCAAAGCTCAAAATGCTCTGTTCCACCTTGTGATGTCATGTAGTAGTAGCTTTCAAGATACCTTTTACCTTTTGTTCAGTAGAGACTGGCAATTCCAGATCTGAAATTATGTGTGTAGAGTTAAAAAACTGATTGACCTTTATTTAACCAGGATAGTCCTGTTGAGATTAAGAATCTCTTTTTCAGGGGACCCAATTGTACATGTTTTTAGTGGTAGGGGAAACCGGAGCACCTGGAGGAAACCTACGCAGGCACAGGGAGAACATGCAAACCCCACACAGGAAGGCCCCACACCACCACAGAATCGAACCCAGAGACGAGAGCGCTAACCACTTTGCCACCATGCCGTCTAAAAACAGTGGACCACATGACATTACGAGGTGGAGTGTTTTCAGTTTGAGAGAAGAACTCAGCCTAAATATGCAGGATTTGTGCGTTAAACATGTGTAAATGAAAAAAAAAACAAAAAAAACAAAACAACTCCATGCACATTTGTGATGAGGAAACAACATTATTTTTCATATCATCATTATTTATGATACGAGTTTCAATATGTCTCCCAATTTTTAGTATAAGCCATAAAATATTGAGTCAGTGTTTCTGAATAACAACAGATACATTTGCTGATCTAATTTTATGGTTCACTTGCAACATGACTCTTACATATATAGCCAACAGAAAAACAGTATAGCACTAGAAAACAGAGCAGTTTTGTTTACATCCCTATGAGGTCACATGTTAAGGTCACATGGTGCAGGTTCAGCCCTCAGAGCTCAGGGTGCTAATGGGTGGGCCTCCTGCTGTCTGGAGGCTGTATTGGCACTATTGATCCTCTCACACACAGGGGAAGTGCACACAGCACAGGGGCCACAGCTGGAGGGGCTGTGATATGGAGGGGCCACGGGGCGTCACCTCTGGATCAATCGCTGCCTATATTTAGACACACTGGGAGCTATTCCATATCTATGCAGTATATTAGACCTAACTCCTGTCTGAAGTTTTTGCTGCCTTTTTACTCGGTAGTGCAGGTGATATGAATCTACAAAGTTCTCACTGTCACCTGGAGGTCAGACTGTTCAAGTTATGGTTTAGAAATGTGGTTATAGCAGTAACAGTAAAAGCATTCGACTCAAAATGTATTAAACACACTAAATATGCACCAGCCAAACAAAGGCCGAAAAACTATAGACAATCCTCCTCATACAGCAAACGTCTTTGTCAAAGCCTGATCTCAGAAGCTAAGCAGGGTAGGGGCCCAGTTAGTCCTTGGATGGTACTCTGCTTGGAATACCTGGTTCTACAATGGGGTGTCAGTGGGGGAAAAAAAAAAAAGACAAAAGACACTTCACCCACATTTCCTAGTATGAATGGGGTGTGTGTGTGGCGCAGATTGGTAGACTCATTTCTGTCAGTGGCTACAATATTAGTTTACCAACCTTGATTGTGGAGTGAATAAATAAATGTACAAAATTGCGACTTTGAGCGTCTGGGAAAGTGCTAAATAAAACAAATACAGTATTATTATGAAACACTGATTGATTGATTGATTGATTGATTAATTAACTAAAACTAGCAGATTAAGGGTCATTATTTTACTTTTATAGTCTTTAATGTAGGTCTAAAATGCATAGAGCCATTGACAGGACAAATGAATAGTGAGTCACATGTCATAAATTGGATCTAATCTAAATGCAAATGTACTTTTACAGAATAGTGAAATATTCAATGTATACACATATATGAGATTATTCCAGCTCATATTCTCATTCACCAACATGTCCATTATCTCATCAGTTCGCTTATTGTAATATTAGAGCTTTCAGGCTGACTGCTGCTTGAGCCATAATGACACACTTGTGTTATGGAGCGCACAACCTGAGATTAGTGTTTGGACGCCCTGCATGTGCCACTGTTATTATGCTCAAAGAATCCACATCATGTAACTGTAGCGTTAGAAAGTGGAGAGCTCATCTGTTATTCTTTACTGTCGCCATGGGGACAGTGAAAATGCATTTGACACATCTATTAGGCTATGTTCACACTGCACGTCGAATCAGATTATTATTTTTTTATGTGAACTGAATATGATTTTTTTTATGTCAGTTTGAACATTTGCATGGTCGGTAAAAACAGATAACTAGAATCAGGCCCGTCGACAGAAACTGGGGGGCCTGGGGCAAGAAGCCTTACATAGGCCCCCCTCTAATCTACTGCCCTGACTAAGATAAGAGAGATAAGATAAGATAAGACTTTATTGATCTCACAGAGGAGAAATTCACTCGTGACAGAAGCTCACAGTCAGGGGACAGTATAGTGCAAAAAGTTGTGAAAAATTGTGCAAACACTCAGAACAATAAGTAAATAAAAAATAAAATCACAATAAATATTAACATATTTACAACATCAGGTAAGACCAGACTAAGATAATGAAATAATAAATAATAACATTTCTTTACAAAATCTGATTATGAAAAACACCTGGTGACATCATGTGTCAGTTAATCAATTATTTTTTTAGAGAAACTGTTGTATTGGGAAGGAAAATAATAAAAAATCACTGTTTCTATCTTAAACATGTTTTTTTACTTGTCAAGACTTGCGCAGTCTGCGAGAAATCAGCTGTAATTGTTGAATAATGTGATAACTCCAGAAATCAGATAATGATCAGATTTTTGGTGTGCATGTAAAAGTAGCCACTCTGATCAGATCTTTTTCAGTCTGAATACGCAAGTCACGTTTATCTGATTTGTGCTGGTCTAAAATGCTGGTACAGGTGCCAGTTTTTTCAATGGAAAAGTCAGGAATGAAACACAATTAAATGATAAAATACCTGTCAGTCTTTTATTAATGCAGTGAAGCTAGAAAGTGCAAAAAAGTGAAGTTTTAAACTGAATTGGTACTTTGGGATAGGAAGTGTGTCAAAAGAATATTATGAACTTTTGCCTATTTAAGGTCAAAGAAAATGATGAGGACACATTTTCATTTATTGAAAAATGGTGCTAAAATTTAAATTTCGATACTAAGGAATAGACTTGATACTCAATACCAATTCCAATACCAGAATAATAACAAAAAACTCTTACCATGTGGCCTTATATCTATGTAAACCCTGAGTTGTCCAGGTAGGTTCCATGGGCGTATACTAGTCTAAGTGGTCTTAAACTTGTTCTGCAGCTCAAAATCATTCTAAAGCATAAAGATACAGGCTCAAATGAGTATCTAGTTTCGATACAAGTTTTCATATTGATTAGTATCTGATTTTTGATACTTTTAACAACCCTAGTTCACACGCAAAACATTATTTGTCACATTTGATCGGCGATGTGAACTGCCACTGCCACACACAAAAAAATCAGATTTGAAACAAATATATATAGTGTCAAGATCTCCAGTGTGAACATAGCTTTAGAATAAGTTACTGGAGTTACAGGGCTGGCTGGATGATGAAGGAAAACTGGAATACACAGAGGAAACCAACCCAGATAAAGTATTGTCCAGCTCCACCATTATAATAAACAGCACCCATGAGTTGTTGGATGTGTGTGTAACTGTAACTGACCTGTCTCTACGTCCGTCAGCACTGCGGAGTTGTCGAAGGACCCGGTGAGGATGTGTCTCCCATGGGTGCTCCAGCAGGCTGCTCTGACTGCTTCTGAGTGACAGGTGTAGAGCCGGAGGCAGTGACCGCTCTCTGCTCCGTCCCACACCTCAAATACAGAACAACAACACAACAGAGTCTTAATACGGAACAAAAGTACATTCGAATACAAGTCATTTAACCCTTTTTAATGTTTATGAATACTATTTAAAATGTACTGATACAATATTTCAATTAATGCGTATGCTTTAAAAACACATAGTGGCTGAGAGTAGGTTTAAAGATGCACTATGTAACTTTTCTGGTGCTTGGTCTGCCACCTGCTTGTGGCCATGACTGTAATTGCCAAGAATGTTCCACAGTAAATTAAAGTAGCAATAACAATAGTAGTAGTAGTAGTAGTAGTAGCAGCAGCAATAGTAGTAACAGTTCCAATAGAGGTAGTAATAGTTGTAGTAACAGTTCTATTAGTTGTAGTAATAGTAGTAACTGTTCTAAAAGTAGTAGTAATAGGCTTAACTGTGTTAATAGCAGTAGTAATAGTAGTAACTGTTCTAATAGCAGTAGTAATAGTAGTAACTGTTCTAAGAGCAGTAGTAATAGTAGTAACTGTTCTAAAAGTAGTAGTAATAGGCTTAACTGTGTTAATAGCAGTAGTAATAGTAGTAACTGTTCTAATAGCAGTAGTAATAGTAGTAACTGTTCTAATAGCAGTAGTAATAGTAGTAACTGTTCTAAGAGCAGTAGTAATAGTAGTAACAGTTCTAATAGCAGTAGTAATAGTAGTAACTGTTCTAATAGTGGTCGTAATAGTTGTAGTAACAGTTCTATTAGTAGTAGTAATAATCATAATATTTCTAATGTATATGTTTTGGGGTTTAACAAATAAACCAAACTGCTACAATGGTGCGATGTTTGTCTCTGGAGCTGTCCGTGGTGCTGAACATATGGATGCGTAAACCTGAAGCTAAATTGTAGTAAAGATATGTATAGATAGATAAAATAGGCAGATAAACTGTTTCTCTTGACACGGGAGCACATGAGAGGAGAGGCTGACACACAGGAGTCACTTAAAAAAATATTCATGACAGCTATCAAATGTGTCTAACTTTTATCACACGTATTAAAAACTCAATTTTCCCACTGTAAAAATCGAACTACACCCACACACCTGCTCATGAACAACTGGTATACTCCCATCTCATTATAGCAATGGTCCTGTAGCCAATATTTGTCTTGCAAATCAAGTGTTAAAGGATTTTATTTATTATTTTAAAAAGCTACAAAATGATCTAATGAAAGTTTAAAAAAAAGGGTATAAAAGTAGCATTTTTGTAATTGCAAAAAATGACCAGATTATTGTTAGTGGAAAAATCACAAAACCTGAGATTAACAAGATTATCTGTCAGAAACACAGATACTGATTAGTTCTGGTTTGGAGCCAATGGAGCTCAAAAGTCTCGCCCAATGGTTCCGGGATTACATTTCCCATTAATTTTTCCTATAAATTTAAAACATAATCCAATATTAATCTTTAAAGGCATGGTGGAGCTACCCAGCTATGTAGTAACTAATGTCCATAAATAAGTTGTTTTCAGTCCAAAGAATACATTTAAAGGTGCACTGTGTAACTTTTCTGGTGGAGGGACGGTCAAATGTGTTACTGCTTTGTCTAGAATGCAAAATAGGCATTCTGACTGTGAGTGGGTTGCCTCTCCACAGATCTGACCTGTAACTTGGTCTGGTTTGGTCTTCATGAAGATAGAAAGGTTTAACATTATACCATACAAGATTCCAGACAAAGGAATAACATCTCCATGGAGAAAAGCATCTCCACCTGAAAGTCTATGGGAAAAATGAATGACAAATATACTTCCAGACCAAAGTGGTGGTGGGTCACTTCTCTGGACAGCTCATCACCCATTTGAGAACCTCTGCTGTAGATTAGAGAAGAGAAAGTTTGAAGATGGTCTGGAGTGAGGCCCTCTCTCTCAGGTGAGCTTGTCCCTAATCTCTCAGTCTGTCAGTGGCTCCCTGCTCCCTCATCCAGGACTTTGAACAGCTCCTTCTGTGTTTCATTATTAACACCACTCTGCTCCACGGGGCCACTGCAGAGGTGTAGAGATGGGCAATAGGAATGTACCTGCAGCACTAACAGAATGGGAGAGAAATGGAGACAGAGAGAGGGGCCCCCAAAACAGGAGGCTTGGAGGAACAGCTCACTTAGTACAACTATAGACAGAAAGTCATCAGACAATTGGAAGGGAAACACTGCCATCTTATGTTCATGCTGAAACATACAGGAAATACTTATCCTAGATTATATGTTACAGTCTAATTATTTTTCTTATTTTACTGCTTCTACTATACAATGCATGGTGTACAAAGTATTTATCTTGACAAGAATACATTAAAATCAGGTACAGGCCCTTAAGTTTTTGTTTAGACTTTTGAGAGATTAAAGTCCTATATTACACAAAATTAAATCTTGTGAGCTTTAAGTCATGTTAGAATGTTGCTACCTCCTCAAAACATACCCAGAGTTTTGTTTTGTTCCATTCACTCATGTTTGAGTAATCCTGTATTTTTACTGTCTACTACATTTTCAAAGCTCAAAATGTTCTGCTCCGCCTTGTGATGTCATGAAGTGGTAGCTTTCAAGTTAACAGCTACATTTTACCTTTGTTCAGTAGAGATAGGCAACTTCAGGGCTGAAAATATCCAAATGATTCTAGTGAAGGTGTGTGGATCTTAAAAACACAGTGGAGCACTTCCTGTATTACTACATGACATCATAAGGTGGAACAGAGTGTTTTCTGTTTGAGAGAAAAACTCAGCGTAAATTTGCAGGGTTTGTGTGTTAAAATGTGTGAAAGAAACAAAACAAAACTCGAAATCGAAGTCACACACATGGGATGCAGCCCTGGAGTAGCCCAAACATGTTACTCTCCTGTCTGACAAAAAGAAGAGTTATTTCTAAGCTTAAACTGAAGATATGAATGAACCTTTACCAAAGATTCCTTACATTCTGTTGCTTTTTTCTCAGCGTAAATAATTATGTTTATGATTTGACAATGTATTTCTTCTCCACATCATCTGATCTGCTGAGCTGCATTCTCTCCACTCTGCTAAAGACACATCTCATCACAGACTACACTTTCCTGTAGCAGAGAAAACATCCTGGGCCTCCACTGTTATTTTTACATTTTTATATCCACACACACACACCGGATTTCTTCTTAATCAGCTCTCCGTAATTGTAATTGGTATTGGAGATACCTGTGACAGTCACACATCTGTCGTCGTCATAGTGACAAGCAGAAAGCACTGCGTGTCTGAGGAGGAGACGGACGGGGAGAGGAAGTAGAACTGGAGAGATGTGAGGAGGACAGCAAGAGGCTACAATCAATGAGAGACACAAGAGTGGCTCTTTATCTGATGAACACTGGCAGGGTTCACAGAGAGAAGCATCTGTTGAGTAAGCACTTATGAAAAGCTGACATTTGAATACTGATTCAAGAGCCTTATTATGCTGTTTTCTTATCTGTTCTAATGTTGTTTCCTCATCACAAACATACCTGGAGTTGTGTTTTGTTTCATTCACACATGTTTAACCCCTGCATATTTAGGCTGAGTTATTCACTCAAACATGAAAACATTCTGTTCCTATTTGTGATGCCATGGGGTAGTACAGAAAGTGCTCCATACACATACACCTTTGCTAGAATAATTTGGATGATTTCAGCTCTGGGATTGCTAGTGTCTGCTGAACTAAAGGTAAAAGGTTTTTTATGACATTACGAGGTGGAACAGAGCATTTTAAGGTTTGGAGATGTAGATAGATTTTAGTAATAAAGGGGTAAACATGGCTAACATGGCTTAAAGTTAGAGTTAGAGTCATTTTTGTGTAATACAGAACATTTAATCTCCAAAAAGTCTAAAAAAAAACAACCAAAAAAACGTAAAGGGCCTGTATATGATTTTAATGTATTCTTGTCAATATAAATGCTGTGTACATCATGCATTGTATAGTAAAAGCAGTAAAATAAGGAAAAAAATTAGACTGTAATATATAATCCATTCACTTTACACAGCATTTTCTCTGGTAATAATTAATACAGAAGCTACTTACAGCGTCACCTCTTTTTACCCAATCAGATACATTGTTCACCAGGATCATGAGAAACCAACTGTCTGACATTACCCCAGACACTTGATTCTCTGTCAATGACAGAAAGCACTAAGTGAGTAGGGCTCAAAAATAAGGTGAGAAAATGTATATTTAGATTTTTTTCATTTTGATGGTAACTATAATCAATCAATTCATCAAAATGTGTTCAAAATGTGCTTGTAACTGTCTTGGTTAATAATGACACTGTAACCAAACCTTATGAGAAAATCAGAACGGTCAGGACATTAATATTACATTGAAACATAAAAGGACATCTGCAAGCCACTTACATTAAGAATTTCCACTGCAGCACCCACAGAGAGCAATTCAGATCAGATTACATTCAAACACCAAGTCTATTCAAAAGCACTAGTGTTTTATGGTACAAGTATAATTTGTTAAGCAGCTGGAGCTATTCAAACCGGGATTTAATAGCTGCTCATTAGTTCAAATAGTTACAACCTAAAGAGAGCTACGAGATTAAAAAGTGATCATAATATCTGTTAATGACAATGATCCATTAGTCTTAGGCACTCAAAGTCCCTGTACAATTTCATGCTTCATACAGTCATTTATTCCAAACTCAACGGTGGTAAATCTGCTCTAAACCCTCACACTCCAACCACTGAGCCACTACTTCCCCAGCACTTTTAATGATATGATAAATAAACAATTGAATAAAATATTATCCACCAAGTAGGTCGTCAAATTTTGTTTTTCACAATTTCACATTTTCATGTTTAAATCTACATGTCACTTTTTTCCCAACAAATAAACGCATGTTTTTTTTGTTTTGTTTTTTTTATTTTGGATGTTTTTATTGCACTGAAAAACACTGAAAAACATGCGTCCTTACTCTGAGTGTGGCTTTCATCTTCACAAACCTGACTCGTAAGGCCTTCTCCTGCTTGCTTCCATGGAAACGTTGTTCCTTTGGCTATAATCTTTCACATCAGATGCATCTATCTCCATGGAGAATGTTTTTAAGTATGGGTTTAACTTTCTATTTCGATGGAATCATGCAGATCAATCAGAAAGTTACATAGTGTTCCTTTAAATCTAGAATCTAAAATGCCCAGATTTTACCACAAAGTTGGGATGGGCAGTATATCGGTAGTATCAGTATCAGTATATTAATCAAATATCAATATCAGTATCGGCCGACAGCAGTCTTGATAACATATTCAATGCAATTTTTTTTTAGCTGCCCCACTCACTATGTGCCTTTTTTGAACAGACTAATGCGTAAAAATGGAAACAACTACAAACAACTAGCAAACAAATTATTTTAAATCCCACTAAAATACATTTTGCTATTATTTTTACAAAAGTGAAAAGTAAATTTGTGATTGTTACTTTAACTTAAAATAATTTGTGGCCTCACTATGGATTTGAAAGTGAGATATCAGCCCGTCCCTACCACAAAGGGTCATTACAGTTTAAATTTTACACCAATTACAGTATAAAAGCACAGTTTCAGATACTGTTCTAAGTACTTTTTGCAAAATTCCAAACACAGCCGTGCCCATCCGCCTGACCTGCTTATGCTTGTGCACTACTTGAAGTCAGTAAAGCGGATGAGAGCTCATGTTTATGTATCTGCCTGAGCACATACAAACTCCCTCTCCCACCATCTGCCCAGCACGACTCCAGCAGGTGTGTGCCGCCTCATGCATATTTATACACTTCAATATTCAGAATGGAGCTAAGTGATTTCCCTCCACCATGCACACATTTATTCATTGGCACGCACCCGCATTGCTTGACCTTTGCAACGGGAGGAAATGAGGGATGGTCTGAATCCAAAAAAATTAAAAATTAAAAAATGTCTACCGGCAGGAGGTGGAGGGGGTAGAACTGGGCGTCCCAGGGGTGGTGGCACACATGTAGAGGACAATGACGGATTTGGTTCTAAAGAAAGTGCTCATAGGTACGTTTATAAATGAGCCACTGGGACAATATAGTAGATCAAGTGTCTGCGCTGGTCAATGCATCATGGTGTGGCATGGTGTCTGCCTCACTACAAAGAACAGACTCAGTAGATGGATATGTTGGTGGATTTATAGCTGGAAAATGTGGCTGCATCATTTATTAAAATAATCCGCCTGAGTTGTGTGGTCCTCTGTGTCTTTTATTTATTTGAGTTATTTATTGCTATTTTATGATTTTTATGGTTTTGCATTTATTTGATTTTTACAGGTTTTATAGTTTTAGGACTGGTATGATCAAATTTTAGCAATTTACTTTTTTGTTGTCTTCATTTTATGATCTCTGTGCAGCACTTTGGAAACTGCTTTGTTTGTAAAATGTGCTAAATAAATAAACTGGATTTGGATTTGAATCTAAGTGTGATTTTGCAAAGTGCTGAGACTGTGAATAGATTTACGATATATGTTTTTAAAAAGTAGGATTCTGTTCAGAGTGCATATTGTCGACAATATCAACATCTGAGAGAAGACTGAAAGATGAACTAAAAAATACTACTACAAGAATCCTGCGCGTTTCAGAACATGTTTGTAGAGGTCTAAACTACAGATACAACAAATTCCTTAAATGGAATAAATAAAAAGATAACAAAATGTGTGTATTTGTTATTGATGTATTTTTATAAATTTTGTATGTTCTTGCAATCACAACTAAAGTTAACATGGTCTAATCAAATATATAGTGTTTTACAAATAACAGTTAGAATGTTGCTCTAGAATGAATCATGTTTGTGCAATGTAAAAATTGTGTATGTTTACATTTTGTGATTTTGGTTATAAGCAAATAAGAATAAGCTCCTCATTTTAGGTTGCCAGATCCTATTACTAAAACTAGTTTGCAATAAACCCAAAAGGGCTCTCTGATGATATGATGTGTCCTCAGATAGCTAATGGTAACCCATGTTCATGCGTGTTTGAATAGCCTTTTATAAACAGCCACAGCTCTTGCCTTTAATATGGCAATATGTGTCAATATTATAAGTGGCCTGCATACAACCAACCTAATAGATAAAATACCTCGAAATGTTTTTTTAATCTTCTAACAGTTTTAGAAAAAAATATCTAAAAAGTGCCAGTAAATGTCAAGTGAATGCTAAGCTAAAAGTTGCACTATGTGGTGGTGGATCCTTCGCTGGCTTATCTCCACTATTGCTTTACATAACAGGAGTTTTCTATTGCTAAAATATCCTGAAAAACATGAATTCTTACTGTGAGCAAAGATCTGACGTGTGGCCTGGTATGATGGTGTCCCGTTATCACCATAAAAATGTATGCAATACAGTGGAACATTACAGGTAAAGCAATAACATCTTTATAAAGACAAGCAGGTGGCTTCCTCTAGAAAGGTTGAAATTGAAAACCAAAAAGTTACAGAGAAGTTTAGAAACATACTTGATACTCTTTTTGTTATACTTTCAATGTTCCCTTATCTGAATTTGTAAGTTGTTCCCATTCCCTAGAGACCACAAATTACAGAGAAAATAATATATTAGTGCTTCAGTGTTACCTTAAAAGTTTTGTCCATGGAGGCAGACAGCAGCAGATGACTGAGGTGAGGAACTGGGCACCATTTGACTGTATTGACTGGACCCTGATGCCCTCCCAGGCTCATGAGAAGTCTCCTGGGGACCCCCGACACCACTGGCCTCTTCTTGGACAGGCACTGCTTCACTGTGGGGGACACTTCTGACAGGACGGGTCTCTCCTCCCTCTGGATGTGCTCTGGTGCTTCCGACGGCTCTGAGCTTTCAACTGGAGCGTGCCTCTGCCTCTTGGGAACATAAGGTCTGACAGAGGATTGAAGCTGTCTTTTAGAAGCATTTGAAGACTGGTCTTGAGTCCAGACGTGTGGTAGAGGAGGCAGCATTGTGTTCCTCTTTTGACTGTCAAGTAGATGGACAGGTATATTTTGATTTAACGTTTGTTTAGGAGTTGTGTAAAGGACATGGCTTGATGATGTCGCAGGATACATTTCAACAACTGGGTCGTTCTTAGTCCAGACTGTAGATGCAGAGGGAGAAGAAGAAGTCTCTCTATCAACAGTTTTGATTTTATCCTCAGAGTCTGAATCTGAATCTTCATAAGCCACTAATGAAGACATGGTTGTGTCATTCTGGGAAGAGGAGAGATTCATTAACAGCATAATGCGGACATCTAGTGGTCAGTTTGCGGTCAACACTAACAGGTGATTGTGAAAAAACGGTAGCCTCTTTTCACATCAGTGGACCGTATACAGTATTAGTAATATACATATGCTGAATTTCTGTACTGAATACATGTTTATTTATAGTATTAGTATGACTTCAAGGATCTTCAAGGCACATATGTGTTGTAACGTGGTTTATTAGCACACTTAGCCATCTCTAAAGGAGTAGCATTGGCAGTAAATTCGAGCTATCAAAAGCGATCAACATGGAATAAGCTTACTTACATGCAATGAACATCTACATTTCAAATTTTCACTGTCAACTGAGCAATGTCCTGTTTGGTATGTTGCTTATTTTCACAATAAAATAAAAGTGATCCTTTCAAAGTGAAATGAAATGGCGTACACAACTAAAAGCTTTTATTTTGAAAGTACCAGAGCGGGAGGGAATTGTTCTGTAATATTTGTCCGTGTACAGAAAAATATTTCGTTCGTAATTTAAATAGGCTGTTAGAAATAAAAACTATTGTAAACAACCGATTAAGTAAATAACTTTACCACTGTAGCAACTATTTTTTTCGAGCTGCAAAATGCAAAATCTCTCAAATCGGAACCTTTGACATCCTCTGTACACTTGGGACGTTTTTGTCCCGAACACACTCCCTCCTCACGGGCTGATGCAAGTTGAATGAGTGAACCGACAGCTGTGAGCCATTATATTGCTGTATGGTCTTATTTTATATATAAATTGTGTGTCACTATTAGCTTTGTTGTGTTCGCTTTGGAATACTCGTGTTGTCGTATTTATTTAGCGTATCTATGAGCGTACACCGAGGTAAAGAAATGTTATAATCAGCTGGCACTGACAACCTGCTCAGCTGTTTGGCTAAGAACTGAACAAATGCGAAATGAAACTAATTAAAACTGTCACCTTCAATAGTCTCTTCTCAGACTTAGACATATGGCATTTAATTAGCTAAATCTACAATCCACTGCTGTTCTTTTGGTTAGATGCACTTGCATCAGTGTTAATTACTACGGCAGCCTATTGTATTTGTTTATTTAGCTAAACATCATATTAAAGTGTGTGCTGTTTGTGTGTCTGCTGACAGTGTGAAGATGGCAGACTGTGATGGTGAAGGAGCCCAGACTCCACTGCAGCTGTATGAGAGACTGACGGCTCAGGGCGATCAAGTCAGAGCCCTCAAGACTGCTAAAGCTGAAAAGGTAAGGCACATGCCCTCACTAAAAAAATAAATAAATAAATAAAAATAATAATAAATAAATTAATAAAAAATCATTTGTATTATATAGAAAAAATAGCATTAGTGTTTTACCATGTAATTCTGACACTACAATGTGTTGTGGGTATACATATTAATTTTAACGTGTTATTCTGTTATTGTATGTAAAAGATTATTTGAGGTTTCTGATCTGTTTTTGAGTACTTTGTTTTGGGGGTTTTTTGAGTATTTTGTTTTTGTTTGTTTTTTTCACTCGTAATTTAATATTTTTTGTGTCTTTATATAGATCTATTTTGTCTTGTACAACACCATCAGAACATAATCTGACCCATCTTTTACCTCCCATAGACTGAAATAGAGTCTGCAGTCCAATTACTGCTGAAGCTCAAAGTAGAATACAAACAGATGACGGGTCAGGATTACAAAGCTGGATGCCCTCCCCCTGAAAATCTTACTGTACCTGACAATGGTCCATCAGCAGAGGGCGCTGCTGATGAAGATGAAGTCAACCCATGGAGTGTGACCACCACCAATGCCAAAGGAGTGGACTATGACAAACTTATATGTAAGCAGCCCGCAATTTAAGCACATCTTCTTTTATGTATGACATCAGTGAGTGAATAATCACTTTTTAACAGTGAGGTTTGGGAGCAGTAAAATTGACAAGGAGCTGGTGGACAGAATAGAGAAAGTATCTGGACAGAAGCCTCACCGCTTTTTAAGAAGAGGAATATTCTTTTCACACAGGTCAGTATATGCTATACAATCTAAATGAGTTGCACATTGCAGAAATGGGTTGATATTTAAAGTTACACCATGTAACTTTTTTGGTTGAGGGTCTTGCCACATGCCTGTCTCCATGGATATGGTACTGCTTTGTCCGGAATGTTCCATAGTAAAGCATTAAACTTCTCCATCTCCACCAGTCAAGGTACAGGTAAAATCTGTGCAGAGGCAAGAATGCATGTTTTCCAAGGTATTTTTGAACAAAGGTTTAATGACGTCATTGTGTTGAACATTCAGAGGCAAAGCATCTCCATAGAGACAAGAAGGAAGCAGACCCTCCACCAGAAAAGTTAAATAGTGCGCTTTTCATGAAAAGTTTACACACATCACTGGTGCAAGGCTACTACAGTGAACAGTGAGACAAAAAAATTAGTCCCAAACTGCTTTTACTGAATGACAACATTTCGATCAGTGGATCTTCGTCAGGTCATGGTTCTCTCTGTGTGCCACTCACCTATAAACCTTCTGCCCACTGATTGATTGGCCAATTCAAAAGTGAGCCATCGGAGATGTCCACACAACACAATATATATTGTATCATGTAATAATGGCTTGGTAATGGCTTATGCTATATGATGTACAGTGTATATTGTGTTATATATTGTGTTGTGTGGACATCTCCGATGGCTCACTTTTGGATTGGCCAAACAATCAGTGGGATGAAGATTTATATGGGACTGGTACACAGAGAGAACCATGACCTGACGAAGATCCACTGATCGAAACGCTGTCATTCAGTAAAAGCAGTTTGTAAATAGTGCATTTTTAACTACGCTATAATACTGTGGTCTACTATTAGACCTGTTACGATAATTACAAGTAATATAGTAGAATACTATATCAATACATCAATATATATTGATAATATATGAAAGCTGGAACAATATATTTTGGTGCTCAGTATTTATTGTGCGTACTTTTTCTTTACAACGGCAGGGAGCTTATTGCCATTTTTATTTAATCAGGTAAGATTTGAGCCGTAGAGTAGAATAAGTAACTTCTACAGCTAATTATCTGTTCATTCTGACATTTGTTACAACTCAGGCTTTTTAATTATACTGTCTATTTAAAAATTGGTTTACTGGGATTCAATATTGTTGTTTATTGTTATACTGCACTGTACCAATATATTGTGCTTAAAAATGTGTTATTGTGACTGGCCTATCTACAATTAAAGCGGTAAATTAAGTTCATAAGGAATAATGAACAAGAGACCTGCATTACTACTGTATTTACAAATGTTTTAATTGATATTTTCAGAGATATGCACCAAGTATTAGACGCATATGAGAAGCATAAGAGCTTCTACCTGTACACCGGCAGAGGTCCATCTTCAGAGGCCATGCACGTGGGTCACCTCATCCCATTCATCTTCACCAAGTAAGTCCTCCACTGCACAAGTCATGGAATTTCAAACTTGAATCTGAAACTAAAGAAAAAGCTGTATACTCAGTATCTTTAGCACAATGAAAATTACAAACACTGAAAACACAAACTCAAAATGATGCTTGTCTGGATTTTATTATAATGAGGTTCTAGTAGTTCTGATATAGATCAAGATTAGATTAGATTCTATGAAAAGGTCCATATATGTAATAGTTTTCAGTATCAATACCTCAAGTGAACGGGTGCAATAAATACAATTTTAATCAAGATTTTGTTATTTATAATCGTCATGATCAATTGGGGCATTTTTTTAAATTAAGAGGTCTACAGCCAGTCCTCTTTTAGTAAAAACATGGTTTCAAGCAGAGTTCAGACTTTGGAGGAAGAGATTTAACTCTATTGATGACTATTATTACAGGTTTATATTCAGATAAAATATATATTATAATAAATATAGAAAACAGCTATTTGAGGCAAAATATAATAAATAAATCAATAGAAAACAATGATTGATCAGTATGACGAAAAAATGGATGAAGCTGTGTCATATCGCCCAGGCTTACTTTCAGTGTCCTTTAGTAACGGCGTATGACTTTTGAATATTTGACTGCCAAGATGCACTTTACTGAGTTACAGCTCTTTGTCAGGTGGCTGCAGGACGTGTTCGACATCCCCCTGGTCATCCAGCTGACCGATGATGAGAAGTACCTGTGGAAGGACCTGAGCGTAGAGGAGTGCCATCGCTTTGCCGTGGAGAATGCCAAGGACATCATCGCGTGTGGCTTTGACGTCAACAAAACCTTTATCTTCTCTGACCTTGACTACATGGGGTAAATAAGATACGTGCATTCCTCTTTAACCTGAGAACTGACTGACTGTTTTAATGTTATGCTTTCTATCTCCAGCTCCTCTCCTCAGTTCTACAGGAATGTGGTAAAAATACAGAAGCATGTGACATTCAACCAAGTGAAAGGCATCTTTGGGTTCACAGACAGCGACTGCATTGGTAACTTTTCACTTGTCATATTTTGTATATACCATGATGTCTAGGGGTGACCAATATATACAAAAGTTAAAATGTTGATATTTTTGCGAGTATCCTGATGACTATAATTAGAAGATATTTTGGCCTTCCAACAGAAATGTGCTTAAACATGTCTGTTAATGTGTTAATTGAAGTTTAAGTATGCGAAAGGAAAGGAAGGACCAGCAAAAGTGCAGAGATATCACTTTTAGAAAGATTACAACAAAATTTGATAGACCAGCTTTTCAAATTTTACATAATCTCAAAACTACATTCGCAATATTAACCACCTCAGTTATTGCCCACTTCTTTTCATGTCACAGTATGGAAACAGATAATAATAACTTTATATTTATCAATTCTTTTTATTTGGTTGTTCTGATATACAGGAAAGATCAGTTTTCCAGCCATCCAGGCCGCCCCCTCCTTCAGTAACTCCTTCCCCCACATTTTTGGGGAGAGAAAAGATATCCAGTGTCTTATCCCTTGTGCCATTGACCAGGTAGGTACAGATCACTACAAATAAAAACATACCAATCTTCTAATAAAAACACCTATAATAACTCTAATCCTCCAGGACCCGTACTTCAGAATGACCAGAGACGTGGCTCCGAGGATCGGGTATCCCAAACCAGCCCTGCTCCACTCCACGTTCTTCCCGGCTCTCCAGGGCGCACAGACCAAAATGAGCGCAAGTGACGCCAACTCCTCCATCTTCCTCACAGACTCGCCCAAACAGATCAAGAACAAGGTGATGTAAAACAAAATAACATAACTATATACATAATAATTATACATACAGACAAATTACATACAAAATAACAGAAAAAGGATGTACAAAATAACATAACTACATACATACATCATACATATACACAGAAAAAGGGCAGAATGTTTTTGACACTTGGCACAGATGTCCATTGGCTACATACAAAGGTTGATGGTTCCATGGCAGCTACATGGCAAGACAATTCAGACTTCTGGTGAAGGGTCGCCACCTGCTTTTCTCCATGGGGATACTATTGTTTGGTCATATTCCATAGTACGACATTAAACAAATCTATATCCATGGAGACAAGTTACAGGTTAGAGCTGTGAAGATTCCACTTACAGTAAGAATGCAGGTTTATCAAGGTATTTTTTTTCCAACAATAAAACACCTTTCATACTGTGGAACACTACAGACAAAGTAGTAACATCTCCATGGATACATGCAAATGTTACTCAGTCCTTTAAAGTAAATGTATTATAGCTGCTTTATTTGATCCCATTGTCCATGTAAGCAATAGGTTGCTGGCATATTTAATGACCCATTCACTTATCATGAACACTTACATTTTTTATACGGATGTAGATTTTAACCTGTTTGAGTAGAGAGTTGTGTTTTTCCTCGATAAATAAATTTACTCTAAAATATCTGACTACAGATAAATAAGCATGCGTTTTCTGGAGGCAAAGACACAGTGGAGGAGCACAGACAGTTTGGAGGGAACGCGGAGGTGGACGTCTCCTTCATGTATCTCACCTTCTTCCTGGAGGATGATGAGCAGCTCGAGAAGATCCGACAGGTGAGCTACTGGGCCTTGTACAAAGCAGAATTCATTTTAGCTTATTCAAGTTGAAAATGGAAATGTTTGTCGCAGTATTCCCCTATTTCATTTTTCAACTTGAAAAACTTCAGAGCGCTATCACAACAATGCAGTGAATGAAACTACTGCACATTGCATCAGGTTTGTCAGGTTGTTGTGTCCAGTTTTGTATCATGATTTGTATATTTATGGAGAATTGTTGTGCGGGGTATGGATGATGCAGGCCTCTGGGCAGAGCATTGCAGAGAATGTTGCAGTTAACCGTAAGGAGGGTTTAAACAGGACCCAGGAGAGATCATTAAATTACTCAAACATGCACAGACATGACATCTAAAACCTCTTCACACATGTTTTTGATGAGGGAACAACATTATAACATGGTATAAAGCTGAAATATATATTTTGCATTATACCCCCTCTTTAATGGCCAGAATAGTGTTGAAAAATATCAACATTAAAGATGGCAAAAAATTTGAAATAAAATCAAAACCAAAGACACGATTGAAGAATGTAGACATATTATATAATTGTTGGCTGTTTTGATAATAAAAGTACTTTGTAAAATAAAGTAGTCTAAATAAATTGTGTTCAGCTGATGAATCAAGTAGCCCCAGACTGGTTAACTTACCACGACCATTTACATTCTCAACTTAAAAAAGTGGAAATGAATTATACTTTGTACACAAACTCATATTACAAATGTTGCAAAATTGTTCCAATTTTGATTTAAAAATGTTCTGTGTTTTATTGGTGCAGGATTACACAAGTGGAGCTTTGCTAACAGGGGAGCTGAAGAAGATCCTAATCGAGACACTTCAGCCAATGATCGCCACACATCAAGAACGACGTAAACAAGTCACAGAGGAGATGGTCAAACAGTTCATGACACCTAGACCTTTAAATTTTAACTTTTAAACAAGATTGGCACCATATGAACATTAAAGTGGACGTTTATTCAAGGCATCAATGCAGAATATTACATTTTCACAAATTAAAGATAGGAGTACAGCAGCACGTGGCATTGTCCTTCTTCATCATGAATGTTACGTATAATTTAGCCATATTTCTTTATGTGCTTTTTAGAAACATGTTATGTCATAGGTCTTACTTCAGCCTGAATACATAATGTGACACAGTACAAATTAACAGAAAATATGTAAACTGGAGGTCATAGACGATGGCTACGTATGAGAGATACCCATGATGTGAAATATGTAAAGAATGGAGACAGCCCATTTTTTCACATATTTCACATAATGAGTTTAATGTACAAAATGTGCTATTAAAAAACAACTTCAATATGACTACATATTTACAGTGGTTTGTGTCCCTGCCTTATAACAGGAACATGTGGTTAAGGCTTTGCTCTGAGTTCCCCAATGACTGTTGTAAATCATTGTGTGTGTCTTGGTGTGTGTAACTCATATCATTGGCCTTGGTGTAGTGTGCTTTTGTAGGTCGATACTTAATAATTAGTCTCTGATGAAGGCTACTTATAAATTCAGTACTGAAGGGAAAATGGCAGAGTGCTTCTGGGTTGTTCAGTGACTGATCAGAGTTCTTAAACTTACATTAATGTTCTACAAGGAAACTGGCTGAAAGGCAAAACGGGTCAGTTCATCATAAAGTCCTAAACCCTGAACAAATTTACCTTGTGCTGTAAGCGGGGTTGCTGCAAGATCTGAGTTTTCTCAGTTTACAGAGCCCTTATAAGCACTGTTCATATGGCTTTTGCCAGGTTATACACAAATAGTCCTACATTATGGGTATTAGACATTTTTGACATGCAGCTTAATGTTTATTATATTTCCCTGGAGGCCATAATCTATTCTCCCATTCACATACTCTGTACTTTTTAACATATTCTACCACAGTACCTGAGGAATTAAAAGCCAAATAATTAAAAGCCTAGTAATTAGTCCATAGCCATAGCCCAGTATTGCAATAGTCAATGGTTAGATTTAATTGAAATAATATTCCCAGTGTCTTGTCAATGTCAAAAGTTTTTCAACTGAACACTGCAGGCTGCGCCCAAAGCTGCACCTTAGGGCCCCTATCCCAGTGTTATACTGATATTATACATAGGGTTAAAATGTATTAAATAAACTTGTCTTTATTTGAACTCGTCCTACAACAGATCAACCTCTGCAGATGACGAAGAGCACGATAAGAGTGTTGATTTTGCCGGTGGTGAAGAAAGCTGTGTGTCCGGGACAGCCAATCGCCGCGTGGGGCGGACCGCAGCACCGGGGGGAGTTGTCTTGTGGATCCTCACGCCATTGGGCTTTCTTAAAAAGGACTGACGCGCTGGCCTTTTCTCTCTGCCACACTCACGTCTGTACAGAAATAGCAGCGCTTGGCGCTCAGACAGAAGCTGTGGTGGAAGTGAGGACACATCAGCGTAGTGCCACAACGAGGAAACGCGGAGCCCGTGCACTCCTCCACAGTCTATTTATCCTTCAGATCAGATTTATCTTCCAGAGCCGAATCAAAGGCGCAAAAGTGTAACTCGTGAACAGCGACTGATTCCTCTCAAGTTCGCCCGACTTCCGTTTTTAGGCAGAGTTTGGGTGGAATGGCACTGGACTTCGCCGCGGGTTGTGTGGGAGGTGAGTTTTCTACATGGTATTCAAGTAGCATTAGCATTCATTAGCTTTCTGAGATTCTTCATTGACTTCTGCAGATGTTGCCAAATAAAGCAGCCGCGTCTTAAAATGCAGCAAAACCAAAATGCAGATTTTTCAGAAGCTGCATTCCACACAGGGAGTGGTGCCTGGGGGAAGTTTTGGCGTGTGGCCATTCATCCAAGACACAGTTTTGCATCACCTGTGTCAGAAAAATGTTGTGTTTACATGATCACATGCTCCTGATCTATAGGGTATTGGATCTCTGACATCAGGCCTGCCCTACATTTAGATGAAAGTGTTCTTGTTGGAACCCTTCACTTCAGATGTTTGGGAAAGTTGACACATGTTTAGTGTTTGCACAAGGAGTGCACCAAGGTCCTCATAGACACACACTGCTTTAGTTTTAGTTTGTTCGTCCTTTTAGAATCAAATTAACTTACTCAGGGTTACTCTCATCTAATCACTAATCCATAATCTATAGTCTATACTTCATATTAAATTAGTTGATGGATAATGAAGGTATCATATAGTCTAAAGAATAAGCTTTAGAAGTATTATGAGATGGTATTGAAAATGTTTATTTCTATTATTTATAATGGGCTAAGCAATTCTTTTGGGGCAAGTAAAGGTTTAACAGTGCAAAGAAAGCCAGTATGTTTTTCTAGTATAGCCCTTTGCTTTATCTCTCTGTGTATATGACCTGGTGGCCTGTTGCAGGTGCTGCTGGTGTGCTGGTGGGACATCCATTTGACACTGTGAAGGTGGGTGTTGGAGTCCTCTGTCCTGCTCATTTCATGTACACACTTGTAGATTTGTGGCCAGACTGGTGTTGGCTGCGTGGGAGTGATTCCACATAAGCCTAAGGTACACACATACTACAAAAAATTTTTTGAATATATTGGCAAACTGAACTATAGATGTATGAAATAAATATAGCTTATCATAGAATTTAGGGATGCACCAATCCAGCTTTTTTAGTTCCAATACTGATTCCGATACTATGGCGTTGAGTACCTGCTGATACCCAATAACAACCAATACCAGAGCAGAGACAGAAAAACAAAAATAAAATGTGACCAAAATGATCGAAATGTGTTGTGTAGCTGTTATGCACCTCTCAAACATCTACAGAACAACTTTGTGTAATAAAAAACATTCAAACATTATGAGACTTTCTGGGCCAACTACAATAAGTAAAGTCTTACTACATCAGTGTATATGTCTGACCAGGATATTGGCTGAAACGATATTTGGAAGTCGATCTCCAATGCAGCAAATTTTTCATTATTGCCACCGATAACCAATACCAGTATTGGATCAGTGCATACCTAATAGAATTACACATGTATTTGATATTTAAGAACGATTCTGAATGTGAAACTGTATATAGCCTCAGAGTAATGAGAGCTTATCCAAACATTACAACACTGAAGCACTGCTTACAAAAGCTGCTGCTCATCTTTTCGCTACACAAGTACATTCTTGTGAATGCACTCACTGACCTTACACATGCTACTGGCTCTGGCCATGGGAACCTTCTGTGACAGTACACTCCTTGCGCTACACTTGCAAAAGCACTTTGAGTTTTGAATCTTTCTCTATGGCCAAATTAGGAATTTCCCAACAAACACACAATGTTACTTGAGTTGAAGTTCACACTCAGTAGATAAGTAAGGCTTTCATCGTGTTTTCAGAGGGCAGAAAAGCTGGATAATGGAATGTTGTGTACAATGCTTTCAATGTGATTTCTTCCTGAGTGGGTGTGTGCTGTGGGCCTGGGGGAGGCTGTTTTAACAGTGCCAGTGTCACTGTGTTGTAGATGAGAGAGAGACATAAACGCGCTCTCCACGGAAATAGAACCTAGTAAGTACGGTCAAGGTCTTCTTTCTCTCCCCTGTCTCCCCCCCGCTGTGAACTGTTAATCACAAATGAATTTTGTCCCTTTTGAATGTACCCTCTCCCTTCAAAGAAACCTTCATAGCTTTACTACATGAGCTGTCCTTTGAATCCCTCCATCCCCCAGTAAAACTGCTTTTGTTCTTAGGTGCGACTTCAAGTTCAGAATGTGGACAAACCTCTTTACCGCGGGACATACCACTGTTTCCAGTCCATTGTCCGCCAGGAATCGGTAAGATGTGCATTGGCTATAGTGATATTCAATTTCATCTTGTTGCCCCAAAAGTCAACATGTAATACCTACACTTTAAACACCGCTTAAAGCTACCATCCAGTTTCTTGGAAACCTGCCATCCCCTGTAACCTCACCTGGCCTTTGTTCAGGCACAGCTGTGGCTCACTATCAGAGTGCAGCAACATAGATGGCATCTAGTGGTGAAATGTGAGAATTCAACATGGCCAGGTTGGCCAGTCTAATTACGGATTGGTCGTTTTAAACCTAATGAAATGGTTCCAACTTCTTCCTGGGCAGTCTGCAGCGTGTGCCCACCATGTGCCCACCATGTGCAGTCATAGGCCATAATGGAATAGAGAGAGAGAGAATCGAGCAGGGCATGTGCCTTCAGTGTGCCAGCCCCTGAGATGGGGCAGGCAGGGCAGTGGTGATGAGGAGGGGGTGGTCTTTTTTGTGAGGTCAGCCAGGATGTCTGGCCTAATTTAAGCATGTGCCATTTGAGTAAGTGGGCTAAGCTTGGTCTCAATACATTTGTCCTCTCTTCCACTGTACTGCTGCAAGTGTGAGTAGTACATTTAGTTTGTATCATAATGTCAAATGTACAGTCTTAACTCTTTCTCAGAAAGATTGTGTATTCATGATAATAAAAATCTGATTATACTGAAGTGTATTTTCATTATTGCTATAGTAGAGCAATAGAACAATACCTCAGCCTCAGATTTCCCTTTTAGGTTATTTATATGTGTAAACAGTCTGTTCTGATTGTGAAGGTGGTTACTTGGTTTGATTGAACAGAAGGTGCAGAGTCAGCCCAGAGGAAGTAAAGCATCCATGTGGATGTGTGGGTCAGCCACGCACTCTGCGGGGGAATAAAACTGCTGTCATGATGGGGGCTTTTTATTGCATCAGATCATTTTAGAGAAGTAACTGAGCAGACTCAAGAGTGCACCTCTGTATCAGCAGCTGTCAACTACGTTTTCAAGGGCAGCCACTACACTCCACTCTTGGAGATAATGCTAAAAATAAAACAAAATACAAAAGATGATCTCTGTGACCTGTGTTGTAGGCTCTGGGACTGTACAAAGGCCTGGGCTCTCCCCTGATGGGCCTAACCTTCATCAATGCCATAGTGTTTGGGGTGCAGGGGAACGCCATGAGGAAGCTAGGCCGGGACACCCCTCTGAACCAGTTTCTGGCTGGAGCGTCTGCTGGGGCGATTCAGTGTGTCATCTGCTGCCCCATGGAACTGGCCAAGACGCGCATGCAGATGCAGGGCACAGGGGAGAAGAAGTCCAAGAGGAAGCTGTACAAGAATTCTTTGGACTGTCTGGTGAGGATTTACAGGAAGGAGGGACTGCGCGGCATTAACCGGGGAATGGTGACCACTCTGCTCAGAGAGACACCTGGTTTTGGGGTCTACTTCCTGACCTACGATGTGCTGACGCGACATTTGGGTTGTGAGCCCGAAGACTCCTACATGATTCCCAAGCTGCTGTTTGCTGGTGGAATGTCCGGAATTGCCTCCTGGATCTCCACCTATCCTGTGGATGTGATTAAGTCCCGCCTCCAAGCAGATGGAGTGGGCGGGGTTAATAAATACAGTGGCATTATGGACTGTGTTCGGCAGAGCCTTCAAAAAGAGGGATGGAAGGTGTTCACTCGTGGGCTCACCTCCACACTACTCCGAGCCTTCCCTGTTAATGCCACAACCTTTGCTACAGTGACTCTGTTCCTCATGTACATGAGAGAGGGAGAAGAGTGTACCATCCAGGGTCCAGAGCCCCCTAGTGTCCCACTGCAGTCACTGCAGCCTCAGTCCCAGCCTAGCAGCATGTAAGTCTGCACCTATTGGCCATTCAAAGTGATCTTAGCTTTTTACGTAATACTCTATTTTAAGAAGACTATACAATATATGTAAATATTGTCAGTTTTGTACAAATGGTGATGTCAGTATTTTCCTTTTTTGATGTTATAATGGTTTGTTACATAAAGCAAAGTGGTAGAACTTTTAGGTCAAATCTAAACCATATCAGTACATTTTGCTCTTTCTAATTAAGCAGCGGTGGCCCTTTTGTGAAGAGTCTTTGTAGAGGTACCCCCCTAGTTACAATTACATAGACTTCCATACTATTGTCACTTTTGTACACAATTCTAGCAGCTGTAATTATAAAGGTTTAGGTTTTGTTTTTAATTTATAATGGTTAAACCAATCATGCAGTAATATCTCTTGTCAATTTTTATTGAACCACAAACCATGTCAATCTATGATCTGATACCAAAAGATCTTTTAAATGTACATATTTATTGTAGCTGTTGCTACAGTACTTTGTCTTGTTACTTCTTTTTAGCAACTGTCCTATGGCTTTTCTATTTATTTTATATTTCTGTATGCTGTGATTCTCAAACTGTCTAAACTGAGTCAGACACATAAGCACGGGTAGTACATACTGCTCCTCTTCAGCAGGTCATATGTCCAGGAGGTGACTGTTTTAGTGATATTTAATAAATAAAGCATTGTCTATTTGAGTGGAGCCTGCTGCTTTTACCATGCTCCTGCGTATTGATTGTTGCCGGCTTGGTGCAGCTTTGATGCTCTTCCAAAGGCAAGTGTAAATACTGTGAATTTCAGTAGACCTGGGGGTATTCCATGAAGCGACCTAAAGCGAAAGCCTGGCTTATTTGGGCAATCCAGGCTTGTCAAAGCCTCAGTTCCACCAAAGTGACGAACCAGAGGTGGCACTGAGATGCCGCAGTAAAAAGCACCCGGAAACAAACCTGGTCAGGACCAGAATAACTGTCAAGACTATTTTAGCTCCTAGAACGTCTAAAGAAACAGTTTAGTCAAAAGTTTCAGCACGTGTAGTTACATACCTGTGTCAGAAAACCTCTCTGCCTGATACAGTCTGAAAAAGTGACTTTTACAGTCCATACGTTCCTACGCACTGGACACGCGTGTGTACTCATTAAAAAGGCACAAACCGTATAAAAGCCTATGGCCATTATTTCATGAACATCATCTTGTCCATGTGGCTGTTGTGAGGGGCAGTGCAGCTTTTACGCACAGACGCTGGTTTGGATTCTGAGGGTTCTGTCTGTTCGCTCCATCACGTCTGTCTCTCTTCATTCCCTCGTCTCTCGCTCCCTGTCAAACTGCAAATACCTTGGCGTGGATTGTTTAGTTTGTTACATATGAAGAGGTCTGTTAGAGCTTTACTTTTACGCACAGCGGAACTTAAGCTCCGCACGTACACCGCGCATCAAAAAGGGGTCAGGCATCTTCATTCCCCGGTGCATTAACCAGGCTCCACACTCCGCATCCAGCTCCCTCTCTACACGGAGCAACCGGGAGAGGAGGAGCGAACAGGAGGGGAAGGGGGAGACGTGTCTTTGCTCTCGTTCCTCAGGTCAGAATGACCGGGAAAGCTGGAGCTAGTTTCAGCTCAGGATTTCAGGATAAGCCTGCACTTGTTAAGCGAATTTGATGGAACACCCCCTTAGGTCTCTTTGTTTTCTACGGTGCAAACGTTTAGTTAATTCATTTTGCTCTTGACACAAAGCAATGTGCACATCTCACTCCTGGTGGTGGTCAAACATCCCATGTCTGTTGTACTGTTTGTACATTTTTAAAAGTTCTTTCAAGTAAAACCTAAGTAGTTTATGGAGATTTTTTGAGTTAGTCTTTGCACATCTTGGTGTGGAGTCACTTAAAATACATGGAGTATTTCCAACACAAAACTACAACAAAACTAGTATAACAGATCTTCTTTTATTGGTTGACGTAACTGACAGCTAGCCTTAGTTAGATGGGTAACAGTAAAGTGCCTATAAAACATTAACCATTATTTAGATGCTTAACTTTGCCCACTAATAAAGTATACATTTACAGTAGTTATGGGTATGTGGGGGTAACTCACTTGGAAGGAGACAGTAATGGTGTCTCAAGAAACAGGTTAGAGACCCCTAGTGTTTACTTGAGCACATTACAAATGTGCTGACTTCAGGTGCATCTAAATTTTTTCTCAACACTCAACTATAACAAAATGGCTTTTTATGACAAAATATAAATAATTTATTTACACAGAAACATCATTTAAGTTCAGCTAAAATACACAAACAAAAGTTCTTAAATTATTTATCCCTGATTTTGCAGATTGTGCAGTCAAAGGTGGTTACTCTAAATACATTTACAACCAACTTTATGGCCTGTGTATAAAAAAAGTAAAAAAAAAAACAAAAACAAACTCACATCTACTTCTCCCATTAACTCTTAGTTTTAAATTGCTATGTCAGTCTGCCAAATTAACAATAGTAAATAACATTAGTTCTTAAAATGTTTTTTTTTCTTTTACTACAGAACTGACACATGTACATGAAATAAGAATGCAGCATTATATTATTAGTTAGTATATTGCACATTTCCTTGGTTTGCTCTCATTTTGTTAATAAGCAGCTTGTGTTGGTTCTATTTTGACGTGTTCATGAGAAAAGAGTCACAAGAATATCTCAGAAATCTGTAGACCTCCTCTGCCCTGGAGCGGCTCATGCAGCCTCCCTCTTGTATGGCTTCAATGGAACTGAAAGGTAAGAACAGAATTATTTATTATGCTAGTCCTGATGGTAAACCTAGAGCATAGGTTATGAATTTCACTAAAACGTAGTTCATAACATAATAACATCCTTAAATATATGCTTAAAATCCTTCCTAGTTTGACAGTTTTAGAGAAGTTAGGGAATTTTACTTCCTGGTTGGACATGGACAGCAATCATACTGTAAACAAGGGCCAAAGCTCACCTAATTTACACAATAGTTATTATCTACCAGCACCTTTATTTTTCCTAAAGGTACACTATAACTTTTTGGAGGAGGCATGTCATCTGCATGATTCCATGGAAATAGAAAGTTGGAACATTCTCAATAGACATTGATACATTTTATGCCATACTATGAAATATTATAGCCAAAGGATCAACTTTTCCATGGAAACAAGAAGGAGGAGGCCCTTTGTGTGGTTTGTGGAGATGCAAGCCTGCTCAGAGTAAGGACGCAGTTGTTTAGGTGCAATAACAAAATGAAAGAAAAAAAAAACAAGCTTTTATTGCAGTGTATTTTTTGGGTGAAGTGTTACATACTGTGGCTTCAAAATAATGTTGACAATGTATGTTAAAGTCAGAAAAATGCATTTTGGATGGCTTTTTGTGTATTGATAACATAGATAAAGGGATTCTGCGTTTGTTTATTTAGTCAAAGACTGTAAACTATTGAAATTACGGCTGCTATTCAATTTAGTAGAACCTGAAATGAGCTTTTCTTTCCCCCCAACATTTCTTCACACACAGCGCTGGACTGATATAAAACTATGATAAATATTTACCACAGGTATTATCCCACTGACTGAAGAAGAAAAACACGAAAACCTGTTACCTCACCTGTTTATGAGCTTGCCAACTGTCCTGAAGTTGTGGCACAAATTGAGTGCGTGCACGTAGTTGACTGAGGGTAAGTTAAGATACATCTGCAGAGCCTGTTGCCTATGCGCACCGGTCACCTCCAGGGGTACGGAGATCCCATGAGACTTCCTCTGCTCCAGACCGGCCAGCTGTACCAACAGGGCGGCGCTGTCCTCAGGGCCATTAGACCAGAGCAGTTTCAGCCCTGAGCGAACCAGAGCGGCCAGAGTACTGTCGTAGTAACATGTTCTCTGGAAAGGCCGCGCTGTGTCACCTTTAAAAGCAAGCACATCTGTGGTGAGTGAAACGTGCAGTATGCAATACATTGTCACGTGGGCCTAAACTAGCATGATGTTGAAATATTACATAAACATACATTGACTTTGTCAATAAAAAGTCTACTTGCTATCCATCTCAAATTTTATTATTACACACCAGTTGTCATTTTGGAACACATTTTCAGACCATATTTCTTTGGACATGTATTTATCACACTGGGGGTTCTAAAATTTGTACATATTCACATCATGGGGACCTGCCTCCCTATAAATTTGGTCACCATATTGTAAATGCTGTGTAAATTATGGATCAACAACATGATTTAAAGTTCAGATATGGGATAATTAGGTTAGGTTAGGTAATTATTAAATGGGGTTAAGTTAAGGATTAGTCTCCAAAATATAAATGTAATATCCTATGTGAATTCAATTTTAAATGTATTTAATTTAATCAAATTTAACTGTTTAAATATTATGGATAATTAAACTATGCTACTTTCAGAAATCATACACAGCACATTTATGGAATAAACAAATGCCAGCAGAGGGCACTGGAACCTCACTTACTGATGCACATTGGAGTCATGCAGAGTAAACAAGGCTAAAAACAATAGCTGCTAGCGCTGAAGCTGTGCAGTGAAGGCAATGTTGCCCGGATGAAAATAAATGGACCAGACGGTAAAGAGGTGCAGCCTAATGTAAAAGGAGACAGCCTAAATATTCAGGATTACTCAAACATGTAAGATTGGAACATAATTAACAACTCAAAAAATCAGTATTGTTGTTTATTTGTGAATTGTTGGTGTTGTGTTGTTGACAATAACCAACCTGGCTTGATGCGGTCCTTTTCTACAACCAAGCACACTCTTTCAAACAGCCTCTGTAATCTGTTGACCCTCTCGACCAATCGCTTCCTGTTTTGAGCGGAGGCGAGCTCTGATTGGCCGTGTCTCTCCACAGCCATGCGGGCGCTCACAATGATGTAGCTACTGTCCAGAGAGCACACATGGACCAAGGCAGAGTGACCCTGCCGCAGACAGGTCACAAGCTCCACAGCTCCTGTCAGGCACCGACTGTCCACCAGGAGGCGCACTTGGCCCACTGCACAGGTTTGAGGGGGGGCAAGTGCTGACACTGAGGGGACGCTCTGGGGAGGAGAGACTAGATTAAATTAGATATTGCATGTATAGTGAGTAGATGGCTGTATAATCTGTTCAAGTAAATGCATTATGCGAAGATATGAGTGACAGTTGGGCCGGTGGCTCAGCGAAGCACAGATCATTTTTTACATTTTGTTCATTGTAAAATGGTCTAAAGCAGCTTAATAATAGCTGCACAACTAATGAGGCCTGTCTCTTCATAGTGGCATTTTGCCGAAACAACTGCAGATTTTCAATTGTGTGTTTACTGCGTGACATTTATGAACCTTAACTAACTGCAAGTATTTACCCAGAAGTGGGCAGTTATTGGAGTTAGGGGAAAAATACATTTTCTGAGTACTTAAGCTTTCAAATGCAGCAGGACATAGACACAAAGTAGTCTTATGTTAAGGGATCATTATAAAATGGTAAAAGATTTTAAAAGTCTATTTTTCCTAATTTGTCCCTTTTAAGAACAAATGTTTACCTGAGCAGAAACATTGGTGGATAAAAGAGATTCTGACTCCACAAAGTCCAGCTCATCAGACAGGAGATGCTCAGTTTCTATTCTCTTGCGACACCTACAAGACAAAAAAAAATGTTTAATATAATATTGATGTCAATATTGTACAAAAGTATTTTTTTCTCCTCTTGGATTACAAACATTTAAGGGCCTGTACCTGATTTTTAAACAATGTGAAACATCTGTAGTGTGAACTGTATCCCTGCCTACTCCTTTCACAACTGTCATATTCTCATGTAGTTGTTTCCTCACTGTTCCCAACAATCTCAATTTTCTGTCATAGTGCATTTACAAGATTGTAAATGCAACACTAAGAGAGTAAAGTGTCTTCCAATTAAGAACAACACAATTAGAGCATTCATTCACCTCTCTTCCCGTTGTTCATTTGTGGGTAAAGTCTTCTGGGCCCGACTCTGCCTCAACACTTTAGATGCAGTAGATGAAGAGGAGGACTGTCTGTTCTGATGCTCCACTTTGTTCCCACAAGCTGAATTTGACCCATCATCTATTTTCACCACAGCATTTGCATCATTGCCCTCCGTCTCTTCATCGCTGGAGTCCTGTATGCGTATGACCCGGGCGAGTTTTGCTTTCGCGCCCCCTCTGTTTGCAGGCGGTACATGTGTTTTGCCCTTGGCTCTGGCCTGGTGAAGGAACACTCGTCTCCTGGTGGCGTATTGTCTCCTGCCATCCACGTAAGACTCTTCAGGGAGCAGGGGACCCACTCCTTCCTCCTCCTCTTCGCTGTAGTCTTCAGTCTGCTCCTCTTCATCACTGCCCACCACAAAACTGTCCTCGGCATACGTCTCATCCATCTCTGGGACCTGCAAATCATTTTACAAGTTTAAAAGTGGCCATATTAGGCTTTCTTGACAGAGGGTTGGCTGTAGACCTCTGTTAAAAAGCCCAAAGCTGATCATTGACAATTTGAAACTATGGAATCTTGTTTTGATTGAAGTTCAATTAATTCCACGGCTATAATGGAAAATATATGTTTGTAACTGTCTGTGTAAACAGTCTGTGTATGCATCTGTCAGTCACCTACAATAGATGAAGAATTTCGAAAAGCCAACGTTTTCTTTTTTTCTTTTTTTTTTTTAAGTAACAAAATCCCTAGACGTTTCGGTGTTGTCTTCAGTTTATTCCTAAATCATAACATTAATTTCTGAGAGAAAACTAGAACATAAAAAATGTGACTGAAGTTGAAATACCTGGGAGAATATATCCATGTTATGATGATTCTTATAGGACATTTTGAACTTGCCAAGCATCGCAGGACTTCGGACAGATTTGAGGTAAACCCCGTGCATCTCTGATTCTAAAAATGTAAAAAAAAAAATACATTATCAACAACCACATCAGACTGTAAGCATACTATTAGGGCTGTAGTCCTTTAGTCGTTCAGTCAATTAATCGGTCCATATTTCCTAGTCGACCAAAATTACTAATCATTACTAATCATTTTATTTACATTACAAGGATTTATGTTGGACAACAGCAGATAGGAGTTATTTCGTGAGTGAGTTAGCTGAAGTACAATCTGTTTTTATATAAATACATTGTTTCCTAGTGCTTTTTTCTCTATAAATAGTTATTTTTAGCTTGAACTCCCGTACAGGTCTAGTCTTCTGAGTGCAGACTGGGTCAGATACGCAGAGGTGGGTAATAGTTTTGAGAGCTTTTTCCAAACCCCCTTTTTAGTCTTTATCAAGCCCTACAGCCCTACATACTGTACTATTACTGTACCATTGAGTCCCTGGGAGAGGTGAGAGTTGTCCACCACGAAGCCTTCTAGCGACCGGTTCTGCTCCTCTCCGTCCTCTTCGTCGCTGGACACACCATCCTCATCCTCGGACAGCTCGGCCTCATCGTCCAGGAAGTGGTGGACTCGGCAATGGGAGGAACGCTGACGGGGGAGAGGAGACATCAGTGAAAATGTCAGGTCTGATACACGCTCAAGGTGACTTCTTAATCGGACCAGTGGTATTTAGCTATACAACTGGCATTTGGGTTTTTCTATGTAAACAGAGATGAGAGGTGTGGGGAATGAAGCGCAGTGGGAAAGGGCAATGATAGATGTTGAGATAATGCTAAAATTGATAGATGGACAAAACATCTAATGTGATTTTTCTGGCAAACAATGTGATTAGATAGATAGTGGTCACATGCATTTTCTAAAATGTTTGTAAAGGTCTAAACTACAGTGTTGTCCCTTTACATAATTAGGTGGTATATTTTATGGTTTGCAGAAGACATTATATTAGTATAGGCCTTTAAACGACTAATACAAAGTTTGGTTAACTAAGACCCCATCAACCGATTAATCGACTAAAGAACTAATGATTTCGTTTAGATTATAAGGATTTATATTGGACAACACCAGAAAGGAGAAGTCGTGAGTGAGTGAGTGAGTTAGCTGAAGATTTGATATTATTGTTGGCATTTATGTATATGTAAAAGTAAAAGTATTTATTTTTATTTATTCTTTTATTTAATAGGGACAGTGCATATTGATGAACATCTACAACATTGCAGTGTAAATATGACCGATTATAGCAAAAATGTAGTCCCTAGGCAGGTGACACCACAGCAATCAAAGTAAACTCATGATTGAAAAGCTGAATGTGTCTGCATATAAATACATTGTTTTCAAGTACTTTTCCCTACATAAATAGTTGTTTTTGCATGAACTTGCATGCAGTTAGTCTCATGAGTGCAGTTTGGGTCAGACACACAGAAATATGTTATACTTTTGGGAGCTTTTGCATTTTTTAGTTGACTAATCAATCAGCACGACATGTCTTTAGTCTTTAGTCATGTCTTTAGTCTACCAAGTATTTCTTTAGTTTACTACAGGCCTATACACCTATACACAGGTGTACAGGTGTGTGTGGTCATGTTTTTGGTCACTTTGGTTCACACAAATGTTACCAGTGTACATATAGACAAATACCTGGTCTTTTCCTTGTTTTAGATGTTTCCTTTTTGGTTCTGGTTCGGGGTTGCTTTTTTTGAAGACCGTGTCACTCTGGAAATCATCATCAGATATAGCTCCTTTCTCCACTTCACTAGACTGGGGATAAAGCATACCATGAATCTATAATATTAATACAAAACTACAGTTTGTGGAATGATACATTGTAATGAGATAATGTACAATATAATCCCAACTGTATGCATGTAATGACATATATTGAGCTTAGGCTAATAAATTAAAACTTACTGTATCAAGTGCAGCAGCACGTTTCCTCTTCAGAACAAATGGAGAGTCCACGTCACTGACATTTCTTGTCTAGTAACAGGGAACATGAGGAATACATGCATAACCCTTAAGTATTCACAATGTATTGCAATGTGACAATTACCAGTGCCATACTGAATTATGAATGTGCATGAAGTTGTGTGTAGAAATGGTTGCACAGATATCTAGTGTCTTGTCATCATGGACAGAGGACAGGAAGACAAACAAATGAAAAGGTCCATTAGCTGTTATCAGTGTCTATGGTCCTACTGAGATAAGGATGCCTTTAAAGCAGAGCGGATGGTTGTCAGGACGACAGCAGGTACTGATGGAGAAGATGGACTGATGTGTCTGAATGAGATATCATCAGTCTATACACAAGAGATGGACGTGGAATTGGCTTGGCTGATTGTGGTGGATTACATTTGACTTTCACAGCGACAAGAGTCAATATTTAAAAGAATGGTTAGTGAGGCAGCAGTGTGGCACAATTTTAAAAAACATCAATGATTTATAAATACAGTTACATTTATTTTATTATTATTTTGTTTTCTGTAATTCTTTGAGTTCTACTACAGACCCATACTCCCACAGTAGTACTATATTTAAAGGACCTATATTAAGCAATTTTATAATGTTCTTCATCACAAACATACCTGGTGTTGTGTTTTGTTTCATTCACACGTTTAACACACAAACCCTGTACATTTAGGATGAGTTCTTCTCTCAAACAGAAAATACTCTGTTCCACCCTGTTCCACACAGAAACTGCTCCTCTGTGTTTTTAAACTCCATTCACCTTCACTCTACTGAACTGAAGGTAAAACTATTGCTTCATGAACAGAGCATTTTCAGCTTTGAAGATGTGGACAGATTAACAATAAAGTACTACCCAAACATGTGTGAATGAAACAAAACACAACTCCAGGTATGCTAACAACATTCTAACATGATTTACACCTCACAAGAGTCAATTTTGCATAATATAGGACCTTTAAGATTAAAAGATGCTATTGTATGCTGTTGGTGTCAGCTAGGTCTGAAAAAAATGGGGGGAAATTATTTCTACAAAAACTTAGTTCTGTGATTGATGAGTGAAACTCCTGAAGAATTGGCCATAGAAAAAAGACAGAATTATGAACTGCTGAACTAATAAGAATCACATGCATTTCGGAACATTTTATTGTCATCTTAACTAGAATTAGCAGATTTTATACACAGCAACCCCATGCAGACAGGGGATTTGGTCATTCACAGAAGATAGGCTCAAATAACTGATTTGTTCAATGTGACCAAAATTGGGATTTCTATTTGACGTTTTGACATTTTGCAACTCTGCTCCAAAAATTACCTTTTCCGGGGATGAGAAATAGTTGACCTTTTTGTGTTGTTTTCGATTTTGGATCACCACTTCCTCCTCACTGTCAGTGCTGCTTTTCACTGAGAACAACAAAAATACACCAAAAACATGTTGGCATCATACTTTCATAAAATGGGTGCATAAAAAAATTTATATTGATTGTGGTACCTGGATCCCTCCTGCTCTCTGCTCCTTTGGTCTGGTTTAGTTTCCGTCGAGGTGCTGATGTGTGAAGTGAAAAGATTGGAGAAGGGAGCGCACTTCCTGTGGCACCCAAGGGAGAGGAGGGGAAGAGACCTGACTTAGTCACGGATCCTAAACGTGGGGTGGACAGTCTGGCTTCTCTGGACTGCACAGAAGGCCCCTCCTGCTTAGAAAAACCAGAAAAACCAGTATAGGGAGTGGAGGAGCTGGAGCTAGCTTGAACAGAGAGTCGAGGGGTTTTAGGTTGTGGAGATGGTGGTATACATTTCACTTCGGTGATCTCCTCCTCCTCAGAATCATCCATTGAGAAACCAAGATCAAAATTTACAGAGAATAAATCGTTTGAATTTTCAAAAGATTCGGGTAGCAAATTTCTCGTACATATCGGCTCTTCAACAGCAACTGATTCATTTGCTAGCCTAGTGCCATTTTTGACAATCAGAGAATTATCAATATGTGTATTCTCTAATGCCATTATTTTTGTAATATTGTCACCATTTTCCAGGATTTCTGATTTGTTTATTTCACAGTTGTCCTGCTCCTTTTGATGAATGGGTGAATCTTCCGGTGTAGGGACATCCAGAATTGACATTTGTAAGAAGGCCTCATCATCTTCAAATAAATCCATGCTCTCATTTATATCAGGTTTAAAAGTTGTACTTTCTGTACCACTTTTTACCACTTTTACCACTTTCTCTGTTGTTTCTATATTTGCATCTTCCTCATATACATCATCTTCAAAAACTTCTTCCCATGTTGGACTGTTTTGAACTGTATTGTTTTTATCTGATGGGCTTTTAGCTCGTGAATCTTCCATACAGTTTGCATTGTCACTGATCTCCATCTCCTCTTCCTCATCGTCATCATCGAGGGTGAAACTGACTTGAAATGGCTGACACGGCAGCTCCTTTGGTGAGACAAATTCTGAATCTGAACACAAAATATCTTCGAAATCCAGTGATGGCGGTGAACGAGACAAGAGCTCCGAAACATTTGCGAGAATAACTTTTAAATGATCGTCTCTGTCCATTCCCACTGGTTTAATCGAAGAAGGACGACAACCCCAATCTGGCAAATAGAACATGGCCTGAAGTTCAAGATCCTCATCCTCATTAAACTTCAGTGGAATATAATTGTGGTTATGAGCTGTTAGACTGGACTTTATATGCTCTTGATTAGGATTCAAAATACAGTCATCCTCTAACAGATCAATACAATTGTCATTCACAAGTATTGGTGAGGTAGTTTCAACAGCAGCAGCGCTTTCAACAGGAAATCTTTGCTCCTCCTCAGGTAGCTTCAGTTCAGGTTCCTCATTGATAAAGTCAGGGTCATATAAAGATGAATGACTTGTTTTTTTGGTTTTCGCACATGGCTTTGATTTCTTCCGTGCATTCTTGGAGTTAGCTTCACAAAGGTAAGGCCGGAGCTCATCTTCATAGTGACACTGCCCCTAAAAGATGAACACAGGATAGAGTTATAGGTTGGTTTTATGGCTGAAAAAAAATGATGAGAAATATATTGGTTGACTGATATTTGTACTTTTTAGCATATCGGCCTTAAAATTCAAGCAGAGGCCGATATTTTGTTTGGCCATCCAGCTGCATCCTTATGGATAAAGAGTATACAGTACGCTTAAAGCTTTATATGAACACTTCTAAAGAGGGTACTGCAGAAATGTAACTACAATGCTTTCTTATCTTAGAGTAAAACAGAGCTGTGGATGAGTTTCAACAAAATTCAAATTAGATCATTTGGCTAAAATGACCAAAATCGGCATTACATATCGGCCTAAAAATATTGGGGCCAAAAATATCGGCAGAGCTCATCAGCTTTCGGTTTCTCTGGATCCTAAACAATTGATATCGACATTGGCCATGGAAAAAAACATATCGATGAATCTCGAATTAGGATTCCCTTTTATTGTAAACGTTTTGTATCAAATTGGAAAGCCCAAAATTGATTGTGAAAACTCCATAACTGTATCCTTCCCTCACTACTTTTAGGCTGAATCAGGTATGAAGAATCAAAATACAAATTGTCTTACACTCCGAGATGCACACCCCCACTGACATTTGGAATCTCATTTTACAGTGGAGTTGTGGCCCCGGTGTAACGTTTTACATGTTTTAGTGATCAGAGAACTTTTGCTGTGAGGTTGAAGCTCTAACCACTGTGCCGCTCTGCAGCAACAGAGCATGCATCACCTTTTTTCTTTTTTTTTCAGCCGCTAAAACACAAATATCCAATAATTACTATGATTAATCTGTTCTTGCCCTGTGACCTAGGACCTGTTAAGTACTTTCTATCACAAGCTATTAGAGAGCAAATGGAGATTGAGAGAATTTAGATTATTAATACTTGGAAAATCAGTCATTGTGTTAAATATAAAACCAAGGTGCAAATGATTACTGAAAGTGCTCATGCCTCTCTCATCTGTTACATTACCTGAGAAATGCAGTTGACTTGATTTTGATGAAAAACAAGTGAATGGGAGGAGACATGGAATCTGTCTACTGAGTACTTGGACTTATAACCCAGAAAAGCTTTGGCAGAACCTGCTGTGTTCTATAATTTCAGGTCACAAGATTTATTAGCACCACGCAGAGATCGTCTCCTGCCCACTGTACCGCAAATTCAGAACAGTATGGACTGTCCGCTTCAATTTTAAAGAAACGAACAGTCTATAATTTTAATGGTAGGTTTATTTTAACACTGAGACATAGAATATCAAAAAGAAAATTCAGAAAATAACTTTAAAGAAAATATATAAACTGATTTGCATTTCATTGAGTGAAATAAGTATTTGATCTCCTACCAACCACTAAAAGTTCTGGCTCCCACAGACCAGTTAGACACTAATCAACTTGTCACCTGAATTAAACACCTCTTTTTAACTAAAATCAGTCAATCCATCAGACTCCAAACTCTCCAACATGGGAAAGACCAAAGAGCTGTCAAAGGATGTCAGGGACAAGATTGTAGACCTGCACAAGGCTGGAATGGGCTACTTTGTCAGTGGGCAAACCTACAAAATCAGCAAGGGATTAAATACTTACTTCCTCCACTGTACTGCTCTATTTCCCTGAATTATTGAAGACAATGTTGGAAGTACACGTCTTACAAGTACACATACTACAGATAGGTCTACTTCAAAGAGTAGTTAAGGAACAGGTTGGCATTACAGATATCAAAATCAAAAAATGAATGAATCATGTTTTTTATGGAACCAAATCATGACTTTGATTTTAATTATGATTTATATATCTTCATATTGCATTGAAAGTAAAGTCAAATGCTTCTTCCGAGTAGGACTGTATCTGATTTTTTCCATGTATTTGAGCAAAATTTGTCTAACCCAGCACAGATATATTGCATAAGCAGCTCTCGAGGTCCAACTATTTCTGCTGTGTGCTGTCTGCCACAAATTATAAAGCGTTTTATTGTCCGAGTATCAGGTAAAGCACAGACAGCATGCTAGTTGTTGTTAGCTTTACCAAGACTGCAAAACTCAGCTCTTTTCCCCAAGAGTGGTGAAAAGCGCTAATTAACTACTAATTGCGGTGAATAATGCTCTGAATTCAAAAGGTATGTGAGGAATATCTCTGGATCACTGCAAACCTTTAAAATGAACTAATTCTAATGTTCACCTTTTAAAGCTACTAATCACTTTCTCAGAGCATTGCTGAGTGTTGGTGGAAAAATGCCTCTGTTTGAGCTGCATTTAAGAGATAATTAGTTAATCACATTCATATCATCACAGGAATGAGCTTACAATTAAATTTTAGTGTTGTCATGTTACTGAATTCCAATATCTGTTTGAATACTAAAGGAAAAGGCTTGATCGATTTTGATGCCACAAGGAGAATAGGAAGCACTCTCTTATAACAGAATGCAATTTTCAGCACACAATATTTGTTTTTCCAATAGTAGAATGTGTGGTCTTATATATTTATATGATTTTTGCAATATTGGTACATCAAATGAGTACTAGGGTCGATTTAGGCTAGATTTTGTGACAATCTGTACCTATATTACACACATTTTAAGCTGTTATAATGTTACCGCTTCAAAAACAGTTGAGTTGTGGTTTCCTTTATTATTAGTCTGCCTTGTGACGTCATGAAGTGGTAGTTTTCAAGTTAACAGCTACCTTTTAACTTTAGTTCAGTAGAGCAGTTCCAAGGCGAAAATCATCAAAATGATTCTAGTGAAGGTATTTGGAGTTTAAAAACACAGTGGAGCACTTCCTGTACATGATATCACAAGGTGGAACTGAGTGTTTTCTGTTTGAGAGAAAAACCTAAATATGCAGGATTTGTGTGTTAAACGTGTGTGAATAAAACAAAACAACTCCAGGTATGTTTTTGATGAGGAAACATAACATAAATCAGAAAATAGTGTAGTATGGGCCCTTTAAAAAGTAAGTACATCTCTGTGAGAGAGTTCAATAGAATATAGAATGCATACATTTAAAAAAATCTATAATCTGTAATATAATAAACTGTAAAAAACAGGGTTAAAATTTAAATAGGATTAGGCAAAAATAAGTGTTAAAAAACTTCAACCTAAACCCTTTTAATCTGTAAAATACTGCTATGCCTAATGACCAGAAATAAACTGATACCAATAATAAAAGACCAACAAACCCACGCAGTCAATAACATAATGTCATAATGCACAATGTATAGATGTTTAGAAGGTGAGTCACTGTTGCTAAGGGACAAAATTACTTTAAAGTTACTTCTGCTTCACCAAACCTGTTGCTACGTAGCATTAGTCTTGTTTCCTTTAATGTTATAAATATCATCTTTCCCTCAAACTTATTTTTATGCTAATATATTGTATTTTTTGCATCAATTTCTGATTGGCCAGTCCCCTCCTATTCTATGTACTCTATACATGTAGGTCATCACATGCTGACCCAGTTTCAGCTTCCTGGGTTTATGTAAGCTACAGAGAGGGCCTTATATAATCAGCAGTCCACCAATCATAACAAGCAGCAAGAGAAGCAGAGGCTAGCACGCACGCAGGCAGATTTTGAGCCTGACCAGACGGAGCAGACAGAGGGAAGGCTGCGGTCTGCGGCCAAGGAACAAAACTAATGGTCTATACTCTGATATAGGTGAAAGGGCCTCCAAAAGTCACCAGTAAGCTAAATAATGATCAGTACGCAACTAAAACAATTTTCTTTTTTGTAATAAATAGACAAGTATTATAGACAAAGTTAATTAATCTTGTTTAAATGGCCCATATTACTCTACTCTATCTATATTAAAATATTGTTTCCTCAACAGAAACATACTTGGAATTGTGTTTTGTTTTATTCACACATGTTTAACACAGAAACCCTGCATATTTAGGCTGAGTTCTTCTCTCAAGTAGAAAACAATATGTTCTACCTTGTGATGTCATGTGGTAATACAGGAAGTGCTCCATTGTGTTTTTAAACTCTATAAACTAGATTCATTAGAACTTCAGACTTGGTATTGCTAATCTCTGCTGAACTAATGGGAAAAGGCAGTTGTTAACTTGAAAACCAGAGCTTCATGACATCAACAAGGTGGAACAGCTCACAGGAGTAAATTTTCCGCAATATAGGGCCTTATATCATTAAATTCAAAATATAACATAGTTTCCATCTGGGTTGAACAATTTGGGAAAAATATCAAATTGCGATTTCTCTGACAAGCATTGTGATTATGATTTGATTGACGATTTATGATTTAATAATAGGATTCTGATCAACGTTCACATTTTAAACACATCCAGAAGAATTGACGTAAAGGGTTAAGAGTTTTTATGTTGAAAAAGACAGGATATTTTATTATTTCTGGAGGAAATTATAGTACTTCATAACTTCCAGTCTTTGCGATTTGCTAATTGTATCCATTCAAATTGTGATTTCGATTAGATTGTGAAAACGTTTAATTAACATTACTGGGGGCAGTTAGGATTGGTGTAATAATGATATTCTAGTGAGCAGTAAATTATCAGTAATACCTGTATAATAACCTAGTAAACTTAAGACTCCTGTTGTGCATATGATTTGATAACCTACAAGCACAACCCCATCTCTGTCCGTTTTGTTTTCACAGGTGGGCTTATCCTGGTACGGCACAGGAGGAGTTAGCAGTCAAAAGTTGACCCGATGCTAATCTCTGACCTGAATACAAGAATTTAGACCAATCTTATTGACTGCAGACTCAATACAAATGGGGTAAAATAGGAAGCTGGGGCAATATTCCCAAACAAGGCAAACAGTGACTTCTTTGTGTAATATTAATGTGAATAAGCAGTCATGTAACAACTCAATAATGACTAAGGCGGCCTCGATCTAGATCAGTGAATCTGGTTTAATTTGACTCACAATGGAAAATTATAACTCATGACGTAAGGCCTCAACAGTTGTTTTTTCAAAGCTACCGAAAGAACAATTAGTCACAATTATTACTTGGATATACTCATCACTTTCAACTGTTAATTCTGACAAAAGGAGTGTTGTTACAGTATTGAGCAAAAATTCATTCAAATGAATTAATTGAATACTAAAACCACAACAGACCATTTATCGTGTCACAGACAGGCCCTCGGGGTGAAGAGATGAATGTGGAAACTCTACACAGAGCCTGTCTGTAAGTTCACATGCAGCTCAGCTGACCGCTTTGACTTTAAAAGGCTCACTTTAGTCTGCTGCTGTTTTGGATTTGCATAGGTCTGGATATGTAAAAGCTACCACTGCACCACTGTCTCAATCTGATGGTTTTCATTATAAAGTAAACAAGATAAATATAGCTCACAAGCGTTGTTGTGATGGTCGCAGGGGGCAGTCAAATTCTGGCCAACAGTAAATGAATATAATATATGTTCATACGCCACATGTTCTCACCTCAGGTTCATATTTCATTTGGTCGATCAGCTCCATAATCTTGACGAAGTGTTGGCAGCGAAGTGAATGCTCTACAGCATGTGTGGGTAAGCTTTTGTTCTGCCAGTGTCTCCACTCACTTAAAGACAGCTCCCGAGACGGGGCAACACTTGTGCAATCCTGTTCCTTTGAAAAATACACATATACATAGAACAAGTAAGTCAAAGACACAATAGTCCAGGTTTTAGACATTAGCCTAATCCTTCAAACAAACAGAATAAGATCATGTGCTACTTCCTCCTGTCAATCACCAATATACCTCCATGTACACTCAAACACATCCATGTACACCCATACACCTCCATAGTCACCTCCATGTACACTCAAACACATCCATGTACACCCATATACCTCCATGGTCACATACATGTACACTCAAACACATCCATGTACACCCATACACCTCCATGGTCACATCCATGTACACTCAAACACATCCATGTACACCCATACACCTCCATGGTCACATCCATGTACACTCAAACACATCCATGTACACCCATATACCTCCATGGTCACATCCATGTACACATCCACGGTCACCTCCATGGTCACCCAAACACCTCCATGTACACCCACACACCTACAAGTATAGCCATACATGTACACCTGTTTATATTTCACATGTCATATCATTCACACAACACCATGTGTCATACAACACAGTCAACATGTCATTTACATCTATTATCAGAGAATAAATGCAGCTGAATGAAGATATCCAAGAAATATACCAATACAATGTGTAAAAGGTAAAAACCTGGTTGTGCAGATCTGTGGGAAAGGAGAGCAAACGTGATGGCTTCAGGACTGGATGAGACTCATCTTCATCCAGTTTCATGGTGGAGGCCCATACAGAATATTCTGTGCTGTTCAGAAAACCGGACACAGAAGTGGCCTGTTGGACTGAAGTAAAAGAAAATAATCAAGTCAACAAAACACTGGCATGGTTGGTTTATTTGTATGCATTGAATAATTGTCTACTATGACTGCACCTAAAGCTAACATCACATAAACTCTTAATATAAAAATAGTAGTATGGTAATGTCAGTATATCTGCCTTGGTCCAAAAGGTACTAACTTAGACTGTAAGGATGAATGAGTGAAGTCCTTCCATCCGCACTAGACTTCCGGCCTTTGGAGCGTCTGCTGCTCTCGCGGGGGTCGAACTGCCCACATGTGATGTGCATCTTGTGGAGCATGGGGTTCACTCCATCAGGCAGCATGCGAGGACTGTGCGGGTACATGTTGAAGCCCCTGTGGTTACTGGTGATAGACTTGTATACACTGCGCTTGTTGCTTTGGCTCTGATTGTAGGTCTAAGAATTGCACATTTATCAGTTATTCGTGATTGTGTTGAAAATGTAGATTTGAACTGTTGGCTCAGAACTTACTCTCTCTTCGCGACCCTCTGCCAGAATCACAACGATGCGCCCCTGACGTTTGCGCCCGGTGCGTCCCATGCGCTGCACAAGGCGAATGGGATTCTTTTGAGCATCAAAGCACACAATAAGATCCACTTCTCCAATGTCCAGACCTTCTTCCCCAACACAAGTTGACACTAGAGTGTTGAATCCCCCTTGTCGAAACCTCTGTACTACCTGGAACAGATTTCAATACATTTGTGGTTGATTTCAAATACTGTATGTAAAGGCAACACACAGTGGGTGGATTTACTAAGACAGGTGTAAAGCAAACTGAAAACCATGTATGCCATTTGTCAGCCTGTTGAAGGTCATTTATCTAAGTTGTGTGCGTAATTGCGGCGTCATATCAGTAAACTATGTTTACTTAGTGAACAAGTCCAAACAGAGGACTGGGCACATACATTGACAGTAAAAATCAGATACCTAGAACCAAATAATTAGATTTACATTTTGGTGTGTGTTTTAG